>OX596073.1:129532130-130742130 GCA_951394005.1 Protophormia terraenovae
TTAAAACGCAAATTAAAAATCATCACCTTTTCTAAAAGGCAAAAATAATAAAAATATTTCAAAATAAAAAAAAAAATATTTAAAATATTTCATATGTAGGTGCTTAGTTAGAACTTAACAAAGAAATGACAAACAACAATAAATTTTAAGTGAAAAAGTGAGCTTTAAAACGAAAAATGAAGCGGCATTTTTTTGTATACCTAATATAATCTTAACTAAAAGTGTTATTCCTATTTACATACATACAACGAAAAACAATTAATGCAAAAATACTAAAATACACACTAATAAGCTAAATAATTTATATATTATATTTATTGTTTATAATAGCAAATATATTGTTTATAATTAAGAAAATTCAATACCGGTGGAAGAATTTGTAAACTGGTCTTTATTCCAAAGTTTACTTTTGTATAATATTTATTTATATATATTTTTTTCATATAAGTACATCACCTGCTGCGGAAGATCACATCAGGTTTATTTTTGAAAAATTAAAAAAAAAAAAAAAAAAAAACTAACCCCAAAATACTCTTCAACTACTTCTGTCGTATGTGTGTGGGTTTGTTTGTATACATATTTAGCTTGATCTACTATATGCCTATAATTGGTTTAAATAACAGAAAACACTTTTTTTGGTGTTAATGTCGTTGTCTTTGAATACCATATGAAGAGCTTCTTTTGAACCTTGTTTCACCTTGTGTCTTATCTGTCTGTCTGTCTTTAAGTCTGTCTTACTTTATGTTTTCCCAAGACTACTACTCGCCTTTGTTGCTTTGTTTCGTGAACTGTAACAGAAAATGAATTATAATGCAAATAAAAAATACAAAAAATAAAAATAAAAACGCACGCAAGCCTTTAAAATATATAAAAAAATTAAAACAAAAGCTTAAGTGAAATATTTTTTTTATAATTGATACAAAATATTTAAATTATGAATGAATTATAAAAAAAAAATATTTTAAATAATACAATTTCAACGACGGGCGTTAAGCGACAAAAATTACATTAAATTCAGAATGTTTGATAAATGAATTAACGATTTTGATTGATGACTTAAGACTGAATAACAAATTCAATTGATTTACGTTTAGATGGCCAAAGCTGCTACCCAGCAAAATGACAACTACTTATTAAAGTAGTTCTTTGGTAATGAGGCGTCATTATTATTTGTCTACTCTATATTACATAAATAAGTACTCAGTAGTATAATAGCAAAGTGATATTGCAATCATGTGGATCTGGCTAGAGCGCTGGATTAACAACCAACCCAGCAAAAACTTTGCTTTCCTGGTAAGCTAGCAGGTATAATTGGAAATAAAAACAAACTACTTTATTTTTGTCTCAATAACTAGTTATTTTTGTTCGAGTTGTCCATGAATTCTAGTAGTTATTTTTAGACTCTAGTTATACTAAAAAATATGTACCTAAACAAAAATAAAAATAAAAAAAAAAAAACGAAAAAATTTTCCGTCAGTGAGTTTTGACCCTATTAACTAGCTGCTTTTAATGATTAACGTCTTACTCAGTACACCATCTCGCACTTAATATTCAAATCTAAAAAACTTGTTAAAAATTTTTGTTAAAAAAACGAATAGCATCAGAATGGGGTTGAACCGGCAACCTTCTAGTTGCTAATCCTGCGCTCTAGACAACTGATCCATGTGATTCTAACTTACTCTGCAATTATACTATTGAGTAGTCATTTATGTAATGTAGAGAAGGCAAATAATAATAACGCCTACTTTCCAGGAAAGTACTTTAATAAGTAGTTGTCATTACCGAAAACCAAAAAGTTTTTGCTGGGAAAAGGTTGTTGGTTCAACCTCATTCTGATACAGTTAATTTTTTTCTTTTTTAACAAAATATCTAAAAAGATATTTTATATTAAAAAAAGGTTTTGTCACTTAGAAAATTAAGTGCAAGATGGTGTGCTGAGTAAGACGTTGGTCATTGAACCTTGATTACCGATAAATAAATAAATAAATAAATAAATAAATAAATAAATAAATAAATAAATAAATAAATAAATAAATAAATAAATAAATAAATAAATAAATAAATAAATAAATAAATAAATAAATAAATAAATAAATAAATAAATAAATAAATAAATAAATAAATAAATAAATAAATAAATAAATAAATAAATAAATAAATAAATAAATAAATAAATAAATAAATAAATAAATAAATAAATAAATAAGTAAATAAAAATATATATTGGGTTTATGCATTAACATCAATCAAGTTTTTAATTTGTTTCCATTCAAGCAAGGACATTCCGAAACAAATAGATCTCAGAAGGGAAAGTCTGAGTTATGTCCTTTCTTTTAAATGGTTTCGCAACGTTAGTCCGGAAAATTGTTCATTTAGTTCTTGTTTCATATTCTGGTAGTTTTTATTTTTTTTTTTCTCTCTTCAAACGCCTCAATTGTGTTCGCTGCAGATCTTCCATGGTTGCTTCACCCGTTTTTAAAAGCTTATAAAAATTTACTGACTTTTGATTCCTCCAAATACAGGATATTCGGTTTTGTTGTCGATTTTCCTGTTTGTTCGGGCTGTTGATATGATTTTTTGGTTATTCTAATGGATTCATCGTAAAAATTCGATGCAGAAACGACATTATTTTGTGGCGCTAAAGCTAAAGATTTCAGACATAAAATCTCTTGGCACTTATTGCTTTTGGCAAGAGTAAAGCCTAGAGCCTAAAATTCTCCTAATCATCCACATCGAAATCGTTTTAAATCGTCTAAACCACAAACTTCCACCAAAATGTAATGGCTTTATGGATTGGATTTCTTTAAAAAAAAAAAATAATAATAATGAAGAAAATCTGAGTTATTTCCTATTCTAATTGAAAAAAAAAAAAAAAAACTCTTTTAATCGCATTTAAACTTAAAGGTTTTTAATATTCTAAAACAACTACAAACATCATTTATTATCACATTTATTTAAGTTTCACCAACATCGCCTGCAGTTCAAATTCTGCTCACAATTTACAACAATTAATGTCTACAAATATGCCATTTTCATGGTAATGATGATGAAAAACATAACAATGCTGCACTTGCCTCAAAAAAATGTTTAAATTTAAATGTTTTATAGAGGCGTTTACAACTGCCATACATGGTTAGAGGGTGTACATAATTTGGCAACATTGTATGTAAATCGCTTCTTTGTTAACATCTCTTTTTATGAGTAAAAAGGTTAAACGATATACATATAGTTTTTGTAGCGTTATTGGTGCAGTAGTTGATATAACAAAGCAAAACTGTTACAAATAATTTGATGTAAAAAACAGAAAACTTTCTTTGAATAAAAAAATTACATAAAAAAGGAAATTGTAAAACTGCCATTTTTTTGTTAAAAAAATTTGTTTATTTATTTCAACGAATTTAGGATATAGAAGGTAATATTTTGTTTAATCTGCAATATTTATTATTTTAAATACATGATATGTTTCAAAAAACTATATTTAATGTTATTTTTTGTAGATTGAATTATTAAAATTTTGTATTTTATTTAATTTATTATATTTTTTCAATCATCATTAATATTTTTTGTATGTTTTTATTTCTTCTTTTTAGTTACCGCCATTGTTGAATACGATTACACAGCCAAGGAACCGGATGAACTAGATCTGATCAAAGGTGCTATCATACACAGTATTAAACAAATGCCAGGTGGCTGGTGGGAGGGTACATTACAAACAAATGGCAAAACGGGCATGTTTCCAGATAATTTTGTACGTGTCGTCGATATGAATGAAGACAATACAGTTGTTTTAAGGTGAGTTATATATATATTTTTTTTATAATTTAAAAAGATATTTTTTTAAGTCTAAAGGATAGCTAAGAAGTTCTCGAAATTAAGTGAATTTGATTTTAGCAAAATAAGGACTTAAAATTTGACTTTGAAATTCTTTTTTCAATACAGGACTCTAATTTTTCTCACAGTTTTTAAAGAATATTATTGTCCTTATGATGAAATTAAGTTTTTTATTCAGGCCATTTGTTCACAAAGTTATATAAGTGATAAATGAAAAATGGTAATTTTGTTCCAAATGGAGCCAATTTCCATATATAAAATAACTGGGTATGAATATGACGAAGTGGTGGGTATACGTAACAATATTTATATAAGGAGCTTAGAGCTTCATCGTTTGCGTTTCACTAACGTTCATCTGTTACAATAACTTTAAGTTGATTCCTCGATTTGTTGGCATTTACTTCTATATCCAACTGTCGACATCATGTATATCTAAGACGTCCCCTTCTGTGGCTGCCTTGAGGATTTCAATTTATTGCGTTTCTGTTGATTTTGGAAGGTGATCTACGCAAAGCATGCCCGTTCCATTTAAATTTTCGCCTTCTAGTTTTGAAATCAACTGCTATTTCCGTGTCCAAAGTTGTTCACTGCTGATAGTATTTAACCATGCGTATTCTTTCACATCAATTCTAATGGCTTTGGTTTTAGTTCTTGGCTATATTCTTCAGATTCACAAAAAGTATTTATTTAGAGCTAATATGAACAAAAATCGGAGTTGTTTTATTGATTAACACACTATATAAATAAGGAATTGCATATATTTTTATTTTAACATAATTTTTCACTTTTCCAATAAAATCTAATAAATAAAGGAAATAGTTCGAAGAAATAATATTTGATTTCAAATGTGTATAGAATGCATAATGTACAGATTTTCTGAAAAATTGCCAAACTTTTTAGAAAAATTAATGCCAGAATCTTGTTCAGCTAGCATTTTTGCATTAAGGTACCTATGTCTCCATTCGCATATTTTACATTTAAGTTCATAATTGTGCATATTTTACATTAAATAACAAAATTTTGCATACTTTGCACTCAAAAGAATTTCTTACATAATTTACAACTAGAGTTAAATAATCCAATTATTTTATAAGCAGACGGAAATGTGAGGGTATGTGGGGCCCTTATCAAATTTAAAATTTTACACTCCTCTTTTACGCCTATGTGAAATATTATGTAAATCTAACCATCCGATAAAGATTTCGATTCTGCTCCACTGTGCAATATAATATTTTATTTTTTTGTTTAAATGGTGCTGTACATGCAGATATCTTTTTGAAGATATATCCCCTGTAACTTTATATTTATTATTTACTTTATTCAAAGTAGGAATGCCAATCCCGAAAATCCCGGGATTTTTCGGGATTTTATAATCCCGAATCCCGGGATTTAATTTTCAGAATTTGTTGACATAAATACAATCCAAAAATTAATTTCCGATATTTCCATTTCTATTTCAGAAATTTCTAATTGTACTTAAGAACTTTTATATAGAAAGTATATGTTTAATGTTCTAAAATACAATTGGAAATTTCGGAAATACATTTAGAAAATGTTGAAATACAAATGGAAATTTCTTAAATAGAATTTGATTAATTCTGAAATGTAAAAGGAAATTTCTAAATTACATTTAGAACTTTCTGAACTACAAATGGAATTTCTGAAATGTAATTAGAAACTTCCGAAGCATAAATAGAAATTTATGAAAAATAATTAGAAACTTCTGAAGCATAATTAGAAATATCTGAAATATAATTAGAAATTTACGTATACATAATTGCATTGTAATACTAATTTATGCACCTTTATGATCTTTGGAAAGGACCTGATTTGTATTAAATAATATGTGCCAATTCGACATTAACTATTGATGTATTCAACAAGGCTTAAAATCATACATATCCTTATATAAAAGAAATTTTATAAGAAATATGTGGAAAATTATCTGCAAAGGAATATATTTCCGTATTTTTGATGTGTTTCCAGGAATCAATTTAATATAAGAAAAAGAATTAAATAAACATTTTATTTTTTATTGACACTAAAATTTATTTTACTATTTTCCGTTTTCTTACTTTTTCAAGTAAAAGTTTGTTTCTTAGATTTTTAAAATTTTTATTTTTTTACTAGTTTTATTAGAATTTCAAACGAACAAACTTTACGTTTTGTTTTTTAAAAAAGCAATGAATTTCTTTAATTGAAATATATATAAGAATGTATTTTTTCCTTATGTTTAAAATTTCTTTTCATATGAAATACAATCCCGAATCCCGAAAAATTCCGGGATTTGCAAAATCCAGTCCCGTTTGGCATCCCTAATTTAAAGGATATTTTCTTAACATTTTGTGCTGTAAAATTTAAATAAAAACCAATTTTTAGCTTTTATTTGACATCAATATTTTATTGATATAATTTTGGTAAACAATTTATATTTTTTTAAAGTTGTGTATTTTTGAAACTTTAAAGTCCTTTTGAGAAAAAATGTTATGTCCTGTAAAAAATTATTATTATGTATGGGCTGAAGTTTAAAGCATATACGGATATATTTTTTTTTGTGTAAAAATTGTTCCACGGTGATCTTTAAAATTGCGACGACCTGTACTTTGTTTACAAGTTTTACGTGTACAGACAGCCAGACGGACAGAAAATGATTCTAGGTTTGCGTTACAAACATCTGCACAAACGCATAATACAAAAAACTATTGAAACTTATTTTCAAGTTATTAAGTTTTATTCAGATTTAAAAATTAAAATTTATTGTTATTATAAATGTTTTAAATAACACTCATTTTCGAATTTGTCGCACTTCGAAATTTTATTCATTGTTTTAAATTAGGCACAATCATAATATAATATATCCAGTTAAGTTAACATTTAAAATTTAAGGAATAATTCTAAAAACAAAATCCTATAATTTCGAATTTTTATTTGTTCATAAGTAACTTCTTTAAATTAATCAAATAGTTTAAACATTCAAAAATAAATCGTTACATTAACAGTAAACATTTCTAATTTCCTAAAATGTGCGCTAATGTAAAAAAATGGACAATGAAAACTAAAAGTATTTTTTATTATATCCGTTTCCTTGATTTAAAAGCTCTGTTAAATATTTATATTTAAATGGCGATATGCACGATATGTATGCTTGCAATTATTGTTTGTATGTTTAACAAAGTCATAAAATCTTTTTTCTTATTATTTTTTATTTTTTTTTTATTTTTTTCAAAAATATGTGAAAGTTAATATAAATTTCTTTTTATTATAAAAGAAAAGTAATAAAAATAACATTTGAACTTTTCCTTTCTTCTTTACAGAGACAAATCGACGACAAGTAATCGACGCTGCAAAGTTATTTACAGTTATACGCAAGTCAACGATGACGAACTATCGCTGGCCGTGGGTGATGTCATAGAATTCCTAGGGGAGGTTAGTACATACTACATATTCATACATTCATAAAGAAATACAAAACATACAACCCTATAATCCTAAAGATAATGTAAGGGCATTTTTGTACATATAACAATAATGTGTTGATAAAATACAAATTTTCTAATTTCACTTATTTAGTGTTTATTTTTGTGTTATTTTATTTAATACTTATTTTTATTATTTTCTATTCTGTTCTGTTTTGTATGATTGTGCGCTGCATTTAGGTTGAAGAAGGCTGGTGGCGTGGACGTTTAAAAAATAAAATTGGTGTATTTCCTTCAAATTTTGTTAAACTTATCGAATCATCACCCGTATTTGCCAGCAAAAGGCCACCATCCACATCTAAACAAATAACAACAATTACAAAAAGTGCTAATAATACAGTAGCTGCCACATCGTCAACAATATCTGCATCATCGTCATCTTTATCCACTACATCATCATCAGCAGCCGCTACAAAGAAAATAAATCGTCTTAGTTTTCATAATTCCAAAGAAGATTTACTTGCTGCCAACACAACAACCATAAGCAACAATTCATCATCATCATTATCTTCCGGCACAACAGTGGCAGCACCAAATTCATCATCATCATCAGCGGCGGCATTATTACTGGGTGTTGCTGATGATGCTGCACCCAGTTTGCCACCAAAACCTCATCGAGATTATTGTCGTGTTGAATTTCCTTATGCACCACAGAACGATGATGAACTTGAGCTAAAAGTGGGTGACATTATAACTATCCACAGTATGGATTTACCCGATAAAGGCTGGTGGAAGGGTGAATTGAGGGGAAAAATTGGTGTATTTCCCGATAATTTTGTTAAGCTTATGGCTGTATCAGAAGGTAAGTTTAAAGTATTTAAAAAATAAAAAAAAAACAATTAAATTATTTTTTCTTATAATTGATTCAATTAAATATTTGATTTTATTTATTAATATTTATGTTCTTTTCTTTGTTTCCCCTTTAAAATTTATTTTGAGTCATCATACATTTCCAACAAAATTTCTTTGTTTCTTTTATTATTCATAGTTCATCTTTATCATGAAAAATAACTAGCAAAAACTACAACGAAATAAAATTAGTTCATAACAAAGTTATTTGACTGACTCGTTTAAAACCAAATTCAAAAAAATGTTGTAATTTTTCAACACGTGTTGTGAATTTTCAATTGCAAATAAACAAATAAATTTGTATGTCGTTGTTGTTTCATTTTTTTTCGAATTAAATAAATAACATTTGTTGTTTGCGTGTAATTTAAATAATTACCAAGTTTGCAATTTCAACGTGTGTTTTAAACCGCTTACAAATTACCAGATTAAATATTTCAAGTGCAATATTCACCTTAAAATAAATGTGTGAATTTGTTTAATTTATCGGGATTAATAAAATTATACAATTGAAATCATTAGGAATTTATAATGCAGGTAGTTGTGAAAATGAAGTACATATTTAAAAGTAGGACTTTTAAAGTCACCTTGACATTTTTTTTATTTTGTAAAAAAATGTGTTAATTAAAAAATTTCGAAGAGGGAAATAGCTAACAAGATTTGTATGATAATGTTGGATATGTTAAAAGTTAGAAATGATGTCTTAGATTTTTTTTTGTGAAAACATTTCTATGTTTGGTTCTTATTGACTAGGAGTTTATTAATATATTTTTTTAAGACTTTAAAATTTATGTTTTTTGATACATAACGTTTTGATTTTTATATCACCAATTTTAACCTTTGAACTTTGATGTTAATAAACTTTGTATTATATAAATCTAATAGCCTAACTTTGTAAAACTTTGAAAAATTTTTCATGTAAATTGTTTTTATTTTTCTTTTTATACCCTTCACCACAGGTGTAAAGGGTATATATAATTTTTTACTATTTTTGTCAAATCAAAACTAAGTGTTGCAATGAAAATCAGAATGCTGAATTTGAATTCCTTCACGGTTCAGCGTTTTGAAGAAAATCTTGATAAGCTAAAGTTTAAATTAAAAAAGTATCTTCACAGTATTTTGTGAGCTTACAAGAGACATTTTGTTTTCCGCTACAAATGAAATTAATTTGTGATTTAATCAGTGGAATAAATCATCGGTATGCTGACTGAAAATGCTGTGTATAAGGAAAATTTTGAATTTTTTTTATTGGATCATCCGAGAACCTTTTTGATTAACCATTTAAATTTTAATATATTTTCAAATATTTGTATTATTTACCAAGAATAATAAGTAATTACATTTTATTCTCTCCCTTGAAAAGTTCTCCAAAACCAATAAGTCTTTGACAGCGCACATCTGAGCATTTGACATCAGCTTACCCATTTTCCCGAATTTTTAAAATTCGTAATTATAATAAAAACTCTTGGAATCATCTTTGTAATGCTTTTACTATATTTTTACATGATCTGGAATAAAATCCAGATCCTGTTGCTAATTTTAGAACATCTTTATTAATGCAAGAAATGACTCTTCGACATTTTTATTCGAATTTTAGTGAAATCGAAGGCATTACTCTTATTTCGATTTATTTAAAGTAAATAAATTTGAAAATTCAAATTGATCGGGGATTCTCGACGAAATACATTTTTATTAATACAAAAGTCACATTCTTACTGCCTGTTTCTCTATGTCGAACGAAAAATTCGTTTCGAATAAATGTATAGAAAACAAAAACAAAATTTTAAATTTATTTGTTGTTTTCCATACATAGAGAAACAGGCAGTTATTATTAAAGAATGACGATTTATGTTAATTTCGTTGAGAAGTTGTTACAGTGAAAGAGACTAAAATTTGTTGAAGCCCGGTTTGTAATATTTACTCAGAATTCTTCTTACATGTCTTTCTTAAGGCTCCATTATTCTACCGTAAATATAAATGTAATGAATCAGCTCACACGTTTTGCTTATGAGAATTATGTGTGGGTACTCATAAACGTATATATGTATATCGAACTGACCTAATCAAATTAGGTCGCTAAAATTTTGACAGCTTTTTATTTCAATACACTAAATCTTCGTAAAAAAAAAACCGGTGTAAAAAGTTTATTAATTAGACACTTTGTTTTGCAGTTTTCTTCACTAAAAAATTGTTATAATAAGTTGAAGCAATAATTTAAAATTGAAAATTATTGTTATAAAAGAACATATTTTCTTTTGTACACAAATCGCTAAAAAACCAATAATAATAATTTACTTATTTATGTGTAATTGACATCACTGATGTTAATGTGTACAAAACAACAGCAGTATACTTGCTACATTTACGTTTTTTGAGCAACCATCCACTTACATTCCATTTACAATTCCACGTTTACATTAACATAGACTAACGGAGCCTTAAAGGCTGATACGTTTCGCTTGAGAGTGTTATATGTATGTGAGTACTCAAAAACTTAAGTGTAACGTATATTTACAAATTAAGGCCCAACCAGTCAACTTTGCGACTTAACATAAAATGAAAAAAAGTAGCGTGGAACATTTTGTACAAAGAGTCAACAAAAGTAAACGTGTCATATGTTTTTGAACATTTTGTTCTTTGGTTATTTTGCAGAGAAAATAAACTAAAGGGTTGTCAAAAAGTCACGCAGCTACGTAAAAATCTATTTTCTATAGATTTCTGCGATACACTACTTAGAAATTTTATGTCAACAGCTGCTTACACATTCCTGCATAAAGTAGGTTGAAACAGCTGATTGCGATACGATGATTTTTTGTTTACTGGTTGGGCTTTTAGGTCGCTCTACGTTTTTACGTGACAGTTATAAGAACAGTGTTAACAACTTTTTATTAAAAATACACTAAATCAGCATAAAAAGTTAAAAACTTGTTTAAATTATTAAAATAAAGCTTAGACTTAAAGCAATATATGAATAAATGATACTTAAAACTTGAATTATTTTAGCGATTCTCACACTACAACATTTACTGGAAATATGTCTAATTGATATCACAAAACAACAACAAAGTACTTGCTACATTTATATTTTTTAGGTTAGCATCTAAGGCAGGGGTTCTCACAAGACCTCGCTTCGCGACCCCCTTTTGACATTGCAATGGAAGCGCGACCCAATACAACTTTGACTAAATTAAAAATCGAAAAAACGTTATGTAAATATGAAGGAATTTTAAAAAATAATATTAATAATTGCGACATTTGCTTGAATATTAAGAGACTTTTTTTGTATAATAAATATAATAATATTCTCTGCGTTCACAAAAGATCGAATCTCTGTTTTAAAGGACAAAGGAGTGAAAAAAGATATTTTACATAAAAATGTATGTTAAAGAAAAAATTTTTAATAGTTTTAGGTCTTTGGAGCCAACAAGCGGATAAACTTTGCTATATTTCACCGGTACCATGATATAACTCCCAAATGAATTAAGTCCCAACAAAAATGAAGAAATCAAAAAAAAAAAAAAAAAAAAAAAAAATTAAATAACTTCCAAAGGGATAAATGAAATAATTCCCAACAATTGGGAATTTTATCACAACAAAGGAAATAAGAGCCACATTTAGTGAAATAACTCAAAATAAAATAAGTCCCAAAATAAATAAAATAAGATCTAATAAAATAGGTCCTCACACAAATGAAATAATTCCCAATTTAAAATTAGGAAATAAAATAATTAATAAGTTTTAGTTTCGGAGTTGCGTGAGCTGAAATAAAGCCAAATTGCAAAAAATAATGAAATAACTTCCAACAAAATTTCTTTGGAAATTATTTCATTTGGGAGTTATTTCATTATAAAATAACTTCCGATGATATAAAATGAAATAAGTTCCATTATTTCATAATGAAATAAAATCCAATTTGTATGGAAAAATATTGGGAATTATTTAATTTTTTTCCTGGGAGTTATTTCATGGTACCTATTTCAACTATTTAAAATGCTTTTAAATCTTCAAGCAAATTTTCTTTATATAGCCGGGAAACTTATCCATGAAATAAAAGTTTTGTGTACTCAAAACGATTTTGTAGAATGTTCTTGACATAATATATTTTTATAAAATAAAAGTAGAATTTCATGTAAAAAAACTATAGTTTCAACAAATTTAAGTGAAATACATATTTATCTTTTTAATTAATTGTGTTCCCTGCCATATCGTAAAGTTTTCTTTTTACTGTGTCATTGGACAGCTTTACTTTCTTCGTGTGATCATTGTTGTCTTTATCAAGCATAATATTTTCAATCCAAGGTTCCTTCAATAGTAGTTCCTTATTTCTTAAAAGAACTCATTTTAGAAAAAACTTTACGCTTGCCTTTAATTTGGGTATATTTTGTAAAATGGTGTATTTCCATTTTTAAATAGTTTCATGCTTTTATTGGAATTTTCATTTAAACTTCTAAATAATATAATAACATTAAAAAATTGTGAGTTCAAGTATATTTTTCAGGAACTTTTCGCGACCCCCCACGAATGTCCTTACGGACCCCTTGTGGGTCGCGGACCCCCATTTGAGAACCGTTGATCTAAGGAGTGTGATCGAAAAAATCTTAACATATATAAAATTCAATAATTTGGAAACAGTTGATCTTAGAGTTTTGATTTCTTTTTATTTAATTGATATTATATTACAGATCACAGAAAAATATAACTTTTATATTTGTAACCACTACTTATGAACTCGTGAACCTTTTTTGGCAACCCTTCCAATAGAGATTTTATAGTTGTTTCAATCACTTTTTTGGAACAGTTTGCCCATCTCCTTTTAAAATCTTCGATATTTTGGGGCACTTTTTTAGTGCTCTTCAATTCTCTATTCACAAGAGCCCAATATCTCTCTATTGGCCTTAGCTCCAGACAATTTGGAGGATTTACTTTTCTTGGTACAAAAACTATTTTATTGTTTTGGTACCACTCCAGAGCTTTCTTACCGTAGTGACATGATAACAAATCGGGTCAAATCTCTTATGAAAGGAAGAAGCCTTTTTTGCAAAAATTTGTTGATGTATATTTCGGTATTTATAGAGTCTTGCTTCTTTTGCCGCAACTGCATAAAGCTTGTATATACTAGGAATTTTTTTTAGGAAATTATGTCTGCTATTGGGTCTCAAATTTAACTTCAACATTTCCTCGATCATTAGCAACATAAAAAACTTGCCGAACCAGATTTAATTCTTTGGCCAATTTCTTGTAGGAGCAATTTGCTTTTTTTTTTTGAAAATTATATATAATAATAATTTTAGGACGTACTTCTTATTCGTCACTTATTTTGATAAAACTCACAACAAATCAACATGGTTGTCAATAAAAGTAATAACTGAAATATTTTTCAAAAATAACTATATCAAAAAAAAAAAAATAAATAAATAAAATAAATAAATAAATATTGCTTCCAAAAAAAGTTAAGAGGCAAAACGTGTGTTAAGATTTTTTCGATCTCATTCCTTACATTTTGTTTACATTTACATTTTTACATTAACGTTAAGGTAGTGGAGCCCTTAAGTTTCTCTATGTTTTCACGTGATAGCTGTAAAAACAGTTAAAAAATAGATTTTTTTGGTAATTTTCTTTACACAATATATTTAAAATTCAAAATTGTTATGAAAGAATAAATTATGTTTTGTTTACAAATCGTTGTCTTAAAATAAAAAAATCAAGTGATTTTTTAAAAGTATGTAATACATTATATATTGTCGAAAATACAAAAACTTTTGTCCGAAACTGTATAATTACCTTATATGTTTTTTTATGTACATATCCAATATGTATTTATATACATATATATATTGATATATATTACAAACTAATGATAATAATTGAAAAATTGTTTGTCTCCATGTAAGACAAATGTTAAGAAAAGTCTAAGACATGCAAACAGCAACAATTTAAAGAAAAATCAATATAGAATTGATAGTAAAAGTGAGTTTATGTAGTTGAGTTGTTGCATTAGGTCAATACAAGTGGAATGAGAGCAATTGTGTGAATGAACAAGTGAACCACTTTCATGTCATTTTAATATTAAAACATTGTCATTTTTTATAAGTTTTTCTTGTTTTTTTTCTTTTCGTTATCATTGATTTTATTTTTATTTTAATTTCTTTAACATAAATAAGCCAGTTGTTTGTTTTTATTTATTATATATGTATATTAAATATACATTTTTTTACTTAGGTATTTAAAAAAAACTTTTTACTACTATTACATACATAACTTATTATTTAAGTACACAAAAATTCCATTTTTACAGAATTCAGTTTGGAAAAGGCTTCTATTGAAATGTTTGGTACTCGTATGGCCAACTTTTTTAATAACTTTTGTATGTAACACAAAATCAATTTTCTAACAACAAAACCAAAAATAAAACAACATAGTTATTACATGTTTATTACATTTTAGTTTGTTATTTTCGTTTAAAAAACAATTATTGTAGTTTTTTTTTTTTGTTTAATACTAATTATAAAATATTTACAATAACTAATAATATTATGCCACTTAGTTAATACATTCACTTTAACAAAATATTTTAATTGTTCAAATGATTTAGTTTAGTTTGAAGCTAAGCTTTTTTATAATATTCTTTATCATTAAAAAAACATCAAAATATTTATTTATGGGTTGCAGTTTCTTTTTCAAATTTCATCTCATTTTATTATGCTGTAGATTTTAGTATTAGTCTTCCCAATTATTTAAAAATATATACATAAATTGCTTAAATAAAAATAATAAATTCCTTCGTAAATCAATAGTGAAATTAAACTACGGAGTGTGCACGAAAAATAGTGCATACAATTCTGTTTATAAAAATGAAGCTAATTGGTGAATCTTTTCATTAAAATTTTGTTCAAAATATTTCAAGGAAATTTAACATCATTTTTACTGAGATATTTTCAAAATATTTTGAAGGAGTACAAGTTTCTAGCTGGTCTGTGGGCAGGAGGAGAACCTCTGAAAATTATTTTAATTATTTCTTATAGAATATCCGAGATGACCCATTTCGGAGGTCCTCTACCCTGCCCCAAGACCACCTAAAAACTTGTGCTCCTCCAAAATAGTTGGAAACTACCTCAGTAAGAACTGTGTCAAATTTCACTGAAATATATTTAACGGTTCAAAAGTTGCACAAAATTATTTAAAAAAACACGTTTAAACTGCTGTGCACTTATATAGAATGCTGCAGCACTCATTTACTATGGAAATTAAGGAAAATGTGCACATTTCGCTGAAGGGGGGTCAAGTTTCAGTTAGTATTTAAACGATTGTGTAGAGGATTTACGCAAGTATTCGTTATCTTTGGAAAGGTTATTACTTGAAAAATAATAATGTATAAATAATAAAGTAATCGAACTAAATTTTTTCATTAAATTGATCAAAAAACATAAAAATTTTTGTAGTTAGTATGTTTTAAAAAAAAAAAAAAAAAAATATATATATATATATTTGAACTTAAATAAAATCTGCATTAATTAAGCTATCATTATAAAATTTTAGTATAATATAAAATAAAAATGTCTTAAATAGATTCCCATTTTCTTACTCCGAAATACCCAAAATTCCATTTTGGGGAAAGCTTGTTTAAGAAATTAACTTTTTTCAGTAAAATGGTCACTCTGTCCTTATAAGAGGCGTGCCTTATTAAATATTTTTTGTGTGTTTAGCTAACAAGTAGGTAAGTTTTCGAGGTATTATTTGTTTAATTTCAGCTTTGACATTTTTGAGCTGCGAAAAAACTAAAAAATCAAAAATTAAAATTAACGGAATTCTGATAGGGCTAGCGGGAGACTGTTATCCCATCTGCCCTCGGATTTGTTTTACATGCATTTACGTTAAGGATTCCTTTAGAAACATGAAAAAATGTATGGTCCAGAGGAAAATATTGGATTTTAAAGTGAAAAAATTTTACTACCTCTTTAAAAAAAATCACAATTTTTTTAAAGTTTTCTATTTCAAAATAATATAACTTTATTTAAACCAGAATCCAGAAAATATTTTAGAAAAATTTTAGGGCTTAAAATGAGCCAGCCAAGTCCAAAAAATTTGAAAATAAACATGTCTAAAAATGGGTCAAAATTTTACTTTGGTCCAAATATCTCTTAAAGTGAAAGAGATAACCCACACATGTGAGCGTATTTTTTGTAGAGAATTATAAGGACTACCTATGTGCAAATTTTTTTTTTAATCAAATCATAAATGAAATATTGGCGATTTTTAAAAAAAAATTTCATACCCGAGGTGACCGACTTTGGTGGTCCATCCCCGGTCCCCCAAACCTCCTAAGGCCCTGTGGTCCTCCAAATCAATTGGAACACCTCAAAATTGAATTTCATTAAATTTTATCTAGCAGTTCTAAAGTTACAAAATTATTTCCAAAAAAATCCGTTTTGGGACCACTGTCTGCCGTCAGGATATCTAGGAACGTAAGTGGTGATAATTAGCGGAAAATCTTTGTATGATTCAGCAATGTTTTTGGAATTTTTCGTGACGTATTAAACTTTAAAGTAACGTAGTTTTGGTCCCATTGACATCAATCTTTTTCTAAATAATTTAGAATTATGTCAACTAGGTAAAGTAGGTTATTGAGAAAAGCAAAGTCTATAGTTTTTCTGATTTTTGGAACTAAAGTAAAATTAAAAAAATATTTTTGGAGAAACTATAAATATTTGAGCTCTAATAAAATCCTAATAATTTTTAACTTAATCTATTGAAATAGTAAAGTGTTGAAAAAGAATCCAACAATTCCCAAAACACAAACGATAATCCCAAAAATTAAATTTTGCCCATAAAGTTGACTTTTTTTTGGAAAAATTTATTGGAAAAATATTTGGAACACATTAGAGTTTTCAAAACTGTATTTGTTACAAAACGGAACTAGCTATTAGAATTTTACAACATACATATAGGCTAAAATCAAAACTGATATTAAATAGCTCAAACTTGAGAGGGTCTGTACCAGAGGTCCAAGTCTATAGAAAATGAAAATTAACAAATTAACTACAGATAATTTTTTATCTCTGTCAATTATAGGGGAAAACGTATGTCATAAAAACCATGTAAAAAGCAGTGTTGTCAGATTAGGGGATTTATTTTTGGAAATGGGGATAAAAAAATTGATTTGGGGATAAGGAGATTTGTTGGGGATATATTTAAAGGCTTAAGGATTATTTGAAGATTTTTGGGGATTTTTATTTTATTTTAAAAAATTTTCCATTTTAACTTACCCAGCAAAAAACGATGAAGTTCTTCAAAAAAAGAACATTTTCACAACTTCAAAAGTGGAACAAAATTCATATTTTTAACTTTTTTGGAAGTTCTTAATAATTACATTACATTAAAGTGAAAATAATACATTACATTAAAGTGAATAAAATAAATTTTTAGCAGGAAAGACTGGTAATAACTTCCAACAAAAATTAAATTTTACAAATTTTAAAGCATTTTTATTATTATTTCATATGCCAAAAACAGAATTTTTATTCAAAAATTTTATAAACATAGTTTTAAAAGAAGTGCTTCAAAAGCAATGAACAAAAAGTATAAAAGAAGAACATCTTACCAATGACAACCATGGTTAAAAAACAATTTATTGATGCACAAATAAAAGGAAATGTAGTTAATACTAATTTCTAAAATTAAGGTATTATTTTAGTAGGGATTTTTGGGGATAATATGAGTAGTTATTTGGGGATGAAAATTCACTATTTAGGGATATGACTCGGAAAAAATTTGGGAAACCTCGTAAAAAGTACCAACAACAATCAAAATGGCGTCTTTTACCAAGCTACGTCAAGACAAAGCTGTCAAAGCTCGAGCGCTGAAAAAAATTAACATTAACAGCAAGTTGAACGGTCTACATTTACCATTAACATGATGTCAGTGTTAATGTTAAATAATTTATGTAAGGTGAGGACCACTAGTAATGCTGCAATAATACTGACAAATTCGGTCTACATTAGACATATTTTTATGCTGATAACAATTTGACGTTTGCCTCCATAAAAATTTTTCAAATGTAGACTTCACGTAATAATTCATAAAATGGTTGATAAGGAGAGAATTTTATTATTCGAAATTTTGAGTTCCTTTCAAAATTTGGTAAAAGAATAACAGAAACAAAAGCCAATATTAAAATCAAAATATCGACTAAGATGATTCAGTCAGCTAGAAATATTAGCCGAAATAGCCGGCTTGGAGGTGCAAAGCCGGCTTGGAGGGTTGGAGGCGATCGACTTGGAACTCTATTCTGTACGTAGTCCTGTTGAATGTATGGGCTAGTTTTTAATTTTAAAATAATTTTTGTAAATATACCTTTCAGAAATGTGTACTATATATGTATGTATTATATGTTCTTAAATAAAAAGAAAGGGTGGAGAAAAAAAATATATATATTTTTTAATTTTCAATTTCAAAGTCGTTTGTTTTTGGACTCAGAAGTGATATCGACTTCAAGCTTTTTTAAATTCATAGATAATTTTATTTTTTAACCAATTGTATACAAATTTTACAAAATCGTACAAAAATATTGGGATATATATATTTTACTGGATGTAATGCAAAGGTCTTATCGAGAGGTTTTAGAGGATTAAAAAATTATTGAAATCGAATAAGAAACAAAAATTTTGCAAGCAGTGTAAATTTTTCTATATCGGAGGTACCTAATTTTGAGCCTAAATATCTCCGCTCCTGATGGGTATGTGAAGCCCCCTTCCAAATTTTACATTCTATGCTACACCTATGTGAAATCCAACCAGACAATTAAAAGTTACAGATTTATGTATAAAAAAAAGATCCCGCCCCCATAATTTCTAAATTCCTGTCTTTTAATGTTTATTTAAAAATTATGCACTGTTATTATGCAATTTCAAGAGGAAACAAAATAAATATTTTCTTAAATATTTCTTATTAAATTCACCTCTCCTTTTACTCTAAACAAACCAACAAACATAAGAAAATCATTGGATGGATCTGTCATCATATTTTATGCAAAATAAACACATAATTTGTTAAATACGTGATAATACTGCTACACGGAAATACAATTTATTTATTTATTTTAAAAGCCGAAAAACATGTTTTCTATATTTGCATGCTAAAAATAAAAAAAATGTATGCAGACGGGTTCGTATATTGACATTTTGTTAAGAAACAACAAAAGCATGCATTAGAGCAATCTTAGAAAGGAATAAAAAATATTGCATAAAATAAATATAAATATAAACATAAACAAAACCAACAAAGGTAAACAAAATGTCAAATAATGTTGGAGAAAAAACAAGAATTTATAAAGAAATAAACTTAACATCTTTAAAACCATTTATACCGTTTCTACGTACTTTAGTTTTTTTA
The DNA here is from genome assembly GCA_951394005.1 of Protophormia terraenovae. NCBI lineage: Eukaryota > Metazoa > Arthropoda > Insecta > Diptera > Calliphoridae > Protophormia > Protophormia terraenovae. The sequence goes on from OX596073.1 coordinate 129,551,672, forward strand.
CAAAAAAATTAAAAGTCAAAGCGAAAAACTAATAACCTGTAAACATGTTACTAAAAAAACTACACTCTAAAGAAAAACTTAATTAAAGGAATCTCTGATTTAAAGAAAGTTTAATTACACTGGGCGACAAAAAAATCCTTTCCTAAAGACGAATAGTTGGAGGTCTGAATTTTTTTTATGGCGAGTCTAATATTTCACCTATAATAAGGCCTTAACTCAAGAACAGTGTTTACGATTGATAAAAATGATACAAAAGATGCGTACTCAAAATGTCTTCAAGCCATCTTAATATAGTTTTTTTATATGATTAATATGTTCGGAATTATTCCGAAACCATTTTTTCTTGCAAAATTAAACATACAAAATGTTTATGTTTTTTATCCTTAACAAAAGCTAAGTAGTGCTACTATTAAAATAAGCCATGTATCATCACAATTAATGCGCATATCTTGATTATATTCAAAATTCAGTGATAATACAATACCCATGTATCATTTAGGTGATCATGTATACCTTTTTCTTTAAGTGTATAATGTTTTAATAAACCCGTTTCTTCCTTAATATCAACAACAAACCATATTAAAACATGAAAATGAAAAACATTTAACTGTTACAAACAAATAAAAAAAAAAAAACGAGAAAGAAACTATAGTTGGTCAAAACTGACCATATGATACCCTACACCATTGCTTATGAGCATAAAAATTCGGGAAAGGGACTTATATTAGGACCAATTATAGACCCAAACTTTTACTAAATGTAAAACAAAATATACAAATACAGAATAATGCGTTGATTCTAACATCTATATGATTTTATGCCCTTTAGGGCGATTCCCGGAATTCGATTTGTATGGGAGCTATGGTAAATAATGAACCGATACTCATAAAATTTGGCAATATTGTTTCTACTTACCGAATATAACTTGATACTAACATTCTTATGGGATTTATGCACATTAATGAAATTTATGGAAGAGGGGATTATATGGGAGCTATGTTCAATTATGGACCGATCTTCATGAAATTTGGCACAAAGATTAGCACATATACTTTTTTGCACCGAATTTCATTAAAATATTACCGTATGTAAGGCCACTAAACCTCTATTCCGGGAGGACATTTGTATGGGGGCTAGGTGAAATAATGGACCGATCATAACCAATTTCAATAGGCTTCGTTCTTGTGTCAAAATAACTATTCGTGCCAAATTTCATCAAGATATCTTAAAAATTGCCTGTACTTCGTTCATTAGGATTACATGGACAGACAGCCGACTAGCCAGTAGGGTAATCGATTATTCGACTTTTTTGAGAAACCGGTTTTCGAATAGTTCGAATAGTTGGTATTTTAAAAAAACCGGTTGCACTTTTTGAAATTCAGAAAAAATCGGTTAACCGGTTTTTTGCAGAAGTTAATATTTATATCAAGAGGCTACATTTCTTTAAAAAAATCAATAATTCTTATAATATTCAAGTTAAAATTTATTAAATACAAGCGTATAAGCCTGACAATGCCAGGAAAATTAATATTATATGCACAAACAAATCCGAAAATTAAAAGAAAAAAAATATGACACCTTCCTCTCACTAATCGAAGTCAATTATTTGAAGCCTTTAGAATTTATTGGTATAATATTGATTAAAGTTTAAAATTCGTAAACCTTTCAAAATAAAAAAAAATCGTCGTAATGCGCTCCCTGACCGAATTGCAGAATCAGTTTTTGAAAGGATTTGGAGAGCAAATAATAAGTATAGCAATTCAAAAGTTCTTAATACCAAAAATTGACTTTTCGGTCCCTGATAGAAACATCTGGTCCGTTAGAATTTGTAGAATGAATATTTTTATAAGTAAGCCGATTTTTAGTTTCATATATCGTCTGGGAGCTTCATAAAGCTCTGGAGAGAAAACAATGCTTAGGAAAGATATATATAAATCCATATATATAGATCCACGTGTTTTCGCTCCCTGATAGAGATTTCAAAATCTGGCTCCGTTAGGATTTGTAGGACGAATAGGGTTATAAGTAAGCCGAATTTTAATTGTCTACGTCTTCTGGGAGCTTTATAAAACTCTAGAAAGAGAAAAAAATTTTAGAAAAAGACACATAAATCCTCTTATATCCGCTTTCTGATAAAAATTTCAAAATATGGCTCCGTTAGGATTTGTTGGACGAAAAGTTTTATAATTAAGCCAAATTTTAATTTTCTACGTCGTTTGGGAGAAAGCTCTGGAAAGAGAAAAAATGCTAAGCAAATTATATATCTAGATGACTAGAAGATAATTATGTTTCAAAATTGTAGAAAAAAAATCATCAAAAATTAGACTAAATTTTAGTTAGCATAAACAGAAACCATGGCTTAATATGGAAGTCTGTCTCAATTGAAATTATTCTACAGGTGAAACTTTTTTAACACAACACCTTTAAAAAATAAAGGAAATATTGGATCATAAAAAATTAAATTGGGTGTAAAAATATTACAGATATTACTAAAGATTAAAAAATTCATACAGGATAATTGTTACTTATTTATTTGTTTAATATCACAGAATAAATTCCAATTTAGACTTAAACTATATTTTTAAAACATAAGAAATCAGTCTTTATGAATATTTAAAAAATTATTCCTAAATTTCGATTCAAATATCACTATTTAGTACATGTTTTCTGAAATAAAATGTTATTTTTAAAACCGGTTTTTTGTGTCTAAAAAAACCGGTCTATTCGACATTCGAAAAATGAACATTTTGAAAAAACCGACAGCACATGGACGGAAAAAACCGGTTTTAAAACCGGTTGGAAAACCGCGTCGATCATCCTACTAGCCAGTCAGACGGACGGACAGACAGCGTTAAATCGATTCAGAAAGTGAACGGTATACTTAAAGGTGGGGATCCGATGAGTTCTTCTGTGCGTTACAAACATCAGGACAAACGCATAATACCCCAACCACCTATGGTGGTGTAGGGTATAATGAAAAACTATCACAACATTTCATGTGATTTCTGGGTCTATGTGATAGTCCAAAAATAAAAAAGCAAATATTAAACATATCTTGCTTTTTTAGATGCTACATTTTAAAATTGTATAAAGCTTTAAATAAACTTCAGTCTGTCTTTTTTTTTAGGAAATTGCAATCTTGGTTGGTGACTTTTTGCATTTTCAAAAAGGATACAATAAAATCCAAAGCAAACTAACCAACAGACCGACTTAACCAAATAAACATAATTTGTAATTCTGGCATGTTTAGAGAGAGTATTTATTGTTGTTGTTATTATTATTGTATAACGGTGGCACTGGATTGTGGATGCAAGTCAGTGTATTATGTAATGAAAATAAATTTATGTGGCATCTTATATGCACCTATTTTTTTTCTTTATTTGTGTGTGTGTGTGTGGAGTAGAGCAAATATTGCAACAGTAAACTGTTATTTTGGTGGCAAGGAAGGAAGACTTTAATTTCGAGATTACATATTTAAATTATCATAAAATGTGGGGAAATATTATTATTGGTATATAATATTTAAGGAAAACAACTTCATGGTATAAATTTCGAAGTATAAATACTTAAGTCTCATTTTTTTTATATAAATGTTAAACATTTCTCGCAAGATAGAGAGATTTATGGGGGACTACCCATGCCTTTATATTCAAAACTATGCTACTTGGTGAAGAACAAATACATTGCTCTTTTGAAGACCCTATGATCCCTCTTAGGATTTTCATATTATGAAACCCCATAGTACACTGTACGATTTCAAGATATTTTTATGGTACAGAAAATCATGTGCCCCTTAATTAAACCCAGTTAGTATTCATTGTAATTTCTGAAATACTTTTCCAGATAAAACAAACTTCTAAGTCTGTCTTATACCAGAAACAGCCTACAATAGTCGAGCAAATTCCTACACAAACAAGGAAATAATCCTTTCCAGAGTATATTCTGCAGTGAATACGACGACCGTCTACTAAATGTTTTCAGAGGATTCAACGATCTTCTCCTTTTCAACATTGGTTAGAAATGAGACAGTATTTACCAATCATACAGTGATCTACACTGTTATCAGTCTTAAAATAACCTTCTAATTTTGATTTTTGAGCTCTTTGAAATTTACGTCATACATTGAAGATTCCTCTTTTAATAGATCAAACTAAATGTTTCGAATACTTTTCCTACTATTCGCCTTTATCAAATCATAAGAAATATAGACAAAAGCTTCATGAATATCAAAAAAGGCAAAATAAGACTATTTTCTATCAGAAAGATTTTTCCGTCTGATTTTCAAAATGTGGACATTGGATACTCTCTAACATAACTATTATCATTGAAAGTAATCTAATATTCTGTTACAGTTCTTAACGTAGGGTCCACATGAGAGATTTTTATGTCATAACAAACGTCAAATTCTTATCATGATAAGAATTTATCACGTGTGGACAAAATTTTTATAATATTGCAGCGTTTTGATATAATTATTAGAGCTCGCGCGAAGATAAATTTGTTTTGCTATCAAACGTCATTTTGTTGTTGTATTTTGTTGACGTTTATTTTTTTAAGAAGAAGCACATTTCTTCATGGAAATTTCAATTAAATAATTATTTAGAGCATATTTGTATATTACCATTAAATTTTTACAACATTCCTCGACGAAAACAAAAAAAAAAAAAAAATAAGTGATTTATTATAATAAAATTTTATCTACGTGTTCCCATATATGCTGATATAAACAAAAACAATTGCAGTAGCTCGCGTGTAAATCCTTCGTAAAGGTTGCTTTAGAGTTGAAATGTTTGTATCTGCAAAAGCTTATTCTACAATTCAATTCTATAAAGTAAATCATGAGACTAGATTTATGCATTAAAATTCGAAAAAGTTTTATTTTGAATTGAAATACAAAATGATCTTCCCGAATTCTTTGAATGTCAATAATGCTAAAAATAAAGTAATTTTATCACTTCAAAACGGTGCACAGTGGTTTCAAAACACTTTTTTTCTGAAATAAATCAGTAACTTTTGTTTCGTTAAAGATATCTCAAAAGATATAAAATTTGACATGGCAAGAGCTGAAGTGTTTTCGAGTTGATTTGGATCAAGAGGGTAGAGGGTGGACCTCCAAATTTGGTCTACTCGGATATGTGTTTTTTTTTTAATCGCCAAAAATTCATAAATAGAGAATTATTACTAAAAGTTAATAAAATTCGTTAATATTTCTGCAGATCATGATCCGAAAAATTTTAAATTCAAAATTTAAGTCTTTTTTTTTTTTTTTTTTTTTAGAGAAATAATGTTAATATTTGGATTGAAATAAAATTTAAACCAATAAAGAATCTTATTAGAATTTTGAGATAATTTAGATAAAATTGTCTTAAAATTAGGAAATTACAAAAACTCCCACTTTTATCTATCAAAAATTTCCGGGAAAAATGTATATCAAAAGTTGACTTTATGCATTTAACTCGTCACACTGTCGTTACAAAAGCTCTACGTCAGGAAATACTTTTTGTGTATTTAACCAACATATAGAAGTATATAACCAACACATTTTTTTTTGTTGATCCCAGCTTTGCGTTTTAAGAACTTTATAAATAAATTGAAAAAAGTCTGGAAAATTGACACAAGGCCTGTCCAAACTATTGCATTTGCGTTAAGATCTCGTTTGAAAACATAATAAAAAATATAACCCGGAACAAAGATAAAAAAATCACCAATAATGTGAATTTTATTAAAAGTTTTAAATTTAAAATAATATAACTACCCCTGACCCACTAGAGATTTGCGCTCCACCAAATCAACTTCAGCTCTTGTCATGCATACGATAATAACTTCTGCCCAGCATATGGCCAGGGTCCCCTTGGGAGCACAACAATGGATTTGTAGTCTTATCCAATAGAAGTTAGTATTAAACTTCATGCATAACAATCTCACTTCTTAATTTATTAAAAATATCTAGTTAATTAAAAAATAAATATTTTATCATTAGTAAATTAAAAATCTTTTAAAAATAAAAATCAAAGTATACTTTTTGGTGTTGCATTTAAAGCCAAAACTCTACCAGCTATTGTTTAAACAAAAACAAAACAACTCATTTTAATTTATACAAACAGCAACAAAAAATCATATCATTAGAAATTCTACACATTAAAAAATAAAAACTACACGATATTAATAAGCTATCAAAGTTATTTTTGCTTTTTCTTTAGCTTTTTCAACTCAAACGTAACCACAAAACGAATATAATAATAAAAACAAACACCTTAAAAATAAAACAATAACAACAAACCACTAGCAAATGGTTTTTTACTTTGTTATTTTTATTTTTATTTATCTTTGTATTTGTTTTTATTTTTCTGTTCTTCTCTATTCTCCCTCTTAAATGTTCAATACTTGTAGACTCGTACTTACAAATGTGTAAAGAGAAAATTTAAATAAGAAAATAAACAAAAGTAAATAGAAAATATAGAAATACAAACAAAATTAAGAATATTTAGAGAAAAATAAAATAAAAACATCAGAAATAAGAAAAGAAGCGAAAGGTAAAAAAAATCATGAGTAATAAAATTGAAAACTTTAAAATCATAAAAGTAAATTTAAATAAAATAAAATTGAATAAAATTGAAACTCGTCATCATGATCAACAGCACTATTTTTTATTTTTGATGCACATGCGCGCATTGTTGTCATTAGGGAGATTAGGCTGAAAAGACTTTTAGATACAATAGAAAAACATGTGTTTTTTCAGTAAATTATAAGGAAGTTTAATTTGGGAAATAAGACTAAAAAACAAGTAACGTTTAGTACGTTTCTTAGATACAACATCCCACTTACATGAGTAAAATAACGGAATTGCATACAGGAAAATAAACAGTTTCTACTGAAATGAAAACAATATCACAAAAATTAACATATCAACATTCCTATTTGTCTATATCAAAATAAAACTTATTCATTACACTTTTCTGATTTAAAAACAACTAGTAGTAACGTTTTTTTAGGCATTTTAAAATAACTTTAAACTACCCTCGTACAAAAATATTTAACTTAAATTCTTACTTAACTTTTTCCTGACTTTTGTAGTATTTTTTTTTTTTTTTTTTTCGAAAATACACAGAGATTTTATCTATCATCACATACTATGAAAAATTAGTCCAGAGAGTGAGAAAAATTAATAAAATCTAATCAAGACTATTTTCCATGATTTATTTTAAAATTTCTTGCTTCAGTGCTGACTGCTCTGTCTTGTTTGCGCTTTCGTTTACTAGTCTTTCGTTAGTTTTAAGTAAGAACCGCATTTTTTATGATTTAATTATAATTTATGTTAGAATGGAATTTATTTACATACATATATATTGTGTTCCCTTCAAATTAATACAAGATCTTACATTAACCCATTGGGGAGAGTAGGAAAGTGATTTTACAAACTAATAATAAGCTGCATTAAAAGGAAAACAAATTTGAAGATATTATAAAATATAATATAATAAAAGGGAAGGGTCAAAAAATATGTTTTAATAAAATTTTTTTATATTACTCTTGAGGTTTTCGGAAAAAGTTATATTATTATTAATTAATAGTATTTTAATTACCAATTTATTTATTTATTTAAGGAGTGCGATCGAAAAAATCTTAACATATATAAAGTTCAATAATTTGGAATCGATTTGATCTTAGAGTTTTGATTCTTTTTTTTTTTTTTATTTAATTGATATTATACTACAGATCACATGAAAAATATAAATATATATAATATCTGAATAGTGTAAAATTTATTAATTAATAATATTTTAATTACCAATTTATTTATTTATTTAAGGAGTGCGATCGAAAAAATCTTAACATATATAAAGTTCAATAATTTGGAATCGATTTGATCTTAGAGTTTTGATTTTTTTTTTTTATTTAATTGATGTTATACTACAGATCACAGAAAAATATAAATATATATAATAAATTTTATACTTCTGTCCACTACTTATGACCTCGTAGACCTTTTTGGGTAACCCTTACATTAGTGATTTGATAGTTATTTCAGTCACTAATTTGGAACACTCTGCCCATCTGCTTTTAAAATTTTTGATATTTTGGGACACCTCTTATGTCCTCTTCGATTCTCCTTTCACAAAAGTCTAATATCTCTTCACTGGTCTTAGCTCCTGACAATTTAGAGGATTGACCTTTCTTGGTACAAAAATTATGTTATTGCTTTGGTACCACTCCAAAGCTTTCTTACGTACTGACATGATGCCAAATCGGGCCAAAAATATGTGCTCTCTTATGAAAGGAAAAAGATTTTTTTTCAAATATTCTTTGATGTATTTTTCGGTATTTATAGAGCCCACTGTAACAAATGACTTGCTTCTTTTGCGGCAATTGCATAAATCTTGCAACACCTTGAATTCTATACGCAATTTCGTCAGCTTTTCGGTCCTAAACTTATCTTTAACATTTCCTCGATCATCAGCATCATAAACATTTTGACCTCGAAACTGCGAAAAATCAGCCAGTACATACGTTTCATCGTACTTTATACAACATGAGTATTTTTGTATGAAACTCGGGTTTAATTTCCGTGCCCTATTCATGGCTTCTAAATTTTTTGCAGCATTCCAGTCTGGAACTTTTTGGACTTTATATGTTCTTAACTCAGCAATAGCTTTAACTTTTTGCACCAAATAGTCAGGGCACTGAGCTAACCGAGCTGTTTTTCTACCACATGTGTTTGGAGTTCTTTTCAATATGCTTTAAATTTTCTTGGCCTTCCCAATATCATGTGGACCTTTTTTCTTCCCGAATCAGGTTTCCTATCAATGGTCGAATATTTATTTATTTTTTTTATTTATTTATTTATTTATTTATTTATTTATTTATTTATTTATTTATTTATTTATTTATTTATTTATTTATTTATTTATTTATTTATTTATTTTAAATTTCGCATATTTCCAGCATCCACAAATTTTCGTTTTGCTATAATTTCTTAAAAAAATATTATCCTTTGACCCAATTCGCGGAAAAAGAACAACAGAACAGAAATTTTAAGAAATCAATAAAAATGTATATAGCAACGGGTCCAGAAAATACAAATTTCATCTTTCACATTTCGCCAGATGTGACATTTGGCCTTCAAAGAAAAGTATAAATGAAAAATTGCTAAATTTAACGGAAAGGAAACAATATATTTCCTATGTGAATGATTGTAAAAATCTCTCCCCAAAAATAGGCATACAAAATATGTCTCCAAGTTTTAGTGTTTCATTCAGCTACTCTCAACTTTGCTTATAATATGTATTTTTTTATCATAAGGTTTTTTTATACGCTTCCTAACTGATTAAATTCTAAAACAAATGCCACCTTCTTATTCTAAAGATCTCGTTGTTGTTGCTTTTGTTCTTCATCTTCTCTTTTTGATAATCTTGTCTAGAGTGTATAGTATATCGGTCGTATTCATACATCGTAAGTATGTAACGTAAATATCAACCAAACAACTTACCCAGTCTTTCAGCCCCATGAGTTAGCTAAGCTAAGCTACAGCGTACCTAGTTAAATATTTATGAGTTTGAAATAAACAAAAATACAACAAATAAACTATTTATAATACCTGTGTATAATATACATAAATACATACAGATAAACAATTTGGTTTTATATTTTTCTGTTGTTTTTTTATTATTATTATTTTATTTTACACTTGTGTTCGTTCATTAGCAGAGAAGTTGTTGCTTTTGTTGTTTAAACAAAAATAAAATAAAATTCACATGAGTCTAAAGATTTTATTGACCACTGCTCGAAGTCAGTTTACATTTGATAATACTAGACATTAGAGCAATATCAAACCACCACCAACCAACCGTCCAAACAACCACCAAACAAACCAACTCATAGTAGTACGTCTAAGTTTTTTTTAAAAAAGATTATGATTAAATTGTTTTATTATTGTTGTTGGTTGTCTATAAATACCAACAGTACGTTCAATTCCTACGCTCATCTTTTTACAAAAAAAAAAAAACAAAAAAAAAAAAACCCAAAATTGAAAAAAGTGTTTGATTTTTTGTTCATGTGTTGTTCGTGAGATTTATTTTGTTTTTGTTGTTCATCAAGTGTGTCAAAGAAATAATAATAAAAAAATAAAAAAATAAAAATAATAACAACCATACTAAATACTCGTTCGTACTTTAACTAACAAATAATAATTGTTAACACTAAATTAAAGAAAATCAAAAACGACGTAGAAAAATTAAATGATTTTTAAAAGTTGGACTCGTTTTTGAATTTCATTTAAAAATTTTAAAATGAAAATAAAAACGGTAAATGTTAGTGAGTGAGTGAATGATGTGTTATCATTAGAGGAAATCGTGTGTCTTCTTTTTTATTTCAAATAAAATTATAAAAATAATAATAATAAATGTGTAGAAGACACATGTTTATACATATTTTAATTCATTTTATTGTTATAAAAATTGTTTTTTTTTTTTTTTTTTTTTTTTTTTTTTGTCACTATATTTTGCAGTAATTGACAGACAGTGAGTGATTTAGAAAATTTTTCCTTGCTTTGAAGAAAATTATAAAACTTTTTTAATTAAATAACAAACAAAATTAAAACTTGCTAGAAAACTGGTCCATTTATTAAATTAATTATCTAATTTATGTTTGTATATAAGATATTTATTTTATAGTTGAATTCATTACTTTTGTTGTTGTTTGAAATATTGAATGTCAAGTTTGTGTCTTAAATCTTTCGTTTTTTATACCCTACTACTTCGCAGTGGGATGGATAACATTGATTGCATTTTATTTAATTCGTGTTGGTTATTTTTTGTTTTTTTTTAGTACAAAATATAATGTGCAGTAATTTTTTTAAAGTTTAAAGTGATTAATTAAATACTAACTATGAAATATTAGTCTTATTTTCGCTCTTTAATTGTAAAAAAGAAAAAAAAATATAATAGGAAAATTTTAATTAAATAAAGATGTTAACAGACTATTTTATTATATGGACTAAGATGAGTCGAACTAGTGCAATAAACAATGTTTTTTTTTTTTTTTTTTTTTTTTTTTTAATATGAAGGTGGCCTGCTAAATAGAAAACAAACATAAATGTCTTCGAAATTTTTACACGGAAACCAAAAAATCCGGGTTCACACATGAGAGTAGTATTCCATTTTAGATGGGGTATAAATGCAGTAAATTGTAAAAAGCTGAATGAGATGGAGCTCAATATCTAACAGTCTTGGTCTATAAATGAATAATATAAACGTGTAATCTTGCTATCATCTGTAAAAGATTAAATAGGATTAGACAAATTAAATAGGATTAAAAAATAAGTAATAGAGTAGAAGAAGTATTAGACAGTTGCGGTATACCTAACGTTACCAGACATCCCACTTTTCATCCCGCTTTTTAAATTTCGATCCCGCTCAAAATATTATTCCCGCTTTTCATTAAAAAGTCCCGCTTTTCTAACTTTAACAATTTCTTATTCGATTTCGTTATTTACGCTTTCTGTAACATTCTTACCAATATTTAAGTGTAACTAAAATTATTTTTTTTTTTTTTCACTGGAAAGTTGATAATTTTTTACAAATTGTTTTTGATTATTAAAAGTTCTAAATATTTTGTTACGCTGATCATCTTCTCTGCTGACTAATCTTAAATGTACTTTGTGTGTATTTTTTGATGACTTCGATGTAGGAAGACCTCCCAAAAGATACGCATTATTAAGCTTGTTAAAATATTTACACATTTTTTAACATATCTTCAGTTCTTTACCGGTGAATAAAAAATCTCAAGTCTCATAAAGTTTAGAATTTTTTTCGATTAAATTTACTTAATTTTAGTGCTTACGTATACCTTGTGTTAATGATTTTAACATTTGATTTAACGGAATATTAGTGCTTAACTTGTTGTAACTTGTAGGTAACAGTGTATCGGATTACTTTGAAAACGTTTTTTTTTTTTAAAGGTAACGGTATTTTTGGTTATTTCCGTAATGAAATTTTAAGGGTAACTGTTGTTTCAGAAATTTCAAAGTTTCGGTTCAGAACGATAAAATATAATCTGTAGTCAAGTATTATAATGACCAGCTGGGATAGCCATAACTTCATTACAAGTTTTATTTCAACTTTATTAAAAATAATAATATTTCTTAAATAACGCTAACGGTATTTTAGCGTTAACGATATTTCGAGCTATTTCTGTATATATTTTAGCGGTATCCGTATTATCAATTATTTCGGTAACTGTATTTTAGGGGTACGGTAGTGAAGTTGAATGATTTTTTTTTTATCTCTTACAGCAACCAAACTTGATTTTATGCTGTCAAATTCAAAAAGTATCAAGTTTTCTTTTTCAAGCCGTATTTGAATTCAATCTTGAAATTTAACTAGAAATATTTTGAAAACATTTCGAGATACACGTTAAAATTATAATTTTTAATGTTTCAGTTTGTTGGGATATATTTACTTATTTCGATGTTCCAAAATTTTGATGGGTTGTTCTCAATTTGTAACGTCTCAATTGAGTCGTGAACCAAGTGCTTGCGAGAGAACAGCTGATTCAGATTTTTAATTGAGATATAAAAAGAAAATCCCTCTTTGTTTACAAAACTTTTCAAAAAGTTCAGAATCCCACTTTTCAGTCGTTCCGGTCCCGCTTTTTGACAAAAACCCTCTGGATTTCTTTCCATAAAATGAGAATTACATATAACTCAATCAAAAGGTCAGATCTCTCAACCGGATCAGTAAATATTTGATCATCTCTTAAAACTCGTTTAACGAAGACCAAAAACTCTTACTGACCCAGACATATTAAAAACTCTATCACAAAAATTCTGAAAATACAATTAAAATGAACTTCGCAGGGGCTCAGGTATAAGATAAATAAAAATAAATAAATAAATAAATAAATAAATAAATAAATAAATAAATAAATAAATAAATAAATAAATAAATAAATAAATAAATAAATAAATAAATAAATAAATAAATAAATAAATAAATAAATAAATAAATAAATAAATAAATAAATAAGTAAATAAATATTTAAATAAATAGTAACAATTTGGTGAAAAATTGAGTTAACAAATTTATGAATCGTTTGAAGGTTAAATAAATATAAATTATTATAACGAACGAATTAAATAAAAAATTAAACTTAAGTATTTAAATTTCATAGCTGTAACTTATGAATGAAATAAAAAATAAAAATACTTTTTATTTCATTTCTATTTCTTATTTCTAATTAAAAATATTTGTTAATCAATCTATTATCTTTTGAATAAAAATATTAAGGATTTTTATTTATACTAAAACGATTGAATTTATTATAAGTTTGAATCTGATTGAACCAAATAAATTAAAAATTAAAATATTTTATTTAACCAAAAGAAAAACAAATATATTTTTATAAGAAAATAATCAAAAGTTTTTTATTTGATTATTTTAAAGTTTAATAATATTCATATGTATTTTATTTAAATAAAAAAAAGTTCAACAAATCTTTCTGATTTTTATTCAAAAACTTTATATTCAAATAGAAACATTTAAAATAAATATTTTTATTATTTTATTCAACAAAAACTCCAAAAAATAAAAATATTCAGCCTCAAAAGGCTTGAATAACAAAAAATTATAAAATTTTTTCAAATATTCAAGAAAAAAAAAATATTTTACTTATTTTTCTTTTTCAAAGTAAATTTAAAACTATTCAAACAAATTCATGTTGAATAAAAATATTCAAAAGTTTTCTATGAATAAAAAAAATTGAATGTTTTAAAACAGATATTATTTTATTTTTAAAATGGAAAATAAAATAAAGAACAATTGTATTCAAACCAGAGACCGGATTTTAATACTAAAAAAACAAGTTTTCGGGTCCTTGATTCAAACTAAAGAAATAAAATATATTTTAAAATTAGTTAAAGACTTAGGAATTTGATTTATATTTTATAAATTCATATTCGAATACTTTTGTGGAAATTTTATTTTATCTAACTTGTTAACAAATGGAATAATATTTAAATAATTTTTATTCAAATTAATTTCAAGTAACTGAAAATCATATTACAAAGAGCATAGAATAGAACTAGAAGTTTATGTGAGAGCCACCCTATACTAAATTTTCAAAAAATTTACTCATTTTTTTGAAAATACAAAAACAAAATATATGTGACTACATGTATTTTGTTTTTGTATGAATTAGGTTTCTGACAATTGAATTAGGTTTTTTTCTCTCACATAAATATCTAGTTGTTAATCTATGACAAAGAGTATAAAATAATTTTAAAGAAATTTATTTCTAAAAATATAAATAAAATATTAAAATAATTTATTTTTAACAAATATTTTGATTGAAAATATTCACAATGAACAGCTATGATTTAAATTAAGTTGTAATATTTTATAAGATTGCTTTTCAATTTTATTGAATTCTTCGCAATTCCTTTAAATAACATTTCAAATATAGGAACAGAATTATGAAATAAAACATTTAAAGGTTAAATACAATATCCAAAGAAAAACCTTTGAATGATGCTAGAGATCATATGTGTATGTTTATTTTGGAATGTTTTTTTTTTTTTGGTAAGTTGACAATTAAACTATTTTTGAGTTTATTCTTTTGAAGCGCTTCTATGTAAGAAAAGCTATATATTGGTATACCGATACTCGCAATCGACTACTTAAAAAATTTAGAAAAAGAGGATCAGATTTACAAAGTCTTATGTGACATGTCAAGTAAGAGTGTTAGTTTTTCTTTTTTTTTTTATAAAGATGAAATATTATTACCAGGGCAAGTTTTTCAATCCTTTCGCTTGGAAAGTAAGCATTTCAATATTTCAACTGAATTTCACAAAAAATGCTTATATTTTAAATCTTTGCATAAATTTGCATATAATGGATACAAAAGTTAGTTTTCTTAACAAAAACACAATTTTTTGGTGATTTTTTGGAGTTTAATCAAATGATTTCTAAAATTTTTTGTGAGTATTTTGAGTACATTGTAAATATTGTAAAGAAAAAAAAAAATCGGAAGCGACAAATATGATACTTAAAATTGAAATAGTTATATTTTTATAAACATCGAAATTTATTTCAGATTGAAAGTTAAAAAATGCATATTTGTGCATATTTTCTACACATTAATACATAAGAATGCATAAATTTGTTGGTTTTTATATACATATTCTTGCTATTTTTGCATATTTCTGTGCATATTATACCAATTTTTAGTGCTTTTTCAAGCGCATATTTCAATTATTTTTGTGCATATAAAAACTTGCCCTGATTATTACATACTTCCAAGCTATCTTGCTTGCCTCATTTAGTAATAACTATTTTAAGTAGAGGGTTAAAAGAAACGCCACTAAGTCCAACAAAAAAATAAAAACAAAAAACACACCCAACCATATAAGTATGACTTCATACAATTTCTTAAGATTTATTGCCTTTAAATAATAAATTAAATTCAATGCGATAATTACCGGTTTTATAGTTATTTTTTGTAACTCTAGTTTTGCATATCAAATCTGCTGCTCGATAGCAATTCAATACAAAAAATTTAAAAATTTTGAAAACCGACTTAAATCAACACTAAAATATGTGTTATTTTTTTAATACACAACAAAAAAAAACACTAAAATAAAATTTATTTCTGTGTGTTATTTTTTTCTAATTTCAACTCTAGACGTTTGTGTGTCTAATATTTAAAAAGTTTATTTTAGTTAGATTTACTATTTGAAACTATAAAGTGTTACATGTGAAATTTTTAGAAGCCGTTCGAATTAAGTTCAACACCCACTCATTGAAATATTAAATTTTAACACTTTTTCTTGGTCTTCTCATAAAGTGTGTTATAGAAAAGGGTCAAATATGTTTCTTTCTGTATAACAGTGAAAGTAAATTCTTTACTTAGAAATAAATTTAAAAGAAAAGATTTGTAGCTTTTTGAAATTTTATTCCGGTGACCTTTAAAATTTTGTATTGTATTATTTGTTTTAAAAAAAAAGTGTGTTAAATCATCTTATTAGCATTTTGTTAACAAAAATAAAAGCAAATTTATTTTATAACACTTAACAACCTGTTTGATTCATATTTAAATTTTGAAAGATATTTTGAATTATTTGATAATGATAACTATTTTTATTTCTTTCGAACTTTTAAATGTAAATAAGTTTAAAAATGTGTGATCAAGGTAACAACAATATTGTTTATAGTAATTAAATTTCCGTTAACAAAGCTAAGGTTTATTGTCTTTAAGTAGTGTTTTTTTTATTTGTATAAAAGAAAGTGTCACTAAATCAATATATTAATAACTTAAAGTATTATTTTTCGGAGGTCTTTAAATTAATTAAAAATTAAATAAGACTTTGAATAATTCATGTCGAGTGTCATTGTGATTGTGTAAGGTCCTTTAGTTTCCTTCCTATATTTCAAAACATGCCTTCATTTAATTATTTTTGTTTTTTAATGCTTTAAAAAATTTAATATTTTTTAGAGTAATTAATAATTCCAATAACATATAATATTTTTTTATTAACCAAAACGCAATAAAATTAAACTTAAATTTAATTCAATAAACGTTTCAAAACTGCAACTAAGTATAACCAAATATATTAGAAGAAAATATTTAACTTAAACTGAATGAATCATTTTTGCTTTGAAAACGAGAAGCTAAATAAAAACTTTTCTAATTGGGAATCTGACAAAATAAGATGCATATTTGAAATTCTAATTTAAGTGATGACAACAACAGTAACTAAATCTCGAAACGAATTTTAAAAAACAAAACTTGAATTAAAAATGATGTATACAATTTTTGTTTATTTTTATTGAAGGCAGAGATTTCTAAAAAATTGTTGAACAAAATTATTTTTAAATTGAAATAAAGATCAAAACAAAGAAAACCGGTAAATATATTTTTTTACAATATAAAAACAAACAAATACACAAATCTAAACAATAAATGATGTAAAAAATATGACAGATTGTTATTAGAGAGAGAAACAGAAAGACATTGAATGAGGGGAGATAAAAAATTCTGTATGATCAATTAGTGTTCAAAATTTGCAACAAATAATCGGTTATTCATTTTTTTAAAGAAAATATAAGATTCAAAAACAATTTTTAAAAGAAATATCTGAAGTTTCCAAATTTTATCGGTCATAATTAAAATCTTTTTTTCTAAATAAAAATCGAATGATGAATCTTTATCTTTAAAAAAAATCTGAATTTAATTTATTTCATTGAATTTTCTCTATTTGCGAATTATCTATGTAAATAAATTTCTTGCCTAATAATCATGGTTATTCGATTATTCGCTTGTCCTCAAAAATCGTAAATTTTTTAAATGTTGTTGAATTTTTTTTTCTTTTCTTTAAAATACGTGACATGATTATCAATATATCGTGGCCGATGTATAGAAATCAAACAATTGTTTGTAAATAAAATATAAAATTCAAATAAAAATAAAATAATAACAAAAAACCAAAAGACAAACCATTTGACAATTATGACCTAATATCTACAAAGACAACAACAGAAAACAAACAATAAATAATCGTTAAAAACACCTTTATATATGAGCAAAAATGGTCATAGAGAGTGAAAGAAAGAAAGAGTATTGAAAAAAAAATATTAAAAGGAAAAAAGTGAAAATAATGTTTAAAATTCTATTACATAAAAATTTTTAATAACCATTGACAATTGAATTATATTTAGTTATGGCCAATACAAATATAAATACAGTATAGACTCGATAATCCGGATAATTGATTGCTGACCCCAAATTGGGGTCCCCAGGCTTTGTTTTAACGGTTTTTTCGGAAAAAAAAACTGATAGAAACATATGTATATTAGTTGTTTAATATTGTTTATAGTAAACTTCGCAATATTTTTCACCAAATTCAATTAATTTTTAAGAATTTTAAATATAAATATGGTCCTATATACTGAAATATGTATTGGAACAATAGTTAACTATAAACATAGATATTCAGCAACAAACAGTTTAAAGCGCATAATTTTAATTATAAATTTCCATTCATATTATTTTTTAAATAAAAAATGAGTCAATCCGGATTATAGATTATGTAATGGGTTGTGAAATGACGTCCGGATTTTCGAATAATCCGGATTATCGACGTTCGGATTATCGAGTTTATACTGTATATATTTTTAAATGTGTTTTTCTTGTGATTTGGCTATTTAATTCTAAAATAATAGATCTTGAAATTTTGTTCTTAATATTAAATATTCTACTTTTATTTAAAAATAGTAAACAAAAAACAATAGTTAAAATTAAAACGACACCAATTTTCAATTACACTGCAAAATTTTCAGGTTTAAGCATTGTAAAATTAAAAATTAACTATTTGAAAATAAGAAATTTCAAATGCAAATAGCTCTATAAATACTTACCACAAGTAAGTTTTATTAAAATAGAAAAACCTTAAAAATCGAATGAGAAGCAAAAAAATGACAATCATTTTAAAAATCCCCATATTAGAAGTGTTCAACTTTGAGATCCTCCGTATATTGAATCTGTCTTAAAACTAAAACTAAAAATTAAACACTATTCAATATTGGTTGTTCCATGGTCCAACAATTGACGGGGTAGAAAGTCAGATCTGTGAAACCAGTGAAGATTAGAAGATTTTAACTTCATATGAAGTATCTTGGCTTCTATATGACGACGTTAAGTTAGTAGCCTATCTAAGTGAATACCAAGGTACAGTTGGTGTCAATAATAAGTAAACAAAGTAGTATCTTGAACTCAATTGGTTCTATTTCAAGTTGTAGATCGAAAATATCAAAAGTAACATATAATTATAAATATATAATGCCTTGTTATTAAAATAAACAGCAAACGATTCAATTCAACACATTACTACTTAATGAATATGACTATTTTTAAAGAAGTCACAAAAATCAATGTTCCAATGGTTTCCAATAACCGCGGTGGCCGCCTATATTTAGATACATTAGTGCCAAACGCGTTGGCATAGTGACTACATATATTCTGCATATCCCTGGACAAACTGTAGGTGTCTTAGTAATAATTAAGTCCATAAGTTTGGTCAAATTATGGGGCCTCTATTTGTTTATTCAATTTCATGCAAATTCTATAGGTGATACATCTGGACTTTGAGGAGGTCACTCTGAATTGTTAATTATTTCATCAGCTATATACTTTGAAACAAATTTACCCTTTTTTTATTGGTGAATTTTCCTACTGTATGATAAAATCCACAAAAATTAATAAATGTTTGGAACTATTAAACCTTTGTGCAGATTAAGGTAAATCTGGGAAAATATTTTACGTTTGTGTACTACTATTTTTCCTATTTTAAAAATACAAACCACTAATCCCTTTTCCCCGACTGTTCCGAACAGCTTCGACAAGCAAGAAAGTAAGATAATGGGTCTATATGAAGATGTAGTGTAGAATCTTTTCCTGCCTTTGGTATCATTTTAATCAGAGAAGTTTTCCAAATTTTTGGAAAGACTCCTAGTTTCAAGATTGCGTTGAAAATGATTGATAGCACAATTATTGCCACATTCGGTAGGTTTGTAATCATTGATGGTGTTATTGAATCATATCCAAGTGATTTTCTAACATTTATATTTTTTTAAATGATTGTATCAATGTCCTCTGGGATAACAACAATTATGTCGTCATAATTTAGCGTAGTGTCAAGAGTCTCTCAAAATTATTTGTTTGGGGATTGGGTTGAAAGACAGTGCTTAAGTAGCATGCTAATTAATCGTCCATATCTTTTGCACTACGGGCCCAGGTACCGTCAGCCTTCCTTAAAGGATTCTCATATTATATTCTCATATTCTCGTATTCTCAGGAATCGCGCTATCAACGTTTAATTCAGTTTTTTCGTACTTTGTTCCTTCTTTAATAATATTCTTATGCCGTTCGTATTCATTCAGTTATTGGGGGTTGGGACCATAAGACAAAATATGAATGCTTATATCTTGCGTGGACCAGGGCTGCGAAATACATTTTGTAGCTTCTCAACCGCGAATTGATTCACTGGAGCATTGTCGCAATTTCAATCGTGTTTCATAGAAGTAGGAAGTTTATTCTTATACCCGACTGTTTACACGTTCATCCAGAAGTGGATTGCACAACAAATCACAGAGATAATTCGTTCTTTAACCATATTGTTCGTCTGTGGAATATACTCTCTATAAAAGTCTTTCTTTTTCAAGTATTGAAACAATTTTCTTATAAATACCTACTAAAAAAGAAAAATCTGATCATTGATGGAATAAAGCCAGAATTTATAATAAATTCATAATAAACAAAATTTGATACTTGTCATATTTACACATAACTTCGAAATCAAATTCTTTTCATCTTAAAAAGAATATTAAAATTATTTTTATAAGTAATTGAAGTTTTCAAGTAGGTTTTTATTAAGTGCTTCTAGTCATTAAAAAAAACTTTCATCAAACATCACTTTAAAGTACTTAAATAGAGAAAAAATCTAATAAAAATGAATCTTAAACCTGTTCAATCTATCAAAGACTAGCCCAAAACAAAATAAGTAAAACAAAAAATAAACTGTGACAAAAAAATATTAAATTTAAATGAGTGATTCATAGAATCAAGAATACTCAGTCACTCGCACATACCATATAACGAAAATGAGTTCATAAAATTAAATTCATATTACATTTATGGAGTTCTTTTTTTTTTTTTTTTCAAACAATATCTAAAGAAAAACAACTAAATAAGTATTTTTTATTTTCATTTTTGATAAAAAAATATTTAATAAATAAAGTAAAATTATGCAGGGAGATTAGAAATTATTGATAGCACCAACAGCAAAGCACAATGGCTTTTTTTATAATAATGTTTGTGTTAAATTAGTATTTTTTGTTTTGTGTTTTGTAACGTTAAAATTTGTTAAATAAATTTAAAAGAATAGTTTCTATTAGCTGCTGTTATAATTTACAACCCCCTTGTTAAAATCATTAAAAAAAAAAGTTATTAAACAAATTAATTATTATATTTAAAATATTGCCTGCTTTTTGCAAAAAAAAAAAACCCCATAATGAAAATAAGAAAAATAAAAGAAACAAACAAATTATTTTAATTAACAACCAATTAAATGCTTTTAAAGAAAAGTTTGTTAATATTTATTGTAAACTTAAATAAAAATAATAATTTTAATGTGTATTTTTTTAAAAAATTTTACAGTTTCGCCATTAAATGATCTACAACAGCAACAATCACAACCTCAACAATCCCATAGAACAACTGCCAAATTATCAAATACCAATAACGCCACCAACACAACCACCATCAATAATTTAACAACAACAACAACCGGTTCCACAACATCAAATGTTAAATCATTGATTAAAAAATCCGGTAGTTCTTCATCCACCCAAAGTTCGAATCGCAAAGATAGTTTTGGTTCTAGAGACTCTTTAAACGATATTCTGTCGGAAACTGGTTTGCCTTCGGGCAATGTAGCAGCCCAGCGTAAATCTTTGGAAAATAAAAATTTAGATTTAACAAATGCCTCCGATGTTGCGGCTCGTTTGGCCCTTAAGAAACAACAATTGCATCAGCAACAGGAGACAAAAACGATTACATCGGCAATTAGTAGTAACAATACCAATACAACAACTAATACAACTTTAATAAGCGCAACTGCCAGTTCCAGTGAGTTACGCAAAAGTATAGAAAATATGGATGAGAAAACAAAGACAACACCGCCACCAGTACTTAATAAAAAGCCAACTGTGCCTGCCAAAAAAGCCACTACAGTGACAAGCATAACAGGTGAGTAATACTCTTAATTCCCCTCAAATCCCTGCAGCATTTCCGTTGGTAATTAGAGTAATTATAGAAATTTATAATTCAAAACAAAGAACAAATCGATAAACTAATCATTTCCTTTTCCTGCCAGGCAACATTTTATCGGGCATTAAACAAAAAGTTAAAAATGTCGAAAGCAGATTAACCACCGCAGCATCACACGATTATGCCGATGGTGTAGGCAGCAGTAAGTTATCACCCAGCTATGTGGCCGATGCGGATAGTGGCAGTGGTGGGGTGGTCATGAGACGGGCTGCCACTATTGCTGTTGAAGATACTGATTTCGATCGCGTTGAACGCGGTTCAATATTACCAGATATGCGCGCTGGACGCGTTAAAGCTCCAAAACGTAGACCTCCCTCGGCGGCCATAAATGCAATCGGTGAAAGCAATAATAATTCCCTATACGTCAATGGTAATAGCAGCGATACTACCCAAAGTGGTGATGATCAGCTCAAATCCGATGATAATTCAACGGGCGAAGAGCAGTTAGCCAAACCAAAACCTAGAGAATGGGAAAAAAAGAAAGCACCCTGGATGGAAGAATTAAAAGCATCACAGGTTAAAAAGAAAACATCGCCTAGTGTGGGAGTGGATGGTGTGGGTGCATCAATGAACGAAAGAAGTTCTAAATTGTTTGTAGAAGATGTTAAAGTAACAAATAATTCCAGCTCACAAGTTTCTAGTTCAATACAAGCCACAAGCACCTCATCCTCCACCTCCTCCACAAAAGTGCAATCATCATCAGTTTCATCTACCAGCATTATGCAACAATCAATGATAGTGGAAAGTAGCACTAGTTCAACTAGTAGCAATAATACCACAGCCAAGACTCTTACAGAAGCCATGACTAAAAGTTTAAGTGCAAAAATTGCCAATGATGCATTGGCAGTGACCACTAATAACTCCTCCCTTAATAGTAACTCTTCGGGTCAAGATGATGTAAGAGCTCGTCCCAATAGCCTATCAATACGTAATCGTAGTGCTTCTCCCTCTATGGCTGCCACTCGTAATATATTAAAATCAAATACCACCACCACCGCCACCAATTCTGCCTCACCAGCTGAAGCCTCTAGTAGCAATTTACATAACAATAGCACCACTAACACTACACAATCCTCAATTGCCAAATCTTCAAATCTTAATAATACCAGCAGCCATCATTTACTTAATAATGGTGGCTCTGCTGCTGCATCTAGTGGCTCACATAAAATTGCTGAATTGGAATCACGTGTGGATAAATTGGAATTGTTGGTCCATGCTCAACAGCGTACAATCGATGAACTTGTACGCACTTTGCGGGAAGAAACGGATCGCAATAAAGTCTTACGTGCTGAATTGGATAAATATGCACAGTGCGTTACACAAGTTTAAGCAAAACAGAAAACAAAACAAAAAAAAAAAAAAAAAAACTAAGATAACACTTTTTTAAATATGTTTTTCTATTTTATTATGTGCTTAGAAAAATTATGTTTAGTATTTTATTTAATAGTTTTTTATTATGATTTTTTTTTAGCATTTTATTTTTTTGTGTGTATGTGTGCGTTATTTAACTAATTATTAAAAACATATAAAGTGAAAGCCAGTGTAGTTTATACATTTATATTTAATACTTACAAAACTAAATAAGAAAAAAAGTCTGTTTTAAATATAGCCAACCTTGTTGTATTTTTTCATCTATTTTTTTTTTTTATTATTATTGTATAAAAAACAGGCCTTTATGATTTATACTCTATATGCCCACCCTTTTCTTTACCAAAACATATGGAAAAATCATTAAAAACCCTAAAAAAAGTTTGAAGTATTTTTTTTCTTTATAAATATTTACCAAGTTTGTTTTTTTTATTAACTAAACAAATATTGTAAATCAATATTACAAGAATTTTTTAATTGGTGTTAAGTAGTGTTTGGTAATAGAGGGCTGAAAATTTAGAAAACTTAAAAAAATTTGGTAGACAAGTTTATTGATTTAGACTTATGCCTTGGCCAGTATTTTCAAGATAATTTTTTATAAATTATAATCAGAATAGTTAGAATTTAATAGTATTTAAAATTTTAGCGTTGGGATTTTTTTATTTTTTATTTAAAGCATAGGCCAGTATTTGGAGTTTTATCTGCAATTTATTTTATTTATATACATTTTATTGGGATTTTAAATATTCTTATTCCTATATCGTTAGCTGAACTATTAGACTACGTTACGTTACATTTATACTTAACAAGAAATAAAAATTATCCAAAAACCCATTGTATGGAACGGTTCTAGAACTAATTCTGTAATTTTTAATTATGTTTCAGAAAAATTTCTAATATATCAGAAAATTCTAATTTTACTTCAGAAGTTTCGAATTATATTTCAGAAATATCTATTTGTAGTTTAGAAAATTCTAATTACATTTCAGAAATTTCTAGAAGCGTAAGGGAACGCACAGTGGGGAATTATTTCATATTCTAAACTTTATAATATTTAATAATAACTTAACAAAAAAATTTTGGACCAATATTCTTGAGAATATTTTCCATAAATCCATTTTCAAATTATTAGGCAAATTCTCTTTGAATTTTAAATTTACTGTTATTTGTTTAAATAAGTTTAAATTATATTAAAATTTGTGACATTTAGAGGATTGAGGGCAGGAACATTAAAGCTCTGGACTTTAAAAAATTAGTGTAAATACTTTAATTAATTTAAACCGTGATAAAAGAACATTAGCTTTTAAGTCTATTTTCTGGGAATACAGCCCCTTATGTAATTTTAAAATTATCTGCAGTAAATGGCGTATTATTTAGTATTATGTTCTTAAGCTTTATAAAAGTTTTCATTGTAATGAATTAATTAAATTTATAGATATTAATAAAAATGTGGTAATAAGTAATGCATTTTATTGTAAACTTTTTTTTTTTTTTAGAAATTCCACTTTGTTTAAATTTTATTTAGTTATCCCTTGACTACATCAGCAGA
This sequence comes from Protophormia terraenovae, assembly GCA_951394005.1. Classification (NCBI taxonomy): domain Eukaryota; kingdom Metazoa; phylum Arthropoda; class Insecta; order Diptera; family Calliphoridae; genus Protophormia; species Protophormia terraenovae. The sequence goes on from OX596073.1 coordinate 129,576,465, forward strand.
TATCCGCAAATAAAATTCAATACACAAGATATCATCAATTTACATTGATATAAGCGTGGAGATAATAACAGCAACAAATACGAATTCCATTAAAAATAATTTTTCACCCAAAGAAATTTAAGACAAAGTTATCCGTCTTAAATGGTAGAAATTATATTCCAAATATATTAAATTTTGCGAATATTTTCAGACAGAATTTTGCAATATTTTCGCAGTAAATTAAAAAAAAAAAATATATATATATATATATATATATATATATATATATATATATATATATATATAAATTAAAAAAAATATATATATATATATATATATATATATATAAATTAAAAAAAAAATATATATATATATAAATTAAAAAAAATATATATATATATATATATATATATATATATATATATATATATATATATATATATATATATATATTAGCAACTCATATTCTAACATTTCCCACAGTGCGTTGCCGTATAATAATATGTATATATATATATATATATATATATATATATTAAGGGTACTCATTTAAACGCTTAAGTTTTCATTTTGTGCAATTGTGCAAATTTACGAGACATGTTTCATGAACGCCCTCTTTCCAAATGGTGTGCAATATTAAGGATAAGAAAATTATAAATAATTGTAAATAATCGAAACATTTTGTTAAAATCAAAGAATCATTTTATTATAATTAATGTAAGAATTATTTTTTAAATCTCATTTTTAGTAATTTCTAAATATAAAGAAAAGAAAGATGATTTATAAATTCACAATTAAACTGCGCAAGTTTGCGAGACTAAATAGTTATGTATGTTGTAAAAATTATTATTTTTTTTTTTTTTTTGCGAGGGTTTTGCGCGTTTTCATGAGGACCTTTATTGTATTTATAAAACATTTTGTAGTCTAGATTCGCAAGACAGGAAATTTAAAAAAAAATCCGCTCACTGGCATAAAATAAAAAATAATACCTAGTCAAGTGTATGAAAGGAAGGAGTCAGTGTAGTATTAATATCATTTCGACAATAAAAAAAAAAAGAATCACTTTAAACTTATTAAACGATCGAATAGTTATTTAATCATACCATAAATAATATGAAATAAAATTTTTTATTAAATTAGCTATGGAAAGCTGAAACTATCTGAAATATACATACACAGTGTCAGTATTTTATTAATACTTCATATTTTTATTTAATTAAATCCCAAACTAATTTTACAAAAAATTTAATTTCAAAGTTTGTCTCCGTAGTAACATAGGTCATAAACCTTTTTTATATTTTATACTAATTTAACACCTTAAAAAACTCTTGTAAAATTTTCAATTTATTTCACTATTAAAGTCTTTATAAATCTTTTACCATTTATTTTTAGTAATTTAACTTTTTTGTAAACATAAATAAATAATCTTTACATACCAATTTCCCAAATTTAACCACATACATTCTAAATAAAATATATTTTATTGTTTTTAGTATTTAATTGATTAATTGTTCTTTTATTGTTGTTCTTTTATCTTAAACTAAAAAAATAACTAAGTATGTTGTTCTTGTGCTTAATGTAATATTTTTTTATAATTATTTTAAAGATATGATTTTTATTTTATAATTAAAGTACGTAAATTAGTTATTGAAAGTTTGTTCTTCCTTTTGATTATGATTTTTTGTGTATTATTTTGTTTAATAACACAATTCTTATAATAAATTAAACAATAATGAAATAATTAACTATTTGCATGTCCCTAATAGAGGATTTTAAAAATCCTTTTAAATTTGTGAAATATTATTGAAAGAAAAAAACATAAACTAGATAAACATTCCTTTTTCTAAAATTTTTTTATACAATAAATAATAATATAGTGCATGACATATAAAAATAAATAAATAAAATCATGTTAAATATAATATTTTAAATATATAACAACTACATACATACACAAACATATACCTTTACATACTTACATTCTATATATATATATATTATATTTAATTAAAGAAAAGAAAAAGAATAAATCAAATATAAAGAAAAAAAAATAGTTTATTATTATTTTGACAAATTTAAAATTATTATTATTTTGACAAATTTAAAAAATTAAAGCACTAATCTTGATTTTATTCACAATTGATTTAAGCTATACATGTATACCTTAAATTTTTTTCTATTAAAAAATAGGTTGCTTAACTAGGTGGAATAAAACGTGCTAAACAAAGACCAGCATTCACATTTTTCTATCAGGTATTATGTTTTTTTATAGGCATGATAATAATCGGCACTTGCATAACTGCAATAGATGCCGATTCAAATTATTTTTGAGTTAACTTAAATTTTTTATCCACTCATTATTTTCCTAGTTATTCGCATATTAGTGGCGAAAAAATTATGAAAACTTGGAAAATTTTTTCTCTAAAAATATTGAGCGAATAAGAAATAATGTTGACTTGAAGAAGATTTTCGTCTGCATCTTTAGGGTTATCATTTATTTAAACGGTTCTAGAGTTGCAATCTAAATTGGATAACCCGTTCTTCAAATTCACTAGTGTGACTGCTGAATAAGGTGGTGATATTAGTCATGCCCATAAAGAATTAAATTCCATCTCCTATTCCTCTTTAATTTTTTTGTTTTCCTATGTATATCTATTCAATTGTAGGATCACATGGATATTCTCACTTAACTGTGAATAAAATCAAGATATGTGTATCAATTTTGCTGGCTTATTTTATTCATAGCTCTACTAACTTTACGGTAAAGACAAAAAAGAAACATTTTTGGCAATTTCACTTTTTAAAAGAACTGGTGAAATATTACACGAATGTATATGGCCCTATGGGCGAAATAATAAACACGCCCATTAGAGTGTCCCGAGGAAAGCCTTTTTTGAGATTTCGATGTAGGAAGACCCCTCAAACGATGCGTATTTGATTTGATTAATACGAAAAATTATTTAAAAAATTTTTAAAATTGGTGTTCAGTTCCCTACCAGCGATTGAAAAATCATGGGTCCCATACATTTTGGTAAAAAAAAAAGTTTCGATTTTTTAAAAAAATTCGTAATTTTATGCTGGTTATGGAAAAAATATTTTAAAATTTTTTTCCATGGGATTTTGTTTCGCTGGAAGACTTTTTGACATTTTGATGAAAATTTTTTTTGGAAAATTATCTACTGTCAACAACTCTTACTACAATACAATTATAATTTTTTTATCCATTTTTTCAAGAAAAAAAATAGATTTTTTTTTTTTACCATGATGTACTAAGCCGTCATTTATGGACCAAAATCTTTGCGAACATTTTTTAAAATATTTTTTTCACAATTGGCTAAAAATTACGAATTTTTTGATATCTATTTCAAGACAAAACTCAAAACTATTTTTTGGACAAAATGTTCTAGACCCGTGACTTTCAATCGCTGGTAGCAGTGTTGCCAGAACTTCTCGGAGAAAAAGTGCTAAATGGCTATTAAAAAAGTGCAATTTAGTAAAAATAAGTGCTAAATGATTGTTAAAAAGTGCAATTCTTTAGAAAAAGTGCTAAATTTTAAATAAAGTAATTATAATACATTTTTTTTATTTATGCATATATTCACTATTTTAATTTTTTTAATAACGCACATTATATTGGCCATATTCTTTATTCTAAAGGAACAAATCAATTCAAAATAACTTCATGTCTTCATACTTATGAACGTATTCACATTATTTTTTTGGCCCACAGTAAATTTCATACATAAGTATGGCTTATTGAAAAATTTATAAAAGAATTTTAAATAGTTTTGTTAAAATAAAATAAGAACATTAATTTATAGAAATATAAGCACTGCGAATGAAGAACTGGAATATAAAATTTAGCTCATAAAAATATATTTGGTTCATCTCTTTAGAGTTTTTAGGTTAAAAGGCTTTTTTAATTCGTGTATTGGATAAAATATTTTATTACCTATGTAAGAGCTTTTATTGCATTTCGGGTACTTTTTTGTGAGAATGGGTTTACTTCTTTTATTTTTTCGTCGGCTGTCCTTATAATCGGTATTTTCCTAAAACTTTGTTCACATTTGTCAAATATTTGACCAAAATTGTGCAACCACTACTTTTACAAATAATTGTTCACAGTTGTTTGATATTGCAAATGTTTTGTAAGAGAAAACAGCATCGTTCTAAATTTGATAAAATGCCAGTTATGAATAATAATTAGTAAAATATGTTTCCATTAAAATGGAGGTCAGAAAATATTTTTATAGTAGTCACGTCATTCTGATCATACCTTAAGACTATTAGTTTTGGAGTGGTCAAAAAAAGATTTGATCGGTAAACTATGCAAAGATATTTTCAGCTATTTTGTGCTTTATTTATCCATAATTAAAATTAAAGTGCAAAAACTAAAAATAAATGCTAGAAATGCACTTTTAATGCTAAAAAATTCATTTTATTTAGAAAAAAGTATAAAAAGGTGCTAAAAAGCATCTAGCACCTTTTTTCGCAAAAAAGTGCAGTAGCCGAAAAATAAGTGCTAGAATTGCACTTTAAATGCCGTTATGTCAACGCTGGCTGGTAGGGAACTGAAGATCAATTTAATTTTTTTTTCTCAATATTTTTCCCATATTAAACTAATTTTTACGCATCATTTGAGGGGTCTTTCTACAAAATTTTTGTCAAAATTTTTTTGTAATTATTTTCGGTTATTTTTTTCGTTATGAAAAATGTCATAATATTTGTGCCACTCTACCGCCCATATAAAAAATCCAAACCTGAAAGAAAAAACTGAGAAAGATTTGTGTTTAGCACATCAAAATCTTTAGGGGGAAGGTTTGTTTAGCAGTGTTGATAAAACAAGATTTAGATAATCTTCTTTAAATTGTTCAAAATTTTTATGAGAAATTTTCTGAATTATCTCATAAATAAATTGTGTTTTATCAGCTGGGTTATTACGTATTTCGATCCAACATGAAGATTACGTTTTCTTTCGAATCGAATTAGAAAATAAACCCCTAAATATATCAATGGCAGGTTAAAGATTTTGCTAACAACCCTTTTAGTTTGTTAAAAATATTTTATAGCAAAAATTTTAAAATTCAAACTGTTTAAGAATATTCTGAAGGCATTATAAAAAATACTCTCTTCTAAGAAGGAACCAAAACAATTATTTATCTACCTATATTTTTGCAACAATCGTATAAATAATATTAAAATAAATTATATTTAATACACAAACAATTATTTTTTTATTATTAGTGTTATTTTTAAGTAAAACTATTATATTAATATTTCTATAATAAAATTAAATTTTATTAATACAATTTTTAAATGTTTAAAACAATTTGTAAATAAAATTAATATTCTATATTACATATATTCTATTCTTCTTCTCTCTTCTTTTATAATATTTTTATTTTTTATGTATTATTTCTTATTTTTGTAACGCTTTTCTAACAAATATATTTTAAAAAATGCTTCTGGCGCATGCATATGGAATCATCAAAAAAAGGAAACCTACTCGACGTGGCAAATTTGATAATTGGATGTTTTAGGGGGATGTAGACGATGACAGACCAAACAAACATCTATATTTTAAATATAATTTACAATTATTAGTAATTTAACAATAATAAAAAATAACAATTACAATTAATGCTTAATGCTTTATTTAGTATTAAATACAAACATAATTTTTAGTAGTTAATATTAAAAATAAATAATAGTTATATAAATTATTAATTAAATAAAAATTAAAAATAAAACATAAAATTCCTTTAAGTTATGTGATATTTCAGTTATCAGCTATTTTTATTTTTTGGCACTTTTTTTAATACAAATATATTTAATAAAAAAAAAAATAAATTTAAATTTAATTAATTCATAAAAAATATAAACCAATTAATATGGTTGTAAATACAAAACAATAATTTACATATTAAAGAAATAATAATACAAAATTTTTCATTAACTTCAGACAAAAACCTAGTTTAATCATTGTATTACTTTTAGGAATTTTCTGCTGATTTTATGATATTTTACAAAATTTTGAAAGAAATTTGTTTTATTTATTAAAATAGCAAATTATACAATAGCAAGAAATACAATCTTTCGTACTAAAAACGATTTTAGAAATAATAAAACAAGTTACTTTAATAGCGTTAATCAAAAAATACCCACCCACCAAATACCCATGCATTTATTAATACAAAACGATCAAGTTATAATTTTTTTATTTTAATTTCAAATGGGACCAGATTAATAAAACTCTAAACTCTTACATTTTTATACCCTACATTATAATACGAAAAGATTTTTTTTTATTAAGAAATATTGATTAAATTTATTTATTTGCAGTATATATTAAATGCGGTCAAATTTCTTTGGAACATGACCCGAAAAACGTATTATTTTTAAAATATTTGGACTGAGATAATATTTAAAAGAATAAAGATATTCATTTGAAATTTTGGGATCTGCGAACTGAGTCATCAGGAAATATGGTTCCAAAACAAAAACGAAAAAAATATTACAAAATTTACATGGTACACAACAACACGCGATTTGGGGCAAACATTTTTTTTTTTTTTGGGGCATTTTATGACGTGTTTTTTTTTTTTTTTTTTGGGAGAATTTGCACCAAATTTGAATGACAAAATTTCCTAAAATGATGGAATGAAAAAAGCCCCTCGAAGAGTTTTTTTTTTTTAACTTTAGAGCGATTTTTCATTCAACGATTTTTAAAAACAATTTAACAACATGTGTGAGAGAAATTTGGTATTTTGAAGTATAACGGCGGCCAAAAAGCTTTCCTTAATGCTTCTATTGCATTTTTTAATATTAAAAAATATTAAATTAATTAAGAAAAATATTTTGACCTTAATTTTCTTATGAGATTATTTAATTTTTTAAGAAAAAGAATAATGAAATAATTCCCTTTCAAAATTAGTTTTGAAATTTATTTAATTTTTCAAAGAATGAAGAAATTATTTCATTTTTGTACGAATTTATTTAATTTTAGGATAATTTTATAATTTCTGAATGAAAGTTTTTTAATTAAGGCTTTATGAACTAATATTTTCGTTTCAATTGAGAAGTCAATGATTTTACAAAGTTTGAAGAGTATTATTTTGAAATAATACTTCTCCACTCAAAAAATCTAATTCTTCAGGAGGCATTTGTAAATAAAAAAATATTTTTTCGTTAATAAAACGTATGTGTGTTGGCGGCCTTCTGCCGGGCTTAATTACTTTCTATGTCGTACAATGGCTTCGCTAAATAAACTTTTTTTGAATATAAAAATATGTTTAAAGTTCCACCTTTTTAATAAAAAATTTAAATTATAAATAAAATAATAAAGATTTTGAAATATATTGAATAATATTTAAAGGCCTATAATTCGTAAACTAAAATGTAGGGGACACAATTTCTTATATCACAATTAAAAGAACCATTAAATCATTATCAGAATTATTTATAACTCAGTAGTTGTGGTGATGTTGTTTTATGCCGAAACATTTTTAAAATGTAAATTAACTTATTTCATTACATTTTCCAGTTATTTCATTATTTTTAGGTGCTTTCTCATTAAGACTTATTTCATTAGGCGTTTTGTCATTTTGCCAAAAATATATATTATTTTATATATATATTTTTAAGATTTTTTTAAATATATTTTTTTAATAGTTTAAAAATATGTTTTTTTTTTTTTTTTAATGTACCATTAAAAGCTTCCATTTGACACCATAATCTTTGGCATCGGATAAATAGTATAGGAAATATTTACAAATTTATATGAGAGATTAATGAGTGCCGATACATATTTTACATTGTTCTAAATAAATTCAAAATTATTTTTTTATACCCTTCACCACAGGTGTAAAGGGTATATATAAGTTTGTCATTCCGTTTGTAATTCCCACAATTTTCGTCGAAGAGCAAAAAAGTTTACATTTTCGGGAGCCTTGTAAGAAATGATGACGATAGGACCATGTCCGTGTGTCGGTTGAAATGGCGTTTATGAAGCCCACCGATAACTGACGTATATAATATATATACCAAACGATCGGAAATCCTTTCGAGATTGGAATTCAGCAATAGGTTTATATTGGAATTCAGCAAGATAGGTTTATACAATGCGGAGATATGTTCAAAAAACCGGTTTTTAGAACCGGTTTTCCAGTTTCTGAAGCCTCTGTTTATACTAGGGACTTCGTTTTTACAAAGAAGTCTCGGAAATTTTTTTCTGAATTTTTGTTCTGAAAAAATGAAATAAATCGGTTCAATAATAACTGAGATATCGGACAAAACGCATTTTTATTTTTTTGAAGCCCTGGTTTAAGCTATAGATTTTTATTTTTATACAGATCGGTTACAAATATTTTTATAAAATTTCAGTTTTTTGAATCAGGAAGATAAATCGGTTCAGTAATAACTGAGATATCGGGGAAAACGATTTTTTTTTATTTTTGAAGCCCTTGTTTAAGCTACAGATTTTTATTTTTATATAGATCAGTCATAAATATTTTTATAAAATTTCGGTTTTTTTAATAAACCGAATTCGTTCATAATCAACAGTTATGGCCCAAAAACAAATCTGTTAAGAATATAAATACACACACAAACATGTATATTAAGCATTGTAATGACTATTAATGACGTTTTTGGTTTTTTGTATAGACAAGTAGTTTAGTTATCAACAGCAGTTATATAATGAATAACAGTGTTGTTGTTGTTTGTATGTGCAGTCAGTTTGTATATAAAAACATACAAAAATAAATATATATGGAATTGTTGTTGTTGTTTCTTTTTTAAAAGCAAAGCCTGCTATGATTGTTTTTTTTTTTTTCATTTTTCAAATAATCGTAGTTTGAAAAAAATTTTGATCTATATATGTGAAAATATGCAAGCATACGTTAAGGCGAAAATTTTATTAATTGTCGGTAATATGGTGATATTATGTCGATAAGATGGTAATATGGTGAAGGGTATCAAAGATTCGGCACAGCCGAATCTTTTTTCAACTTCATTTAATTTATTATTTTTTGGGTAATTTGTAATTATTTTCGGTTATTTTTTTTTTTTTCGTTATGAAAAGTGCCCTAATATTTGTGCCAAATTTTCATTTCAAAAGTTCAAAATTACTTTTTCTGGGGTTAGATTTCCTAAAACTTTGGGGGAAAATATTTCGTTATGAAAAATCGCCTCATAATTGGGGTAATTTTTCATTTAATGTTTTTGAGCCATATTTCCTAGGGACACAGTTCGCAGGGCCGAAATTTTGGTATATTCTGCCTGTTTATAAAATCCTCAACGGAATTGGATTGGAAACGAAATTCCAATCCAATTTAAAATCGAAATGGGTTTATGAAAACGCAACGAAAAGAATTCGTTAAATTAAATTGTTATGTTCTTCAATAAATAATGAACGATTTAAACGATGTTTTGTAATTCTCCTTATAAATTGAGGAAGAAAATACCGATAAAAAAAAAAAAAACCAATCAAATTATTGGATTTTATAAACTAAAATCGATTACACAATCTCAATTTTTTGGTATTGTTGAGAATATTTTGTAAAACCAATCCGTCTTGGATTCTATAAACGGGCTGAATATACATAGATAATTTTGTCCTAAAATTATGAAATAAAAAAAACTACATTCGGCAGAAAATACTGTGTGTTATTTACGGTCCACACGAGCCTTTTTCTTGTTAGCACATTGAACAAAATGTTGTGCGCACATGCATTTGGACAGTGTGGACCCAAGTTGTTCATGTTTTGTTCTTGTTCGCACAATTGTTCGAGCAACCATGTCTGCCATCAAACGTCATTTTGTATGCGGAAGAAGAGGCGCTGCATGTAAAAGTATCGATGCGACACTGACGGCAAACAAAAAATTATGATTAGTTCGACAAATGTTCTGTCCACTGAAAACAAGAGGAAAAAAATTGCGTGTGTTGCTCTGCGACGTTTTGTTCTTGTGCGAACAAGAAAAAGGCTAGTCTGGATGTAGCGTTAAGCCAACTTATGTTGTAGTGCTGTGAAAGTATTGAGTATTAAGTATCGAATACCAAGTATTTGCCTCTTTTTTGAGTACTCAATATTCTAAAGTAGTTACTCAATACTTTCTAAGTTTATTTTTTTAATGATATCATATTAAAAATATAACGACTAAAATACAACTCTGTATAGAGATACAAATTAATTTTTAAATATATGAATATATTTAAAATATATGAAAATAATTAAACAAGTTTGCAATCGTAAATTGCCTTGTCTATGTTTGGCGGTACTAAAGCAGAGTTTTGGGACTATAATTAGACACCAACAGAATGAAATACCTATTCGTTATAGATGGCATTTACCCAATATAAGGGTAAATACCGGATAAATTCCCGGTAAATTTCTTTTTTGGGAATTTATTTGGGTATTTATAAAAAAAAAACTTAAAATCTGGTTCAGGCAATCACTGATGTGTATTTCATTTCAATTAAGTCAATAGTGGTAATGTCTTCAATGACATATTTATGTTAAATACCAAAAAGCGAATGAAATTAAGATTAAATTAAATGTAAAAAAGAACTATGTATGTATGATATTATTGAAATTCAAGAATAAGTTTAAGCCTTTTTTAGGTTTAGCAAAAGAAGACGCAAAGATTATGAAAAAACATTTGCAATACACAAGCAACATAAATTCTGTTATTTATAGATATTGTGTCAAGGTTTATAATTAAAAATCGGTCGAGATAAGACAATATTAAGATTATTTAATCATTGACATGATAAAGACGTATCATTTGCACTATTAGGTGTTTTTCTACGACTTTTAGTTTTGCAGATATAGTTAGCCAAAAATTTACATTTCCAAAGAAATTGTTGATTTTTTAAACAGTTTTTTTCGCTCCTGATAAAAATTTAAAATTTGAGTTAAGTTGTTTTGTCAAAAGTCCATAGAAATGTAGTGACATATCTATAAAGCAAGAGAGAACTTATGGGCTAAAAATTGAGTGTGGAGCAACATAGAAGAAATATATCCTTATAGGAGAAGTATTTGGGTGTCCACAAAATTGAGAAGGATAGCGGTTCATATATAAATTGCTCCAGCACTTATGCTGTCACAGAATGCTCATTTAGCACTAAAAATTTCCTCTACTCAATAAAACGAACTACAGATAATGTTGAAAAAGTTTGATTTTTTGACATATAACTGAAATTTTTCCAATAAAGTCATACGAAATATAGATACTTCCCTAAAACCGGTATTAACAATCATTAACAATGAGGGTTTTTTTTTTTTTTTTTTTGATGTGATGGGAAATATCTGCTACGATTATTTCACGTAAAAATATTTTTAATTTTTGCGAAATAATGTGTTTTTCACCAAAATTTCTATAACATAATTTATACCAAACTTTTGGGTAAATACCCGGGTATTTACCAAATGGATATTTACCCATTTCCCATCTATACGGTATTGTTTGTGCTGCTACACACTTCATCAGTATTTGTGGTGTCTTATCCATTTCGGTTTCGTTGAAACCTAAACAAAAGTAAACGTTTTTGTTTATTTTGTGTTTGATATAAATAAATTTATAAAGTCGGGTAAATATATTTTTTGTTTATTTTTTTTTTTTTTTCAATAAAGAATATTAATTAAATTTTAAATTAAAATATACACAGAAAAAATTATTACCGTCTTTTTTACAATTAACTCAGTTGTTTAATTTTCCATCAAAATTTAATAAATATGTTCAAGAAAAAATAAAATAAAAAATAAATTTTGGTGTGATTTTTTCCTATACACATTTTTAATTCATTCAATCATCTACTGATTGATTTAATTAATTTATTAATTGGGAATTTTTTTCTGTTTTGTATTTTTTATAGTTTTTAGTAATTGATATAATCATTTTGGTGAGAGGTGCAAATTTAAACAAGTTTATAATTGAATGAATTATTTTCATATATATTTGTTAATTGGTGACTTTTTTCTGTGTATGTTAAGTGTCGAGTATTATCGAGTACAGTCGAATTTGTCGGCAATAATATGTTGGTATATTACTGAAATGTTTTTTGTTGATTTTAGCTTGGCTTTTTGAGAATTTCACAAATATATTAAAAAAAATATAAAAAAAATTAACAAAGTTTGATTAGAGCTTGCAAGAGGACCGATTTTACTTTACACCGGTACGATAAGTTTCTTTTAGAAGCATTAAAAAAAAATTATATGCTGAAAAAAATATTTTGGAAGTAAAAAAATATTGCCACTTATTTGGGAAAAAAAAATCAAAAATGTGAATTTTTTGTAACTTTCATCTTTTGGTTAATTTTCAAATTCATATCAAATAAAATATAGCTTAAAATTTTCATAATAACGCCTACTGCCGTTCATTTTAAATATTTTTCTTGGCAGAAATAACTTCGAAATATACGTGTTGAAAAAATATCATTCAGTGTCAATAGTGAATCTTTACCTTATGAGTTAAAATTTCAACGAAAATCGATACCAAATTGACATCAAGTTGAAACCATTTCGGTATCAAATTATTAAATTGCATTATGTTTTCTACTAAATGTGTTAACGATATTCGTTAAATGCCGATACCGTAAATTACCAATGTGACCAAAACCTTTGAAAGCCATTGGAAGTTTCTGAACTTGACCAATAATAATATTTAATAACAAATTTAGAACATTAAACACAACTTTTTAAAACGTTTATTATTAATCTTTATTTGTAAATGACAACATTATAACTATACAATACTTTAATTTTATAAATGTGGAGTTGACTCATTTACGACTTTTCTACTTTAATATAATTGGGGGATTCACAAAGTGTGCTATCATGTCGTATTGTCATAATGTCATAAAATTTTACAAAGGAAAAGCAATAACAACATTCTTTATACATTGAAATATTTTAGGACATATGACTATACGACATGATAGCACACTTTGTGAATCCCCCAAATATGTTTTTACAATACTATATCTTAAGAAATAATTTTAATCATTTTCGGGAAAAAATTTATAAAACCTAATAAAAAAAAAAAGGACGTAAGGAAGAAATGTGGTAGTACGATGAATTTGTACAGTTATTAAAAAATTTTCAGTTATAAGATTTAGTATATTTCTTAAAAATAATATATGTATTGGAAAGCGTATGGAGAAGTGACGTAGAAAAATACGATGGTAAATTATTGATGAGTTTAAGAAGTTTATTCTGAGTTACTTGTAAACGATTTAAATGAATATTGCTTGTTATATAACTTTGAAAATTATTAATTTATATTCCCAATACTGAACTTAGATTTCCAATTAATAAATGGATACAGAATCTTAGTAGTTATGTTTACTTTATTAATAATGTAGCTAATATGGTTGGTCACTGAAAAGCATTTTCCTATCCAAAATAACTCCTAAATATTTTACATTGTTGTTCCTTGTATCTTCTACCCCGTCAACTGTAATATATGCGATAAAAAAAAAATATTTTTCCTTCTTCTGGAGAAAAATATGGCTTGATTTTTTTTGATGGATTTATAATTATATTAAATTTTTTTAAATAATTCACAGATATTTGTAGACTACTTAAGATTTCGTCTGATAAGATATTTGAGCTGAATATCTAAAAAAGTCAAGAAACTTTTAATTAACCTGATGGTGTGAAGATCAATACCTAAAATGAATAATTTGTGAATAGGGGCATCATGCCAGACTGAATCAAATGGTGATTTCATATCGAAAAGCATCATGGCTGTTGACTTACACTCATTGAAATTTTCTTTTATATGTTTTTTAATTCGAACAAGTGGTTGTGTGGAATTATGTTCAGATCTAAACCCGAATCGTTGGATTGGGAGGATATTATGATCCTCAATAAAATGTACAATTCTCTCTTTGATTATATTTTCTAGAATTTTATTCATTGTGTTTAATAGACTTATTATTCTATAAGCATCAGTATTGTTGAAATTTTTTCCATGTTTTGGTATCGCTACAATTTAAGCCTTTTTCCAAAATAGTGGTAAATGATAAAATTGAATGCAGGCATTGTATATACGGAAATTACTTCAATACCTCTCTGAGGTAAAGCTTTGAGATATTTGTTAGAAATTTTATCTGTAACCTTATAAAGCTTTAAAATATTTTATTTTGTAAAAGTTAATGAAAAATTTGTTAAAAAAATATTAAATATTAATAATATTAATAATATTAAAAAATACATTCCCTAAACACATACTTACATAATACATAATTTAACAATAATTTCCCTTCACATATCATCGAAACATTTTGGACACTCAATAAAAACCAGAAAAAAAATCATCAAAATTAAAATAAATTACAATAAAGAAATTAATAAACATTAATTAATTCAATTAAAAATTTAAATGAAGCATTCTAAATTTCAAATTATAAAAAAGTGCTTTAGTATTTAAAGAAATATTTTGTTAAAAATTACTCAACTTAAAAACAAATTCAAAATATATACAAAATTAAATATTTAGAACTTAAATGTAAAATAGCATAGTAATATTACTTACTTATATATAAATAATATAAATATTAAATATATACATACTAAAAGTATATGTATGTATTATTCATAAATGTATATGTACAATTTTTTAATGAAAATATATAAAAATAAAATATTTTGTTTGTTTATTTATTTTTTAACAACGAATAAAAATAACTATTTGAATAAAAAATAATAAAAATAATTGTTTTTTTTTTAGTAAAAGTTTAAAAGAGATGGGTAAGTTTAATTTAAAATATCGATATAGTTTTTATTTATGCACATTTAATCAGGCTCTTGAAAAATTCTTAAAATTAGTTTCTTGATTTTAAGAGTTAATATGTATCCAGGTTTGTGCAACTCATCATACCATTTGATTTACATGTAAATCGTGTATGATGAGTGTATGAAGGCAAGTACAACGTTGTCGATGCTGTGACACAGTCAGCAGAGATTCTGCTGCTTCAAAAAATAGTAAATACAAATGTCAAAAACTTGAAAAACAACATAATTTAAATGAATTTCTTTTCATAAAAATTAAATTTAAACAAATTTAAAGAATAAAATGAATAATAAAATAGGTATTGTGTCGACTATAAGCCTTTTATATTTTTTGTAATATAAATTGTTCCGAAATCAATGATTTTTATGTTCTATTTTTGCAGATTTCGAGATGTTTTATTGTTTTGATGATGCTTTGACTACTTTTTTTTAGAAAACGAAATTTTTTTTTTTTTCAACAACATACAGTGGCTCACAGCCAGTACTTCTTTTTGGAAAAGTACTTCCATGCAGGGTTCACGCACTTATATAGCACTGTGAGTGCTATATAAAGGAGTATTGGTTACAAACCATTTTAAAATGGTCACTTTAAATGGTTAAAATATATGCTTCTATGGTACAAGAAATCATTATGAGTTTTTTTTTTTTCCATGAAAATCGTTTGGACAATAAAAGCCATTGATGAAGTACCGAATAAACATTTATACAATCGCAGTCTGCGACAACCTACGGATATCAGCACCAAAACTGACATCCGGAGTTCAAACAATGTTGCGTTAAAACTTTTGCCATACATTGCAAATACTGGATTATTGTACTCGTCTTCTTGGCGTATCACTGCCGGATTCGGTAGTCAAAGCCCACACATAACATTCGTAAGTGTAGTTGTATTACAAATTTATTGGAATATTTATTTATTATGTATTATTATATTCAATTAATTTTGGTAAATAGAAAAAGTTCTTATTGGACGGGAATACGGAGGACCGGTTCGTAGAAAACTTCTAGTGCCTACATGTCTTTAAATTAAACTAAACTTCTTCATAGAACTGTGGGTCATCTGTCGTCAGTTTATTCAATTTTGATATTTTTTAGTTCTTTATTTTTTCCTCCTGAAATCGATTTTCGACTAAAATTGAAATCGATTTACCTTTCCCTAGACAGTATTAGATACCTTTATATCCTAAAGGATAGTTTGTTGCAGAGTGCAAAAAATCAGGGCATATTATCATATTTTTAATATATCCAACATAACGATCCGAATAATAAATTTGGTATTGTGTACAATTTGCTAATATATAAAGTCGCCAGACCTCAATATTATTGAAAATTTGTGGTCCATATTGGAAATTTACATAATAAAATAGGTGTTAGGCCCTAAAAATGCACTGTAAACACATTTCGCCTAATATTACACAAAAACTGGACGCACGCAAACCGCCTCTAATCTGTTGCATACAATTAAGACTACCATTCCACATAAAAAATAATCAGGTATGTGATGAAAATCGATTTCGAGCAAAAAACGAAAAAGGTTGTGATACACATACAATTTTTGATTTCAATTTCGTTTTATTGTAAAAACGAAATTGACATGATTTGATCGTTTTAAAATTGAATTTGATTAAAACTGTTACAAAAGAATTAGAATCATTAAGTATCATTAAGCATGTGGGTAAAAAATAAAAGCTATATTGTAGAAAGAAAAATAAAATAAATAATACCTTTTAAAGAATATATATTGAGGCAGAGGTTAAGAAAAGTATAGAGATTCTGTAAATCCTAAACTTTTTTATTCTGTTGCGTTAAAACACTGAATTTTAAGTTTAAAACTTTAAATATATTTTGTAATTTGTGATGGAACTTGGGGTGAAGCGATGTACCTTATTGTTTAAAAACCTATCAGACACTCGAATTAAACTGTAACTTCACATATGGGTTTTACAAATTAACTTTTAAGGTTTCTGGATATATCTACCGCAAAGGAAAAAACTGATTTTTAATATTCAAAATAATCATTGTGCTAACCCAATTTTAAATCACCAGTAAAAATTTAAAACCAATGCAAAGTCCAAACTACATCTTCTAAAAAGCGTTCCTATTAAAATAATGCATTAATTTTTATTTTTGTAGGATTAATTAATTAGTCGCCAAAAATTTAAATTTATTATCCCTTTATGGGCAATTTTTTTCAGAAGCAAGGAATATCTCCTTTATGGCAGCTTCACGCAAAACTTAACTTTTGATAATTTTTTATTAAAAAATTAACATAAAAACAATAAAATAAAATTTATTTCATTTAAATAATACAAATTTCAAAATTAATTTGTTGTGATTTGACAATAAACATATTGAACATCACAACCTAATCGATTTAAGAATACGATTTACTTTTGAAATTGACCGAATTTCATCACATATCTGAATGTAATTATTGGTCGTAATTTTCAATTTTTTTATGTCATAAGTGGGTGCTTAAAATAAGCTGTGAGATAAAAATATTGGATTTTTTGTTTTCATATCTTTAATTTGCTTAAAGGTAAACTTTAACACTAAATAATGGTTCTATATTAAACTAGAAATCTTCCTCTTTCTTCTGATAGCAAATTTTATTTTTAATTCCAGTCTGTTACTTTGTCATAGAGCTTTAAAAATATGATTGTATAATGCATAATTTAAGCTGTGAGCCACTGTATATTAGTGTGTAGCAAAATCTCAAGAGTCTTGCAATTTGTTATTCACTTTAAAAAGGAAGAGGAATAACGACACATGTCTTCAAGATTTCATTTCTCTCCGGAGTCAGTAACAACTTTAGCGTGTTCATCATAAATCGTCGATGGTTATATTAATTATTTTTTCATCCATATTATGGACGCATTCACTCAATCTTTTTGTATAATAAAAATTCAACATTAATCTCAAGCCAAGAAGCTACAGCGAAAGCTTCCATAGACGGTGATTTTGTCCGTTATCAGGAGATGTCCGTCTATGGGATATGGTTCATCATAGTTTTTAATAAAAGGTAATTCAGTAGCATAGGTACTGGTATCCTTATAGATAAAAATATTCTTATATATACATATTAAAATGCAAAAGACCGTAACGTAACGTAAAAATCAAATTTCAAATTAATTAATTATTTGATTTATTCAACAATTTGATTAAATATATTTATGATTAATCAATTAATCAGGAATTTAAATAGTTAAAATCGTGAATAATTAAATAATTTTAAATTTATTTGACTTTCTTTTTTTTTTTTTGTTTTTAATTTTCATTATAATATAAAAAACTGCATGCAAAGTCGTTTGAAAATATAAAATGTGGGTCGTTTAATCACCAAATAACATATATTATATATTTAGCATTTTTTCTTTCATTTGTTTAATTGTAAACTAAATTTGAGAACATTGAATAATATTATTCAAATTTGATTAATCAAAATTAAAAGTAATTAATCAGAATTTTTATTAATTAGAATTGTTGATTAATCGATTAACTGATTAATATGTGTATAGATTAAATAAAATTTTGTATAACCGATTAATCGCACATCCGTAGTATTGACAAAAGTCAAATGATAGTAACATTAAGTTCAAAAACAGTCATAAAATTTGTTCCATTTAAGAAAAATGTTATTTGAAAAGTGTTTTATTATTTATCTATTTTTGCATCATTAAGGGAAATTTTAAAGCAAAAAAATAAAAATAGTGGTTTCTCTTTTATTTTGCTTCAGCGGCAATAGACGTTATGCATTTTCTTTAGACATTATTTGGAATAAATTATGATTTTATGGAATAATAGCTACAGTTTGCTTCTCTCCATTTTCATTCCATTTTTCTAAAATTTCTAAATTTAGTTCGTACGCAAAAAAAAAAAAATCATCTCTTAACTGGAGAGAATGGGGTGATTTTCTATAAGATGTGTTTGGAGTGCTTTTCAATATGGTTTCAATTTACTTGTCCATCCAATATCATGTGATCTTTTTTTTCTGCACCATGTTTTCTATCGATGGTCGAATTCCCCTGATACTGTTTAATGGCGTTGAAAACAGTATGACAGCGGACATTTAATTCTTTGACCAATTATTTGTTGTAGGATCAATTTGTTTTTTTTTTTTTTAATTTTTAATAATTTATAGCACGTACATCATTTTCGTTACTCATTTTGGTTAAACTCCCAACAAATCAACAGTTTATCTTCAAGAATAATAACTGACATATTTTCAATGATAAAATAATTTTAAAAATTGCTTCGGAAAAAAGTTATGAAGCAAAACGTGTGTTAAGATTAAAAAATATGAACTAAATATATACTAACCCAATTCACAAAGTATATTATTTTAGTTATTGTGTTATATGTTATTTAATATTATGTTCAGACACATATGTTTTTTACTACACTATTTTTAAGTTAAAATAAAAACTTTCTATATGATATTATGAAAACAACAATTAAAAATGAGGTTTATGAATTCAGTTTCAGAAAAGAACAAATAAGAATGAGATATTCCAATTCAAAATTTGAAAATATCATCTTAGTTTATGATTTTTTATTACAATTCAGAAAAGAACACATTAAAATAATATTTCTCTTTTAATTCCAGAATATAACAATTGAAATTTACATTTTTCATATAAATTTCAAAAGTGAAACTTTTTATTTAGAATTGAAAAAAAAAAATACTTGAAAATTAGGTTTTCAATTTATAATTTTCGAAAAGAACAATTTATAAGAAGATTTTTCCATTTAAAATTCAGAAAAATATTGAAATTTTGAAAAAACTTACTTAAATTCAGAACTTCAACTGAAATAATATATAGAATGAAATTTGCATTAGGAATAAATTTTCCAGATGGATTTGAAACAATTTCTTAATTTTATTTGCTTAAAGGTCACATAAATTAAGTTGATCTAACATTATTTGATCATTTAAATCACTCTTATTCAATGTTCTAAATTTTAATGAATTATTCTAAATTTCAATTGTTGTTTTTGAAATTCAAAATATAAAACTGAATTTCAATTGTAGTCTTCTGAATTTAAAACGTAAAATTTAATTATAAATTGATCACTGTGAATTTAAAAAATAAAAACTTATTTTAAATTGTACTTTTCTGAAATAGAAATTGTAATTTTAAATAATTGTTTTCTGAAATATTAATGAAATATAGAAATTTCAACAGTTCTTTTCTAAAATTTAAATGAAAAATCTAATTTTCAATTTTTATTTTCAAAAATTTCAGAACACTTCTTTTCTAAAATTTAAATGAAAAATCTAATTTTCCAATGATCTTTTTTAAAATTTAAATTTATTTTCAATTGTTTTTTTTTTAAAATACCATTAAAAGTGGCGTAGTTCTTTAAAAAAGTAAATAAGTTTATGCACAACTGCTCACATATAATTTTATTATGTTTTTCCTTTGCCAAAATATTTTCATAAATTGTTGATTTAAATAAAAATTTTACACACATATACTTTCTAATTCCAAAAATAAATTTTTTAAACAAATAATAAATGTGAACAAATATAAATTTAATTTTTAATTCACCCAGGAAATATTGTATTAGTTCTACAACTAGTTCTAAAACACATAAAAATAGCCTGTATTTGTTCTACTTTGGCTACGACCAATGATTTTTGTTAGAAATTGTCACCTCCAGAACTAGTTCTGTGGAAGTGTTACCTAGCCAGTACCCATTCTATGGAACGGTTCGAGAACTAGTTCCTTAATCAATAATTTTTGTTCAAAACTGTCACATTCAGAACTAGTGCCATAGAAGAGTTAGGGAAAGGTTTCAGAATCTGTTTTTATTTTTATTTTGTATTCTAATGGGCTATTTTCTAAAGTCCACTTTTGAAATCAATTGAATTTTGTAAATATATACATATATATTTTTTTTTTAATTTTTGAAATTTTTTATACAAGTTTTTTAAACAGTTCTAGGAAGTTCTCAGAAGTGATGTAGAAGTCATACAGAATTAGTTCCTAAGCACTAGTTCTCTAAAACATTTTTCAAAACGAATTTAGACGAATGTCAGAATTGGTTGTGATACCACTAATTCTGAGGATGTTATTAAAGAATCTGAATATGTACTAAAATGTACTAAAATACTAAAAATTTCTTTCCTATGGAAACTTAGTTGTTTTTATTATGTTAAATTATTAAACAACAGAAATCGAGATGTTTTCTGGCTTTGAAATATATTAAAAAACGAGTCAATTTGTTTTTTTGGAATAAACATCACCATTCTGCATTTTTCAATATTACAGTTTTCAATAAATATTTAGCCGTATTCCAAAAAATTAACGTAGGTTACATAAAGAGTTTCTAACTTCCTCTTACGGAAATTTACATACACAAAATTAGTAATTTGTTATCAAGCTTACGTTAGAATTTGTATCCTCTACTATGAAAATAATATTATTCTGTACAACAATTTATATTTGTTTTGCCATCAGCTCTTTATCTTTTTTTTTATTAAAAGTTGAAAATTAATATTAGACTATTAAAATTTGTCTCTGTTTTTTTTCTCTCTCCCTTAATAAAACACTCACAAAAAGTTGCTTGCGCTGCTCCAGGTGAGGCTCGAACTCACAACCCCGGCATTGCTCACAAGTTACTGATTATAAGTACCGTGCGCTAACCAATTGCGCCACTGGAGCGCTTATCGCAAATTTGCCAAAAGCTTAACAAAAGCTATTGGTGATCAAATTACATAAATATTTTTAGAGAAATTATATTTAAAAATAAAAATAAAGTGAAATTTAATATTCTAAACGAATTTGCAAAAATAGCTAATATATAAATTTATTACAATGTTATTATTGTTGTAATTATGTACAATACAAATGTATAACAATAAACAATTAATATTATTAAACAATTGCGTGAAATTAAATTTTATTTTAACAATAATAATTACATAATTTTTATTTCAAAAAAGAATTTGAATAATTTAAAAATATTTTATTTAATATTATGAATTTTATATCATATTTTAAGTTTTTAATAACTCATTACTAAATGCCTTACTAAGTAATGTTGCATAACGAGATAAGCTTTGTAAGTTTCGAAATATTTACCTAAGGATAATATTTAAAAATAGATTTTGTTGTCGGCTTTGATAGGTAAGGTGTATGTTTTAAATTTTGTTATACTTAGGGTTGCTGGTTCAACTCCCAACTAAGTTATAATTTTTGTTTAAATTATTTTTAATAATTTTAATATTTTTTTAATTTTTTATTATTTTTAAAATTAATTTTTCTTAAGTTCTTATTGAATGATTTAGCAAATTAGCTATTTTACCTGAGATTTTTGAAAGAGAGTGTATACATAGTTTAACAAACTATACAGGTAGTTTTTTAATTTTTAATATTTAAAAAATTTTATGAGTTTGCAAATTATAATTAGAAATAAAACCTTAAATTTGTCTGTCTAAATAAATTTTTGAACAAAGAAAACTATCTTGATAAAATTATGCATTAAAAATAAATTTAGATATATCTATCGTACTGTTGAAAAATATGATATTTGACTATTTTCATATTAAGAACTGCGTACGAAAAACTTCGTGCATGTTCTTGGGCTTATAACTTTTGATGTGGTGAATAATTAATAATTCTGTTAACTGGTTTACATTTGTCATTATGCTCACCAGCTATGTGCCAAGTTTCATGGTTATAGCGATTTCAGTTTTTCTTAAAATGGATATTTAACAAAAAACACCTAAACACACAATTAAAATCTTTCATAAAATCTTACATCGGTCATATAATACAATTGCAGGGAAGGATGTTGTGCCGCAAAATACAGTTTCTTGGATCATAATATTATACAAAGAAGTCATGATCACTGAATGGTAAACTGGTAATGGAAGATAAATAGTATCTTCAGGCTGTAGGACTCAGGCAAAATAGAAAGGATTTTGAGAGAAAATCACCTCATCTCTGGAAGAAAAGTGTCAGAAAAAGTTAATTGCTTTGAATCTTTATCAGAAAATTTGAAAGGACGTCTAGCCTGAAATCGTATAAAGTAAGAAAAAAATCATATTAGAAACGCAAGACGAATTTTTTCAGAAATTTTATTTCTACATAATAGACGATGAAACGTTCGTACAGGGTGACTTTTTTCAACTTCCTAGCCAGAAATTCTATGTCGCAGATGCTAGAGAGATTATGGCAGAAAAATTTCGCCAAGAAAGTTTTTGATTTGGGATGAAGCAGGAATGAAGCACTTCATTTCTGAAAAATGGTTCCATTTGGAAAAGAAAATACAGTGTCTTCGATTTTTTCTGGCCTGTTCTCGCTTCTTTTCATTACAGCAACAAAAGAATGGAATGGTAGCAAAGAAATTATTAGGGTTTATACCGAAAGAGGCTAATCCATCAAATTGTGTGGAACTCCGTGCAATTGAAAGTTATTGGGCTCTAGTAATTTAATGGACATTAAGAGCTCAGCATAACATGAAACGGAATTAAAAAATAAGTTGACTTATTAGAGAAAAAAAAGTGACTAAAACACAATAAAACCTTTAATTGGAAGAATTCTGGAAAATATCAGATATTTCCTTAATAACCAACAGGAAATGGTTTATTCTTTTATGTTTAGAACTTGAACATAATAGTCATTAATAAAAATATCACTTTAAAAAATGTTCCCACTGGTTTAGTTCCCATAAGTAGATTTGCATGCAAGGATTTTTTCGTGCGCAGTCCTTACATACAAATATAATTAATTTAATACATCGCACGTTGGGGTAAAAGGGGTCAAAAGTGGCGTTTAATTGAATTTTGAAAATTAAATTTTTTAAGTAAAATTGGGTACCGAATAAAAATAGACAAAATTATGTATCAATGACAATAAAAGTTATTAGAGTAGGTTAAGTTGTTTTTGAGTACTGAGGTGTCAAAATTCAAAATTTTTTTATATTTTAAGAAAAGAGCAAAAAATTAGATTTTCATGAACTTTCGGTTAATTTTTCTTTAATAAAAAGTGCTTTAAAGGAAAAATTTAAAATGAAACCATCAACTTCAGGTATTTATGTTTACTTTTATGCAAGAATTTGTAAATTATTTTTTGTCCTAGTATTTCTGTTATTTTTTTGAAAATAATGCACTAATTTTCAAATCTTTTGTTCTGAAAAAATTTCTGAAAAATATTACATATTGTCTATTTTAATATTCTGAAAAAAAATTGTGCGCATATTTTGTCCGATTTTAGAAATTGACATTTTTGTGAAAAAACTCAAATTGCTCCAAACCAAAAACAGGTTAAGTGCGGACTTTTTTTTTACTTTGGTTTATTTTTCATTATTTTATTATTTTTTTATTATTATTTATTATTATTGTTTTGTACAATTATTTTTAATAAACAAAACAATTTTACTGCTTAATACAGTCGAACTCAGTTCGATTTTTTTTTTTCAGAATATTAAAGTAGACAATATGTAATATTTTTCAGACATTTTTCAGAGCAAAAGTCTTGTTATATTTTTAGTATAGTATATTAAAATTAATTTAAGAAATTCAATTTTTATTTTTTCATTTTTAAAGGAAGTACTAACATTTCGTAAAGGGGTTTTCAGAATTTTTCTTTAATTTAGGGTTTTTTTTTTTTGTGTGAAAACATTACTATTCTGCAAAGAAAGCCTTAGAATTATAAAAATAAATTTGTTTACTTACTAATAAATAATAAAGACGTCAAAAGTGATCACTAAAGTACTGATATCACTTTTTTCTGAAGTATGTTTAGTTTTTGACATGTTTAACCCCAATGTATAGACAGACGGACGGACATTACATATGAGCCAATAAAAATTGTAAGATTTTTGTAATGCATTTTTTTTACTAACTCGTAAAAATCAAAACAAGTTGTGATTGTTAAAATATTGATTTCACATTTCCTTGAAGTAAGCGGCCATTTTAGATACATTTTTTCACAATGTACAGACAGACGGACGGATGTTGCCATTCAGCCAAAACAAATTGTAGAGATCTAATAGTGCATTTCTTTACTAACTAGTTGTAGTTATAAAAATATTCATATCGCCCTTCCTTGAATTATGCAGTCTTTTTCTAGCCATTTAAACCCAATGTATAGACGGACGGACATTACCATTCTGCCAAAAAAATTGTTGTATTTTTAAAATTTATATTTTTTACTAACTAATAAGAAACAAAACATGTTGTGATTATTAAAATATTGATATCGCCTTTTCTTGAATTATGCGGTCATTTTAGACCCATTTTTTCATTATGTATAGACAGACGGACGGACATTACTATTCTGCCAAAAAAAAAAAAAAATTCAAGAGTTCTAAAAATATCTTTTTTTACTAACCAATTAATAAAAAAAATTAAATCATGATCATTAAAATATTCATATCACCTTTCTCTGAATAAAGTGGCGATTTTAGACCCATTTAATCCCTTGGTATAGACGGACGGAGAGACATTACCATTCTGCCAAAAAAAATCCTAAAATTCTAAAAATATATTTTTTTACCTAATAATAAATATAAAAATAGAACCTCGAATAAATATAGAAAATAGACAAAATTATGTATCAATGACAATAAAAGTTATTAGAGTGGGGCGGAATTATTTCGAATGAATTGATAGCTCTTGATATGTGTAATAAACCCTTCAAAGGATTTTTCGATGGTAGGCAAAATTTTTGTTTTATGACCACTTAAACTTTTCTATTTTTGCACCAAAGTAGCTTCAGATAAATATAAAAAATAATATAAATATAGTTCGAAACTTAGATATTTTTACATAAATGTTTAGAGCACTTAAATGGCAATATTACATTACAACTTTCTATTCATTTATCTCTTACAATAAGGGGTCATTTCTAGTCCGTTTAAACAAAATTAAACAAAAGTCCATTAAAACTTGAGTTTTATGGGTTAAAATATTCTACAGAAATTTTCTACGTTGAATTTCACTAGGGGTCACCGAAGGTCTATAGTTCATACGGTGAAGCGTTTATCCAAAGAAATGAAATTGATGAAATTATTATTAATTTTGTTTACGATTTGTACAAAACTTTTAATTTTATGATATATTTTATTGCATAGTTTAAGGCATTTACATATATAAGAAATGTTGGACAATTTTATAATTTTCTTTTTTAACAACATATGATAAGTCGGATGAATTTTTTATCCTAGTAAAATTTGAAGAAGAAAATATCTGTAGAACATATTAACCCATTAAACTCAAGTTTAAATCGACTTTCATGTTATTTCCTTAAAAAGGACTAGAAATAAAATTTGTTTATACCCACCATCAAAAAGATGGGTGGTATATTGATTTTTTCATTCCGTGTGTAATATGTCGAAGGAATCATTTAAGACCCCACAAAGTATATATTTTCTGGGTCCTGGTTAGATTCTGAGTCGATCTAGCTATATCCGTCTGTCCGCCTGTTGAAAGCAGGATAGGGCTCGAACGGGGCAACGTAGGGGGACGAAATTTGGCACAAATATTTGTCTTATATAAGGTTTGTCTGATATCTCTTTAACAAAAGCATGTACGACAACGAAATTTTGCACAGATAGTTCGAGGGTCGATGTAAATCTGGAAACCAAAAATGGACGTGGTACGCCCACCTCCCATATAAGGTGAAACTTCAACGAAATTGTTCAAATAGTTCAAGGACCAATGTAAACTCGGAAACACAAAATGAGCGTGGTCCGCCCACTTCCCACTTAACGTAAAATTTGAAAAAGTTGATGGTGGGTATATAGATTCGGCCGAGCCGAATATAATATTTACGCTTTTTTGATATTAACCTTCTTTGAAAGAAATCCACACGAATCCTCAGTCCGATAAAAGCAATCTACTATATTTTGTTTTTGTTTTTTTCTATGCAAAAATAAAGGTTTAAAAAACTGTTTAAGTTTAAAGGAATTTCCTTAAACAAACTTTTAAATTTTAAAAGCACCAAAATACTGTTTATAAACCGGTTAACCGAAAAACCGGTTTTTTATTCAAATTTCGGTTATTTTCGAACCGGTTTATTTGAAATATTCAATTTCGGTTAACCGGTTTACCCGGTTTTTTTGTGTCGGTTAACCGGTTTCAAAAATTTGCTAAAAACATCACTAAATTTCGCCCTTTAGTTGCTTTTTTCTGAATTTAAAATATAAGAAAATATTTTAAACTACTAAAAATGCTTGCTGTTTGAGTTAACAAGTAATCAGATGATCGATACATTTACTTGTGGGAAGTTAAATATATTTTAAAACTGTATGTATAATAAATCAGATAGATAATTAAGCATTCCATTTACAAAAACTTTAATTTCATGGGAATGAAATGAAATTTTCCAAAAGAAGAAAATATGTAACATTACACCTACTAATGTATAGCTTAAGAGAAAATAAGATTTTATATAGAATAGGATTAAAGACTTTAAAAGTTGAACTAAAAGATTATTAATCATTTAATGTACTTTTAAATGATTAATAATATTCTAAAAATTAAAAACATTTTTTCTCTTTTTAGCAGAAAAAATGTTAATTATTCTTCCGATTTTATGCAGATATTTTTATATTATGAATATAAATCATAATATAAAGTGCATTATCCTACGTCTAAAGCTTCCTTTTTGTAAAATTTTGATAATTTAATTTTATTTTTAAGCTAGAAATTTGAAAAAAAAAAAAATTAAAAAATACTTTATAGAATAATTTTAGATCATTATAAAGCTTCAAAAGCTGTGCTAAAAGTTGCCAAAAAAGTTGTTTTTATAAATTATATTAAAACTAGTCTAAAGGCTAAAAAAAAAGTATTAAACATTTTCGATGTAAAGCACAATTTATGAAGAATAATGCAGTGCACTGTTTATTATTTGGTACATGGTTAAACCAATAAGTAGAAAAACACTTTTTTTTAACCAAAAATATTTTTATTAAGCTTCAAATTAGAGCAATTATTAAAATGTCGGTTAACCGGTTTAACTGGTTTTTTTGTAGACGGTTAACCGAAAAGCCGTTTTTTAATTTTATCCAATTTTCGGTTAACTATCAAACTGGTTTTTTATAAACACTACACCAAAATTTAGAAAAAAAACTAAAATTATTTAGAATCCTTAAAAGAAAAAAAAAACATACACACAGAAAATAGATTTGTTAGAAATCGGTATTCAGTATAAAATTTTAATAAGATAAATTGAAATATTATTAAAGTTATTAAAAAACTTTACATTAAATAGTTTATCTTTATATAGTATAGTAAATACATAATTGGGATTGAAATAAGATTTCCACAAATGAAAAATCATTTATTTTGGTAGGTTTGAGTCAAAACTAAAGTTGCTTAATGAATTCGAAAATAACAACCGAATTAAACTTAGCATTATTTGTTTTAATCACTGAATAATGATCACGGCTACCGAAAAAAAATTAATTCGATGGTCTGAGCCAAATTTCTAAATTATTGACATTTATAAAAAAATAAATTAAGTATAGAAATACAAAATTAAAAATACGAAAATTATAACAAGAACATTTGTATGCAAAAGAAATGTTAGTCCTAGAATATAAGAGGTATGTATGGATGTCCACTTTGAAATTGAATATACTATTAATAAAGATGTGTGTTTCAAACTATTATATATTTTTGGGTATAGACAAAAACAAAAAAAATTTCGCCAGGGTGATTTTTATTTCCATTAATTCTTTAGAAGAAATATGGGAAATCTAATTTGTATAATATACATACTAGTGGCTAAAGAATATGATGGTAAGTGCAGTCTAATTTATGTGTAACAATATGTATTAATTTTATTTATATATGTATATATGAATTTAGAACACACTGTTAATAACAATCTTGGTCTGTGGACAAGGTATACCAGTGCCAGAAATAAAAATATATGTATGATATGGACGGCCTGTGCTCATTAAATGCCATTTGCTTGTGCAGAAAACTTACATATGTATATTTATGTAGTTACAAAATATGTAAATACATATTTGATTCTTAATTTATATTGATTTCTCGTATTCTTGTTTTTATACTATAAATAAAATAAAAAAAAATAAAGTAAAATAAGAAAAAAAAAAAAATAATAATAATAATAAAAAATCCTTTAAGAGTTCCAAATAACTAAAAAATTCAATGGTCCCAACCGATACCTTCTATGACATTCATCGAATTGCTCTTCTTAAGTCAGTTGTGCGTACCATTAATTCAGCAACCAAATAGTGCTTGCAAACAAATTTCTGATAGTACTTGGAACCGTCAAAATTCGGTTGGCAAAAAATTCGGTTGCCATAATGAATCTGTTTTCTCTGTGTATTAAATAAAAAAGTATAAAAAACACCAACTGCACAACACTAATTTATACGGATGGTGAGAATAAAAATTTAGTTGATTTGGAGGAGCACAGATACCTACGGACTCGGGGACTATAGGATAGACCCCCAAAGTTGGTCACCTTGGGTATGTAATTTTTCAAAATTCGTAAAAAATTCACTTTTTGTACAAAAACACCCAATCCTGGGGAAATGTATTTTAAAAGTTATAGAAACTGTCCGTCAGAAAATACTTTTTATGTGTTTTAACAAGTTATAGAAGTATATAACTGATATATTTTTTTTTTGTTGGTCCCAGCTTTGCTTTTTGAGAATATTACAAATAAATTTAAAAAATTTCTGGAAAATTTCCAAGCGCTATCGGCTGGTGTGAGATCCTTGCCAATGCCACGGTTTTACTTTGCACACATTTGGACTAAGATTTCTTTTGAACACATAAAAAAAATATATTTAAAACTTAAATATATGATCCCGATTAAATATATTTATCGCCATATTTATTAAGTGCAATATTTCCGTAATTTTCAAAATTTGTTTTATTAAATTTATTTAAATGCGCCTTCGATTTTACATTGTTAAATAACAAAAAACTAAGTTCTCGCATAATTACAACAAGTATCAATCCCTGTTTTAATATTTTCAACCAACAAATTTTTAAAATCATTAGTTTTCTGTATAACGATTTATTTCATGAACTAAATAAAAATAAAGAAAATTGACTAAAAAATTCCTTACCGCAAACTCAAACACATTTAAAATTCAACACATTTACTTTGTACTTGAAAACTTTATTTTTAACATCTTTTAAATAGTTTTCCTCATTAAATCTTTGGTAATTGATTTTTTTATTTTTTTCAAATCAAAATTAGCTCACTGAAATCTGGATCTAATTTAAATTCTCATTCCCATTTATCCTCATTATTTGGTATGTAACCATCACTCCATGTACTTCGAGATTCATCTAAATTTTCCAGTTTATCGTTGGCTCCTTCAAAAGCATTCGTTTTATGATTTTCATAAGGAAGTGAATGTGAACGTCTACGTATATTTAATTCGGTTAAATATTCAACAGCTGTTTGATTATTGGGATCTAAAGTACTATCCTGAAGAGTTTTTTGTAAATGATTTATATAATTGATAGCTATCCTGAAAATGAAGAGTTTATATTATTTTGGTTTTGTTTTAGATTTGTGAATTTAAATTTTCTTACCGTAAACTTTCTATTTTTGAATATTTTTTACCATTTGGTTTTGAAATAGGTAATTTGGAACGTAAGAGGTCAAATGCCCGATTCATATCGCGCATGCGTGTGCGTTCACGATCGCATGCAGTCTTTTTGTAGTCTGAAAATTGATGAAATAAGGAGTTAATTATTAAATAAATTAAAATAATTTGTGTTAAATTACAAGATCATAATTTTATCATTGTTAATAACACAGAGTTACGGCACGTCAGTCAATTCGGATACACGGCATTAATAAGAAGTAAGCCACTAATCCAGTTTTTTTGAATTGACTCTAGTTTTCGCAATAAATCGCGATTTGTAAAATTAAGGAGGTTGAACCATATATTAAAGTATATCTCGAAAATAACTAGTCTGATTTTGTTCAAAACTATATAAAAAAATCTTCAATTCGTGCTTACAATACAATACGGTCTACAGTTATAGTGATATATTCTTTTAAGAAAAAATAAAATTTTATACAAAATATCAATAAACATTTTTTCGAAACAGTTATCTCCATAACTTGACCGTATTAAAAAGTAATGTAAGAGCGACTTGAAGATAATTTTAATTTGCATTTTTTTTATATATTTTTATACCATCAAAAAGATGGGGGTATATTGATTTTGTCATTCCGTGTGTAACATGTCGAAGGAATCGTCTAAGACCCCACAAAGTATATATTTTCTGGGTCCTGGTTCGATTCTGAGTCGATCTAGCTATGTCCGTCCGTCTATTGAAAGCAGGATGGGGCTCGAACGGGATAACGTGTTGTTTTTTAAGTTGTTTTCGAGATATGCTTCAATATATGGTTCAACCTCAAATCAAGATTTATCGCGAGAACTAAATTCAATTAAAAACAAGCGAGAATGTTATATTCGGCTCGGCCGAATCTATATACCCACAATCAACTTCTTCATAATTTTCGTTATATGGGAAATGGGCGGTAAAGTGGGTGAACCACGCCCATTTTTTGTTTCCGAGTTTATAGTGGTCCTTGAACTATTTGTACAAAATTTTGTTGACGTTTCACCTTATATGGGAGGTGGGTGGACCACGCCCATTTTTTGTTTCCAAGTTTACTACGGACACCATGTGTTTCTAGTTTTTAGCCCATAACTTTTTTGTTTATCAACCGATTTTGCCCATTTTCAATACCAAACAAACCTTATATAAGACAAATATTTGTGCCAAATTTCGTGCCCTATCCTGATTTCAACATATAGAAAGACGGACAGACGGACATAGCTAAATCGACTCAGAATCAAACCAGGACCCAGAAAATATATACTTTAGGGGGTTTTAAATGATTCCTTCGACATGTTACACACGGAATGACAAAATTAATATACCCCCATCTTTTCGATGGTGGGTATAACAAGCGCGAATGTTATATTCGGCTCGGCCGAATCTAAATAACCACCATCAACTTTTTCAAATTTTACGTTGTATGGGAGGTGGGCGGTAAAGTGGGCGGACCACGCCCATTTTTTGTTTCCAAGTTTACATTGGTCCTTGAACTATTTGAACACAATTTCGTTGAAGTTTCACCTTATATGGGAGGTGGGCGGTAAAGTGGGCGGACCATTTTTGGTTTCCAAGTTTTTATCGATGCTCAAACTATTTATACAAAATTTTGTTGTCGTACATGCTTTTGTTTAAAAAATATCAGCAGAAAGGTATGAAACGGACACCCTGTGTTTCTAGTTTTTAGCCCATAACTTGTTTGTTTATTATCCGATTTTCCCATTTTCAATACCAAACCTTATATAATATAAATATTTGTGCCAAATTTCGTTCCCCTACGAGCCCTATCCTGCTTTCAGCAGACGGACATAGCTAGATCGATTTAGAATCAAACCAGGACCCAGAAAATGTATACTTTGTGGGGTCTTAAATGATTCCTTCGACATGTTGGGTATAAAAATGGATTAGAGGCTTAGTACTTATTAATAACGTGTATCCGAATTGACTGAGAAACCCCGTGCTGCAGAATCAGTGTTTCCCTGTATAATTTTCTTCCAGTACGATCACATTGTTTTAGAAATAACTTTTAAATTTTGACAAGATCATATATTTAGATATAATCGCGACACAGAGCTTTCTTATTATCATAGGAAATATTATTTTATCTCACAAATAAATAATAAATAGCGAATTTATCGACCAATCGCTATATATGTCGCTCTCAACATTTTATATTTATTCCAGCACTCAAAAATAGTTACCTTTTTCACTTTGTTGCGCTTTTTCTTTCCACGAAAGATTAATTTCCTTACTGATCGTATGCTCACGAGCATCTCGATAGGATATATAAACCGGTGGCGGTACAATTTCCGTATTTGGTAATTTATTATTAACTTCTGTAGGCGTTATACTCGTTACCGGAGTGGGCGTTGACCAAGTATAAACTGTTTGTGGTATATGTGTCGAATAGGGTGAGGTATTTACTGGAATCAAAGATGCTGAGGCAGTAGATTGATGAGATGCATGCAAAGGTAGTTGATGTATAGTCGCTGATGCTCCCTCACTATAGGGATTATTGTAATGAAGTACCGGATCTACATTGTAAGTGTGTGAATGTGTAGGTAAACCTATGCCATAGATACTATTTATATGTATATCCAAAGGATAATCACTGGTATAGGGTATTGAGGTCAAATCTGTTGTAGTTGTTGTAACACTTGAGGATACGCCTAATTCTAAAAGAACAGGTTTTTCACTTTCATTATCCGAATTATAATTCGTTGGATGATCTATGGTTGTGCCGTCGGCATTTGAGGTGGTAGTTTGTACTAAAAGTGCATGGGGCGTTAAAGTTTCACTGTGTGTGACGGTGTCATCTAAATGATCAGTCATGTTGGTTATTATTAATATCTTTTTTTTTATTTTTTACTCTTTTTTATATTATTTTTTTTTTTTATATTTAATATCACAATTCTTATTTTAATTTTACTTTAATTTAAATATTTTGTATTTTTGACCGTTACTTTTCTATTTTATTATTATTATTTTTTTTTTTTTTTAAATATATTTAAATTTCCTCCACTTGACCTGTTTAAAGTTCAATGTCTTTTAATGAAATAACTTTATTATTTCTAGTAACATCGTTTTAACATCACTTTCGTTTTCTCAATTTTGATCCTAAATTATTTGTTTTATTTTTTTTTTTTTTTTTTTCTTATTGAAAACGTGCGTTAAAAAAGTGGAGCTTAACTTCAATTTGTTTAATGATACATTAAATATGGATATACAGTTGCATCGATCAACATAACAAAATCACTCGTTTATACACTCAATACACACTATAATCATTCGTTTTATTTTACAGATCATTGTTGAGTATACGTAGCAGGTAAAACTCTCTTCAAACTCAAACTCAGGTGTAGTTTATATGTATGTATATTAAACGTGGATATATGTATATTTATACCCCTACAAATATTTGTAAGATATATTCCATAGAAGATATTTACGCAATGTCTTCTTTTTATTATTTGTAAGAAAATAAAGTAATATTTTTCTAAAAAGGGGGGCCGTACAGACCCGTCAGGGGCGGAGCTAAAGGAGCTCAAATTTGGGTATCTCTGACATACACAATTTTTAATCGCTTTCCAAATTTTTGTTTCACGTCCAATTTTAAATATTTTTATACATGATAAGACCTATAAAAAACATGCTCACATGTGCTATTTATCTCTTACAGTTTTTGAGTTATTTGCATTTGAATTTTAAAGTACCTCAATTTTGCATGTTCTTGATCCGGTTTTTTTCATATATATGCTAGTGTTTCCTACCGACTTCATTTGTTATTTCGTTAGCTAATTAAAGAACAAAATTGTCTATTGAATAATAAAAAAAAATTTAAGTCGATATCTCAACCGAGTCCAAAAATAAACGATTTTGAATTTGAAAATTGCAAAAATTACGTCTTTTTTTTTTTTGACCGAAAAAGTATTTACACTCTTTTTTCTCTAAAATAAAATTTTCTTTAACAACATATAACAATTTTATACGTTTCTGAAAGGTATCTTCACAGAGAAGACTTGAAAATAAAAAGTAAGACAAATAATTGAAATAGTCAAGGTACACACCCTCCCGAATTCGACCCATTTTATATGAAAGTTTTG
Source organism: Protophormia terraenovae (assembly GCA_951394005.1). Lineage (NCBI taxonomy): Eukaryota > Metazoa > Arthropoda > Insecta > Diptera > Calliphoridae > Protophormia > Protophormia terraenovae. The sequence goes on from OX596073.1 coordinate 129,610,925, forward strand.
AATTTAGTCTATATTTTCTCAAATCCCAAAGCACGAATCAGAAAACGGAATACAGTTTAGGAATCTGTAATGAGTTGTTAAATGTTTTCAATCAAAATCTACGGGACTTCGGAAAAATGTGGATTTTATAGCCGAAAATATGAAAAAACCCATTTTTGGGATTTTCGGCGTTTTTTGGGGAATTTCGGGATTCCTTTTATAAAAATCTTAAAGTTTTTTTCACTATCTAATTTTACGTGATAAAGTCTACATCCACTGAAAATTTCGTTTTATAACAAAGATTTTATTACAGATAAAATATTTAAAGTTTCTCAAAAAAACACTTTTTTACAAAAATTTTATTTTAATTTCAAAAATCAGAAAAAGTATAAACCTGATTTTTTTCATCTAAATTACATTATTTAGCTGACATAATTCTTCGTTATACAGAAAAAAATTTAAATCAATATCTTTTACAGAACTGAAACTATGCCACTATTTATTAAGTCACGGAAAATTAGATTTTTTGTGTATTTTTGCACAAACACACATTCGAACATTGGCTACGGGAACAAATTATTTACGTTGTTATGGCATTTTCACATCCACAATAGTACAATATTTTTGGAATTTTCCGTGACTTATAAAATTTTAAAATGGCATAGTTTAATATATAAATATTTAAAATTGGACGTGAAACAAAAATTTGGAAAGCGACTAAAAATGTTGTATGTCAGAGATACCCAACCATGAGCTTCTTTAGCTCCGCCCCTGAGGGGTTTGTACGGCCCCCTTCCAAACTTAACATTGTATACTCCTCTGCTATGCCTATACCAAATTTCATGCAAATCCAACCAGCCAATCAGAAGTTACAGATTTATTTCCAAAAAATTTCGATTCTGCCCCACTGTGCAACATATGTTGCAACCTCTATAATTTTACTAATTGCGATTTATCGCAAGAAGACAATTCAACAGAGTGGTTTAGATGCTCAGTACTTATTAATACCGTGTATATATATTGACTGGCCGGGTTTCCATGTATCTAACAGCTGCCATTAATTTTGATAAAGTTTTGTTCAGATTTTAGAAGAAATCAAATAAGAATGATATAGTCGGTCAAGCCGGACCATATGATACTCCACACCAATGTATATGTGTACCAAAATTCGGGGAGGGGTATTTTGTCAGACCTGTGACCACTTTCGAGCCGATACTTTTATTAAGTGAAAATAAAACATACATATAAATTTATGGACTTTTGGGGAGATTCCCGAAAGTGGGCCTTATTATATATAATTTATAATTATATAAAACTTATTTATGTCACATGCTAATATGATACTAACATTTTAATGGCATTTATGCCCGTTAACGTGATTTTTTGAAGAGGGGTTTATATGGGATCTATGGTCAATTATGGACTGATCTTCTTGAAATATATTTTAGTTGTATAGAACTTTTATATGCCAAATTTCATTACAATTTTTCTATATCTAAGGGATTTCTGATCGTTAAACCCTATTACGAGAGGACATTTGTATGGGGACTAGGTGAAATAATGGACCTATCTTAACCAATTTCAATAAGCTTTGTCCTTGGACCATAGGAAACCTGGTACCAAATTTCATTAATTTATGTTCAAAATTACGACCTGTAGTTTGATTACAAGGTTGACGTACGGACATCGATGGTCTAAGCTGATTGGTGTTTGTAACATTAAGATGGGTCTAAGACCCACCTTAATGTTACAAACATCAAGCACCTATGTGGTGTTTCTTAATGGGAATTAAAAAATAAAAATATGGCTAAAAATGAAAATTTCAAAATTCAAGCAAAAATATCTTTAAAACAATATGAGATAATGTAGTATTTTTTCCTTCATCTCATTTAAAAATTAAAAATAATCGAAATACGAAATCATTAGCTACCCCTTAATATTTTTAAAGCTCGAAATGGTCATTTTTTACACAATATCAAGCAGGGTGATTATAAGATATTTTTTTCTGAAAGCTTAAATCCTCCACTACAACTTTCTCATGTATTACATTTCGATCGGAGCAGTAGTTTTGGAAATACTTGTTTACAACTGATTAATTTTTGTTTATAGAAAAAAAATGTTTTTCTTTCTCAAAGGTTTGTTATTTATACAGTCGAACACGGTTGTAACGAACTCGAAGGGACCGACATATTTAGTTCGTTATAAACGTAGTTCGCTATATCCCTATAATTCCAAAAAAAAAAAAATATTGTTAACAAAATACACGTATTTCACTACAATACTAATATTTGGAAATACAGCGTATTTTTTTCCTTTAAAAGTAGGCAGTATTTTAGTTTTTTAATATTAATGAATAATATATCAGGAATAATATTTTTTTGCATTCATCATTCATTTCACAAACGGCAAATTGAGATTAATTATATTTTTATACTAATTTAATGTTTTCTTTTATTATCGATGTTAAATTGGCATATTTTGAGATATTTACTTTTTGAAGAATATCTATTTTCTAATATTTATGTAGTTTTAAATCCTCAAATAATTTCAGTTTTATTATTAGCTATTTTCTATAGCTGTATGTTATGTTAAAAAGGTCAACAACTATAAATATAAAATGCATCTTTTATTTGCCGATAATTTAAATTGAAATTAATGAAAATTATTTCCATTTATCCAATAATTTAAATGGAAATAAATAAAACTTATTTCTATTAGTTTTTAAATTTTTGAAATATGTATCTTGAAATGTGTATTTTTATTTATCTGAAACAAGTATTTGAGGGAATTCGTTATATTTTTCGAAAACTTTAAACTCAATTTGGAATTTGAAAAAAATCCTCCCCCAAAGACTAATAGTTGAACTTGATGCATTTTGATGTGCTAAACACGAATGTTTTTATACCCACCATTAAAAAGATGGGGGTATATTGATTTTGTCATTCCGTGTGTAACATGTCGAAGGAATTATTTAAGACCCCACAAAGTATATATTTTCTGGGTCCTGGTTAGATTCTGAGTGGATCTAGATATGTCCGTCTGTTGAAAGCAGGATTGGGCTCGAAGGGGACAACGTAGAGGGTCAAATATTTATCTTATATAAGGTTTGTTTGGTATTAAAATTTTTTTCAATAAATGAAAACATTAAAAATGTTTCAGTTTATCATCTTTATCTTAAAGCTGGTAATGCTACAAATAAAATAAGGCATGTATCTTCAAAATTGATGCACAAATCTTGATTTTATTCACAGTTAAGTAAAAATACCCATATTACATACAATTGAGTAGAAATTAGGGTTTGGGGTTTCCCGGGAAACGGGAATAAAAAATTCGATTTCCCGGGAATTCCCGGGAATCCCGGGAAATTTAAACTTTAAGAAAAAAGCAATGATTTTTTATAAAGAATGTAATTTTTTCTATTCAGTACTATAAAACAACATTATAAATCAAATTTATGATTAGTTAAGGTGGTTTTACAGTATAATAGTATTAATACAATTAAAAACGAAAAATTGAACAGAGTTGACTACAAATAAAAAAAATGTGCCGAAATTTGCTTTAAGACATGCAATTACATTTAAAAAATTTAAAGACTTCAACATACAAAGTATTGAAGTTATTTACAGCAAAATACATTTGAAAATATTTTTGGTATTAATACAAAGTATTATAGTGTAAAACCAATTAAAAACTTAAACAATCTTAAATATTTCACAAAAAAAAAAAAAAATAAGTGCTCCAAAGGTTTAATTGTTTAATTCACTTTTGAAAACCGAATTAAATTTATTTTCCCAGTAATTTCTTTAAAGCTTTCATATTTAATTCATAGACTTAAATTCTTTAACTTCACAAGAATTAATTGCTTGAAGAATCCACTACCAATATTACAATTCAAGTTTAAAAAATATTTTGAATCATTCAAATTTTCTTCTATTCAAATCTATTACGAATTAGATTTAGAAAATATTTTTTGGTTAATTTTGTAAAATATTAGCTTTGTTCATGTACCTAAATTGGATCACGCGGGATCCCTATTTTACCGAAAAGTGTTCCCGTACTCCAAAATTGATAGAGATTTTAAGAGAATAATGTTCTAATTCTTGCACGAAACAGCCTAGACTATATCTTTGGACAGTAAATAGTCAAATAAACAAAAAATAAAAATATACAAATAAAAACTTTGAATGAAAATAAATAATAAATATTTAATTTTGGTACTAAGAAGAAAGTTTCAATTAAAAAAAAAAAATAAGAACATTGATATATGCTAAAAAATAAAATAACATTCACACATGAATTTCCAAATAGTTTGATGTTTACCTTCTAAATAAATTGTTTTTCGTATTTCCCGTATTTTTGTACATTTTTTAGAGAAATATCAGCCTTTTCTCATTTTGCCCAAAAAGTACGGGCACAAACTTATTAAAAACTAAAAAAATATATATATATATCGTCCATTTCATGAAAGATTTATAAAAAATGCCAATTTTTTGACGGAGGGTCATCCGATATTGTTCTTATTTGGCACTCATATTTCCTATGGAGCCATTTAAATATCCCAATTTTTATTTTTTTGAATTTCAAAAAATTCGCGTATTTATTCACGATTTAAATTTTTCGAAAAGTCAAAATAATCGGAAAAGTGTGTAACTTTAAACATCAATAACTCTAAAAGTTGTTAACGGATTTTAATGATTTAAACTGCATGTAGAAGATGAATATGTCCTCTTTTAATATAGTAGATAAGAAATAATATTACAATTTAAAAATGCATTCATAATGCAAATACAACTTTAGGATGCATTTTTGAAAAATGTCTACCCTATTCACTTTTTTGAATGGTGTTATGGAATGAAAAATTAGTATTTAAATGAAATTTTAAAATGGTACATCATCATTAAATGTTTAAAAGATTGTAGAAATATAAAGTTAAAAACTCGTGTATTCGGAATGTGACTGGACAAAATAAAACGTTTTTTTCCTAGTGAAAAGTAGTCAAATAGGACTTTTCATCAGCACACCGATGAAATGTTTTTCAATAATCTAAAATATCACTTGTATCTAATTTTATTTATATTTCGTATTAGCATCTAAAAATTCCTTTAGTAAATGTACAATTTTCACTAAGGCGATACAAACAGTAACATTTTTTCCTATAGGATTATAAAACTATTAATATTAAATTTCCCGTTTTTCCCGGGAAAATTTAAAAAAATTCCCGGGAATTCCCGACGAAAAATTTCCGGGAATTCTCGGACCCCAAACCCTAGTAGAAATACAGTGGTGGACAAAAAATTTTTTTTTCAATTTTCTTGAAACAAAAATAGGTGGACTAGGTGCATTTTGATGAGTTAAACAATAATCTGCATTCACTTTTTTTCTATCACGTACTGATTTTTCTTATGTGCATGACTAATGTATCATCATCTTATTCAGCGGTCACACTATAAAATTCGAGAATGGTTTGTCAAATTTAGGCTATAAATCAAGAACCGTTTACACGATTTTGATAAATGATACACCAAAAGATGCATACGAAAATTGTCTTCAAGGTGTGTTAACAATATTTGTTATGCTTTCAAGAATTTCAGAGTTATAGATCGAAATTTTCACAATTTTTCCAAAAAAAAATTTAATTTGTTCGCTACTAAATACCGAATAACTACGGAAATATTAACTGAACAAAAAATTATGTAAATTCAGCTTAAATACAATTTAAGTTGCTATATATTGGAGTTTAATTTATCTTAATAGGACAAACCGTTGTTGAGTTATACAAGTGTGGCTGCCTAAAGGCGGGGTCATAAATCATGTAAACGAAAAATTGTTTACTTTTTAAATTGTGAATATTTCAGTCGCTGTAACAATATGATATAGATCGGATACTTTTCTGAATCTGCGTCCGAAGTCCGAAGATTTTAAATATGTAATACTTTTTTATTAAATTCAAACTGTTAATTCATAATCTTAAAAATTGAAACATAACAGAAAATTAATTTTGAGAAAATTTTTTTGAACACTGCATCAACCAACTTCAAGTCAAAAAAAAAAAAAATCCTAGTTTAACAATGATAATTTCTGTAAATAATACATCAAAAAAGACAATGTCATAATCTATAAATTCAAATACTAAATAATGTGTTGATTAACACTACGGCTGGATTTGGCATCGAAAAGTAAATCGGGAAAAAGGTTATGATAAGAAATCGTAAAACACACTGAATATAGGTGTTATAAAAAATTAATAAGGATCAAAACCAGTTAAAAAATTTTACATCCAAGGTTGACATAGTGTCGAAAAAACGTATAAAATTTAAGAAAATTGTGAACATTTATTATATGTTTTATGAAATTTACAAAAGTTCTTACAAATTGGTATATAAAGTGTCCAACATTTTTTTTCTGAATTTTTACAATTTTTATATTTATTCAGCGACTGATAATTTTAAACAAAAATAGTAAGCATATTTGTATTCTTTGGAGTTTTTTCTAGTTTTTTTAAGTACAACATTTTTGAGATACCCTTTATAGATACTTAAATATTTATATTTGAAAATGTAAAATTTTTTTCGTTTACATACTTTAGTAGTCATGTCCATCAAAAAAATCAATACGTGATAGATAAATAGTAAAAGCTTATTCTTATTTAACATGTTAAATTCCATCTAATCCACCTATTTTTTTTTAGCTAAGACGAACAAAAATTTTTTTTGCTTACTAGTGTATCTCCACTTAACTGTAGGTATGCATGGGTATCCTAACTTAACTGCGAATGCAATCAAGATTTGTGCAATTTTAATTTAAAGAAATGAATGAATTTAGCATGAAAAATTTTCTTTCGGGTACTTACTTCGAAATATCTTCTAAACTATTGAGCGGATAAAAATTTATTAGTAGAACAGAACGAAAGCCAATTTTATTCCACATATTTTGGTGTATTTATATAAATCGTGCATACCGTTCTCGAGTTATAGTGAAACATACTCGAGTAATCGGCTTATTTAGGAGTCAATATTAGACATGCCCATAAAAAAATATCGACCTGATGGGAAAAAAATTAAAGCAGATTCAAGTTTAGCATGCGGAGTTCCATATAGTCCACATATTTATTTTTTGAAGGAGCACGACTAGTGTAATTATGACGAGAACATAAAAAGTTCAGTAAACATTATAATTATGACTCTCAAAGAGCAAAGTTTTATATTGTTCTCTTGGAAGAAATATGAAAAACTCCTAACATAATTTTATTTTTCTAATCAGCTCGAAACTTTCATTTCAGATGTAAAAATTGAGACCAAATTTCACCCATGTAAACGGGGACACCTTAATATATAATAATTTCGCCTTTTTTTATAGACTCTAGGGAGGCCCTCATTTCAAAAAGTGTCCATATTCTTGTTCTCATCCCCTAGAAATATTCGAATAGTCGGAAAACTAAGACATGAACAAGGTTTAGGACTGATTAAAAAAATTTTAGAAAATTTTTTAAAGTGATCGCTTTTAAAAAAAATGTGTCATATCATAAAAAACTTTAATTGAAATTTTTTGTGTTTATATCCTGCTTAATTCCACAGAAAATCAAGAAGATTGGATAACCAATAATATAATAGTTATAGTTATTAAAATACCCTAGAAATTTTGAATAGCCAGAAAACTATGAAATAAAAAGTTTTAGACTGATAGAAACTAATTTGAGAAATATAGGTGGCTCAAATTAATGGAAATATTAAAAATTATAATTTTTTTATTCTGTTCAACCGTAAATAATTTATTTCAATTTATCTTTTTGAATAACTTTTAAACAAAAATTGGAGAGAGAGATACGAAACTAGGCATTTAAGGAGTGCGATCGAAAAAATCTTAACACACGTTTTGCCTCATAACTTTTTTCCGAAGCAATATTATTATTTTTTTTTTTTTTTGATCTAGTTATCATTGAAAAATACGTCAGTTATTGTTTTTAATAACAACCATGTTGATTTGTTGCGACTTTGATCAAAATGAGTGACGAAAAAGATGTACGTGCTACAAATTATTTAAAAATTAAAAAATCTAAATAGGTCCTACAAATAATTGACCACAGAATTCAATTTCTGACGACAAACTGTTTCTAATGTTATTAAACAGTATCAGGAGAATTTGACCACTGAAAGGAAACCTGGTTCAGAAAGAAAAAAAAGTCCACATGATATTGGGAAGGCCAGAAAATTGAAAACATATTGAAAAGAACTTCAAACACATCTGGTAGAAAAGCAGCCCAGTTAGCTCAGTGCTTTGACTATTTGATGCGAAAATTTAAAGCTAATGCCGAGTTCATAACATATAAAGTCCAAAAAGTTCCAAACAGGAATCCTGCAAAAAATTTAGAAGCCAAGAATAGGACACGGAAATTAAACACAAATTTCATACAAAAATACTCATGATGTATTTCGCAGCTTCTGTGTCAAAACTTTTATATTGTTATTGCTCAAGGCAATGTTGACGATAAGTTTAGGACCCAAAAGCAGAAAAAATTTCCTAAAAAATTACTGGTATAACAAGCTTTTTGCAGTTGCGGCAAAACAGGAAAGTCATTTGTTACATTCGGCTCTATAAATACCAAAATATACATCAAAGAATATTTGCAAAAACGATGAAAAGATGATGGAAAACAAATTGTTAAATATTTATTAAAGATATGTATAAATTAAGGATCTTTATTTTGTTATTCGGGGTTCATAAACAGCAACTTTTCTAGCTGCAATTCTGAGTTCGTAGACGAGAGAGGTAAAGTGAGTGTAAATGCTTAGTATTCCCTACTATTCTCTCTCCAACGAATTCAAAATTGCAGCAGAAAAATTGCTGTGTGTGATCCCCGACTTAAATCACAAACTCTTGCTTCGTGTCTTTAAATTTGATAATTTAAAGGTATTTCTGGAAATACCTTGAATTTCAAGTTTGAATAAAAATGAATATTCATTTGAAAAAAGTGATACTTTCTCAATTTCATATCAAATGTTATTCCTAAATAATTCTTAATCCAAAAATAAATTAACACTTAAAGATAAAAATTAATAACATATTCTCAATTTAAGATAAGATAAAAGATAAAACCTTTGTATTTAAAAATGGATTTTAAAATTGCTACTAAATGTCTTATTCCAAGGATGAAATATCATTAAATGTTTTTTACAATTTGCAAAAATTACCAGAATGATAATAAAAATCATGCACAAAAAATAGTTTTAGAATTTTTACTCTATATTTTTGCAACTTTATTTTATAAGTAGAGAAATTAATATACATACGTGTGTTATCTGTTTGAAGATATACTTTTGATTTTATGTTCAAGCTAAAGGTCTTAGCGACCACCTAAGAATCTTAGTATGGACCCCTTGTTGAGAACCGCGGACCTCCATATGAAAACAGCCGAAAAATACTAAAATAATAAAAATAGACGTTGGCTAGTAAGAAAACGTAATAGTTTAATGAAATTTTAAAAATTAGCCAAATAAATCGCCACCTTGTTAAAAATCGCCAAAAAATTCGCCATGTCGCAAAACGGAAAATTCAGTCGCCAAGAGCAATTAAAAATCGCCACGTTTGGCGAAAAATCGCCACATCTGACAGCCCTGTTTTAAAGATCTATACACAAGTGTATGCTTATCGATTCTCTCCCTCAAATTTTGGTTTAAATCTTATTTCATTGATTGTTCAATTTGCTTGATTCTGGTCATTTTAGAAAGATAATAAACTGTGAAATTTAAAAAAAGATAAACATATAGAAAATGTAAGTTGAAATAAATATTACATCTAATTAGTTTCAAACAGTCTAAAAATTTGTATTTCATAGTTTTTAGGCTATTCAAAAATTTCTAGGGGGTGAGACAGAAAATTCAAAAACCTTTATTTTCTTCCATATAAAAGAGGGCCACCCTAATAGACACACTACATTGAGTATTTTGTTTTAAATAACGATTTTGTCAAGAGTTAAGATTAACCCTCTGTTTTTCGTTCGTCTTATAAAAACAGGGGTTAAAACTATTCACATTTTATCTCACTCACACATTTCATAATTTGAGTGAATTAGTAACTTAACACATTTAGAAAAATTCACTCAATTTTACACCTATGCATGTTTTACTCTATTTCGTATGATCGTTATTTTATTTTTTTAGTTTTTACATTTATTATTAATTACACTTGTTTACACGAATACTTCAGTGTTTATTTAGTTCTATTGTTACAACCATCATCATTCATCAAAAAACTAGAATGAAAACAACAACAACTAAAAGCATTTTATAAGAGATCAATATACTTGATATATAAAAAGAGTAAAAGATAGTAAACTAAAGAGCTAGAGTGACAAATATGTATCAGTATGTGCAACTCAGAAATGACTAAATAGAAAACAATTGCAGCAGACGTGTGTCAACATTAATAATAATAAAAAAAAAAAGAAAAGAAAAAAACCTATTTTTGCCACAGGTATTCCCTCAATCTAAAGATCAACAATCAACAATAGGTGGCAAAGTAAATAATATATAACAAGTGATGTGGTGGTGGTGATGATGATGATCTACATCATCATAAAAAATACTATAATAAAGGTTTTTTTCTTTTTTAATTTTCTTAATATTCCCGTCTTATTAATTGAGTGCGATAGTATTCATTTAGAAGCATAAAATTTGATGTCATTTTCATTTTAATGATAATGAAATTAATCTTGTTTGTATTATTTGTAAAATAAATTTTTTTATTTCAAATAATTTGGTATTTAATATGTTTTTTTTTTTCAGATCTTCTTTTTTTACTCCTCATCTAGAGGCGAGTATTAAACGTTTTAATCGTATTTATCACTTTGAAAATATATAAAACAAAACAATAATAAAGTCAACACAAGTGTTTTCCATTAATTGAAATTTTAGTATTTAAGATATGGGGAATATTGATGAAATAACTACGTACAAACTTCAAGGTAGTTGGGGGCCGCATAGCACAGTTTGCGATTCCAAAATTGATATAGAAATAATTATGGAATTTCGGAACGGCTGTTCCGATTTCCATGACAAATATATATCGATATTTTTGCGTTTGCAACTGAAGGGTTATAAATTTACAGTTTCAAGTAATTTGGCCAATTTTGACTAATGATTGACTATATGATTGGTAATGCCGCTCATGATAATGCCGAAACAAGAAATATTTTAATAAAGTTAAATGTTTTTATTTTTTCAGCATAGAGCTAAGGTCATATCCTTTATTTAAATCCGTCAGACAAATAAAAAATACACATTATTTATCATTGTTTAGGAAACAACTATCCCGAGGTTTATAACTTTGGGACCCTACACCTCTACTATTACTATGTGAATCTTCATTGAAATCGGACCAGCCGATCGGAAACTCAAGATTTATTTCCATTAAATTTTTTTTGAATGCGACACTGTGGGACTTTTCAAACTCGGAGTAACAGGTTACATGCAAAATTTTTTGATAAATATCTTAAATATAAGAGAATTGAATTTGTATTAAGATTCTTCCCCTACAATTTAACTGACTCATAAAAAGTATGGGTTATTATTTCCTGATTAACACCTTCAAATTGTACACTATTAATCGAAAACGTTTGTTTGCTCCACTAAACGTTTTGATCCAAAACTCCAACAATTACATTTACAATATATCGGCCAGTAGTGTCTGTGATTTCTTTAAGTTGAATATTTTAGAATTTTTTGCAAAAAAAAAAAAAAAAAAATAAAAAAAAAAATTATAATAATAATAATAATTCTGAGCGTTGATTCAATGTAATGTAATGTTTTCATTTGTGTACATCTTAAAAAAAATTCAATAAAATCGGATTAGATAGTTTCTTTACTTTGAGTCTACATTAGACAAATTTTTATCAAGACAAACGTCAAAATGAACTCGAATTTATGGAAGGTGGCAACAGTTGTGCAAAAACAACAATATGGCGAATTCAGTAATGTTTTTTATATATGCAGTTTGACAGCTGTAACAACCAAAAATAATAATCAACTGTTTAACTGAGGCTACCTTGTATAGATTCGCACTGATTTTGACGTTTGTCTTGATAAGAATTTGTCTAATGTAGACTCAAAGTTATAGTCCAAGTTGAGATTATTTGTTTGCAAATTTATGGTTATCAAAGAAATTTGAAAATCGCTAGAACACCTGTTATGCGCGGAAAAATATTAAAAAAATGTAAACCAAAAAATTTAATTTTTTGAATTTTCAATATGAAAAATATACACTAATTAATAGATGCCATTTTTTAGTGAAATGTCTTATTCGGATAAATAACTATATAAGATAGTTTTTAAATTCTCCAGAAAAAAATGCATTTGCATTAAAATCAGCACCCATTAGCATGTTTGTTGAATAAAAGAATATTTTGTCAAATTTACATATACATATAAAACGTTCAATATAAGATCTTTTTTGTTGTTTTAAATCTTGTTTTTTATAAATCATAATTCTTTCAATACTAATATTTTGCAATTTTAAATTTTAAGTTTATATGTCAACACATTTGAAATTAAATCCAAAACGATTCCACAAAGAATCAAATTCTTAGCAATTAATTTTTAATTATTATATATTTGTATGTAAGTAGTTCATGAAGTAATAAATATTTATTGGTAATAATAAATAAATACATATGTACATATATATGTATGTCCAATATATATTCATAAATGTTTATATACATACATATACATATATTATTGAACATACAAGGTCATTTTGCGAATAAAAAAGAGAACTTCGGTATTCATATTACAATGATTCAAATATTAATTTTGTTTACAAACAATTTCATAAATTTCTTTGTAAATTTAATAAAAGTTTTATACATGTTAATAAATAAAATTTACATCTCTTGTTATTAAAGTTCAAAGTAAATTTAAATTTATTGTTCTATAAGTGTTTAATAAAAGTACTTTAAATGTCTTAAACTAAATGCAAAATTATAACTAAAAAATAATAAAATCGTGAATAATTATTCATATTATTATAAGAACTTTTTCCGTTATAGTAAAACCGGAAGAAATGCTTATAAATTTCTTTAATTTTTTTTTAATATTCATATTTTATTGTCATTTTCAATAAAAGGAATAAAAATTACCAACAACAAGAAAATTAAAATTGTACTGTATTTAATAAAAGCTTAAGTTTTGTTTATTAATAAATAGCTGTTACTGAGTTTTTTGAACTTTTGTAACTACTGCTTTCTAATAATATCCGTTTCCGTTTTTAAATATAAACAATTTTACTTTGTGTTACCCTGTATTTTAAATGAACTTAATCATCATTATTGCTCCTTCTCTAACTAAAGTCTTTTATGGAAAAATGTTGAATTACAATAATATATAACTATCTCTTTCTATTCAGCAAAAGTGTGAAAACAAAACACACACACAGAGTTGTAATTTATCGCACCAAATCTTACAAATAAAATATTGGATTTAGATACCAATTGTTTAGTTATTTTTCAATTTATTTTATATATATCCAAAAGTATGTTTAATACGAGTGTTTAGATTTTAGAACTTATTGAATTCCCTAATGTACTTAAATCGTAAATATTATCTACCATTTTTTTCGATTGCAAAGATTAAGGTGTTAATTGGAAGCTATTGATTGTGCATTTATGAAAAATTAGCTTAACCCGATATGTTTTCAGATATCACCTACTGTTTTAATTTTTTCACAAATTTTAAATAAAAAATTAAATTAATAAAATTTTTTTTTGCATTTTAATATGTATGTATATAAAAAAGCATTAAAATTTTAGCGTTTAATTAAGAAACAAAATGTTTTTCATAAAACACGTATAGTTAACATAATATAAACAATATACACAACTTTGCATGGCTTCTAACTCATTTGAGAAATGTAGGAAAACTATTCCACAAAATCGAAAGGCATTCACTTTTACAGTTTATAAGCTATGTAATAATTAAAATTTGGCATAAATAGACCACCCTGATTCAGCTCCGATTTATTTGATTTTTTCGCCATTGATAGTACTTTCAACGGTGAATATAATGAGAGCAATTAAATGTTTGGGAAGTTGTAGGGATTTGAAAATCGAATTTCCCTAAGAAACACGTATCAAAAAATTTTTTGTTATAAAAAAATTTGGGTAAAAAGGAAAAATTACGTTAGCGAAGCCTCTTTTGGACATACCACAGAGTTAAAAACCCTTCTACCCGGCCGAAGGCCGCCTATTAATAAAAAAAATATTTCCACAAAAAACAAATTTTTTGCACTTGAAATTACAAAATATATAAAAAAGTTGTGTTTATGAAACTTTTATATTATTTTTAGAAATGCACCATTAAGAGCTTTTAATTAACATCTCAATCTTTGCTATCGGATAAATAGTATAGGAAATATTTACAATTTTAAAAGAGGGAGGTAAATGAGTACCTAAAATGTTCTTTCTATGGAAGCCCTCCCCGTTTTCATCTCAATTATGATTTAAAATATTCCTTGTTTTAGTAGTTTTAGAGATATGCAATAATTATTATTTGCTGTGTAACATTCCTCCGCTCGTATCGAAAAATAAAGTTTTACTTTCGGGTATTATACTGTAAAAATTTCGAGAAAATTAGTCTAGTGGTTTTCCAAACTGAATTTTTTTTTAAATATTTAGTAATTGTTAGTGTTTAACATATAATAGAGAACCTTCGCAAGAACCTTAAATTTATACCAAAACATTTAATTTTCGCCATAAAATATAAATTTACTTCTACTAGACCATTTTATAATTTTCAATTGTATGAAAAAAGTACTTAGTTTTCCAACAATGTAGTAAAGCTTTACATACAACGAAACAATTCTATTTCTGTGGCTGACGTAAATTTTGCATTTTCCCATTAGAAAACACAGTGTAATAAACCCGTCCCTGAGAAAATAAAAATTATAACAAAGTAGGTTTTCATTAAAACATATAATTCACAAATTGACATATTTGCCAAAATAAATTTGTTTAAAATAATTAAAAATTCTAGCATAATCTTTTTCCCCCATCAAAATAGGCAATACAACATAAAAAAACTATTAAAAAGAAAAGAACAAAACTAAAAGACTACGAAAAAACAAAATACATGAGCCCAACAAACCAAATGATATCGTAATGATATCATTACGATATCATTTCAGTGATATAGAAGCCCGAGAATGATATCATTTATAATTCTAAAATGATATAGGTTGCTTTCTAAAAGGTACACTCGAAAATGATATCATAATTTTTGAAAATAACGATATTAGTAATGATATCATTAAATTTAAGCAGCGCGATAGTTTAGCAATATATTGCAAAATATATACACAAATATATGCTAAGATTGGATCAATATATAATATTATAAATATGTTTTCAAAAATTAATAAAATAGCCATAATTAACCAATGTTCATACAGCTCCAAATCATTTTGCATGTAATACGAAACTTTTGCAATCCGAATACAAGTCCCCCTTTAAATCCGGGCTGATATTGGTTTCTTCATCTTATACGCGTTAATTTTTTGCAATTACACTAATTTTAGCTGTAAAAATTCAATTCGCATATAAAACATAACATAAAATATTTTTTTGATACAAAAATTTTCAATTTAATTTAATTTTCCTGAAAATGTTTGAAGTTTTTTTCTAAGGAAAATATAATTTCGATATTTTATCATATAATTTTAAAATTATGATATCATAAATGATACTGTATCGTTTCTTGGTTTGTTGGGAGGTTAACCTAATTGTAGAATACAATTCCGCCGTATATGCCTCATAGGCTAGAAAGAGATAAATATAGGTTCTTGAAGATAAAAGCCGGCTGGCGGTGAGAAAAGAACAAAACGGTAGACAAACGACCAACAAACTAAATACGAAAGTAGTGCTTTTGCCGCCGATCAGAGGAGAGCTCCAACGAACGGAAAAAAACGTGGTTTTGCCGCAAAAAAAATAACAGAAGTAAACTGGAAAACAGTGCAGAAAAAAATTGTTAAAAAATAGAAGCGGGTTTTTACTAAATTTATGCCAACAAAATAACCGTTAAAAGAAGTTTGAAAGAAAACCAAAAACACTCGGAACAAAAAATAAACAGAATTTCTTTTAAACGGCTTGGAAAGTAAAAGAAAATATGGAAAATCAAAACTCCAATCAAACTCCTGCCGCTGCTACTGAGGAGGCTGCAGCCACTAAGAATGGCGGCAACGCAACTCAAGAAGTCTCATCCACAAGTAAGTCACAAAAAAGAAAATAAGATTTACTATAAAAAAAGTTCAAGTCAGAAATTTGTATCGTTGAAATAATTTACACAATTCTATTTTCTCTTTATCATACTTGTTTTCTTATACAAGTAAAATTTTTTTTGCACTAAGTAAATTTTGGGTGGAGTAGTTTTATTTTCTTGTTTTGGACTAGAACAAATTGTTGTTTCTTGCTGTTAGTATTATAGCAAGAAGGGAAAAAAACAGACAAGCAACGAAATAACACGGGCAAATGCCAAACAGAAAAAATATAATAGCATTTAAAATAATTAGTGGAGGAGGTGTTTTTGTATGAGTGTGTTTTTAATATGACGCATTAACCAAAATTGAGAAAAAAAATTGTATTTTTTTTAATATCTCTTCAATACAATTGCCACCCAACTGTCTGTCATTCAACCACCAAAAAGCAAAACCAAAACATTTGTTTTTTTTGTTCCTTTATTTTCCCCCTATTTATGTATATTGCGTTAGTCGAAAAGTTAAAAGCAAAAGAAAATAGAAAACTTCTTATGGGTTGTCTTTTATTCATGTTTTATACAATACTCACCGTATTGTTTTAGATCAAGGGCAAAGGAGGCGTTTCGGTAATTCTGCATTTCCTCTTTTAATGTTTTGCAATGTTTGTTAAATTTTTGCGATTTTACTTGTGTAGTTGTATTTCCTCTATTTTCTTTTATAGTGGTTTATTGTTATTGTTTTTTCTTGTGGTTTGTATTTGCATGAGGACTTAACAATGTTGTCAATTTTAAGAAATGTTTTTATTTGACAAATTTAAACATTTAGGCGTTTATTTTAGAAACTTAAGATTAATTAATTTATATAAAATTTATTAGAGCTTAAATTGAATTTCTTAATTGGCTCCGATTTTTTTTATTTTTGTTATTGATAATACTTTAATGGTGAAAATATTGAAGTAAAAGATTTTGAGTGATATTCAATAATTTCAAAATTGTACTTCCCTAAGAAACTCGTACTAAATTAAAAAAAAAAATATGGAAAATTTTTGAACCAGAAAGAGGAAAATAATATATTAATAGTAGTGTCCAAAAAAAAAAAAAAAAAAAAAAAACCCAAGTCTGGGCCATAAGACACTTGTAACTCTTCAAAGTTTTAAGCGCTTCTTAGCTGTAACCACAGTCATGAGTTCTAATAAGAATTCTGTGGCTTTACAGTTATCAGTAACATTAGATTTCCTAATATTTGTCCTTGCAGGTCCTCAAGTGGCGGTACCAACTACATGTTTAACACCACTCTACCAACAGCGGTACTCATTTAACTCCACTTAAATATATACACTATATTTAAGTGAAATTAATTCCGTACTTTGCTTCTTCAAAAAACATAGAACGAAGAAATTTTTCGGAATGAAACCACTTTAAATTTTCAAAGTGGAACTGATTTTGTGGTTTCATTTCGAAAATTTCTTCGTTTCATGTTTTTTGAAGAAGCAAAGTACGGAATTAATTTTCATTCCATTACAAACTCTTGAAAGTTATATATATAAAGTTATAAGATTTTCCTTCATAACTTTTCAATAATTTTATTTACAAGTGAACACAATTTGTAAAATGTTCGTCTTATATCATCATTGATTTGCAAACTTTCAAAAACGAAGGTTTTTCCAATACATAGGTCAGCCGTTAAGTATTTTTTTGACTTAAGTTCTTCAGTAGCGAATATAAATTTGTATGTATTTTCAAATTAAATTCTGGAAAAAAATTCAATAAAAATTCCTATTACTTTCATGATATAATTACTGCTGTTATAACAATCACAACTTTAAACTGAGAAGAATGAGAGAGTAAACACTAAAATGCTATTATTTCATTGTTTTACTTACAGCCATTGCAAAAAGTAGTTATATGTATTAATTTTGTTTTGTTATCGAATTTTCCTTTTTGGAGCATTTTTGTTTTTGTTTGTAAAAATAAATTTGTACATTTTTCTAATTTGTTAAATAGTTAATGGAGATTAATTAAAGCACTAGAAATGTTATCATCATTTATTTGATTTATATGTACAGTGTGGATTAGGAAATTAGCAAATTCAACACATATACATATATTTTTTCAAATTAGAAAATATAAAATATAAGATTAAAGAATTTCTAGAAAAATTACAAAAAATGTTTCAAAATTTTGTAAGCATAATATAGATTTTTTAAAACTTTCTGGTTTCGTAATTAATAATACTTTTTTACATCGAAAACAATTTGTTAACACAAAACACATGTTTACGCTCAATTTTTATTTTACATATGAACTTGTAAACGCCAATATCTATCATTAAAAAATTTTAATAATAAACAATTCTTTTTAAAAATAGATACCTACATATTCTATTTAAAGTATTCATAATCGTATGGCTTAACATGAAAATGTTTAATAAATTATATAAATAAAAAGAAAATAAAGTATTTTAATTAATTTTTCCAAACACGTACAAAATGACTTCATCATGATGATGAACATGATTTTAATAGGCGAAGTTTGGCAAACGTATAATACCCAAGGAACGCAAATCTATTAATCTTTACATTTTCTTTAAATTTAACGTGAAGAATTAAATAGAAAAGAAGTTCAAGATATACCTAAATAGAAATATTAAATAATATTAAAACAGACCTAAAATATTCAAATATCATAATTTGTTTGTTTTTTGTTTTATGTCGAATTCATGATCACCTTTGACCTTTATTATCATTTTAATTTTGTTTTTAAATCACCTGTTGAATTTTCCATGTCCGATTTAATTCGACCATGCCGGGGCTTGCCTCTTATTTTTTGCTTGCATCTATTCACCATTTCAAATAATGCAACAATTTATTTTTATATTACTTTTAATTGCTTGTTTTTATTTTGTTTTTTAATTCATACAATATTTGCGATAACATAGAAAAATAATGTGTTTTTTAAAATGTTTTTCTTTTTTTGTTTTTGGTTTTAATTCCTTAACACAGGTAATAAATTATCTTGAATTTTGTTCGTTGGCAGATAAGAATAAGAAAATAACACAATTTTTATAATAACATGCATTGCGCTCTAAATAAGATTTTAATACATATACTAAACATGCAGTGGGGTAACGAATTATAATGTATTTACCTCTTCTAATAGATGAAATTTTTAAAACATATATAATTTTTTAAATTCCTAAAAAAAATCACTGGCTTTATGGGAGTCACGTGCAGGTTTTGCCCATCCCTTGAGACTGCATTTTTGTTTGCTATCATGCCGCAGTGATTAAAATGCTGTCCCTAAGGAAAGATTATTTTTGGGTAAAAATGAAGTCCCGCTTCAGAAATAAGCTTGTTACTTTATTTTCCAACGTTTTTAATGTATAAGGTGAATAAATACGTTCGTTTAAGCGCAAAAGTTTTAGTCAGTTTTAATTAATAATGGAATTAAATTTTTAAATTATAATGTATGAAATTTTATTTATTTATTCATTTATTAAAAATTCAATAAAATTTTGAAATTGTTTTTTTTTTCTCTCTTTATTTTTCAATTTTTATAAAGTTCGAAATTTATTTCGAAAACATCAAATTAAATTAAAATTTTTGATTTAAATATTCATGGAATGACAAATACAATTTTTTAATCTTTTAAAGATTTTTTTTTTTTTTTTTTTTTTTATTTTAAATGATAAAATTTTTGGTGTTCGAAAAAGTTCGAAATTTTCCCAATTATTATAAAATTATAAAATTTTTAATAGACATAAGAATTAATTTAAAAAAATAAGTGCAAAACACATTTTCAATATCAAAAGACAAATTCTAATATTGAAAAACGTTTGAATTTTTATTGAATGACTAAAATTATTGCATTTTTAAGAGACATAAGAATTAAATTTAAAAAAAATCAGTTGTAAATCTCATTTTTAATATAAAGTTATAAACATTAAAAATTGTTTTCAATTTCTATTAAATTTAAAAATAAGTTTTAAATCTCGTTTTTCATATTGAATGACAAATTCGAACATTTAAAAACGTTATAAATATTTATTTAATCACAAAAAAAAATTTATGTTTTTTAAAAAAATGTTACTTTTTTATTTATAAAATTTTCATATTCGAAAAAGTTCGAAATTAATTTCGAATTTTCGAAATTAGTTTAAAATGATTACATTTTTAATAGACATATTTAAATTTAAAAAAAAAATAAGTTGCAATTTAATGTAAAATTACAAATTCGAACTTAAACAATTTTTTCAATTTTCATTTCAAAATAATTTTTAAATAAATAAATCGAAATTGTTAAGACATTTTTTTCACATTTCTTAAAAATTAAATTTTGAGCAAAATTTTAATGGCAACATTTTTTCTATGTTAACTTTTACAAAAGTAACATTTTGTTTATTTTACCTATAATGCCATTTTAAAAAAAATATATATATAAAAATTTTGAATGTAAACATTTTGTATGTCAATAACAAAAGTAAAACTTAATAAAAATATAAAATAAAATTCATTTTTTTGTTATACATAGTACAGTGTTTGCTTATTTTAGTGAAAACGTATATTTTTATATATAGACACAAATATTTTATTAGTTTATATTATTAACAACAAATGATTCATCATTGTACCACATAAAGTTTAAATTTTTTTATTTTTTTTTTTTTTTGTTTATACCCCATAAAAAGCAACAAAAAAAAAAAAAAAAAAAATAAAAATAAAAATAATTTATATTAGAAAAAATTCTTTTTACACACTTCATCTGTTTTTCCTATTTTCTATTATCAATTTTTATTCTATTTTTCTCTGCAATTTTTTTCTTTTTTTAATTTTAAAGTTTTAAATAAAAATTAAAAGAATTTTGTATTTATTGTTTGTTTTTTTATTTGAAAAATTTTATTATTTTTAATCATCACTTTTCTTGTTTGTTATAAAAAGTAATAATATTATTGGTTGAAATTATTACAAAAAGTTTAGCAAATAAAACAACAACAACATACGTATATATGTATGTTAGTTAAAATGAATGAATGTAAATGATCATATTAGTAAGAAGTGAGTAGGGGTATCAAGGGGGGGGGGGGATCTGGGTCTAATGATGTTTGTGATGATAATGAATGTTGTGTTGATGCGCTCATCGCTGTTGTATGCCAACAAAAAATATACACATACATTTACTAACACTCTTTAATAGAACAGCTCCACTATTCAAGCAGTCAGTCATCGCCACTAATATAAATTTGTTTTTTTCTTATTTTAATTTTAATATAGGAAGGCAGTTTTAAAAGTGTTTGATAGAAATATAAATTCTATATTTTAAAATTCTAATATTAATAAGTTTAGCTAAATTTATAGATTTTCCTCTTTATTTTTTTTATAAAACTACAATGTTCTTGCATATACATATGTACACACACCACAACCATAAACTTACTAATTTTATAATTGAATTGGTCAATAGAATTCAGCGCGTGCTTATTTATTATGCGCTTTTTCGTTTTCGTTTTCTTTGTAATTTTATTTTTCTATTTTTTGTTCTCTGTATAGCGTAGTGTGGAGCAATACTTTTAAAAAGTTGTTTTGTATTTCGCTAATTCTTTCATTTTCTTAATATTTTTTTTTACTCTTTCTACTCCCGCCAATTTTTTGTTTTTGTTGTTAATGTATTTCTATATAATGTTTATAACATTTAGCTTTTAAATGTTTAAAAATTCCAATGCTGTTTCTTCTTTCTCTTTTTTAAGTATTTTATAATGTTTTGCCGTTGCTTTTTTTTTAATTTTTTCTACCTTGTGTGGCTATTGTGTTGTGTTTATAGTTGTTGTTTTATTGTTAGTGAATTTCTAAAAATGTTTGATATTTAATTTTTTTTATATGTGCGAATTCTTTGGGTTTTTTTTTCGTTTAGATTGAAATTAGCTTAAAGTTTTTTTAGGTGTTTATTAGAACACCTTTAAATTTACATATTGTTTTTGGATAGTTTTGGAGTAAAATTAGGAAATAGTTAAATATTTTAAATAAATCTGAAGTTTAATAGCTTTTGAGAAAAAAAAAAAAAAAAAAAATCGAATTTATTTTTGGTTTTTTTATGTTAACGAATTTCAAAAATTTTGAAAAATTTTATTTTTTATTAATTTAGGATATTTAAATTTTAAATATACATTAATTTCAATATAAACTTAAAATGAAAAATTCAAAAACTAAAAAAATGTTCAATAGATGACAAAGAAAAATTGTTTAATTTTTAAAAAAATAATTTTATATTTTAAATTATGAAATTTTCAATGTTCGAAAAAATTCAAAATAAATTTCTTGTTTTTAATACAAAATTAAATTTAAAAAAAATGTGCTCACCTTTTTTTTTTATATAAAATTACTAATTCGAACATAAAAAATTGTGTTTAATATTATTTTTTTCGAGCAAAATTTGTTTAAAACTGAAAATTTAATATTCTAATATGTTGTAAAAGATAAAAATGGTTATAATAAACTTTTTTTTTTCTTCAAAAAAATAGGAAATTTCGAATTTTAAAAATGACTACAAAATGTTTTCTATAGAGAAAAAAATTATATTGAAAATTAGAGTAAATAATAAAGAAATAATTTTATTTTAAACATATAATAATGGTTTTTAAAATGTGATCATATAACGGAAAATATTTTTTTTTTTCAATTTTTTGGGCAAATAATTATTTGATCTTACAAAATTTTTGGAAGAGAAAACAATATCAAATAGTAGTTGTATTGTGCGATGTTGTTTACTATTGAAAATCATTAAAATTTTAAATATATAAATAAATGAGAAGTTTTAAGCAATAAATTCCCCCAATATAAAACAATATTGCTGATCATTTTAATAATTTCTTTAACTATACAAAAGTGAATAAACAGGATATTTAATTATATGTATTATATATCATTAGTTGGTACTCTAGGAAAATTAAGCTTAACCTCTATTATGGCTTAACCTCGGAATTTTTGAATATGGCATCATCTTGGTGTCTTAAGTATATAATATACTGCTAAAAGTCACTGATAATCACATGTTTGCTAAGCGAGTTATTCGCGGTTAAAGGTGCCAAAAATCATTTTAAGATATATTCATAGTAAAATTGTAAGATATTTAGAAGAAATGATATATTGTCAATAAATCATTTCCTAGTCCAAGGATATGCACATCTTTCCTGATTTTTTTTCTTATTTTTTTTTCTTCCTCTTTTATAAAAGCAATCGAAGCTGTTACAAATCATAAAAACAAATTTTCATGCTCTTTGTTTATTATATTTTTAGTGAAAATAATAATTTTTGAAGTTTTCCTATTTGCCTATTTGACTATATTTAGTGTCTGTTTGTACAAACAAAAATGGGAAAATAAATGTGCGAAATGTGACCAAAAAATAAACTACAAATTATTTTGGAAAAATGTTAGGTACGTTCGGGCAAACAAATTTGAAACAAACATTTGCCTAATCTGACCGTACCTTTAGAAACGCAAACCAAAAATGAGTAATTTTCATTAAAAACTAAAAGGATAAATTCGAATATTAAAAAACTGAATAATCTGGACTGTCACAGAAAACATACGTTCAAAGTGGAATTAATTCCTTATTTTGCTTCTTGAAAAAACCTAAAACGAAGAAATTTTCAAAGTGCAATTGATTTTCGCTTGATTTTTTTTTTTTGTATTTCTCAACATTTTAAATACATTTTTTATTTCAATAATTATTTTTGTTTTTTACTTCGTAACAATGCAACTTTAAAAACGAAAATAACAATTTATATTATAATTATATATATATATATATTTTTTTTTGAATTAACAAACTTGAGCGGAATCAACAATTCTTTTTTTTTTTTCATTTGAATCTAGAATAGAGTCTTCTGTAGAAAAAATTTCATAGGAAGACCACTCAAACAATGTGTATTAATGTGCTGATTACGTAAAAAATATAAAAAAATTCAAACAAGGTTTAAGTTTTTCCTCGTAATGGGTATAAAAAAATCCGTAATTTTGGGCCAGTTAAATGTTGGTCCATAAACTGTCATTTTAGTACATCATGCGAAAAAAAAGTTCGATATTTTTTATTGCAAAAAAATTTCATAATTTCGTCCTTTTTATGTGTAAAATATTAGTTCTGTTTCAGTACTTGTCAAATTTACAGGTTAGAATTAGTCAGCAATTTTCAGAAAAACTATAAAAAGTATATCTTCACCGAAATCTAAACAATTTGTCCTACAAACAAGATTTTTAGGTTATTTCATCCTTAAATATTGCCTAATGAATTGATGATGATTATTTTTATTAAATATCTTTTAAGTTATGTGGTTTACGTTTTTCAATATTTCAATTTTCTGAAGCCAAAAAAACGTAACATCAATACTAAGTTTAGAAAAATTGTAATTAAAAAGATTGCTGATAACTTTTCTCCGAAATTTTAATAGTGTATTATATTTTTAATAATTTTAAATCTAAATTCGTAAAAAAATAAAAAAAAAAAAAAAATTATTATTTTAACATTGTTTTGACTTAAAAAAAACTCATTCCCTTCGTCTGAAAATTTGTGATCACATGTATTTTGGAAAAATAAACTATATCAAAAACACAAATTTGAAAATTTTGATGTTACGTTGTTTTGCATTTTCGGTGACGATATGGAAAAAGTAAGTATGGGAACACTTTCCTGTAAATTCTGACTAAAATTTGCAGGTTTGACAAGTACTGCAACAGAGGTATTAAAAGGTAAAAAGGCGAAAAATTACGAACTGAAGATGAATTAAAGAAATTAAGTATTTTTTCTATATTCAGCTTATTAATACGCATCGTTCTACATTAAAATCCCAAAAAAGCGTTTTCAGGGGACACCCTAATGTACAATTTATGATTTCATTTATTTAATTTTTGTTTGCAAAAAAATGTGCACTTTTAAATAATCCGTCTACAAATATGTATTAAATATTCTTAAGTTTTCTAAAATACCAATTGTATTTTTGGTGTCAGCTCCATACTTGACGGTTGAAAATATTTGGGTGTGCAAAAAAAAACAGGTTCTTCAAAACTGCTGTTATGTTCATGTTCTTTTTTCTACCAATTTCCGTTAGTCTAAGAATAGACAAGAAAAATAAAATAAAATGAATGAATAATACTTGAATAGAATATGAAATGTTTTTCATGAACCATCTCTATGAAACTCTTAAATTTCTTTAGTGATTTCTTGTTTTTTTTTTTTTTTTGGGGGTTCTATGTAAACTTTTTTAAAGCCATCAATTATTGTCGTCATCGTCGCCATTTACTTGTTTAATTCTTATATTTATTGTTGTTTTAACAGCAAAAATTACTAAATAACAAAATTGTTTATTAAAATAAAATAAAGGGAGAGAAAAAGAAATGAAAAAAAAAAAAATACAAATACAAAAATTGTTTAACTAAAGGTTAATAAACGATAATGTTTTATAATTTTTCTCTCTTGTTGTTATTGTTGTGGTCTATTTTGATGATTTTTCTTGTTTTGTATGTATTATTTTTTTATTTTACATTTCATTTTACTTTAAGTATACTTTTACTTTACATTTTTTTTAGAACAGAAAATACAATTTGAAACAGCTTGTTTATCAATTTTATTTTATTTTGCTTAAAATGGGTCAAAGTAGTATTTGTTTTTTTTTTATTCATAGTATGAATTTTTTCTTTATCATTTTTTACATCTTTGTTGTTTTTCTATACGTCTCGTACATTCTCTTTTTACATTTTGAATCTATTGCAGTGTATTATGTTCTCTTTCGTTTTAAGTTTATCAATATGTATTAATAATAAATATGTAGTACATTGTTTTGCTTAAATTGATATAAAGTGGAATACTATTGTTTATTTGATTTCTATAAATATTTGTTAAAATACTAATTTTTGTATTTTTTACTCTTTATTAAGTTTTTGCAAACTCACTTTCCAATGAGAGGTAAATTGGAAGATTTTTTGTAGAGCAAGAATAAAATATTTTTAATATGACCTTTAGTTGTCCAGAAAGTGAAGATTAGCCACTTGATTGACTATTTTTCAAGCATAATGCAGATTGTTACATACTTTTTCATATTAATCATTTCAATGATTTTTAGCGATCCTGGTCCAATCAATATTACATTCATACACTCCTCGTCATCAAGGATAGAACCAGCACAGTTTGAAATGAAAAGTCGCTATAATATTTGAACAGAGTAACTTAGATGATGAACTTTTTAAATAAATAAAACAACATAGTGTAATTAACTAGATAAACACATACAAATTTTGTAACGCTGCTTTCCTCCTGTTATTAGAAATCATATGAAAAATTTTTTCTTGTGTTTTTCTTGTGTTATCCTTAATTTAATTATAAATTAAGTGTATGAATTTTATATTAAAAAAGATTTTATTCCATTTATTTGACTTGATTATTAAGTTGATAGTGTAAAAGTTAAAATTGTTTTTGTAATTTGCTTCAAAAAATCCGTGTTTATTGAATCGTTTAGGAATTTGTATTATTTAAGGGAAATTTCGAACAGTAATCTTAATTCATAGATATTACTGGTTGTCTAATCCTTAACATTTCCAATGGCGTTAAGGTCGAATGAATGGAGATTCTCATTTAAGACTTAAGTATTTTGGCAAGAAATCTATGATTTAACCCCCTGATACTGCAGAGAATGATTAGTTTATAAGGATTATAAAAGTACTTGGGATTTTTTTATTACTAAATCCTGATAATCTAGAAAGGTTCAATTGTTACACAATAGGACTACTCTGCTTTCACACTCTTAAAATTCCTACCTATATAGGTTTTTTACGAACTTTCTGATTTTAATATTTACCTAGCGAAAAAACATTATTTTTTACATTTCTTTTAAATTTTTAAGCTAAGCAAATTGTTTTTAACTTTTTCCATTATTTCTATTATCCAATTCTGCAATATCCAAAAATAAAACGTATTTTTAGCATTACTCAGTCATCATACTTGATTTGCAAGCACAACCAACCATATGCCATGTCATAGATTTCTATAAACAAACATACATATTTCTACTATACTTTTTAGTCATTCAACATATGAACAAAAATTCAGTTTAATACCCATCTTTTCAATTACGCTACTTTTTTTATTTTATTCTATTTGTTTTAAGGAAAAGATAAATAAAATTGACATTCATTCAAAATTTGTAATATATTTTTTTCTACATACATCAATTATAAATATTACAATAATATATTCTTGAATGGTTAATATTCACTCAATTTGTTTTGTATTTTTTTTAAGCTTTAATTTACTCTGAATGATTTGATATATTATAATGTTGATGTGATATCATTTTCATAACATTTATTAAAATTTAAATGAAGTAATGAGGTTTTAATTGGTATTTGTATATTTTAATATACGCACAATATCTAAAAAAATGTAATCCGGCATTTCTAAATGACATCTTCATTGATAAAAATATTAACGAGAGGGGGAATTGTAATTTAGTAAAGGTTTCTTTGTGTTATTTTCCATAGTGTGAGTTTAAAACATTTTAAATTTATTACAAGTTGACATGAAATTCGATATGTTTAAAGAAAATCATTTTCTTTTATTTGTTGAAAATTTTAGACGTTATATATTTATCAAATTTTTCAAAAATAAAAGTGACACAATTTGTAGTTAAAAAAGTAATCAATAAGTAATTTAAAACAAGTATAATTTTTATAATATAATGTTTTTTTTTCAAATTTTTATAAAAGTCAAGTTCCATTTGTTCTTTTTTAAGCTAATTTTTATTTCATAATAAATCTTAAGTTTAATATACTAAATTTTAGGTTAGATTAAACAATTAATTAAAGAATAAAATTTGAAATTACTTATGTTCTTTAAAAATTTGCTAAAAATTTAATTTAATTATTTCTAATGTAGAAAAATTGATCATAAAGCTTTAAATTTAAGGGATAAATTTGAGATTATGTTAAACAAATATTTTAATTGAAATTTCAAAAACATTTTAGCTGTACATTGTTTTTAAGACTATTTGCCACAAAACGTCATTAAAATTATACAGATAATAAAATTCTAAATTTTTTGAAAAACTGTCATTAGTTCCTTGGGTATTAAAATATAATATATTCAATCAAGGAAGTAAAATTTAAGGTTAGGTTTTAAACATTTTTAATTAAATTTTGCCAAAAAATTTACTGTCAATTATTTTTAACGTAATGAGGATTATGATTTTAATACCTATAAACATCATAAAACCTTAAATATCGGTTATGTCAAAAAGTTGTTATTAGTGAAATTTACTTAAAATGTAAACTATAATTTATTTATATGACCATGAGCGATAAAACTTTATTAAAATTATGTAATAAAATTTAAAATTTTAAAATTATTTTTTAGGTTAGGTTAAATAATTTTTTCTATTATGAATTTGCTAAAAATAAATATTAATACTTGTTCCAAAGGCAATAAAAAGTTAAACGTTATTGAAATTTTGTAATAAAACATTAATTTAAGGAAATACAATTTTGAGGTTAGGTTGAAAAATTTTATAAAAATAAATAATTAAATAATTGTTTGTAAAACTTAAAATTAAAACTGTCAATTGTCAATCTAAGGCCACGGCTATACTTATGGAATGCATTTGTTCAATATTATTCCAGTATGCCCCACCGACGGAATATAAAATTAAAAATATCTATTTAAAAGTATCTGCTCCTACTAGATGGACTTGTTATTTAGCACATTGATCTACCATATTAATAATAAGTAACTTATTTTGTACAAAGTTATAATATTTAATCAGAAAATCAAGCATTTTATAAGTGAATTATTCACAGATATTTAAATAGGAATTTTGCTTATATCACATCTACAAATTTAACTTAAGAATTTTGTCATGAAACCGCGGCTATACTTATGGAATGCATTTCTTTCATATCATTCCAGTATGCCCCACCAACGGTATAGAAATTATGAAGGATCTATTAAAAATTGATTGTTCCTTTTTGATGGACAAGTTATTTAGCACAAGGATCTACATACTTTTAAAATATTTTTTTGGCTACATTCTTAAGTTTATTTCAAATCCGCGGCTATACTTATGGTGTGAAATATTTTAATATCACTCCAGTATGCCCCACCGACGGAATAAAAACTTTAAAGGATCTATTAAAAAAAGACTTGCTCCTTTTTTATGGACAAGTTATTTAGCACAATGATCCACAATATAATTTTAAAAAACATGATTTTTTTGATAATCTTTGCAAGTTTCTTTCAAATCCGCGGCTATACTTATGGAGTTGCTTTTCTTAATATCGCTCCAATATGCCCCATCGACGTGGTTATACTGAATACATTTTTTTGTAGAAGAAATATGATCAAAATTAAAACTGTCGCTTATTTCTAGGACAATAGGAAGTTAATCATCAATAATCATGTGTAATAATGACTTTTCGAATAATAATTTTGAGGTTAGAAATTTTAGAAAATAATTTTTTAGGTTATGTTGAATTATTTCTTTTCTGTTACGACTTTTCTAAAATAAATACTTGTCTCTAAGGTAATAAGAGTTAAGTGACATTAAAATGTTGCAATGATATATTAAATAAAGGACATACAATTTGAGGTTAGGTTGAACAATTTTATTATAATTAAACATTTTTGGAAATTTTTAATTGTTATTATAAGATATAAATAAAACATCATAATTTAAAAAAAAAAAAAAAAAAAAAAAATAAAAAAAAACTTAAATTTAGAAAATACAATTTTAAGTTAGGTTGAACAAATTTTTGTGTAAAAGTTATTATTAAAATATAGAATTTCAGAAATTAAATTTTGAGATTAAAAAAAAATAAATAATATAATGCCCGTATTCTCTATCTCGATTTTACGTTCCATCTGTAGACGGAAAATAGTCACAAATAGTATTCTATAAGTCGATAAAATTATTATATTTCGTCTGAGTTGCGTGGTTTAGGTCTATGATAGATGTTGCCAATATTAAAAACAATACAAATTTAAAAAAATTTTATTCGATTTTTTTCTACAATTTTATTTTTATTTAATATGGTAATGCTAGTAATTACAAAAGTCACAATTCAAAAAATAAACAAAATAAAATTGAAAACATAAATCTAATAAATTTTTATTTATTGTTGAAAGTTTGCGAACGTTATTTTTAATTTTAATTTTTTAGATGCTGATTTACACCTCATTTTATAATTTGTTGTGGATATTTTGTAATATGTGCAATACCAGCTATAAATGATTTAAGAATCAAACTTTTGGAATACCAAACGATCCAAAATAACATTCATAATATAGCAACTTCATGGGCCCGAATTGATCAATATTGTTTCCTAACCTCCACACAAATTCCCATCGCAAAAAGACAATATTCACTATTTAAAGATACTTCTGGTACATACATACTACCTATGTATATGATGCAAATAGCAAAAAATGTAAATTTGGTCGCATCTTCCATATTTGATCTCCAACTGTTATGCTGAATTCCCAAAAATCACACGCATAATGGTCGTGTTTGATCAAGTGTAATTTTTTTCTTGCTATGTATAAAAATATTGTATTTTTACAATACTTATTACAAATTGGCCTCTCATGTAGTATCATTTGTTACTGAAAGACATTATCCCAAAAAATCTTTACAAAAATTTAGAAATTATTTTTATTAAATCATAATTCTGCATATTTATACAAAAATCCTTAAAAATACATTTTTTATTGCTTGCCACAATCCAAGCGCTAAGGAAATAATAAGTGACTGTTTTGACATATCTATCGACTAGTATCGACATACAGAATACAAAATTTTTCAGCAAAATACGTAATAAATTGGCACTATCGAAGACAAAAACCCATGCGCTCATATAGTGAGATAGGGAATACGAAAAAAGACACTCAATAGTATTTTAGTCGGAAAACGACAAAAATCGACATAGAGAATTGGGGCATAAATATGAATCTGTTTTTGCTTAAAATGTGAATTGCTATTTATTATATTAAAGGCAATAAGAAACGAAATATTAAAAATATTTAATAAATTCTTACATTTAAGAAATTTTATTTAAGTTTAAGATGGTTTCGATTTTTTGTTCTAATTTAGTATTAACGAATTTGATATTCAAACCTTAAATTAGTTATACAATATTAATTTTTATCTTTTCTTTGACATATACATATTTGTATATTCTATTTAGAGAATTTAATCTAAGCCCGCGGCTATACTTATGGAATGCATTTGTTTAATATCATTTCAGTATGCCCCACCGATGAAATATAAAAATAAAAAGATCTATTAAAAAGTAACTGTTCCTACTAGATGGATTTGTTATTTAGCACATTGATAAACAATATTAATAAATATATGAAATGTTTTGAAGAAATTCATCTTAAAACCGCGGCTATACTTATGGAATGCATTTTTCCAATATCATTCCAGTATGCCCCACCGACGGAATATTAAATTAAAAAGATCTATTAAAAAGTAACTGTTCCTACTAGATGGACTTGTTATTTAGCACATTGATCTACATTATTAATATGTGAAATGTTTTGTAGAACTTCATCTTAGAACCGCGGCTATACTTATGGAATGCATTTGTTTAATATCATTCCAGTATGCCTCACCGACGGAATATAAATTATGAAGGATCTATTAAAAAGTAATTGTTCCTTTTTGATGGAAAAATTATTTAGCACAAAGATCTACAGTTTGAGCAAAAAAAAAAAAAAAAAAAGTAAATCATGTATTTTAGTGAATTTTTTTTAAACCGCGGCTATACTTTTGGAATGAATTCTATTAATATCATTCCAGTATGCCCCACCGACGGAATAGAAATTCTCAGGGATCTATTAAAAAATACTTGCTTCTTTTGTTGGATAAGTTATTTAGCACAATGATCTACAGTTTTTGAAAAAAAAAAAAAAAAAAAAATGGAATTTTGATGAAAATCTTATTCATCAAGATATTCTTGATCAGTATGATCCACCGGCAGAATAAAAATATGAAGATCTATTAAAAAGTAGTGTTCCTTTAAATGAGAAAGTTATTTATCACATGGATCTATATTTTATAAATATATAAACTTTATTTTCACATTACTCAATTAGTGTGAGAAAAAGGTTCTATTCCTAGCTATAAAAGCTAGATTTGTTTTCTTGAAAATGGAATAATTTCCGTGCTCATTTTGTTATTTATATTTAAATTTATTCATAAACAATTTCTCAATTATTTTTCTTTCTTTTTTTCTTATTTAATTTAATTTATGATTTTTTAAAATATTTTGCTTTCTTGCTTTACATCTATTGTGGCAAACGTTTCTTTCCAATGGAAAACAATAATAATCACAATTTAAAAGAAAAACAATTTACATATACAATAAGTTCAATTGAATTGTTTGTTTGTTTAAACGTATGTATGCATTTGTTAATGATAAATAACAGGCATATCAAAATTATAGAGAGTAGATTCTATAGTTTAAAGAAATAAAATTAATTTGCAAAACTGTTTGCTATTTACAAATGAAATATTTCTATATTGAAGATATTGTACATGTGCTATATAAATGTGTTTTAATATAATAAAGGATTGTTTTTATCACTTTTATTTACAAATAATTTGATGTATTTGCCATATGTATTTATATTTATATTTGTTTTTTTTTTAGCTCAAGCTGTTGAGCCTACCAAACGCTCATTGCGTGTGCAAACATGGAAGAAATTGCAAGAAAACAAATTTGGTTTACGTTTAAATAACATCTTTAATCGTATACCTGGATTTGTGGACAGTGATAAGGCCGCTGCTTTATTGGCCGAAACTGAGGAATTTAAAAATGCCAGTAAGTTTTTTTGTATATTTTTTATAATTAAATTTATATGATTTTTATATTTAATATATGTATTTACTATTTTATATTTGAATAGAGGACATTAAAGTTTTAATTGATCGCGCTTTATATCCCGCTAAATTGCAAACATTACTTGCTGGCAAGAATTTGTATTTGCCCGGTACACGCGATTCTAAGGCTTTGTACTTGAAGGTCGATGTACCAGCTGATGCAACAGAAGAACAAAAGAAAGAAATTCTCAGTGTCCAAAATGTAGAAAATCATCGTACTGAAATTTGTAAGTTTTAAAAAATTTAAATAAATTCAATTGGAATTATTTTACTTGCTTTTTCTACAGCTTTGGAAAACAAAGTCGAATTGGATATGGTCATTATTGGCTCAGTTGTTGTGTCACGCGATGGTTATCGCATTGGCCGCGGCAATGGTTTCAATGACTTAGACATTGGCCTACTTATCGAAGTTGGCTCGATAACCGACAAAACTATCATTGCCACAATGGTACATGACGCTCAGGTGGTCGATAATCTACCAACAAATCTATTCCAAAAATATGATTCTCCTGTTGATTTGATTATTACACCCACTGAAGTTATACGCGTCGCCAAACGTTTGCCCCGTCCCACTGGTATATTCTGGGAATTACTCTCAGAACGTCGCCTTAAAATCATACCTGTACTCCAAGTACTCAAAGAAACTCAGGAAAAAGCCGGTAAGGTCATTGTCCTCAAAGAGGAAGACACAGATGTTGAACAGAATCAACGCAATCGTAATCGTCGTCGTTTTATGCCACGTCGTCGTTTTGGCAATCGTCGTTTCCAACGTCGTGCTGTCTCACAAAATAATGCTGGCGATCAGCAACAGGGTGGGGAAAACAATGGCCAACCACAAAAACGTAATCCACGTAGACGTTTCATTAATCGCAGAAGACGTCCAACTAAGGTGAGTTTTATTTGGCAATAAATCTAAATTAATTTTATTTAATTTAAAGTCCGCGGCTATACTTATGGAGTGCATTTTTTTAATATCACTTCAGTATGCCCCACCGACGGAATATAAAATGATCTATTAGAAACTTAATGTTCGTCATTAATTAACATTTTGTTTAAGCACAAAGATCTATAGTTAAAAAAAAGATTTACAGCCGTATTCAAAAAAACTTAGCTTTACTAACCATTGTTAAGCAAAATTCGTTAAAGTTGTATTAAAAAACGATGATTCGCTTACTATATCTTTGGTAAACCATTGTTAACTTTAAATATTTTTATATTGGTTCGGCCCTTCTTTAATACTATTTTAAGATGATTTCTGATACATTATTCAAGAAAAAAAAAAAAAAAAAATAATAAACTTTTTTAATCATTCGTAAATTTTTGACAAAAAAGCCATATTTACTATTACTATTTTATTATTATTACTTGAATAAATGAATAAATAAATAAATAAAATAAAAAAATATTTTTAAATGGTAAGATTTGTTCCGAAATTCAAAAATATGTCAGTATAGCTATTTAAAAACATATTAAATGAATTCCGGGACAGGATAATATTTTATGTAATTATTTTTAAAATATATAAATACATATTTTAAATTATTTTATATTAAAATCATAAACATAAACAGGAAAATGTATATTCGATGTGCTTTTGGATTAAAACACCAACATTCCGGCTGCAAATACTGTCGATAATCAAATACATACATATATTCGACATTTTCAAAATAGTACATTAAATATGTACACGTCTTAGATAAGGTGTCATTAATCTATCATATCAACTCCAGGTTAAAACTTATGCATTTTAACAGAAAAAAATTATTGAAATAGTTAAATTTTATTAAAATTATAACAAAAATAATGTAAACAAAACAAATTATGAAATAGTGATGCTGATTTTATCACAGAATATCCGTTATTCGGATACTTATTATTACATCCAATAAAAATTAAATAAAATTCTTTTATACATATACAGTCATAGTCATATATATTTACACTTTTTAAAATTTTTTGAAAATTTGGAAAAGAAGTCAAATATTTCTGTTGTTATAAAATATTTTTAAATAATTGTTTTGTTTTTGTAAAGCCTGGAATGTCTGGAGTAGATTTTGGTAATTTTGGAAATGTCGCGGTATTTATTACAGATATTAAAAGAAAAATTCGTATGCATTTTTTATTTCAAAAGTATTTACACACATTTTTTATGCTTAAAAATTATTTACACATCATTAAAAATCAATTATTTACGCTTAAAAAAGCCAAAGATTTTCGAAAAATTTGACGTTAAGATAGTACAAAATCTCATAATACAATCTCAACTTTAATAAGTCGCAAAAATCTAAAAACATTGGCAAAAATTATAAAAAACCTTTCAGGTCCAAGTTGAGATTTAAATGAAGATTTTAAATGGTATATCATCATTAAAATTTGTAATAGAGTATAGAAATAGTTAAAAAACTATGTAATCTTCAATAAAAATAATCCTCTTTATAAAAATAGAAACATTTGAAATAGAAATTAGCGAAAATTTGTTATAAAATTATAACATCGTTTAAAATATTTGCAAAATTCTATGTAGTCACCCATTTGTTCAGTGAGAAAGTGCGATTTTTAGAAAGGTTATGATATTCCCATTATAAAAAGTAAAATTTATTTGTTCTATAATTGCTTTTCTGTATCAAAAATCGCGATTTTAGAAAAAAAATTAACAACAAAAATTTGATTTATTTTAATTACATAGGAAATTTAATACAAACGTAAAATCAATAATAATGTAGTCTGGTAATATTTAGAAATCGCATATTATATTACAGAAAAACGATTGTGCAAATATTGAATTTCACTTTCTGTGATGCGAACATAATAACCTTTCTAGAAATCATACATTCTGGCCAAACATACCAACGATTGCAGAAGTCTTTGAACATCTTTTAAGCGATGTTGAATTTTTCTGAGAGATATTTCTCAATTTCTCTTTAAATTGTTTTTGTTTTCATGTAATAATATCTTTTAACTAAGGACTATAAATATTCCCATTCTTTTTTACAAACCATAATGATGATGTACCATTTTAATTAATCATTAAGAGCCAAGATGACATTTAAATGAAATCTTGTCTCTTAATGATTTTTTCATAATTTTTGCCACTATTTTTTAATTTTTGCGACTTATTAAAGTTGAGTTTGTATCACAAGATTTGACACTATCTTATAGACAAGATTTGGGATTTCTTTAGAAAAGTTAAGCATAAATAATTGACTTTTAATGCTGTGTAAATAATTATGAAGTATAAAAAATGTGTGTAAATACTTTTGAAATAAAAAATGCTTAAGAATTTTTCTTTTAATATCTGTAATAAATACCGCGACATCTTCAACAATGACTACAATCTACTTCAGACATTCCAGGCTTTACAACAACAAAATAATTATTTAAAAATATTTTGTAACAACTGAAATATTTGACTTCTTTTCCAAATTTTCAAAAAAAATTTAAAAAGTGTAAAAATATATGACTATGACTGTACTTATGTAATTACATAATTTTTCAAAATAAAAGAAAAATTTATTTGTCATAAAAAACGTACTAGAATATCAAAAATAATTATGGAATAAAACAGCGAATAATTTATTCTAACTACTAACAACACTGACAATAAGAATGAGAGAGAAACTTAGAAGGGTTGCCTACATAAACAAAAAAACAGTTTATTAATTAATGTAGGCAGTAAATAGTTTTTTGAATACGATTTTCGTAATAAATACTTTAAGACTAGGAGTAAATATTAGAGTTAATATATGTAGTTGTGTTTTTATTATAAAATTTCTATTTAAATTTTAGTCCGAAGGTGATCAATCTGGTGTCGAATCAAAGAGTCAAGATCGTAAATCTGGAGAAGGTGGCAGAAGACCAAAGCCACGCAAGAATCGTTTCATGCGCGATTTCTCTGTGAAACTTTCCAACATTTCACGTGATGTACGTGTTAAGGATTTGAAGAGTGAATTGCGCAGTCGTCAATGTAATCCTATGGCCATTACATGGAAGGGTAAGTAACGAACAACTTATCTTTTATGTGCTCGTTTGACTGCATTGCTAGAAATTGGATTTGTAAACTGGAATAAAAAAAAAAAAAAGAAAAACATTTTCCACATCAATAGGGTCGAAAGATTTTCAGTAAAACCGATACAAATGCTAACAGTTGACAATAAATCTCGTACACTTTAAAACGACCAACTCCTAGCCAAATCTCACCATATTTCATATTTTTTTTTTAATTAATCAATAATTTTGAACTGATTGGACTCGTTAATACATACATACTCTACACCCTTCTCAGAAGTACAGTTTAAGGGTCTTAAAATTAGGAACCTTTAGCCTTATAATTATATGTGAAAAATAAGATTTTTAATTTTCAATAAGCCTTTGCTTGAATTTGAAAAATATTAGACAAAATTTTCGAACGATTATTTTTTAACTTTTAGTAACAAAAGGTTCATTCATATAACAGTAATTTGCTTTGAATTGCGAAATTAAAAAAATTTGATTATTTTTTAATTTCTTTCTCATAAATATAAAGTTTATAAAGAGACACATACTAATTTTGTACTTCTATAAAACATAGCTGTAACTTATGAATGAAATAAAAAATAAAAATACTTTTTATTTCATTTCTATTTCTTATTTCTAATTAAAAAATATTTGTTAATCAATCTATTATCTTTTGAATAAAAATATTAAGGATTACTATTTATACTAATCCAATTGAATTTATTATAAATTTGTATCTGATTGAACAT
The DNA here is from genome assembly GCA_951394005.1 of Protophormia terraenovae. Taxonomy (NCBI): domain Eukaryota; kingdom Metazoa; phylum Arthropoda; class Insecta; order Diptera; family Calliphoridae; genus Protophormia; species Protophormia terraenovae. The sequence continues at coordinate 129,648,803 of OX596073.1, forward strand.
AATAAATTAAAAATTAAAATATTTTATTTAACCAAAAGAAAAACAAATATATTTTTATAAGAAGATAATCAGAAGTTTTTTATTTGACTATTATAAAGTTTAATAATATTCATAAGTATTTTATTTAAATAAAAAAAGTTCAACAAATTTTTCTGATTTTTATTCAAAAACTTTATATTCAAATAGAAACATTTACCCCCTGTTTTTATAAAACGAACGAAAAATTCGTTTCGACAATTTATATTGAAAGCAACAAATAAATTTGAAATTTATTTGTTGTTTTCCATACATTTTGACGAAACGAATTTTTCGTTCGTTTTATAAAAACATGGGGTTAAAATAAATATTTTTATTATTTTATTCAACAAAAACTCCAAAAAATAAAAATATTCAGCCTCAAAAGGTTTTGAATAACAAAAAATTATAAAATTTTTTCAAATTTTCAAGTATAAAGAAAAATATTTTACTTATTTTTCTTTTTCAAAGTAAATTTAAAACTATTTAAACAAATTCATGTTGAATAAAAATATTCAAAAGTTTTCTATGAATAAAAAAAATTGAATATTTTAAAACAGATATTATTTTATTTTTAAAATGGAAAATAAAATAAAGAACAATTGTATTCAAACTAAAGAAATAAAATATATTTTAAAATTAGTTAAAGACTTAAGAACTTGATTTATATTTTATAAATTCATATTCGAATACTTTTGTGGAAATATTATTTTATCTAACTTGTTAACTAATGGAATAATATTTAAATAATTTTTATTCAAATTAATTTCAAGTAACTGAAAATCATATTAGAAAGAGTATAAAATAATTTTAAAGAAATTTATTTCTAAAAATATAAATAAAATATTAAAATAATTTATTTTTAACAAATATTTTGATTGAAAATATTCACAATGAACAGCTATGCTATAAAATATATAATTTTGGAGAAAATTATTAAGTAGAAAACAATTCGACTCATCATAATTTTGAATTTTAATTGTTCTAAAATTTAAATGATGCGATTGACAAAAATAACGCATATTACGAAACTAATGTATGATAAATCTATTCTTATAGATTTTTCTTTAGGCCTTAGGCAAATGTGAACTTCAGAAATATATATAAGGAATATATCCAATTTTGGGATTTCTGATTTTTTTTATTTAAGAATTGTGGGATTTCGTTTGCCCCATCCTAAGTTTTTGTACAATGCACAGTGGGGCCAAAAGCAAAATAAATGGTAATAAGTCTGGATCTCTGAAACCACTGAACCGATTTAGATGAAACTTGGAACATCAATAGATGAGTTAGGCTTTCAGAATATTGTTGGCTAGAGTCCGTAGCTGCAGCACGGACACTGCTACAGTGGGCCAAAGTTGAACACCTCGAAGGTGAAAAACATATCGGGCCTTATAACTTATAATGATATATAATGTGACTATTTTTAAAAAAATTTTAAAAATTTTATTTTAAGTTATAGGGCAGTTAAATATCAAACCATACGAGATAATTTATCACAGCAAGCATGTTTTTTTCCTTGTCTTGCTTAGGATAATTCAAAAATGTAAAAATGTTTAAAATCGGTTTATATTTGTAAAAGTTATAAGCCCCGATAGATATGTTTTTCACCCTCGAGGTGGTCAACTTTGGCCCCACTATGCAATGTAGGATAAAAAAATCATTAAAAATTAACTTTTTTTTTCCTCTTTTCTTCTTTTAACCAAAGGGATAAGAATAAAGGAATTTATTTAACTTTTCTTTCCTCTTTTTTAAAGGACAATATGGTCGCTGTTATTTGCATTTCGGCAATCGTAATGGTCAACCCAGCACTGAAGAAGACATGAACAAAGTGCTACAAGCATTGAACGATCTCTCCTTGACTATTACACCCAGTGATAATAGAAATAAAAAAGCTGCCACCAATGGTGAAGGTGCTGGTGATGGTGAACAACAGCAACAACAAACTGAACCAGTTGCCACTAAACCACCCAAGGTTGTTAATTTGAAGGTGGAATTGATTAAATATAGTGACAAAGTTAACAACAACAGCAATGCAGCAGCTGCTACTGCTGGAGCTGGTGGCGCCGTTAATGGCGGTGGAGATCCAGCTACTGGCGGTGAGTCTAGCTCAGCACGTATTGAGTCTGTCGATACCACTACGGTATAGTGTGAGATGCGGGCTGTTTTAAAACGGCTGTACTTTTGGTTTGGATATTTGGAATCGTGCGTTATAGCTCTGGATGATGAAACACTGATTGTTTAGCGTTGTGTTGGTACTCTGCTCTTCTCTCAGGTGTTTTATCACTCCAGACATTTTTGTCTTCATCAAGTTTTTTTTTTCTCTAATAAAATGCTTTTATAAATATAGTTTAAAAAATAGTTTCATGTTGTGTATTTCTTTTCCACTAAAATTTTCTCCATTAGTTTGTTTTTATATTATCGGTTTTTGGGAGTTTGCTTAAATTAAATTTCTTTTATATTATGGCAACTATAACTGCGCGCTATTCTCTGTGCTCTTTATTTATTAGCTTATTTTCTCTTGATGCATTTGTTATATAGATCTGATTTTATTTTAATACTCCTTTGTTAGAAAAATTTTATTTTTCTTTACAAAAATTTCCTGCTAAATATTGTTAAATATTTTATGTAATTATAACGTAATTTTCATTTATTTTTTTTATTAATTAATTTAATCACAACAAACATTAATGCGATCTCCAAATATCCATTACCATTTATAATCGTAATTTATTTGTTAAAACAAAAAGAAAAATTTGTTTTCATTTGAAAGTATATTGTAGGTGGGGGGAAAGATTAACATGATGTCTGCAATACGCTTTTCCGACAGCTGAGCTGTCGGCTAGGTTGCGTATCTGTAACATCTAAAGGTCTATCTTGTCTCTCTAACTCTTTACTAAAATGAAAATTATAATTTTATTTCTTTATATTTGAAATATATTTTTTCTAACATCATCAACAACAAAAATTATTTATATGAAGATTAAACAAAAAACAACAAATGAACAAAACGTAAAAAAAAATATTGAAAAAAATCTATAAAAATCTAAAAAAAAAAAAAAAAATGAATATTGAACTAACAATGAAATAATAATGTTTATAAAGAAAATAAAAAAAGGAAACATGTCTTGTATGTTACAACAACATTTAACATTTTTTTATTTAAATTTAAATTGTTTATAATTATTTTTCTTTATTCAATTTGTAATATTTTCTTTTCTTATTTTTTTACTTTTTCTTTAAAACTCAATTATTTTTATTATTGTTTTAAATTTTTTTTAATAACAATTTACAATAAATATCTTACAACAAGAAATACACAAGTAAACAAACAAAACAAGTAAAATAAACTGAAATTTACTTTCCTTTTTTATACAAAGAAATTAAAAAAATAAAAAATAAAAACAAATTTAAATAAAAATACCAACTTGTGAAATTTGATTTAAAAACAACAAATGAAATATATTGAAAATTTTTTGAAAAGTAATTGTATGTTGTAGTTTTTTAATTAAATTTAATGGAACAAGGAACCTGATATGTGATCATTTATTTTTATCACTAAGAATCGTATTGTGTAAAAAGTGTTAAAAGGGCCTCGATCTGTGATCACTTATTTTTCTTAAATCCGTTAATATCTCTTTAATAATGCATCCAAATGGAAAATGCGATCACTTATTTTTCCAACTAAAAATCGAAATTGTATGTGTGAGAAATTTTAAATCGTTAATATCTTGACAAATATGCGTCCAAGTGGAAAAAAGGCCTCGACCTGTGATCACTTATTTGAAAAATCGATAGTTTATATGAAAATTGCAAAAATTTTAAATCGTAAATATCTCGGTAAGTATGCGTCCAAATGGTTAGAGGACCTCGATCTGTGATCACTTATTTTCTCGCTAAAAATCACTTATTTTGTATGAAAATTCCAAAAATCTTAAATTGTTAATATTTCAGTAAATGTGCATCCAAATGGAAAAGGGGCCTCGATCTATGATCATTTATTTTTCTCATTAAAAATCGATATTTTGTATGAAAAATTTAAAAGTCTTTAATCAATACAGTCACCGAAATAATGATAGGTTCACCGATAAAAATCAATTTTCTTCGTTAAAAATTGGTATATATAATTTGTTTCATCTTCAGTGTTATTCAGTAGAAAATTATAGTCCACAAAAATTTTTGTGTGTTTTTCTTCGCTATTATTTTTCTTTTTAATCATTTATGGGGGCGAAATAATGATAGGTTTATTGTGATTGTAACGCAATTTTCACACAAAATTTAGGGAGGTAAGTTAATAAAATCATAATTTAAATACACTGGTCGACAAAAAATCCTCCCCCAAAGACGAATAGTTGAACTTGATGCATTTTGATGTGCTAAACACGAATCTGCTTTCATTTTTTCCATCAGTTCTGGATTTTTTTTTATGGGCGTGTCTAATATTTCGCCCATAGTAAGGCCATTACTCTAGTATATTTCCTCATAACTCAAGAACGGTGTATACGATTGACATAAGTGATACACCAAAAGATGCGTGCTAAAAATATCTTCAAATCACCCAAACTTTATTTTTTTATGTGCTCAATAGTTATTTTGAAGTAAGTGTCCAAAAAATCTTTTTCATGCTAAATTTTAGATTTTTTTGTTACTAAAATTTCTTTTAATAAATAAAAACATCAACAATTGTACAGTTTATCATCTTTATCTTAAAGCTAGTAGTGCTGCGAATAAAATAAGGCATGTATCTTCAAAATTTATGCCCAAATCTTTATTTTATTCACATTTAAGTAAAAATACCCATGTTACTTACAATTGAGTAGAAATGCAGTGGTGGGCAAGAAAACAAATTTTTCTTGAAACAAAAATAGATGGATTAGGTGGATTTTGACGAGCTAAACAAGAATCTGCATTCACTTTTTTTCTATCACGTACTGATTTTTTATGGGCATGACTAATATCTTTGATCTTATTCAAACTATCGGCTATGTGATGAGAATCACATATCGCATAAAATTGGCAATTACGATTTCAAATCGCATAATAGGTGTGATATGGTTCACAATCACAAGAAAATAGGCGATTTTAAATCGCATACTTATACCAAAGTGAAGTTGTCTATTTTGCTTAAACATGGCTTCAAAAAAGCAATAAATATTGCGTACAAATAAAACTTAATATGTTTTCTTTTCATTTAGGTAAAAACTAGTAATATTTTCTACCAATTTTAAGTAAAAATATGAAATTTAAAATTTAATCCATTGTTGTCTTTCTTATTTGTTTTCTCATATATAAGCGATTTAATAGAAACAGCTGATCAAATTGAGAGAAATCGAACAAGTAAAACGCGTGAACTGCAGCACATGCTGAAATAAATTTGGCGATTTTCAAAACACATGTGAAATTACAATCGTGTGATTTCCATCACATATTGTAACATATGCATACGAAAATTGTCTTCAGGGTATGTCAACAATATTTTTTATTCTTTCAAGAATTTAGGAGTTATGGATCAAAATTTTCACCATTCTTCCAAAAAAACATTTATTTTTTTCGCTTTTTATTATCGAATAACTATAGAAATATTAACTAAACAAAAAAATATGTAAACAGAGGGTCAGAGAGATAGATTTTTGGCCATAAGTCGTTTTTAATAATTTGAAAATAACGAATATGGCAAATTATTAGGAACATTTAAAACCTTGTTTCCCGGATTTTTTTTTGTTATCCATCTACACCATTTCCTTCTGTTTCGATCCAAAGTTAAAAAAGTTGTTAGAAATTAATTTTATTGAAGGGTCAATTTTTTGGTTTTTGCTACATATTTTTATGACAAAAGCTGAATTTTTTTCTCGCATTAATTAACATCTAAATCGGCAATTATAACAAAAATAATCCGAATTTAAATTATTTACATATAGTATATTGTTTTTAAATCTTAATCAAATAAGTTAAAATTTTTTTGATATTAACCTTCTTCCAAAGAAATCCACACAAATCCTCAGTCCGATAAAAGCAATTTTTTCCTATTTTTATATCTAATAGAATGTTAGTTTGTGAAAAAAGTTGCCCAAAATTGCTCCAAATGATAAACGACCATATCGCACCAATTTATAATAGTGTTCCTAAATATGAAAATAACATAAATTTTAAGAAAACATTTAGATATTTTGTCAAATAAATAATTATCCAGTGTATTTAGACAAAAATGTATACCTTCGATATAATTATAGATGTAGTTAATATTCTATCTCTATTTAAAAGAAGAAAAACAGTATGGAAATTGGTCATGATTCGTAAATTATTTCAACTCGCTCCTATACAAATACCCCACGAATAGGGTTTAACGCTTAGAAATTCCTTATTTATATCACAATTTTAATAAAATTTAGTACAAATAAGTTTAATACATTATTAAATCGAAGTACAAAATATCAAGAAGATCGGTCCACAATTAGGTATAGCTCCCATATAAAGCACACTTTCGTAAATCACTTTAACTCCCAAAATCGAACATAAATTACAGTGTAATGGTAATATTTGGCACAATTAACTTTAAAATTTTTGTTTCCGCCATTTTGTATTTTTTTAATATTTTCGATAATTTTATAGAATACAGATTTCAAAGTTTGCTTGCACTTGGTTTTTGATACATTTATCGATTATAAAAAAATATATATTTTTGAAGAAATTAACATAACTTAAAGAAACATGTTGAGTCCGCCATTTTGTTTTTTCAAATTCTGATTTCAGTTTCAAATTAAGTAACTCTAAAACTGCCTATACACAAAATTTTAGCTGGATCAGAAAATTTTTTAAAAATTTTGGCAGCCATTTTGGTTTCGCCATTTTGATTTTTTTAGTTTTTAGTTCATTTTTGGAATCAGTATAAATTTTTATAAATTTTAAATTTTTGCCATATCCGACAATGATAAAGGGTTTTGCCAAAAATCGATCTCCTTGGACCTGTGTGCGTTCTCGAGTTATACAAGTGTGACTGCCTAAAGGCGGGGTCATAGTAGTTATGCCCATAAAAAAAATCAATATGTGATAGAAAAAAAGTAAAAGCTGATTCTTATTTAGCACATTAAATTCTATCTAATCCACCTATTTTTTTTATTTAAGACGAAAAAAAAATTTTTTTGTTTTGCTCACTAGAGTATCTCCACTTAACTGTAGGTATGCATGGGTATCCTAACTTAACTGTGAATGCAATAATGATTTGTGCATCAATTTTTATGATACGTGGCTTTATTTACTCGTAGTCAGTGATGTCAGATAAAGGGAATTTTCCCTTTTTGAGGGAATTTTTAAGGCAAATTTTAGCCGAAAGGAAAAAGGGAGGGAATTTTAATTTTTGCCAAAATAAAGGGAATTTTTAATACGTATAAATTTATCTCAAAAAACTACAAAAATTTTAAATAAATAAGAAAAAAATGCAATATTATCATACACGCTCATTTAAAAATAGAAATCTTAATTTGCCGAATGGATATTTTCAGTGTTCTCGTTCTTTGTTTAATTGTTTTTGTACATTTTTTACTGAATTACAAATAAAAACTACATTTATGTAAATTTCAATGCATTTTTTGCTAAAAAATTTGTAGTTTTTGTTAAAAAGGCGATTTTAAGGAGGAGGCAAAAATAGAGGAAAATTTTTTTTCTAAAAAAAGGGAATTTTTTCAACTAAACAGAGGGATTTTTCTTAAATTTTATCTGGCATCACTGCTCGTAGTTTTACCAGCTTTGAGATAAAGATGTTAAACTGAAACATTTTTGATGTTTTCACTTTTAAAAAGTAGTTTTAGTAAAAAAAAGAAATCTTGAATTTATCATGAAATTTTTCGGATACTTATTTCGAAATACCTTCTAAACTTTTGAGCGTATAAAAATTTGATAGTAGAACGCCTTAAAGCCAATTTTATTTCGCATAATTTGGTGTATTATTTATATAAATCGTACATATCGTTCTCGAGTTATAGTGAAATATACCCGAGTAATCGGCTTATTTAGGGCGCAATATTAGACACGCCCATAACAAAAAATCTCGACCTGATGGAAAAAACTGAAAGCAGATTCGAGTTTAGCATACGGAATTCCATCTAGTCCACATATTTTTTTGATATTTAACAACATGTTACAATTACTTTTGGTAAGAATTGATTTCATCAACAATTTTTTTTTTGTGGAAGCTGTGAGTTAATTTTAAAAATTATTCGAGAAAATCAATTTTCTTAAAAAAAATAAGGAAAAGTTAACTAATTTGAATTGAATTGTTTTTAAATAGTGCCAAAGTAAATAAAAATTTATTTTTAAAGGATAAATTTTTAATAACGTCAAATGTAGCGCTAAGATGAACACTCGCCAACTTCTAAAACCGTTTCCGATAAAATAAAAAATCGATGACTTTTTGAATTTTATTGAGACGAAATTTGTTTTCAAAGCAAACCATGAATGAGCTATATTTATTTTCATAATAAAGAATAGTTAAATTTTTTTAGTAATTAGAGGAAGGGTTATTAACCGGTTTTTACGAAAAAGGGAAATGTATGAAATCTCTATCTGATAAAAACTAACAAAATTATTCAAAAAGAAAACTTTATTTAAATTCATGTTTATTGATACTACGGACAATACTTTTTAATAATAAAACTAATTTTTCCCATATTCTTGCAATACCTTTAATGTTTGTATGTAAAATTTTTTCTTTGAAAATTCTTTTTCCTGAGTTCACTGACACGCATTTGCACTTAGTTAACTTCATGAATCCATCTGGAACATACAGAAAATCAATGTTAATTTAGTTATGATGAAAAAAATGCACCTTCAAGCGCTGTAATTGCAAAATTTGGTATTTTTTTGGTCAGGCGCGGATCCAGCCATAGCATTTGGGGGGGGAAATTTTTTTATCATCACTGGAAAAATTATGTTCTTATATATAATTTTGTTTTTTGCCAGAAAACTGGTTATTTATAATTATTATTATTTTTAATTACAAACAAAAATGCAAAATTACAAATATGTATTTAAATAAACATTTCTCAGAGAATATTGAAAGGATTTTAATTATGAAAGCCGTGTTTTTACTTTTGTAATACTACTGAATAGTTCAAAATAAAATAATTTAAATAAAGAATGCATCATTGGAAAAACACAAAATGCTAAGCTATTTAGATCTGGATAGGAGGTCAAGCTCATTTGGGAATGGTAAATCGATTTCGATTTTAGTCGATTTTCATAGGAAAAAAGTCGGTTGTTTGCAATCGATTTTATGTCAACTATTTTATACTGAAATCGATTATTTATTTTCAAAGATCGAGTTTGTTTTAAAAAGTTAAAAATAAATATGTAGAATTATAAAAATCTTATAAATTAAAATTTATCAATAAAAAATCGACTTCAAAATAAAATCGATTTTGGGGACCGATAAATCGATTTTGAAAATCGAAATGAAAAAAGTTGATCGTAAAATCGAAAATCGAGTTTTGGCATTGTTTACCATTCCCTAAAGCACACTGAAGTATCTCTTCTTTATGTGAGTAATTTTTAAAATTTATTTTTTTACTTGGATGAAAATTTGAAGTTAATCTGATAACACCAAAACAAGTATCCAATAAATCACCAAAATTATTATATCAATCACTAATAACTACAAAAAATTAAAAATAGAAAACATTTTTCAATTAAAAATTGATTAAATCAATAAAGTAGATGATTGAATGAATTAAACATTTAAATGTGAAATAAAATCTCGCTTAAATTTAATTTTTACTGGAATATATTATATGTCAACTGGAAAATATACGCTAATAATTTTTTCTGCAAAGAGAAGCCCGTGAAGAAAATCTAGTGAAAATTATGTAAATAAATAACTTTATAAAATTTCATACTACTTCAGTCTGAAAGTTTATATTTTTGTAGTTTTACTCAAAGAACAATCTTCTTGAGTACATCACCAACCAATTTTCGAGAAAATTCGAAAAAAACAATTTTGAGATTAGTTGCTGAACTAAAAATCTCGGAACTCCCTAAATTTTAGATAAATTTTAGATTTTTTATTAGGAAAAACATACCTTTTAACTATATTAAAATACTTTTCTATTTTACGTATTTCTTTCTTAAGTCCTTATGATATTTTGTTTACTATAAAATGAGATGTCAATATTTAAAATCGTTTAAAAACACAAAAATTTTATCAAAAATTTTTCATTTATTTTAAGCAAATTATTTCATTTTAAGCTTTATTTGTAGCATACCTTCTGGGGAATTTTACATAAAATCTAATAAGTTCTTCAGTTTTTATCTAACTAAAATAACCAAATCTTGCTACATTTACAACAAAAATGTTTTTAAATTGATTGCATATTTTTTGTTGACTTTTACAGAAAAATTCTAATACATTGAATCGCCAAAAATTTCAAACAAAAGAAATAAATACGACAATAAACTTTCAAAATATCTTAATAGAAAAAATACAGGAACCTAAACAATTTAAGCATAACTCCAAAATTTGATAGGCTTTGGACATTTAAAAAACTTATTTATGATGCTATTTATGTTATTTCCCGAGTAATTTTTCAACGCTATAGAGTGTATTTAAAAATTAATTTTTAAATATGAAAAATTTTCACACAGGTGTGCGAAAAAAGTACAACAACTCTTCAGGAAAGCAAGAGCAATTTTCAGAAGGTTTAATTAAATATTAAGCGAAAAGTAATATTTTTGTTATCGTCCTCTAGGAAAATGGTAGACATTTTCTTGGGAAAATGTTAAATTAATGGTTTTATTTAAACAATTTTTTTCTTAACACAAAATTGTAAATATTTTCAATAAAAATAAATTAAAGTTTTTTCTTGAAAAATTACAATTTTTAGACCTTTATTATTTTATTTATAAATTAAATCTGTGTAGTGAACCAAAATTTCTATCATATGTAAAATTTATTAAATCTAAAAAAATATTATATTTTGTATAAAAGAACTGGGAAAATTTTGTGTTATTTATTAATAAATGGTTGACTTTTATTAAATTTTTTCTGTGAAAATGCTTTTGTTCATTTTTGATGTTAAAAAATTATTTCGTATAAAATTTTGAAAAGATTCGGATTTATAAAAAGTAATATTAAAACATTAGTTAGTGTAATTTCAATATGACATGAAACTAGCACTTATACAATATTTTTTTTTTTTTTTTTTTTGACATATAAGTTTTTAATTGTACGTAAAGTTTAAGCTTGAATTTAATGAAAAAAAATATATAGGAATTGCATTTCCTATATTTTTTCTATTTTTAAAAACCCATTTATTTGCTTTAAATTTTTCGAAGAAAAAATACGATAAATACTTTTTTCTAAACATAGTTAAGGATGTGAAGATAAATTCGTGAGTTAAATACGTCCCACATCTCTGTTAACTATATTCCAAACACTGTAAAGTACATTGAATTTATTTAATTTGACTTTTTTTATAAAAAATAAAGCTAGAAAAATTGTTTTTAATGTTTTATCAAATAAAACATATAAACATTTTAAGCAAAAAATATAAAATAAATTCATTGTCAGAACAAAATTTTGTTGTAATAAAAATACTTATATTCAGGTCACATTGCGGGCCAGTTTGGACAGACCTGAATGGGGTTGTGATATATCACGTGAAAGCTCCAAAGGAGTAGAACTCAAAACTGCACAGGATATATCCAGTTGTTTCTCAGGAGACATGCTATGAGGTGCTGAAGTTTGGCAATATTAACGTAAGTCTAAGAAATAGGGGGCCATATTTTGATTTTGGACATACCTGAAATGGGTTATGGCACACCAGATTAAAGGTCTGGTGGAGTAGAACCCAAAACTGTTTAGAAAATATTCACTTGTTTCCATGGGAAGATACTACGAGAGTCTAAACTTTGCGCAAATTCTTACAAATTCACACTCGAACAAGGGGCCATTTGGACAGACCTGAATGAGGTTGTGATACATTGGATGAAAGCTCTAGAGGAGTAGATTTCAAAACCATAAAGGGTATATCGAGCTGTTTCTCAGGGGACATGCTACGAGGGGTGGAATATAATATCAATACTTTTCTATGATTTATATTCTAAGTTGTGGGAGGGGCATTTAGTGCAGACCTGAATGGGGTTGTGATACATCGGATGAAAGCTCTGGAGGAGTAGATCTCAAAACTATATAGGGTATACCCAGTTGTTTCTCAGGGGATATGCTACGAGGGGTGGAATATAATATCAATATTTTTCAATGATTTATATTCCAAGTTGTGGGAGGGGCATTTAGAGCAGACCTGAATGGGGTTGTGATACATCGGATGAAAGCTCTGGAGGAGTAGATCTCAAAACTATATAGGGTATACCCAGTTGTTTCTCAGGGGATATGCTACGAGGGGTGGAATATAATATCAATATTTTTCAATGATTTATATTCCAAGTTGTGGGAGGGGCATTTAGAGCAGACCTGAATGGGGTTGTGATACATCGGATGAAAGCTCTGGAGGAGTAGATCTCAAAACTATATAGGGTATACCCAGTTGTTTCTCAGGGGATATGCTACGAGGGGTGGAATATAATATCAATATTTTTCAATGATTTATATTCCAAGTTGTGGGAGGGGCATTTAGAGCAGACCTGAATGGGGTTGTGATACATCGGATGAAAGCTCTGGAGGAGTAGATCTCAAAACTGTGTAGGGTATATCCAGTTGTTTCTCAGGGGACATGCTACGAGGGGTGGAATATAATATCAATACTTTTCTTTGATTTATATTCTAAGTTGTGGGAGGGGCATTTAGTGCAGACCTGAATGGGGTTGTGATACATCGGATGAAAGCTCTGGAGGAGTAGATCTCAAAACTATATAGGGTATACCCAGTTGTTTCTCAGGGGATATGCTACGAGGGGTGGAATATAATATCAATATTTTTCAATGATTTATATTCCAAGTTGTGGGAGGGGCATTTAGAGCAGACCTGAATGGGGTTGTGATACATCGGATGAAAGCTCTAGAGGAGTACATCTCAAAACTATATAGGGTATATCCAGTTGTTTCTCAGGGGACATGCTACGAGGGGTGGAATATAATATCAATACTTTTCTATGATTTATATTTTAAGTTGTGGGAGGGGCATTTAGTGCAGACCTGAATGGGGTTGTGATACATCGGATGAAAGCTCTGGAGGAGTAGATCTCAAAACTATATAGGGTATACCCAGTTGTTTCTCAGGGGATATGCTACGAGGGGTGGAATATAATATCAATATTTTTCAATGATTTATATTCCAAGTTGTGGGAGGGGCATTTAGAGCAGACCTGAATGGGGTTGTGATACATCGGATGAAAGCTCTGGAGGAGTAGATCTCAAAACTGTGTAGGGTATATCCAGTTGTTTCTCAGGGGACATGCTACGAGGGGTGGAATATAATATCAATACTTTTCTTTGATTTATATTCTAAGTTGTGGGAGGGGCATTTAGTGCAGACCTGAATGGGGTTGTGATACATCGGATGAAAGCTCTGGAGGAGTAGATCTCAAAACTATATAGGGTATACCCAGTTGTTTCTCAGGGGATATGCTACGACGGTTGGAATATAACATCAATACTTTTCTATGATTTATATTCCAAGGTGTGGGAGGGGCATTTAGAGCAGACCTGAATGGGGTTGTGATACATCGGATGAAAGCTATAGAGGAGTAGATCTCAAAACTATATAGGGTATATCCAGTTGTTTCTCAGGAGATATGCTACGAGGGGTGGAATATAATATCAATACTTTTCTATGATTTATATTTTAAGTTGTGGGAGGGGCATTTAGTGCAGACCTGAATGGGGTTGTGATACATCGGATGAAAGCTCTGGAGGAGTAGATCTCAAAACTATATAGGGTATACCCAGTTGTTTCTCAGGGGATATGCTACGAAGGGTGGAATATAACATCAAACATAAAAATTTTTAGTGGAAATTTCTAAATATTTTACAATGACATTAATGTTAGTTACACTTTTTCCTTATTTTTTGATTACACGGGGAAGCACAGACTCTGCAGCACGGGGTTTCTCAGCCAATTGGGATATACGGTAGTAATAAATACTGAGCCTCTAATTCATTGAAAAACTACTTGTCTGATTTTATTAAAAAAATAAACAAGAAATTCTAATAAAAATTATTTTCAGCTAATTCTTACATTAGTTTTTAACAAGGTCAACAGTTATGAACATATTAAGCCAATTTTTTTAGAAAAAAATTTTATATATATATTTTTTTTATTGCGAAAAAAAATCGCAAGTGTCACAAGTGCATAAGTTTTATTTTTTTCATAATTTAGTGAAAATATCCATTAATAAGTTACATAGACAAAGTAAAAACATAAAGAAATAGTGTAATTTTTTTAATTTTTCTATATTACTTTTAAATAAGTATTTTCGTAAATTTGTTGACAAAACTTATGCATTGATTTTAACAGAGTAGGTAGAACGCTAATTTTTTTGATTCGTTCGGAACAAAATTTTTATCAGCGAATTTAATCCTAATTTTTAGAGCAATTTTTATTTTTTGTTTTCAAATTTAATTTTTAAATTTGTTCGAAGATCAAAAATTTTATTTTCGAAAATAAAAATATTATTCAGGAATTAACCCGAAACGAATTAATCGAATTGAAGTCGTGTAACGGTATAAAAATGTGTTTACATATATTGAATGAAAGATGTGTGGATGTTTAAAACATTTGTACATGCGCTTGTGTGTTTAAGAAAGCTGCAGTTTTGTTTTTGTTACTGCTGAATTTTTTAAAATAAAACAACAACACTATGATTATGGCAGTAGTTAATTGAGTGTGCATATTTATGTATGCATGTAAATATGTATGTAAATACTGAAAATATCATGAATTTAACATTGTATTGTCATAGGAAGGAAGTACCTAGTGGTGAAATAGAGCTGCAGATTTTTTTCTTTTAACACATGGTTGTCATTTGTTAAAGAAAGAAGTATATTCTTCTTTTATACTTCTTGTTCATTTCTTTTGAAGTACTTTTTTTAAAACTATGTTTATACGATTTTTTAACAAAAATTCACTTTTAGCCTTACTAAAATATATTAAAATTGCTTTAAAATTTCTAACATTTTAATTTTCAAAAATGTTTAAATTACATACTTTTCCGATGTAATTAAACGCGACTAAAAAGCAGAATTCTGAACGAAATTCTATGGAAAAAGCTGGAAAAAGCTCAGTTAAAAATATAGATCAGCTGTTCTCTTACAAGCACTTAGTTCACGATCCAATTGAGACGTTACAAATTGAGAACGACGAAGTAACTAAACAT
Source organism: Protophormia terraenovae (assembly GCA_951394005.1). Lineage (NCBI taxonomy): Eukaryota > Metazoa > Arthropoda > Insecta > Diptera > Calliphoridae > Protophormia > Protophormia terraenovae. The sequence goes on from OX596073.1 coordinate 129,664,138, forward strand.
ATTCCTACAAACTGAAACATAAAAAAAATATAACTTCAACGTGTTTCTCGAAATGATATAACTTTCAGTTTATACAAAAATAAAAAAAAAATATCCAATCCGAAACAAAGGTTTTGGTTGCTTCCACTTTCCAGGTTTTTTTAAAGTAAAAATCTTAGTGGCGAAAACTTTGGCCAAAACTTTTTTGGCCAAAATATATCAAACTTGAAATACACAAAAAATACATTTAATCAGTAAAGAAGATGATCATCGTAATAAAACATTTAAAACTTTCTGTTGAAATCAGTTTTTAGAAAGCCCCAGTTATCGGATATATATGTTTTATACATCAAATTGTAGGGATGAGGGATGAGATAACTTTACAAAAATTGGCACAAAGTTTGTTTTTGTGATTGCGATAACAAATTAAGAAGATTTGAACGCCTAGATATTTTTCATTCCGAAATACAGGGCCTTAAAAATTTCAGAAATCGGACCATTTTTGGACCCGGAAAATTTGTCTGAACATTTTGAAAATTTTTTCGTTCAAACTTAAAGCTATTTACCTTTAGAATACACCAATAGCATAAAAGCACTTTTTCGGAAGATACTCCCAAAAATCGTATCTGTTGTCGACTTTTTTAGGCTCCTATATAAGTTAGCAACTTTGTTTTTGCACGAAAAATTCAAAATCTTTTTTTAATTATTTTTTTTTTGATAAAATCGGTCCATTAGTATCCGAGATATCGGCTAATATGCAGTTTTAGACTTTTTGAATATCCTACGGGTTTCGCTATTGAACAGATTGGTCATAAATATTTTTATAAAATTTCGATTTTTTAAATCAACCAAATTCGTTTATAAATAACAGAGTTATGGGCCAAAAATTAAAAAAAATCTGTTAAGCATTGTAATGACTATTAGTGATATTGTCGTTTTTTTGTATTGCCAAGTAGATTAGTTAGCAACAGCAGTAATATAAGGATTAACTTGCTTGCTATGTTTATTAATTTTTTTTTGTATTGAAATTTTCGGAGTTTGGAAAAAATTTAGATTTATAAATATAAAGGTATGAAAGCATACGTTATGGCGAAAATTGTATTATTTGTTGGTAAGATGGTGAAGGGTATTAAAGATTCGGCTCAGCACAATCTTTTTTAATTTCATCTTAAAAATCAAATAATAAGAGTTTTTTTTGGATTTTGATTTTTTCGAGCAGAAATTAAAGCTATTTTGTGATTTTTTCCACAAAACAAAATCACTATGAAATAAACGCAAAAAAAAAACATTATAATAATAAAAAATCCAAAATAAATGAAATTGAAAAAAGATTCGGCTGTGCCGAATCTTTGATACCCTTCACCATATTACCATCTTACTATCTTATCGACATCATATTACCATATTACCGAAAAATAATAAAATTTTCGCCTTAACGTATGCTTTCATATTTTCACATATATAAATCTAAATTTTTTTCAAACTACGAAAATTTGAATATGAAAAAAAAAAAACAATCATAGCAGGCTTTGTTTTTAAAAAATAAACAACAACAATTCCATATTTATTTATTTTTTTATGTACAAACTGACTGAATACACAAAGAACAACAACAACACTGTTATTCATTATATTACTTCTGTTGCTAACTAAACTACTTGTCTTATAGGCAAAAACGTCACTAATAGTCATTACAATGCTTAATATACATGTTTGTGTATGTATTTATGTATATTCTTAACAGATATGTTTTAGTTTTAAAAAATAAACAACAACAATTCCATATCTATTTATTTTTGTACAGACTGCATATACAAAGAACAACAACAACACTGTTATTCATTATATGACTGCTGTTTCTAACTAAACTACTTGTCTATACAAAAAACAAAAAACGTCACTAATAGTCATTACAATGCTTAATATACATGTTTGTGTGTGTATTTATATTCTTAACAGATTTGTTTTTGGGCCATAACTCTGTTGATTATGAACGAATTTGGTTTATTAAAAAAAACGAAATTTTATAAAAACATTTATGACTGATCTATATAAAAATAAAAATCTGTAGCTTGAACAAGGGCTTCAAAAATAAAAAATTCGTTTTCCCCGATATCTCAGTTATTACTGAACCGATTTATAACCAAAAACCGGTTTTTAAAGCATATCTTCGCCATTTATAAACCGATCCTGCTGATTCAAAAAACCGAAATTTTATAAAAATATTTGTGACCGATGTGTATAAAAATAAAAATCTATAGCTTAAACCAGGGCTTCAAAAAATAAAAAATGCGTTTTGTCCGATATCTCAGTTATTATTGAACCGATTTATTTCATTTTTTCAGAACAAAAATTTAGAAAAAAATGTCCGAGACCTCTTTGTAAAAACAAAGTCCCTAGTATATACAGAGGCTTCAGAAACTGGAAAACCGGTTCTAAAAACCGGTTTTTTGAACATATCTCCGCATTGTATGAACCGATCTTGCTGAATTTCAATAGCAAAATTCTCGAAAGCATTTCCGATCGTTTGATATATATATTATATATGTCAGTTATCGGTGGGCTTCATAAACGCCATTTCAACCGACACACGGACGGACAAACGGACGGACGGACATGGTCCTATCGTCATCATTTCTTACAAGGATCCCGAAAATGTAAACTTTTTTGCTCTCCGAAGAAAAATGTGAGAATTACAAACGGAATGACAAACTTATATATACCCTTTACACCTTTGGTGAAGGGTATAAAAAAAAAAAAAAATATTTATTAATAACAAGCGCGAATGTCAATTCGGCCCGGCCGAATCTATATACGCACCATCAACCATATGGGAGGGAGCGGTAAAGTGGGCGGACCACGCCCATTTTTTGTTTCCGAGTTTACATTGGTCCTTAAACTATTTGAACACAATTTCACCTTATATGGGAGGTGGGCGGTAAAGTGGGCGGACCACGTCCATTTTTGGTTTCAGAGTTTATACCGACCCCAAACTATACGTACCAAATTTCGTTGTCGTACATGCTTTTGTTTCAGAAATATCAGCAGAAAAGTACGAAACGGACACCCTGTGTTTCTAGTTCTTAGCCCATAACTTTTTTGTTTATTAACCGATTTTACCCATTTTCAATACAAACAAACATTATATAAGACGAGCTGTTAACCCGCTACTTCGTTAGCGGAAATTTTTTCTTTTTAAAAACCATACTATAAAATAAATTTAAAAGAGGATTTTTGAAAAGTACATAGAGCTTGAGAATTCTCATTCATAAATAACAATATATCTTTGATATTAGATTTTTAATATTAGAATAACGAAAAATAAATATTAGAATAACGAAAAAGTATTTTAGAATAAGGAATTAAGAACCACAAAATCGTTCCTTGTATTAAGCATTTACCATGATATTATGTAGAATTTAATAATTTCTGGGAACACAATTTTTCTTTTAAAGTTTGGGGAAAAACAATATGTATTTATTTCTGAGTTTTAAAAAAATATTAAAAACAGTAGATCACCCTTCAGTACTTTTAGAAAAATATTTCATTTTTAAAATGTCTTGCTGAATGAACGATAATGAACAATATATGATATTATGAACGAACATTCGTATTCATAGAAACAAATAGGTATACCCTATACAGTTTTGAAATCTACTCCTCTAGAGCTTTCATCCGATGTATCACAACCAAATTCAGGTCTGCTCTAAATGCCCCTCCCACAACTTGGAATATAAATCTTTGAAATATGCATAATTATATTCCACCCCTCGTAGCATATCCCCTGAGAAACAACTGGGTATACCCTATATAGTTTTGAGATCTACTCCTCCAGAGCTTTCATCCGATGTATCACAACCCCATTCAGGTCTGCTCTAAATGCCCCTCCCACAACTTGGAATATAAATCATTGAAATATATTGATATTATATTCCACCCCTCGTAGCATGTCCCCTGAGAAACAACTGGATATACCCTATATAGTTTTGAGATGTACTCCTCTAGAGCTTTCATCCGATGTATCACAACCAAATTCAGGTCTGCACTAAATGCCCCTCCCACAACTTGGAATATAAATCTTTGAAATATGAATAATTATATTCCACCCCTCGTAGCATATCTCCTGAGAAACAACTGGATATACCCTATATAGTTTTGAGATCTACTCCTCTATAGCTTTCATCCGATGTATCACAACCCCATTCAGGTCTGCTCTAAATGCCCCTCCCACACCTTGGAATATAAATCATAGAAAAGTATTGATGTTATATTCCAACCGTCGTAGCATATCCCCTGAGAAACAACTGGGTATACCCTATATAGTTTTGAGATCTACTCCTCCAGAGCTTTCATCCGATGTATCACAACCCCATTCAGGTCTGCACTAAATGCCCCTCCCACAACTTAGAATATAAATCAAAGAAAAGTATTGATATTATATTCCACCCCTCGTAGCATGTCCCCTGAGAAACAACTGGATATACCCTACACAGTTTTGAGATCTACTCCTCCAGAGCTTTCATCCGATGTATCACAACCCCATTCAGGTCTGCTCTAAATGCCCCTCCCACAACTTGGAATATAAATCATTGAAAAATATTGATATTATATTCCACCCCTCGTAGCATATCCCCTGAGAAACAACTGGGTATACCCTATATAGTTTTGAGATCTACTCCTCCAGAGCTTTCATCCGATGTATCACAACCCCATTCAGGTCTGCTCTAAATGCCCCTCCCACAACTTGGAATATAAATCATTGAAAAATATTGATATTATATTCCACCCCTCGTAGCATATCCCCTGAGAAACAACTGGGTATACCCTATATAGTTTTGAGATCTACTCCTCCAGAGCTTTCATCCGATGTATCACAACCCCATTCAGGTCTGCACTAAATGCCCCTCCCACAACTTAGAATATAAATCATAGAAAAGTATTGATATTATATTCCACCCCTCGTAGCATGTCCCCTGAGAAACAGCTCGATATACCCTTTATGGTTTTGAAATCTACTCCTCTAGAGCTTTCATCCAATGTATCACAACCTCATTCAGGTCTGTCCAAATGGCCCCTTGTTCGAGTGTGAATTTGTTAGAATTTGCGCAAAGTTTAGACTCTCGTAGTATCTTCCCATGGAAACAAGTGAATATTTTCTAAACAGTTTTGGGTTCTACTCCACCAAACCTTTAATCTGGTGTGCCATAACCCATTTCCGGTATGTCCAAAATCAAAATATGGCCCCCTATTTCTTAGACTTACGTTAATATTGCCAAACTTCAGCACCTCATAGCATGTCTCCTGAGAAACAACTGGATATATCCTGTGCAGTTTTGAGTTCTACTCCTTTGGAGCTTTCACGTGATATATCACAACCCCATTCAGGTCTGTCCAAACTGGCCCGCAATGTGACTTGAATATGGGTTTTTTTTGATGCACCATATTCTAATGCTGTATATGTTTTTTTGGTTAGTTTTTTTCCAAAAATTTTCAATTGTGATGTTTTTTCAATAAAACAATAAAAATAAATTTAAAAAATTTTGTTTTTTTTAGTTTAAAAATATTTTTTTTAAATGCACAAAATGTGGATCGTATTTAGCAGAGCGTGGAACGTATTTAACAGTGTGTGGAACGTATTTAACAGAGGTGTGGAACGTATTTAACTTACGTATTTATCTTCACACACATAACATAGTTTGGCCATTCCTAGACTATATTGAAGATAAATTCATTCTGCCTTCTTTTATTTTCACTAAAGAAAATTTTTCTTAAAAAATTTTTAATTTTTCCTTTTCCTATTGTAAATTTTTAATTTTTCTAAGATCGAAAATCCATTTTGGGGGGGGAAATTTCCGATTTTCCCCCCCCGTGGATCCGCGCCTGTTTTTGGTTCATATTCACTATTGTAGTAATTTTTGGATCCAATAAAAATTAAAATTTTTTCTTAATTTGAAAAGTATTTTTGTAATACACAAATATTTATCCAATTTATGCACTACTATTTAGAGACATTAGATATCAAAACAGAAGTGTTTTTAAAAGCCTTTCTTTTAAAAGGGGAGTTTCCTCGAATAATTTTTTTAAATTATTCACAGCTTCCACAAAAAAATTCAGATGAAATCAATTGGCACCAAAAGTAATTGTTACATGTTGTTTAAAAATTAAATAAAATTTTTTTCTCTTTCCTCTTTCAATCGTATTAAACCTACAATGAACCTATCATTATTTCGCTCTCATATATGACAAAGCTGAAAATTTTTGTATTTAACGTAGAAAAAACTCAAAGAAACTTTGTAATAGGATTTATAATTTCCTACTGCATAACACTAAAGTTTAAAAAGATTATATATATTAATTTTGAACGAAAAAAATTGATTTTTATGGGTGAACCTATCATTATTTCGGTGACTGTATCTCATAAATATATATGTGTCCAAATGGAAAAAGGAAATCGATCTGTGATTAATATTTTTTTTTATCAAAAATTAATTAAAAACACGTCAGTTTTAGTTTTGATCCATTATGAGTAAAACAAAAATGTTCAATTATTTGCTTAAGTTTTAAATTTTATTTATTTCTCTAATTTTTTAATTACACTGTATTGTTAAAAATAATTTCATTCTTTACTTAATTTAATTGCTGTTCTTGTTAAACATTTAATAAAAAATATCTTTTTTTCTTCTTTGATTTTTTTAAATTAAGGAGTGAGATCGAGAAATTCTTAACACACATTTTGCCTCATAACTTTTTTAGGAATAAATATTAAAATTTTTTTTTATCTAGTTATCATGGAAAAATACTTCAGTTATTATTTTTAATTAGAACCATGATAATTTGTCCTTATTTTCATCAAAATAAGTGACGAAAAAGATTTACGTCCTACAAGTTATTAAAAGATTTCAAAAAATCCAAATAGGTCTTACAAATAATTGGCCACAGAATTAAATGTCGTCCGTAAAACCGTTTCTAATGTTATTAAACAGTATCAGGAGAATTTGACTATTGATGTCAAACCTAGTTCGGTAAGAAAAAAGGACCACATGATATTGGGAAGGCCAGAAAATTGAAGGCATATTGAAAGGAACTCCAAACACATCTGGTAGAAAATCAGCTCAGTTTTCTCAGTGCTTCGACTATTTGGTGCGAAAATTTAAAGCTAATGCAGAGTTGATAACATATAAAGTTCAAAAAATTCCAAACTGAAATTCTGTAAAAAAAATTACAAGCCAAAAATAGGACTCGGAATTTAAAACCAAATTTCATACAAAAATACTCAAGCTGTATAATTGACGAAGAAACGTAGGTGCTGGCAGAATCTTCGCAGCTTGTGTCTCAAAAATTTTTATTGCTAATGTTCGAAGCAATGTTGGAGATAATTTTAAGACCCAAAAGCAGCAAAAATTTCTTACAAAATTCATGGTATGACAAGCTTTTTGCAGTTGTGGCAAAACAGGAAAGTCATTTGATACATTCGGATCTATAAATACCAAAATATGCATAAAGGAATATTTGCAAAAAAGACTTTTTCTTTTCTTAAGAAAGCACAACGTGTCCACATATTTTTGGTACCATTTGGTATCATGTCACTACGGTAAGAAAGCTCTGGAGTGGTACCAAATCAATAACATAGTTTTAGTACCAAGAGCGGTCAATTTTCAAAATTGTCCATAGCTTAGACCAGTGGAGAGATATTGAGCTCTTGTGAAAAGTGTTTTCAAGAGCACAAAAAAGGTGTCCCAAAATACCGAAGATGTTCCAAAGAAGTGACTGAAGCAACTATCAAATCTCCAAAGAAAGGGTTTTCAAAAATGGTCCACAATTTTATAATTAGTGGTTAGAACCATAAAAATTATATATTTCTGTGATCTGTGCTAAATTATCAAATGATTAAAAAAATAATGAAAACTCTAAGATCAACCGTTTCCAAGTTATTGAATATTATGTATGTTAAGAATTTTTCGATCTCACTCCTTATGTATTATTTTTCTGTATAGTTAGTAGTGGGTGGTAAATCTTAAATACATTTCTAATGATATACAAAACTTTTACATTTATTATATAAATAATTGGGATTTTTGTGATTTGCAAAATAAAGAAATTTAAATATAATTAAATTAAAAAATACAATTTAACAAAAAGAATCATCGAATTAAGTTTTAGCATGAATATAATATATACAAATTTTTTAAATAGTTTTTACGAAATTGTGAAAAACTTAGTTTTCGATAAAATGTGTAAAATGTATTTTAAATTGCTGTAATCGTTGATAATTAAACTTTTTAAATTCAATTAGTTTCGTTTTTATATTGTGATATTTTAAATTTATTTTACAAAAAATATTTTTCTAATTTTGCTCTATTTCATATTGGTTAGACTTTCATAAGTCGGCGTTCACACACAACAATTTTTCTTGTTTCTATTCTGACTTTGTAAGCGAGGGAGTTAAAAAAATGTAAAAGCTTGGTATTCCTTTTTTTTCCTACTCCTTTGAATTCAGAATTGCAGCAAGAAAATTTGCTGTGTGTGTGCCCGGACTATAAGTCATACCAGGCGCGGATCCAGCCTAAGTTTTTGCGGGAGGAAAATATAATGATTTGCTTAACTATATCCTTAAATTGTATGATTTAATACAAATTTTTCATTAAGCGTTTTTATTTTGGGAAGGGAATTTCCCTTCCCTTCCTTGTCTCCCTCTCCGTGGATCCGTTAAAAAGAATGTAAAATTCCTTTATTTTCTTACTCCTTTGAATTCATAATTGCAGCAAGAAAATTTGCTGTGTGTGAGCAGCGACTATATATAGTCGCTGCTCATATGACTTATAAGTCATATAAGACCAGGCACGGATCCAGTCTAAGCTTTTGGGGGAGGAAAATAATTATTTCCTTAAATTGTATGATTTAATACAGAGTTTTCATTTTGGGGAGGGAAATTTCCTTGTTTCCCTCTCTGTGGATCCGCACCTGTATAAGATCATATATATAAATAAGTTAGTGTCAAATTTATTTGTTTAATGTGATCCCAGCTTAACCTAAATTATGGAAATATTTACAAAAAATGCAATTTTAATACAAAAATACTTAAATTTTGATTAAATTTATTTTGATTTTCTTATTTTAAAAGGGGGTTTTGCTTGTTAATTTTAATTTACTAGTTTATTTTGAGATTTTTATTATATTTAATGTGAAACCATTTAATATATGCTTTTGTTTCCCTTATAAGGCTCCACTTATTTGTTGTTGCTGTTGCTGAGGTGACGGAGAACGATCTATGAATTCTATACTCTCGGGAGTTTTTGATTTTCTCGAACCAGGTCTTTGACATTTTGAGCACATTTGCAGAGTTGATCCCAAAGTTGTTAAGGTTTTCGTTGAACTAAAATTAGAAGTTATTTTGGAATTGCTATTCAAACTGGAATTTGTAGGCGTATCACAGGGACGTTGTTCCGTTATAGATGTTGTCACCTTTAGAGTTTCCAATAGAGGTGCTTCTAATATGGGAGCTAGACTACTAACCACAGAATTAGCCATTGCTTCTTCTAGCTCTTTTTCCCATTCAATTTCTTTCTTTTCCATATCTTTACGTTTAAGTTCTTTGTAGCGGTTGTATACAATAAATTCTTTAACTAGTGTTGTTTCGGGATCACTATCACGTTGTGCTGAACGTTGTTTAGCCAAACGTTTTTTCTTTTTGTGTAGGGGGCGGGTTTCAACAATCATTTCTTCTAGCTCCAGGCAGGGATCACAATTCAAATGATCTTCGGGAGGTTTAAAGGGAGGTTTTGTTTTCTTATCCAGTACTTCTTTAAAATCAATATGACGCAGTAGAGGAGTTTGTTGTAATTCTTGTTGTGAACTAATGCGACCACCTGGGTGTACACATAAAAGCTGAGAGTGTCATAAAAGGGGGTGTTAAATTAATTGATTGAAATTTAATAACCTTTAAATTAAATATTTTTAATTACCTTTGTTATTAAATCAACAAAATTATGACTCCAATAGCGTGGGTAATGTACTGGGGCACTTAATATATGTTTTACTTCCACTAAAGCTGTATTTGAGTGAACTGAAAATGGTCGGACATTGGCACGCATTTCATATGCCACCACACCCAAAGACCACCAATCAACCGGAAACGTATAACCAGCTGTAATTAAATAAGGAGAGCGAAAGAAAAAGCAAAATAAATGAGAAAGATTTTAATAAATGTGTTGTAATACAGAGTTTGTAAAAATGTCAGTGGTTTATTGGAAAACAATAAATTCACTTTACAATTGAAAAGTTATTTAACGTTAAAAACCATTCAACTCTTACCAACTTCATCTAGTGCACACATAAAGACCTCAGGTGCCATATATGGTTTTGTACCTGACATACTACAGGCAAGGCCATCCTTTGCCAGTCTTGTTGCGATATTAAAATCAGTCAAATGTGCATGACCTGCGGCAATAAAATAAAGAATTTGTTAATAATAAATTTTTCTTTATTTTTTTCTTTGTTTGTTTGCATGTTTTAGTTGTTTGTAACTTTCAGAAGAGAACGATTTATGGTGGGATTTTGGGAACAAATGTTTAAGGCAAAGGAATAAGGTTTAAGGTCAAGCCAAATACATACATAAAGCCACAACATATATACACGGGGGATTTTATTTTAAATCATTTATTAAAATGTTTACATGTTTTAAACATTTTTATTTTCAAAATTAATTTTAATTTAAGAATTCATTTCAGTTGAAAACAAATCACAGCTTGAGTTTCACATTTAAAGATTTTTTGAATTGCTCATACATATAAAATGTGTTAAATAAAGTTTATACCCTTTAAATTCATTCCTTTCATAAACTGTTTTTCTTATAATCCCATTTACTAGTATATATACGTGTAAGTCTGATTATTTTGTATCACCATTTCGTTGAGATGTTAATCATACGTCATGTACAATAACTACAAATAATATGCTTAGTGCTTCGTATTATTACAAATAGAAAATGAAACCATAATTTAAATTTTAAGTTGCTAACATCGTCTTTTTTTAACCTTATTTTTTATCCCTTATTTCATAAGAAATGTTTTTTGCCACCGTGTGAAGATTTAGTTAAATAAAGATATCAGTTTGTAAGACACTTTTTTTAATCTCATTTTTCTAAAAAGTCATACAAGTATAATGGAAATGTAGTGTTATAGCAAGAAAATCTACTTTTGTCGAATTTGAAAACTTTTCCCAACAGTTTTCATTTCACTTATGGTCTGATATACAAAGGATGCCATAAATAAGTCAACAAAGTATTATATTGAACTCAATTGGTTCTATTGCAATTTGTATATCTCTTTCCAGAGCTTTCTGGAGCTCCCAAACGACGTGGAAAATTAAAATTTGGCTCACTTATATAACTCTTGTCCTACAAATTCTAATGGAGCCAGATTTTTAAATTTTTTATCAGAGAGCGGAGTTAATCGGATTTATGTGTCTTTTTCTAAGTATTTTTTATTTTTTCAGAACTTTCTGAAGCTCCCAGGCTTGGTAAAAAACTAAAAATTGGCTTACTTATAAATATATTCATCCTACAAATCCTAACGGAGCCAAGTTTTTCTATCAGGGAGCGGAGATTCGCGATTTCTTTCTTTTTTTTTTGAGGCCTGTTTTGGTTTTAAGAAATTTTGATTTGTTATACTCATTGTCTGCTCGCAAAATCATATCGAAAACTAATTTTATATTTCGGACAAGGAGGGCTTTTTAATTTGGCAAATTTAATACCTTTAAAGTTCCATTACTCTATCGTAATTGTAAATGTAGCGAATTAGCTGACACGTTTTGCTTATGAGAGTTATGTGTACTCAAAAACGTAAATGTAACGCAGTAACCTAATCAAATTAGGTCGCTCTACGTTTTTACGTGACAGCTGTAAGAACAGTGTTGACAGCTTTTTATTTCAATATACCAAATCTGCGTAAAAAATCGCTATAAAACGTTTATCAATTTGACAAATTATTTTACTGTTTTCTTCACTAAAAAAATTTTTAAAATAATTTAAATAAAGCGTAGAATTGAATCAATAATTTAAAAATAGAAACTTTTGTCATAAAAGCATAAATTTCGTTTTGTATGCAAATCGCTAAAATGCAAATCAATTATTCTAGCTATTTTTAAACCGATTGAGACTCACTGGAAATTTGTGTAATTAACATCACTGATGTTGATGTGTACAAAACAATAAAATACTGACTACATTTACGTTTTTTGAGTAACCATCCACTTACGTTCCGTTTACATTTACACTTACGGTGGAGTAACGGAGCCTATAGTCACTATTAGTCTTGTTAGTTTTTTCCCAAAAGAGTTGTTACATTCTTTTTCTGTTATATAACAATTTTCTTTAGTAACATATATAATATTTATATTTTTTACACACAAAATACTTTAAAGGATAAAAAACTTCTTAAAATTGATTTTTGCGAGAACCAGGGTTTCCCAAATTTTACCTATTTTTCCAACAAATTTCTAATTTTTGCCTTGATTTCTCAAATCGCAAAGCTGGAATCAAAAAAAAAGATACTTTTTAAATAGTCTAAAGTGTTTTTAATTTTTTTGCAATATAAAATTTTGCTCCCCAATATCGGTTGGAAAGATATAGCAAAAAAGTAATTTTTTGGGAATTGCGGGATTTTGGTCGACAAATCTAAAAAATGGAATAGCACTTGAAATTAAACATCAAAAAATACACTTGGGTGTTAAATCTCATTCAAAACTATTTACTAACAAACATTTTATTGCATAATTAAAAATGAAAAATATGCAAAAAATCATAAATCCATCCTTTCTCAGTGTTTTTTGCAAAAAGTCTTCAACAAATTTTCGTATTGTAAGAATCCTGAAATCGATTCAGATATAAGGAATCAGGATCTTTTTTAAAAAAACTATATACCTGAGATGTCCAACTTTGGGACCCTGTGGACACGCCCCCTGTAGGTCTACATGAACCAAAATTTAAACTCGCCTACACCTCTACTATCACCATGTGAAATTTCATTGAAATCGGAACAGCCGTTCCATTTAATTCATTGAATCGCACAATGATGAATTATTATACTTGTGTGTATAATGTTCCGCCTACATATATTTTTCTCTTAGTTGTAAATTGAGACCATAGTTTTAGGATTTTCGGAATAAGTATTGATGATGTTGGAGCACAAAGTATAGGATTTAAAAGCTTAATTGTTATCTATTTTTTTGGCAGTGATTCTTGGGCGTTTACGAGAGTTTTTGCGATCAACGCCTTCATTGCGTTTAAAGCATTTGAAAATAGAAGTGGGCGTTATATTAAAAATTGTTGATATCTTTATATATGTTTCGCCTTTTTCGTTTATGATAGTTATTCTTAGTTCTCCAACATTTAATTGTGCGCTATTTGATATCCTTTAAGTCGAAATTATGGTTGAATTAAATTATAATATAAGAAATAACTACCGCTGTTATGCTAAAATAAAATAATTTTGCAACCAAGAAAAATTACTTACTTTTAACAAAAAATTAAATAAGTTAAGCCAAAGTTTGCCTGTTTACTTAGTTTTGATTCGACCGAAAATGTTTAATTTTTTTCAAACTTTTTCTAGAAAGCATCTTAAAATAGAATAATATTTGAACATTTTTTGAAAATTTTTAAAAATGCAGCTTTTTAAAGCGAAATAGAAATAATAAGTTTGTTTACTTATTTATGACACCCGTTCTACAGTATGTATATGTTCGCATTATTTGTCATCTGATATAAATATATGTCTTTGGTATAAAGATACTTATGTATATGAAATCGGATAAGAAAAAAAAATTTGACAAGCGGTCAAAAATATCAGAAGGTAGCCTACTTTTTTAACCACAATAAATTCACACCTGAAGGATATGAGGGCCGCTCTTTCTTAAAATTATTCACTTCTCTGCAATGCCTATGTGAAATTTTATGTAAGTCCAACCAGCTGATTAAAAGTTACACATTAATTTCAAAAAATTTCAATTCTTGCTTGTTCCCTATATTTTTTGTTTGTTTCTATCTCAAATTTATGCGTAAACAAGTTTGCAATCGTAAATTGCCTTATTGTCTCTGTTTGGCGGTACCAAAGCAGAATTTTTGGACTATAATTAGAAACCAGCAGAATGGAATACGTATTTTCTGTGCCGCTATACACTTCATCAGTATTCGTGGTGTCTTATCCATTTCGGTTTCGTTGAAACCTAAACAATGCGAATATTTTTAAATAATAAAACTATACATAAAAAGTGAAGCTGTTAGCAATCTCCTAGTATTTTTTTCATATTTTTTTCATAGGCATTAAATCAGCAGAGAATATTTTTCTTTTTGAAATCAAAATGAAGTGTCAAATTGTTTATGTTGAAAAAATTTTTTTTTGGCATTTTTATACCCTACACCACCATAGGTGGGGAGGGTATTATGCGTTTGTGCTGATGTTTGTAACACCCAAAAATATTGGTCTAAGACCCACCTTAATTTATACCAATCGGCTTAGAATCACTTTCTGAGTCGATTTAACGATGTCCGTCCGTCTGTCCATGTAAACCTTGTAATCAAACTACAGGTCGCAATTTTGAAGCAAAATTAAAGAAATTTGGTATACAAGTTTCTTATAGTCCAGGGACGAAGCCTATTGAAATTGGTTATGAACGGTCCATTATTTCACCTAGCTCCCATACAAATGTCCTCCCGGAAAACGGTTTAACGATCATAAATCACTTAAATATAACAATATTTTAATAAAATTTGGCACATATAAGTTTCATATAAGTCTAAATAAGTGTGCCGATTTTTAAAAAGATCGGTCCATAATTAACAATAGCTCCCATATAAACACCTTTTCAGAAAATCACTTTAACGGGCATAAATCCCATTAAAATGTTAGTATCAAGTTAATATTCGACACAAATAAGTTTTTATGAACATAAATGATAGTGCCAAATTTTATAAAGATCGGTCCATAATTTACCATAGCTCCCATATAAGGACCTCTTTCAGGAATCATCCAAAATTAAATAAATTCATATAAATGTCAGTATCAACGTAATATTCTGTATTCGTATGTTTTATTTTACACTTATGAGTATCGGTCCACATTTGACTCCAAGTCTAATAAAAGACCCCTCCCCGAATTATAATGTACACAATGGTGTAGGGTATCATATGGTCGGGCTTGACCGACATGAAAGATGTTAATGCGAAAACCAAATTCATGGGTTTTTTGATGTTGTAGTTGTTGTAGAGTTGTCGTTAGCTTCTTAATCTACCTTGGTCAGGACCAAAGAAATACCCAATAACAAAAAATAAAATAAAGGAAATAAGAATTGTGAGGACCAGTGTAATTTATGTAAACTACAATTATGCTCTTTCATTCATTGCCTTGTTGTTTCTGTTTGGCAGTGACATAGAAGAAGTTTCACGGATTCCTTCTTTTTCTCGAGGTAGAACATGTAGATTAATTTGTTCATCTATGTTGAACTATTGTCGATAAATAGTGCAGTATCATTGATCTGCATGAAGACAGCGTTATATCAGTCAGTTTGATCTATATCATCAGTTCACACGCCACTAGGTTACCCGTGATATTGGAATAACTCATCAGCAAGGATGTTGCAAATATACCCAAGAGATATTTTAGCTTGACTTTCCGTACAAATTAGGAATTTTTCAACAAATATCCATATATATGTAGACGATGTAGACCAAAATGTAGACACCAATATTTTCCATAAAAAAAGTCTAAAAAATCTATGAATAAAACTCAGGAGCCAAATACTACATACTGATGAATATGTCTAGTATACGTCTAGGATGCATCTAGGACAAATGTGGGTATCGCTACTATACATATCATATATCTGTAATAGTCGGAAAATTAAAAAAGAAATATGTCTGGAAAAATTTTGGGGACCAAATAATGTAGGTTTGTGAAAAAATGTATGGATAAAATCTGAAAGCAATAGATATCAGAACTGCTTGGTACTTATGAAAGTACTATTTTTTATGTACTATTTATTATTCACCCTCATATATACTCATATATACATTTTCTTTATATTTATATGATTTTAAAAAGATTCTATATACTTTAACGCTTCAAGGTTGATGGATAATTTTTAGCTTAAAATAAAAATAAAAAATAATAATGTACATACATACATTGTATTAACGAAAAATTATGTCTTGATATTCTCACTTTAAATGAAAGTTTTCACTTTGGTATTATTATCTTCCCTGTTAAAAAGCTATCAAAACTTTTTCATATGATATTATAATTTAAAATTATTTCTTCAAACGAATAATGCCAAGGAGAAAATTTTATTTTAGTTGGGAACATTGATGCTTCACTTTTCCTCAATACAAATGATGTCACCCTAATATGCTTACATATGTATGTAAGCATAAGTGCCTAAGTTTATAACATCAATTTATGCATGTATTTATGTCAATAGTATGTAATATAATCATGATAATAATACTTCGTTTATAACAAAATTTGTTTTGTATTGATACCAGAGTAAGAAGAACGCTATTTTTTTTTAGTTGGTTCGGAACATAATTTTTATCAGCGAAGATAATTAATTCGAAACGAAATAATCGAATTATTATAAAAGAGGTCGAAAATGTCGATTAATTCAGGAAAAGGACATGATTTTAATAATCACGTTTTATTTGTTTTATTTATTATTAGGTAAAAAATTCATTTTTCTAATTTTAAGATCTTTTTGGAGGAATGGTAATGTCGTCCGTCCGTCTACACATTAGAGTTAAATGAGTCAGAAATGATGCATAATTCAGATTTAGCTGAAAAAAAAAAAAAAAAAAAAAATGGGCGTAATATTCCATCGAGATCTTACATAGCCTATAATCAACTCGGGCACTGGTACTATCTGTGCGTCAAATTTCGTGAAAATAGGTTTAGCAGTTTAAACGTGATTGACGCCCAAACGAACAAGCAAACTAACACTTCATTTTTATAATATACAGTGGTTTCCCGGCTTAACGAATTCGCGAATTAACGTACATCCAAATTTTTTACATTGAGTACCTTATTTTACGAACAATATATTTTAGTACTCGATATAACGAATTTTTCCAAAAAATGTTATTTTAATCTATAAAAATAAGAGAAAGTAAATAAAACACATTTCTCATTCTATTGAAAGAGTACTACTCTCCCATTTTATGCAAAAGGAAGAGAATTTGAGATTTTCGTTTGGATAATATTTTTTTATATGAAAACTATTTTCTAAATAAAAAATCCTTAAAAAGCAAAAAAGAAATGCGTTACAAAACAGTTGTTTTATTACTTTTTAAATATGCTTTCGTTTGTATTTTGTGCAATGCCATTTTATCATGTACCACCATATATATGTAATGCGTTTATAACCGCCATCTTAATTTTTAATCTTTAAGAATTTTAATTTTGCAAATTTTTATTTTTTCTATATATTCTTTTTCGCTTTTGTTGTTATAAGATAACTGAATTATGTTTTAACTTTAAAAAGTAAAAATGTAGACTTTAAAATAAATCGTTCAAAGTATGTTTTATTAGTAAAATATGTTCGCGATTTTACGTTTGGCCTGACAATATACCATACGTTAAACCAGGAAACCACTATATAAGGATATATGTTTAAGGATTTAAATTTCCAAGTTTCATTTATCGCCACCATTGACATATTTTACCCCATCGTGAAACGGTTTCAGAAATATTTTGACTTAGCTTGAATGAAAGAATAAATTTTAGGTACGTTTAAATTTAGCTCACAAAAAGGAATTTTGGACCACCTTAATGCTCACTCATCATCCCTTCTTTTTAAAATTTTTTCAACAATCTTGCTTACACATCATTCTAGCACGTGTATGCGGCCGAGCGATTCGCAAACGTAAAATAGTGATCTTCCTCACAACAACAAATAAAAAAAAAAAAAAAAAAAAAAAAAAAATAGCGATAATGTTTTTAACTTAAATATTAAAAGTAAAGAAAACAATGTTGTTAAAAAAATTTAATTTAATTTTTTTAAATTTCAAAAACAAATTCTAAAACTGAAGAAGAACAGAAAATTTCGTTTGTAATCTGAATTTTTCTGTACCTTGTTTAATACTTTTTTAAGCAGAATAGTATCTTTAATGTTGAATTTTATATTTAAGACTAGCTAATACCCGGTGTGCTTCGCCACCCCCCGAAATGAAATACATAGTAATTAAAGGATTAAAAAAATATATTTATTTAGTAATTAAAATATAACATTTTTCTTAAAAATTAGATAGATAGATAGATAGATAGATAGATAGATAGATGATTCCCATGCAAAATTTGAAAATTCAAGCTCTAATAGTTTCCCAAATATACTAATTTTTGTATTTAATTTTTATGGGAGGGACCATACCCCCATAATCCGCTAATTTATTAGACAAATGTTTTCATGGATGTCAAAATTCTTTGTGCAAAATTTGAGCATTCCAACTTCAATAATTTCCCAGATATACGAATTTTTGCATTTAATTCATATGCGAGGTACCATGCCCCCTACTTCTAGTCCGCCCATATTTTTCTTAAATATTTAATTGATACCAAAGTGGCTCCGACAAAATTTTAGACTCTAACTGTTATATTTTCTCAGATATGATAATTTAATATTTTCTTTATATGGGAGATGCCACGCCCACTATTGCTAGTGTACCAATTTTTGTCCAAAATATTCATATTGAAGCTAATGCTAGTCGTACAAAATTTGAGCTCTCTAACTTTTATAGTTTCCCAGATATAAAAATTTTAGTATTAACTTTATATGAGAGATGACACGCCCACTATTTCTTTTCCGCCCATTTTTGCACAAAATGTTCACATTGATACTTTAGTTTATTGTACAAAATTTGGGAAATATAACTGTTATAGTTTCCTAAATTTACGGCATTTGGTATTGGCAAGCAATATTAGGCGTGGGATGTGCCACACCCCCTATTGCTAGTTCGCCTATTTTTTTCCAGAATGTTCATATAGGTGTCAAAGTTGTTCGTGCAAAATTTGAGGACTCTAGTATTACCAATTTCCGAGATATACTACTTTTAATAGTTATTTAGTAAGTGGGAGTGACACCTCGCCCACATGGAATTTCAAAATAAAAAGTAGCCTATTTTTCTTTCCAGGCATATAGGAACACACTGTGAAAAATTCAAGAAAATCGGTTTAGCTGTTTAGGCGTCAATAGACTTCAAACAAACATACATACATATATACATACAAACAAACACACATTAATTTTTATATATATAGATTTGTTGATTCAACTTTAATTTATGGCATCTATACAAAAATAAAAAATAAGTTTTATATAAAAATCATAAAGAAATATTTTGATAAAGAAAAAGTATCTTGTAATAAAAATTAAATTTACATAAATAAAAGCAAGTATGAAAAGATTCATAAGCTTAAATCTTCATAAGCTTAAATCTTAAATAAAAACCAACGAATTTATGCATTTTTATATATTAATGTGTAAAAAATATGCACAAATATGCATTTTTTTAACTTTCTATCTCTAATAGATTTCGATGTTTATAAAAATTTTACTATTTTAATTTAAAGTATCATATTTGACTCTTCCGATTTTTTTTCTTTACAATATTTACAATGTTCTCAAAACAACTCACAAAAAATATTTAGAAATCATTTGATTGAACTCCAAAAAATCACCAAAAAATTGTGTTTTTGTTAAGAAAACTAACTTTTGTATCCATTATATGCAAAGATTTAAAATATAAGCATTTTTTGTTAAATTCTCTTGAAATATGCAAATGCATACTTTCCAAGCGAAAAGCTTGAAAAACTTGCCCTAATTATTATGCTTCAATTTATAAAAAGACATTTTTCTACAATTTTAAAATTTAACACATAAGTTTAAAATGTGTATGCATAAAAGCTCAAAAGTCTTAAAGTTGTTGTTGTTGTTTTCCTG
The DNA here is from genome assembly GCA_951394005.1 of Protophormia terraenovae. NCBI lineage: Eukaryota > Metazoa > Arthropoda > Insecta > Diptera > Calliphoridae > Protophormia > Protophormia terraenovae. The sequence continues at coordinate 129,684,097 of OX596073.1, forward strand.
GCATTTAAGGTAAACTATTTACATGTGTATTTATTTCACTACTCTTACCACATGTCAAGTATGTAAACTATGTTAACAATATAAGTTTAAAATTGCTTAAGGCTTTTAGGTAAATTTAATGCTAAACTTTTGTTATTTTACGAGCTTTTAAAAGGAAATAGGTAAACATGTTTTAGTAACGTTTATGTTGTTATTGTTTTCTTTTTTACTGTTACAATATTTTTGACAAGTTTTTTAATATAGAAAAAAAAAAAAAAAAAAAATAAATAAACAAATAACAGCAAAATAGTTTAGTTTATGAAAATTTTATAATGAAATTTTTTCCCACTTTGTTTTACAACCAAAATGTTGTGGCAGTTTTATGTAATGGCTTAAAAGAATTTTTAATATACTCTAACAATATAAAAGGATAAAAATAATAATATGCAAAATAATATAACAAAGTATAAGTTTTTTTTAATTTAGTTTATTATTTCTAAAAAATTTTTTTGGATATTTAATATCGTTTGAGATTGCACAGTGGGGCAGAATCGAAAATTTTTGGAAATAAATCTGTAACTTCTTATCGGCTGGTTGAATTTGGATGCATGAAGTTTGTGATAAGCGTAGCAGAGGAGTGTACAATGTTAAGTTTGGAAGGGGGACCGAACAGACCCCTTAGGGGCGGAGCTAAAAAGGCTCAAAATTAGGTATCTCAGACCTAAAAATTTTTTAATCGCTTGCCAAATTTTTGTTTCTCTGATTTAAAATATTATTGTAGGCACTGATAAGACCTACAAAAAAAACATGCTTGCATATCTTATTTATCTCTTATAGTTTTTGAGTTATTTGCGTTTGAATTTTTAAATACCTCAATTTTGCATGTTCTTGGTCCATTTTTTCGTATATATCCTAGTAATTCCGACCGATTTTCTTTAATTTAAGAACAAAATTACCTATTTAATAAAAAAAAATTGAAGTCAATATCTTTACCGAGTCCAAAAATTAACGATTTTGAATTTGCAAAAATTACGACTTTTTGTATTTTTTGGCCGAAAAAGTATCTACACTCTTTTTTCTCTAAAATAAAATTTTCTTTAACAACGTATAATAATTTTATACTTTTCTGAATAGTATCTTCATAGAGGAGGCTTTAAAATAAAAAAACAAGCTGAATAACTCAAGTGGTCAAGGTACACATCCTCCCGAAATCGACCCATTTTATATGAAAGTTTTGATTTTAGTATATATTTTCTAAAATCCCAAAACACGAATCGACAAACGGAATGCAGTTTAAGAATCTATAATATGTTGTTAAAAGTTTTCAATAAAAATCTACGGGACTTCTGAAAAATGTGGATTTTATAGCCGAAAATGTAAAAAAAAACATTTTTGGGATTTTTTGTGTTTTTTTTTGGAAATTGTGGGATTCCTTTTACAAAAATCTTATAGATTTTTTCAGTTTCTCATTTTATATGATAAAGTCTACATCCACCAAAAATTTCGTTAAGATACCTTTAATAACAAAGATTTTGTTACAGATAAAATATTTATAGTTTCTCAAAAAACCTATTTTTTACAAGAAAATTATTTTAATTGCAAAAATCAGAAAAAGTATAAACTCGATTTTTTTCATTTAAATTACATTGCTTAGCTGACATAATTCTTCGTTATATAGAAAAAGATTGAAGTCAATATATTTTATAGAACCGAAACTACGCCACTTCAGGTCTTATGTAAAAATATTTGAAATCGAACGAGAAACTAAAATTTGGCAAGCGAGCAAGTCTAAGGTACCCAACTTTGAGCCCCTTTAGCACCGCCCCTGAGGGGTCTGTTCGGTCCCCCTTCCAAACTTAACATTGTACACTCCTCTGCTACGCCTATACCAAATGCATCCAAATCCAACCAGCCGATCAGAAGTTACAGATTTATTTCCAAAAATTTTCGATTCTGCCCCACTGTGGATTGCAGTGAAAACTATTTAACTATTTTAATATTATCAACATGAAACTTACCAGCACCATCTAATAGTATGTTATCCGGTTTGACATCTCTGGTATGAAGAAAAATAGATACAATAATAATTAATCATTTTAATTAAAATTACATTTTTAATTAGTTTTTACAAAGTTTAATATAACAACAAAACTTTAATAACAAATGACCACAGTAATTGGCTAATTTTTATACTAACACAACTAACTAGCAATCCTTAGATTAGTTAGGTATTCGTGCTAATTTAAAATGCATTTACAAGCAACTCACCTGTGAACAACACGTTGCGTTTGTAAATAATCTAAAGCACTACCGAGTTCACAGACTAATAAGGCAACACTTTCTTCGGAAAATTCTACCTGTAAAATAAAGAAGATGAAAAATAGAGGAAATTAAAAAAATATATTTTTTGTAAAAATTATATTTTCGAGAAAATGTTGATGAAGTATTGAAGTTATAGTTTAGTCATTAGAATGACCGAAATTAAAGTTTGCAAAACATTTGCAACTCTTTTTTTTTTCGGAGAAATTGTTACTAAAAATTTTTAAGAAATAATGATAATTTCATTCTCCTTTAATAATTTCATAATTTTTATTATTTTATAAAGAAATCCTTAAGATAAATGAAAATAAAAAATAATAGAAAACTGCAAAGAAAACGAGAAAAGAAGTGATAGTCGGTCAAACCCGGAGCTATAAGATACCCTACACCATTGTCTATGTGTAGCAAAATTCGGGAAGGGACCAATTGTGGACCGAAACTTTTATAAAAGTGTAAACAAAATATACAAATACAGAATATTATATCGATACTAACATTCACATGTATTTATGTCATTTTGGATGATTTCCGAAATTGGGTCTTATATGGGAGCTATAGTAAATTATAGACCGATCTTCATTAAATTCTGCACTGTCATTTATGCTTATAAAAAATTTATTTTTGTCGAATATTAAGTTGATACTAACATTTTTATGGGATTTATGCACGTTAAAGTGATTTTCGGAAGAAGGGTTCATATAGGAGCTATGGTCAATTATGCACTGATCTTTACGAAATTTAGTATTCGGATTTATATAAAACTTATTTGTGCCAAATTTCATTAAAATATTTCTATTTTTAGGGTATTTATGAGTGTTAAAACTCTATTCCGGGAGGACATCTGTATAGGGGCCAGGTGAAATAAGGGGCCAAGCATGACCAAATTCAATAGACTTTGTCCTTGTGCAAAGAAAATCATATGTACCAAAGTTCATAAAATTATCTTTCAAATTACGACCTGTACTTTGCGCACAAACTTTACATGGATAGCCAGCCAGCCGGACGGATGGACATGGTTAAATCGACTCAGAAAATGATTCTGAGTCGGAAGATTTTTTCTATGGTGGTGTAGGGTATAAATATGGTGAATAGGAACTATAATAACTATACTATAAGAACTATAACTATAATGTCATATTATGATTGGAGTTTATGGTTGTCTGTAAATTATATTATGGATGGATGTAGCTCCATAATATGGTTGAATCACAATAAAAAAAATTTTTGATCTCTAACCATATTTTTGTCCTATATGTACTTGATTCATGTATATGTTAGAATCACAATAAAAATACTTATAGTGTATTGAGAACAAAAGTATAATTGCTACAACAAAATTGTTTTTAAAATCCAATATATTCAACAATAACGATGTTCGCGATAAAAATATATCATTGCGATGAAAATAATATTGTTGGGGCAACCATATTTTTTTTACGCTCCGAAAAAAAACGTTTTGTTAAAAAAAAGTATTGAAGTAATATGAAGTCTTACATTTTAATGAAATTTAATATAGGTATTACATATTAGAAGTGATTCCTCAATCACAAACTTTTTGACTTAGGACCCATACAGATTTAGAGGAAAAAAATAGAATTTTCAAATAATGTTGAAAAGTTATTATTTTTATTACTCAAATTGAATTAAAAGTTTTTTTTTTTTTTTTAATTCAAAATTTCAAAATACCATGTGGTCTAATCCAAAGCTAGGGTTTGAATCCTGCCGAACTTAAATGAAATTTTTACTTAATAAATTTCAAAGAATCATTTTTAATTTACAAAAATATATACAGTGAAAGCTTCCATAGGCGGACAGCGATCGTCACGCTGATTTTGTCCGTTATCGGGAAATGTCCGTCTATGGGATATGGTACATTATTTTTCTAACAAGGTGTAATTCAGTACCATATCTTTTTATTTCAGCATCCAAGATTGATTGCAATGAATTAACTTATAGACTTACATATTCTTATTTATACATATGTATCGTCAACTAAAATGAAAAAGGCCGTAACCACTTAAAAATTAAATGTTGGTTTAATTTACTGGATTATAATGTACTGACGCAAACTACATTTATACAAAAAATTTCATGCTCATATCTTCAAAAAATATATCAATATTGACAAAAGTCAACTTCATAAACGAAACAGTCGTAATATTTGTTCCAATTAAGAAAACATTTATTTGAAACCTGTTTTATGATTTACGTTTAAAAAATTTGACTTAAATTTAAAATTTTAAAAATTGTTTCTTTTGCTTTTGCGGCTAACGACGTTTTGCATTTTTATTTAGACATTATTTGCAATAAATTATGATTTCATGAAATTTATGTTATCGAAATTATGGCTACAGTTCGTTTCTCTCCGTTTTCATTTTTCGTACGCGAAAAAATTATATCTTTATTGGCTAAGGGCCAGACTTCTTTCAACATCATTTTTACTAACGATTTTCCAGAAATTTAAAAAATTATTGAAGACAAGTTAGACAACAAAGTCATCTACATATATTGGCATGTTGTTGGCATTTAAAAAGAACAGGATTAACTTGGTAAAATGATGTTGATGTCCTGTCCTCGATCTTAAGCAGCACCCAATTACTTTTATTATATGACTGATGACAATTTCGCTCTGCACAACAAGAGCAGAGTTTCTATGTCCTTTGTTTAAAAGAGTTGTCAAGATTTTTAGAAGTCTGTCGCCATTGTGTTGTATGAAAAACCATGGATCCATTATCGAGACTGTCTTCAAGACATAGATACCTGGGACAGCATCTACTTTTAGGGATAAAGTTTTCATTTTAATTTTTCTAGTATAAAGAACTTTTAATGAAGTGTAAAAGTCAAAATTAAATTATAAAACTAGTTTTTGCTCAAAACCAGCAAAAAGTTAACTAAAAAAACGAATAGTAAACTATTTAATTAAAAAAAATGTAAGTAAATATGAAATATGAATGCAAACACGGACAAAAATTATAATAAGTAGCATCTTATTAAAAAATATTCGGTACATTTCTTTTACGGTTTAGGATTTTTGTCCGCCTGCGAGAGCTGTTTTCTTTAAAAAAGGGTGTTCGCGTCCGCTCAAGAGAGCGTCCGCCTAGTGGAGATTAATTTATTCTAAAAATGACACCTAAACCATGGGACTTACAAAATTGCCCGCCAACCGGAGATGTCCGCCTATGGGAGCTGTCCGTTAAGGGAGCTTTTACTGTATATTTGACAGCATCTTAATCTGACATTTGAAAATTTTATTTTTTATTGTTTGAAGATAAATTATAAAATATTTTTTCCAAATCGTGGCCAAAGATCGAACTCAGGACCTATCGTCACAAGCCCAAGAGGTCATCGATATGTTAAAATTTACTATTTTTATTGCTTATAAAAAACACTTCAAATCTAAATAATTCTTTTTTATAAAAAACACATCAAAACATGCCTAGAAATTCTTGTCAAATTAGGATTTTTTTATTATGAAAATTTTAATATTTTTTTAAGGAAAAATAAAAAAAATAAATGCTCTATTACACACTGAAAGTGAAACTTTTACAGAACCATTCTATATAATGACTGAATTTTAAATAATCTTTAAATTAAATCATGTACATATATATGAGATATACGAAAAATTTTACAAAAGAGGACTGATTACGATATTTTATACATATAAGTACATTCGTTCATATAAAAAATTAAACGATTATTGGCGGAATTCGATTACCAAGTTTCTATTTGGAAATCAAGCTCTTTTTTGATTAGTGTCAAGTTAGATCACAATTCTAATATGGTAAACCTATGTGAAGGGTATAAAAAAATGTTTTTCTTAAAAATCAAATAAAAGTTTGAATGGTACCCAGCAAAAACTTGGTAATGACATGTAGTTACGGATGTAGTTACAACATATTATTGTCTGTATTATATTGAAGCTGTTTAGTAACTAATTATTTATAACCCTAATGTAAATAATTATTTATTATCAGATTTTTGAAAATATTAATTTTAATTGATTTTTATAATGCAGTTACCCATTCATATATTTGAAGAAGTGCACAGAAAAAAGTAAAAATGGACTTCAATTACGAAATTTGTAATATTAATTAATTTTTAATTGATTTTGCTCCAATCATCAAAATGATAATATTAATAACTAGAATAATTGATATTATTACTTCTTTTCCTTAAATAGAAGCAATGAGCTAAAAATTTTTGAAAATTTACTTAAATTTATTTTATTTCTGTACTTTTATAGACAAATATTAAATTTTTCTTTATATTTTATTAACAGCTGTCAATTTATTACGAAACAAAACTGTAAACCAATTAGAAAATTAATTATATCAATAAATCATATAATTAAATTCCAATATAAAGTTAATTAATAATTTTATTAAAAAAATATTTGAAATATTTTTTTCTGTGTGATACATAAATGAAAGGCAAAAAAAAAAAAAAAATATATTTTATATCCTGACATTGCATCACTTATTTATATTTAAAATGTAACTAGTTCCTAATGCTTTAAAATCAATGCGCAGTTTAACAGCTTGGAAGTAATTAGTTATTGTAATGACATCTAAGTAATGTATAGGATAAGTAATGTCATCACTGTGTTAAAATAATGAGTTATTCAGCTAATGTGTAAGTAGTGGAGAACCATTACATTAGCTTCTTAACTCATTACATGGCAACCAAAGTTTTTGCTGGGTATGTATATACAAAATTCGCTTGAGTTAAATTTAACATTTTTGCATGTTTTGCTCTAATACAGAATAATAAATTACAACTAAAAGGGATTTATAACTCTCAAAAGGAAACACGAATTATATATAAAGCAAAAGGTAAAAAGAAGCTTGTGCTTCTAAACAAAACAAAAGATATTTTTGTATGTATATAAACATCTATGTAAAACCTTAATACGCATGCAAAGACATAAAATATATATACATTTGTATGTACGTGCTTTAAATAATAAAAATGAACAGTAACAATAATAACGAACTGTGAAATTGTTAAAAAAAAAGTAAAACTTGAAAACTACAAGTGTCTTTGAAGAAAATTTTAGTTTATCAGAAATGATTTTCTATATATAATTTGCTAGGCATTTTTTTCTTTTCAGAGCTTTCTGAAGCCCTCAGACGTGGTAGAAATTGGACTTATTTATAAATATGTTCATCCTTCAAATCCTAACGGAGCCAGGTTTTGAAATTTCTATCAGGAAGCGGAGATACGTGGATTTATATATTTAATTTTCTAAGCCTTTTTTCTCTTTTTGGAGCTTTCTGAAGCTTCCAGACAACGCACAGTGGGTTGAACTTTAGCGAAAAAGGGAATTAATTCGTGTAAGTAAAAAAATAAATATTTTTTTATTAATAAATACGTAAAATATTACAATTTCAAATAAAAATATTTTGGAAAACAATTTTTTTTAAATTGTTATAGCTACTTTTGTTTTTCAGGGAAAATGAGCTTTATTTAGACTTTTTGTTGTAACTTTTGAACTAAAAGCTATAAATTAATAAATTAAACTGTTAACTGAAATATACTTATTATCTATATATATAAAAGAGTAACGTGACTGACTGACTGATTCATCATCCCACAGCCCAAACGGTTGAAGCTAGAGAAACGAAATTTGGAACGTAGGTAGGTCTCCCACCATATAGATCCAATAAGAAGGGATTTTTGGAAATTCGAATGTTTAGGGGGTAAAAAAGGGTAAAAACGGGTATATCTCCTAAACTAATGGAGATACAAAAAAAGTTGAATAGTTATCGTTATTCATTTAAAAAATAATTGGACAGGTGTCTGGTACTTTTTTGAAAATCGGCCGTTTTAGGGAGAAAACGCTTAAAAACTGTATTTTGGTACTTTTTTGGCATCTTTGAAACCAATCAACATACAGATAAAATTTATGTCGTATTCATAACTTATCAAAAAATGAGAAATACAAATTTGGTACTTTTTAGAAATTCAAACGTTTAAGGGGTAAAAATCGTACCTATTTTTGGTACTTTTTTCATAAAATCTTTTTTTATATTTATTGAAATATTCATATGAGTATTTTAATATGGGATGCCACTACCATTTAGAAATTTATTGGAATACAATTTTTGATACTTTGAAGGGTGAAAAAAAGTACCAATAAAAGGGGTAAAGGCGGGAAATTACATTTTATTCAAACTTAATAATGAATTTTCAATTACATTAAACATAGAAACATGAAATTAAGAAAATGTAGATAGATTCACAAGAGTGGAATTTGTGGTACTTAAAGATACGTGGTCTTGTGTGTAGAAATTCAAGAGGATGGACTTTGTGGTACTTTTTTCTTCTATTGGTACTTTTTTTAATTTTCTGTAATATTTAACCTAGAAACATGAAAATAAAAACGCATTTTCCGATGTTGGAAAGAATTCACAAGGGAGCTTTGTGGTACTTTTTCGTTCTTCTAATGGTACTTTTTGAATTTTCTATAATTATGAACCTAGAAACATGAAATTAGGGATATGTGGTCCTTAGTTAATGAAAATCCATAAGAGGGGACGTTGTGGTACTTTTTTGTTATTTTAATGGTACTTTTTGAATTTTCTATTATATTTAACCTAAAAATATGAAACTAAGGACATGAAATGCTAAGTGAATGAGGATTCATAAGAGAGAACTTTGTGGTACTTTTTCGTTCTTCTAATGGTACTTTTTGAATTTTCTATAATATTTAACCCAGAAACATGAAATTAAAGATATGTGGTCTTAAATAAATAAGAATCCATAAGAGAGGTTTTTGTGGTACTTTTTTGTTCTTCTAATGGTACTTTTTGAATTTTCTATAATTATGAACCTAGAAACATGAAATTAAGGATATGTGGTCCTAAATGAATGAGAATTCATTAGAGGGGACTTTGTGGTACTTTTTTGTTCTTTTAATGGTATTTTTTTAATTTTCTATAATATTAAGAGTAGAAACACGAAATTAAATATGCATGGTCCTATGTGAGAAAGAATTCACAAGAGGAGTCTTTGTGGTACTTTTTTGTTCTTCCAATGGTACTTTTTTAATTTTCGGTAATATTTAACCTAGAAACATGAAATAAGGATATGTGGTCCTAAATGAATGGGAATCCATAAGAAGGGACTTGTGGTACTTTTTTGTTCTTCCTATGTTACTTTTTTAATTTTCTATAATTCTGAATCTAGAAACATGAAATTAAAGATATGTTGTCCTAAATGAATGAGAATCCATAAGAAGGGACTTTGAGGTATCTTTTTTCGTTCTTCTAATAGTACTTCTTGAATGTTCTGCAATTTTCATCCTTAGAAACATAAAATTGAAGATGTAAGGTCCTAAGTGAATCAGAAACCTTTAAATGGATTTTGTGGTCCTTTTTCTTTATTCTAATATACTTTTTCGCAATATGTTTTTCTTTATTACATAAGTTAACATCTTATATTTTATTACTATATAAAAATGTTAACCCAATTATACCCAATAATTCTTTAAAACTCTATATATATCTCGAAAATACCCCATTTTTAGGGTAATTTTTGCACAATTATTAAAAATATTTATACAACATATATCCGAATAAATTTTATTTTAGAATAGGTCCACTATCTGAACTTTTTTACAAAAACTAGCAAAAATCCCATTTGGAATTTTGAAAATTTAAATTTTTGTTACTATAAGGTTGATTATGAAAAATTATTGAACTTTGAGAGAGTGTATCAAAAAAAGTTGACAACATAGAACAATAAATTTTAAAGATTATGATAACTCAGTTTGTTTTCTATTACCCGGTATAAAAATTTATTGCAATATCCACACTTTTTTTTTATTAATCCTCGAGTACTGTTCAACCCAACGTGCAGCGTAAAAAAACTAAAAATCGTTTTACTTATAAAACTATCCGTCTACAAATCCTAGCGGAGCGATATTTTGAAATTTGTATCAGGTAGTAGAGATAATTGGATTTATGTGCATTTTTCTCTTTTCAGAGCTTTCAGAAGATTTCTCTATATGCGATTTTTTTTTTAATTTTTTTTATTATTAATTTTTTTGAGGTCTGTACCTATTCTATGGAACGGTTCTAGAACTAGTTCTTTAATCAATGATTTTTGCTCGAAATTATTATATTCAGAACTAGTTCTATAGAAGCGTTAAGAAACGGTTTCAGAACCTGTTTCTTTTATTCTAATTAGAATAAACTTCGCCTACTAAATAACGTGATTTGTAAGTGAAAATAATATGAAAAACAGCTTCCACTTTTGGTGCTATAACTGATGAATTTTATTCGCGATGTCCAAAAATAACACTAGTTTTTATTTGGGTTCCAAAAGAGTTGTTTTGGATGCCGACTTTTTTACGCACAAGAAAAAACATTTGGCTCGGTTGAGATTTGAACCCACGCATCAGCATACTGGTTGTGTTTGTTAGTCTGCTACTCGCTACATCACAATCGACTTATATTTTTATGAGCTAAAAAGTGGTTTTCATATAGGAAAATAAATAGAGAAAATTTATAAAAAAATTGCCTCAAGTGGGAGTTGAACTCTCTTTGAATTTAATTACACGTTTTTTTAGTTAGGCGCTCTAGACAACTGAGCCACGTAAAAATTAAATTACTTTCATATTTACTAAATATTAGTTATTGAAGTATTATTAGGTAATGCTGCGAGTGGCGAATAAGGCTATATTGTAATGCATACAGGAAGCTATTGCTGTTAAAAATAGTAGCTAAGTTTTTGCTGGGAAAGGGATATTTCCTAAAGGCCACTTTTAAAATCAAATTTTTTTTTTTTTTTTTTTTTTTTTTTTAATTTTAGTAATTTTTAAACAATTTGTTCTCAGAAGTGATGTAGAAGTAATACAGAATTAGTTCTTAAGCACTAGTTCTCTATAACATTCCTTCAAATGAATTTATAATCACAGTTCTAAAAATTTCTAATCCATTAGTGTCAGAATTGGTTATGATAACACTAGTTCTGAGGACGTTATTAAATAATCTGAAGTGGTTCTGATTACACCAGTTCAAGAACATGATCTAAAATTTTTCCTGGGTTATATTATTTTTCCTGGCATTGGCAGGGTTATATTTATAATGCATATAATATTTTTGGAATATTAAAATTATTTCGATAGTTAGGGAAACACAATTCATCTTCTGATTCCGTCTTAGGCTCTTATTTTATTGTGATATAAAGTAATTAGTATTTGCAATAGATACGGTGCAAAATCTTTATAATGTTGCAAAAGCTAAACATGTCTTAATATATTTATACCCTACACCACCATAGGTGGTTGGGGTATTATGCGTTTGTGCTGATGTTTGTAAGCATAGAAAAAACCATCAGATCACCACCTTAAAGTATACCGTTCGACTCAGAATCACTTCCTGAGTCGATTTAACGATGTCCGTCTGACCGTCTGTCTGTCCATGTAAACCTTTTAATCAAAGTACAGGTCGCAATTTTGAAGATAATTCGATGAAATTTAGCATGCGATCTTCTATTAGGTCAAGGACGAACCGTATTGAAACTGGTTATGATCGGTCCATTATTTCACCTAGCCCCCATACAAATGTCCTCCCGGAAAAGGGTTTAACATTCATAAATCCTTTAAATATAGCAATATTTTAATGAAATTTGGCACATATAATTTCCATATAAGTTTAAATATGTGTGCCAAATTTTAGGAAGATCGGTTCAGAATTTACCATTGCCCCCATTTAAACCCCTCTTCCGAAAATCACTTTAAAGGCATAAATCGCACTAAAATGTTAGTATCAAGTTAATATTCGACAAAAATAAGTTTTATATAAATGTAAATGATAGTGCCAAATTTTACGAAGATCGGTCCATAATTTACCATAGCTCCCATATAAGGCCTTTTTTTCGGGAGTCACCCAAAAATGAATAAATTCATGTGAATGTTAGTATCAACGTTATATTCTGTATTCGAATGTTTTATTTTACACTTAATAAAAATATCGGTCCAAAGTTGACCCCAAGTCTAATAAAAGATTCCTGCCCCAATTTTAATGTAAACAATGGTGTAGGGTATCATATGGTCGGGCTTGACCGACTATATCTTCCTCTCTCGTTTTATATGTAGTTATTTAAAAATACCCTACTGGGACTGTTTGTATTTGTATTATTTAAAAGGTTTATGAAATATTGTATGCAGGTTATAAACATTTTTTTTAAATAATTTACACAAATGTATGGGTATCTTTATGTAGCTGAGTGATTATTTTTGTTATATAATTGTATATCTCCTTAAAAGAATCATTATTTTATAGTATGTCTAGATGTGTATTTCAGTAATTTTTTTTACTTTAGTTAGTCATGTGTATGTGTATATGATTTAAATTTTCTAAGAAATACTTACTCTATTTTGTAGATGATATCTTAAATCACCGCCTGTCAGCAGGTCACAAACCATAAATAAATCCTCTTCATCTAGTGGTAGGCCAATTGTAAAAAAAAAAAATAAATTGAAAAATGGGAAAAATAAAAACATTTTATAAAACTGTTGATGAATATTTACATATAAAAAAAGGAACAACATCAATTTAATTGAAAAGGATTTCACAAGCAGGCTACTACATTATTTATATATACATTTATATTCAAGTATTTAACAAACTTGAAATAAAATAAAATCCATTAATCTATGCATGTATATATTGATTAAAAAGTTTTTTTCCCATACATTTCGTCGAATGGATTTTTCGTTCGACATCGTAGGACAGGCTTATAATTTCCTTTATAAAGTATTTGTTAATGATTTTCAAAAAGTGTTAAATATGAATTTTAAAGTGGTGAATGTACAGTAGGGCCTCGATTATCCGTGTTTCGATTAACCGGCAACGTTGATTATCCGGGAAAGAAAATTTGTATTTGTTTTCTTTTTTTCTATCTTTTAATTTTTTTTTTTTGCATTCACCCTCGTTTGAATGAGTCAGAGCAAAGTAAAAGCTGGTTAACGAAAATATGAATTTGATTGACATTATATTTTTTTAAGAAACTACGTAAAATGAAACCCTTATGTATTGTTTGCTATTTTTTTTTTCAAAATTATTATTTTTTTCCTTATATTATTTTAACATGTATATGAAATCCCTGAATAACACTGGTCGACAAAAAAATCCTCCCCCATAGACGAATAGTTGGACTTGATGTATTTTGATATGAATATGAATCTACTTTCAGTTTTTCTCCATCAGGTCTGTATTTTTTTTATGGGCGTGTCTAATATTTCGCCCATAGTAAGGCCATTACTCTAGTATATTTCCCCATAACTCAAGAACGGTGTGCACTATTGATCACAGTAATAAACCAAAATGCGGACTAAAATATCTTCAAATTCTCTAAACTTAATTTTTTTATGTGCTCAATAGTTTCGGAGTTATTTTGAAATAAGTGTCCAAAAAAAATAATTTTCATGCAAAATTTTAGATTTTTTTGTTACTAAAATTTCTTTTAATAAAAGAATTCATCTAAAATGTTACAGTTTATCATCTTTATTTTAAAACTGGTAATGCTGTTAATAAAATAAGGCATGTATCTTCAAAAATGATGCACAAATCTAAATTTTATTCACAGTTAAGTAAAAATATCATGTTACATACATTGAGTGAAAATGCAGTGGTGGCCATAAAAAAATTTGTTTTTATTTTTTCTTGAAACAAAAATAGGTGAACTAGGTGGATTTTGACGAGTTAAACAAGAATCTGCATTCACTTTTTTTCTATCGCGTACTGATTTTTTTTATGTGCATGACTAATATCATCTCCTTATTGAGCGGTCACACTATTAATTTCGAGAATGGTTTGTCAAAGTTAGGCTGTAACTCAAGAACCCTTTACAAGATTTTGATAAGTAATATATCAAGGTTTGTCAACAATATTTTTCATTCGCTCAAGAATTTCAGAGTTATGGATCAAAATTAAAAAAAAAACAAATTTTAATATTTTCGGTATTAATTACCGAATAACTACGAAAATATTAACTAAACAAAAAATTTTATAAATTCAGCTCAAAACAATTTATATTAAAGTTCAATTTATCTTAATTGGACAAACCGTTCTTGAGTTATACAAGTGTGACTGCCTAAAGGCGGGGTCATAGTAGTCATGCCCATAAAAAAAAAAAATCAATGCGTGATAGAAAAAAAGTAGAAGCTGATTCTTATTTATTCTTATTCCATCAAATTCACCTTTTTATACCCACCATCAAAAAGATGGGAGGTATATCGATTTTGTCATTCCGTGTGCAACATGTCGAAAGAATCGTTTAAGACCCCATAAAGTATATATTTTCTGGGTCCTGGTTCGATTCTGAGTCGATCTAGCTATGTCCGTCCGTCTGTCTGTCTGTTGAAAGCAGGATAGGGCTCGAACGGGACAACGTAGAGGGACGAAATTTGCCTCAAATATTTATCTTATATAAGGTTTTTTGGTATTGAATGGGCAAAATCGGTTAATAAACCAAAAAGTTATGGGCAAAATACTAGAAACACAGGGTGTCCGTTGTAGCTTCATTTCATACTATTCTGCTGATATCTCTTAAATAAAAGCATGTATGACAACGAAATTTTGTACAAATAGTTTAAGGACCAATGTAAACTCGAAAACATAAAATGAGCGTGGTCCGCCCACTTTACCGCCCATCTCCCTTGTAACGAAAAGTTGATGGTGGGTATATAGATTCGGCCAAGCCGAATATAACATTCGCGCTTGTTTTTATTTAAGACGAAAAAAATATTTTTTTGTGCCCACTGTATTTCCACTTAGCTATAGGTATGCATGGATATCCTAACTTAACTGTGAATCCAATCAGGATTTACTCGTACTTTTGCCAGCTTTGAGATAAATATGATAAAGTGAAACAATTTTGATTTTTTCACTTTTAAAAGAAAGTTTTAGTAAAAAAAAGAAATCTTTTTTTCGACACTTTTTTCGAAATATCTCCTTGATAGTAGATTGATTTAAAGCTAATTTTATTCCGCATATCTTGGTGTATCATTTATATAAATCGTGCATACCGTTCTCAAGTAGTAGTGAAATATACTCGAGTAATCGACATATTTAGGGCACAATATTAGACACGCCCATAAAAAAAATCCCGACCTGATATTTTTTTTTTGAAGGAGCTCGAAAAAAAATTTTTGTTGACAAGTGTAATTAATTGAATTATATAAATAAAAAATGTTTTAAAAAAACTACTCAAAATTTTTACTCAATTAACCGGGAATATTGATTATCCAGAATGCTTCCGGTCCCGACCATTGCGGTATTTTAATTCCTTAAAAGTATTTCTATTTTCAGCGCATTTGTTTTCTCCTAAATGAGGCGTATAAGTAACAATTATTATAATTTTTTACATTATTTTCGTTCTGTATTTATTTGTGGTTCTAGTAAAAGTTTTTGTATGGAAAATAATATTTATTAAAAATGTAGGCTGCAAAGTATGAACCGATTTCAAATAAAATTGGAAAATATTATTTTCTGAAATGCTTTACAATTTTAGCACAGATACATTCATCCAAAGTTGACCATCTCGTGTGTAAACTTTTATAAATATTAATCGATTTTAAATCTATATTAAAATAGTTATCGTTATTCACTTAAAAATTAATTGGACAACTGTCTGGTATTTTTTTGAAATTAGTTTTTTTTTTTTTTTTTAGAGAGAAAACGGGTAAAAAATTTATTTTGGTACTTTTGTGAACATGTGAACATAAAAATTAGATTTATATCATACTCGTAAATTATTGAAAAATGGCAAATATAAGTTTGGTACTTTCTGGAAAGCCGAACGTTTAAGGGTTAAAAATTTAACTTATTTTTGGTACTTTTCACAAAATATTGTTTTCTATTGATTGACATATGTATACATATGTATACATATGATGAATATTTTACATTGGATCCTACTACAATTCAGAAATTTATTGGAATAAAATTATTGTTTCATCCATGGGGGATGAGAATTCAATTCATTCAATTCTAACTCACTTAGCGGTGATGTGGTACTTTTTAAGTTTTTTATAATATTGAACCTACAAACATGAAATTAAAGATATATGTTCCAAAGTGAATTATAATCCATAAGAGGGGACTTTTCTATAATATTGTACTTAGAAACATGAAATTGAAGACATATGTGGGTAGTAATTGAAAGTAGGAAACTTTGTGGTACTTTTGCGTTCTTCTAATCATAACTTTTGATTTAAAGTTTTTTGTAAAAACTAACCTGGAGTCATAAAGTTAACGATATATTGTGAGGTGAAAATCAACAAGCTCTATTATTCCCATTCTTTTCTATTGAAAAATAATGTAAATAAAATTTGGTAGTTTTTTAGCTTTTAAATGTTTAGGTTGCGAACAACCAGTACTTTATTGGTACCCTAAGAATATTCTAAACCAAAAAACATAGAAATAAATTTAAAATATTATTCTTTCTTCATCAGAAATATATATATGTCGTATTCTATTATTTATTTTATTTCTTGGTACTTTTTTTTAACTATTTAAATGTAAATGTACTGTAGATATGTATGTATCTCTTGCCCAACACTTTCAGAAATTTGAAGTTTTGGGTTTGAAGGCTGCTAAGCTGTAAATTAAATTACATTTTGTTTTTTTCTAAATAAAAATTTAAATGAAATTTACTGATTTAAATATTTTATATTTACACCAATGTTTGTCGGAGTCGGTAGTTCATATTAAACAATCAAAGACTTCAAATTGTAGAAAATTTATTTATAAATTTAATTATAAAAAATTTGGATTTATTTTGTCTTAGCGCTATAATCTTTAAAATATAAATATCCCAACAAAAAAGCATTGAAAGAAAAACTGTAAAAGCGATGATTTTAACAATGTGTTATCATAGGGAGGAAGTTTTTAGTGCTGAAAAAAACTGCAGTGTTTTTAATCCATGGTCCTACCAACAACAATTTTTTATGAATTTTGTACACTGTTTCTCTCAAAACGAATGAAATACTTTTAAATTTGTGAAATTTTAATTTTCCTAGAAATGAACATTTTTTCGATGCTAAAAATATATATATTTATTTTAACAATTTAGGAAGTAATTACACTGGTCAACAAAAAAATTTTTTTTTGAGTTCCTTCAAAAAAAAAAAAAAAAATAAAAAATATGTAGACTAGATGTAATTCTGCATGCTAAACTCGAATCTGCTATCAGTTTTTTTCCATCAGGTCGGGATTTTTTTTTATGGGCGTGTATATTTCACCATTACTTGAAAACGGTATGCACGATTTATATAAATGATATACCATGATAAATCGCTCTACTATAAAATTTTCATCCGCTCAATAGTTTAGGAGATATTAAAAAAAATTTTTTTTTTTTTTTTAAGTGAAAACATCAAAAATATTTAAGTTTATCACCTTTATCTCAGAGCTGGAAAAACTACTAGTAAATAAATCCACGTATTATAAAAATTGATGCACAAATCTTGATTGGATTCACATTTAAGTTTGGATACCCATGTATACCTAAGAAGATATATAATAGTGCGCAAAAAAAAAATTTTTTTTTTCGTCTAAAATAAAAAAAATATATGGATTAGATGGAATTCAACATGCTAAATAAGAATGAGCTTTTACTTTTTTTCTATCACGCACTGATTTTTCTTTTATGGGCATGACTACTATGACCCCGCCTTTAGGCAGTCACACTTGTATATCTCGAGAACAGTTTGTCCAATTAAGATAAATTAGACTTTAATATATAGCGTCCTAAATTGTCTTTAAGCTGAATTTATATAATTTTTTGTTTAGTTAATATTTCCGTAGTTATTCGGTAATTAGTACCGAAAATTTTAAAATTTATTTTTTTGAAAAGTGGTGAAAATTTTGATCCATAACTCTGAAATTCTTGAGCGAATGAAAAATATTGTTGGCATACCTTGAAGACAATTTTCGTATGCTTTTTTTGATGTATCACTTATAAAAATCGTGTAAAGGGTTCTTGAATTATAGCAAAGAATATTCATATATAGAATGCGCATCATGTAGAAACAAAATTTCTTATGGCGGGTTCTAATCATAGTACCTGCTCTCATGTAATTCTCGCTCTCAACATTTTGCGATGATGAGGGGGATAAGTAACAAGGGAAAACTAAATCCACCACCAAAACAGAGAGAGAGAAAGAGTTTAAGTATATGTGTTTGTACATGTGTGTATTCCTTATAAAGAATTGCAAATAAAAACACGCACACATATATATAAGATTGTACATGTATAAAGATCTTTATTTCAAATTGAAAGAAACAATTTGTTTCTTGTATTTTGAAAAAAGTGCCAACAGAATTTTTAGTTGTTTATTTACTAATGGAAAAGATATGAACGTTAATATTACAGTAGGGCATAGCATACATGTTTTGTTGTTTTACAAGTAGAAATACTTTGATCTGCACCGACGTGCTTATACCTTTCTTAGTGACGTGACAAATTTTTATATGATTTCGAAGTTGTCAATTTATATTTTATAGTTTTATTTTTGATAAACTAATAATTGTTATATTTTACTTTTATATATTATATTTTTATATATTTCATAAAATGTGCATATAATTTGTTTTTGGTGTTTTTTTTATTATTATTAAAAAAAGTTTTTATAGAGAATTTTTAGTTTTTGAAATTATTATTAAAAAAAATATTTAAATTTTTTCATTTTTAAAAGTATATATTTTTCCATTTTTTGGATTTTTTAGAAAGAAAAATAAAAATAAAGTAAATAGTAAATAAAAGTTTTTCCTTTTTTTCGGAAAAAAATTATTTTGTGATTTTTTCCATGTTTTTGAGTTGTATTTTATTTGAATCAAGAAATTGTTATTAAAATATACATTTTTTTAGAAATAAATAATATTAATATTTTCAATTTTAAAACTTATTTTTAAATAATATATATTTTATTTAGTAAAAAAATAGTTTTGAATAAAAAAAGTATTTCATTTCTTTTATTTTTGGGCAGAAACAACATTTATTTTGAAAAATAAAGAAGTTTTTTTGATTTCCTTTTTCTAAGCAAAAAGTTATTATTTTTTTTTATACAAAAAGAAATAAATATTCATACAGCAAAGATTCAATTTATAGACCTAAATTTTTTTATAAACAAAAATACTGATTTTTTTTAATATATAAGTTATTTTTTTTGGCAGGAAATAAGTTATTTTTTATTTATTCATTTATTTATTTTTGTCATAATAATTTTTTTATATAGAAGGTATATATACAAATTAAATATTTTTTCAAAAGATCTTTTTTCAATATAATTCCACCTTCTTTACAGAATAAAACAAAATTATTAAAGAAAAATCTAATTTTTTTGGTGACAAATTTGTTATGAATAAAAAAAATAAAAATATTTTTTTATATTTTTTTCAAGTGGATATAATTTTATATTTTTGTTTTTATTTATTTAATTAATTAATATACTTAACTTTAACATCTGTTACTTTGAATACATAAGTAACAAAACTACACAAATCAAATTTTAAAATACAAATTTGATATTCTGAAAGTATATTTACATAAGCTCATATGACGTTTAAAAAGGTATAAGTAGTTCGGTGACGATTAAAGTATTTCTATTTTTAAAACAACAAAACACATATGCTATGCCCTACACTAACATACACGATCGTATTTTATCTCCTTTAGTAAATAAACGACCAATTCCTTGTTTCTACTTTTTTATAGGCACTACACCAGCGATCGCCACACTCATACATTCACAATTATGTTTGTGTATGTTTTGTTTTTTCCATTATGAAATTATACACCAAAAAAATAACATCATTTTTATAGTCATTTTATTTTGAAAGTTTCTTCGTCAATTCAAGACTTGTAAGTGGAAATACACGTTACTAGTTTAGAATTTTAATAGTAATAACCAGGGATCGCAACGATTACCATAGTAATCATAAAAATTAAGATTTAATGTTTATTTTTTCTATTATTTGATTAAAAAAAAAATATAACGATAAATTATTAATTTAGGATTTTAATTTCTTATTAAAAAATATCGAATAATTCAGCACGAACGATTATTTCAGATTTGTATTTTATAATAAAAAATTAATTGTAGTACATTATTAATTAAAAAAAGATAGTTATATAATTAAAAAATCATATTAATTAATCCTACTTAATATTAAATATTTTTCATGAGTGTATCTCAAGCAACAAGCAATAACACAACATTCTTGCTTGAATGCTCGTGCGAGACTGACTTTCTTGTGTGTTTTTTATTAATTTCAAGAGCATAACAAAAGAGATAAAAACACGCAAGCTTCTTTTCCTTTTGCCTTCCCTCCCGCATCATGAAATACTTTTAAAAAATATTTCAGTTTTCATTGACATGCGCCTTCTATATGTTGTATATTCTTTGATTATAGCCTAAGTTTTACAAACCATTCTCGAATTTTATAGTGTGACCGCTGAATAAGGTGATGATATTAGTCATGTACATAAAAAAAAAATCAGTACCCGATAGAAAAAAAAGAAATGAATTCAGATTCTATTCAAGAAAAAATAAAAAAAATTACTATGGACGAAATATTAGACACGCTTATAAAAAAAATCCAGACCTGATGAAAAAAAAAACTGAAAACAGTTTCATGTTTAGCACATCAAAATATATCAAGTCCAACTATTCGTCTATGGGGGAGGATTTTTTTGTTGACCAGTGTTATTAATAACTTCCAAAAAACTACAAAATATACTCCTAGTTTTACTTTTGAACTGGTTAAATGTTCTCTTTTGGAAGCACTTGCTGGAAATTACAAATTATTTTTTCTCTTGTGCGAAGTCTTAAATCTCTAAGTTGGAGCAATGCTTAAGAGTTTATAAAATCGAAATTCGAACTTACTTTGGGAAATTTAATTAATCTGTCGCTTAGTGCGAGGTTTCCCAAATTGGGGGACCCCATAGGGGTCCGTGAGAGAGACTGAAAATGTGTATGGAATTATTGTACATAATATATTTTTTTGTATTTTTCTGCATAGTATAATTATGCCAAAATTAAATATATATTAAAAGAAAAAATCATAAGAATACATCTGTCAGATAACTCATACAAAAAATGTATAAAATGTAGGTTTATCTTATTTCAGATTTATTGCAGAAAGTGAAATAAAGGAAGAATTATTGTTAACTAAACCTTTGTCTACCACTTCCAAAGGTATAAAGATGTAAATGCATCAATGATTCACGATCAGGTTTTCTAAATCTGTGTAACTCAGGGACAAGTACTTGCTGCGAAAACCTTGCCTGATATATTTAAAATGGCTCTTCAAACTACTATAGACGTAATAAATTTTTATAAAACTACAGTTACGGACAAGTACCGAAGTACCGAAATCGACCGTTATAGTTAAATAATTTTATTTTCAATTAAATGGTAGAACTTAAGATCAATTAAAAAAGATTTAGTGAAAAAATCAAGTCTGAAAGTCTTAATTCTATTAAGTCGATTCAAAATCTACTTGGAACATAAATTTCTTCTGGGAAAAAAGGAAAACAATTGGATTATTTCTTTGGAAGACTATTCTAGAGTCCCCTGATGCTGAGATATCGACCTGACAGTTTTAAATGGTAGTAAACCTCTCCGATATGTTAGTAACACCATTATGCTTAATTGTACAGGGGGTATTATGTGTTTCCAAATTTGTATTTTTTGAACTCATATTGGAAAAGTTCTGCTACCAAATTTAATATTTATATTCTTCTATAAAATAAATACTCCTTTTTTTTAAAAGATAATACGCAATTTTTATACTCTAAGGTACATGAGGATACTATTTGACGCCTTTCCCGGTCTGTATTATAAGACTGGGGCTTTCCAGAATGGTATTTTCGCCAATTGTCTTCTCATATTCTCAGAAGAAAAAAAAAAAAAAAAAAAATCAAATCATAAATGAAATTTTGGCGATTTTTTAAAAAATGTTCATACCCGAGGTGACCAACTTTGGAGGTCCATCCCCCGTCCCCCAGACCCGCTAAAGACCTGTGCTACTCCAAATCAATTGAAATACACCTCAGGATTGTCCATGCGAAATTTCATTCAGTAGTTCTAAAGTTACAGAATTATTTCCAAATAAAATCGTTTTGGGACCACTGTGAATAGTTCGGGTGAAGCGATAAAACATTCGCTAAAGTTTGTTTTTCTGCCCATAAAATCCAAAATTTTGATCACGTTTGGATGTGGAAAATGAAGTAAAATATAATTTGTTAGAAATTTCAACCAATGTTAAGAAGTTAATAAAATAAAAGCATTTGATTACAATTAATACTTTTTAATTGTTTATGAGATTTCAAAAACTCAGTTTTTATATTTAATAAATAAATTAACTTTATTAACTCAAGAAATTTCTAAAAGGGTCCATGAAGCATTAAGTGCTGTGAACCCTTAGCTTAGTGTAATCAATAGAGTCTAAATAACGTTGATAAAATATTCAGTAAATGTAAATGGAAATTTCACATTCATCTCTGATATGCATTCAAATACAATGCATTGAATAATAATAGAATATGTTTTCCAAATCTTTTTATTCAATACAAATTTATTAATCTAAAAAAGTCTTTTATATTTACACTTTGTATTTATTTAACAATATTTTCTGGAAATCTTTGTTGATTTTCTTACAAGTTACTCTAAAATATAACAAATGACACTCAACCATAATAAAACAAATAAAACTAATGGTCTGCCAAGAACTATTATGAAAAATTCTTAGAACTTGTACTATAAAATGTAAACTTTACATGTAGAAGTAATCAAATGAAAATGCATATTTTGCAAAGAAGAAAATAACAAAATAAACTTTTTTAACTAAATAATATTCATACATAAAACTTTTCAAACAAATATTTTTACATTGAATGTTGAAAATCATACAAACATGAATAAATTCATTTATATAGAAATAAATATCCATATAAAGCCGTGATATATGTATATACATTAAAGTGCCTCACGAAAAAAAGTTGCAAATGTACCCCTCTAGAAATGAAGATTAGTATGTTCTTATATGATTCCGAAAATATTACATCTCAATGTTAAGATTTACCATTTTTAAAACACCTCTGAAATTACGTATTTATTTCAATATTATTATTTAAATTTCATTTAAATAATTATTATGTCACTTTTCAGTCGCGGAATATTAAGATTTTACTAACATTTTTTATCACATTTTCATTGTTCAAACATATAATTATATATATTTCGGATATTTTTCAAAATATATTAGGTTTTAATATGCCATAGGAATGGTCTATCCTGCTATTACTAGGGAGATAGACGCGGTTTTCCAACCGGTTTTAAAACAGGTTTTTTCAGTCAATGTGCTGTCGGTTTTTTCAAAATGTTCATTTTTTGAATGTCGAATAGAACGGTTTTTTTTAAATACAAAAAACCGGTTATAAAAATAGCATTTTATTTCAGAAAACATGTACTAAATAGTGATATTTGAGTCGAAATTAGGAATAATTTTTTAAATATTCATAAAGACTGATTTCTTTTGTTTTAAAAATATAGTTTAAGTCTAAATTGGAATTTATTCTGTAATATTAAACAAATAAATAATTAATAATTATCCTGTATGAACTTTTTAATCTGTAATATTTTTACACCCAATTTAATTTTTTTGATCCAATATTTCCTTTATTTTTTAAAGGTGTTGTGTTAAAAAAGTTTCACCTGCATAATCGTTTCAATTGAGACAGGCTTCCATATTAAGCCATGGATTCTATTTATGCTAACTAAAATTTAGATGATTTTTTCAACAATTTTGAAACATAATTATCTTCTAGTCATCTAGATATATAATTTGCTTAGCATTTTTTCTTTTTCCAGAGCTTTCTGAAGCTCCCAAACGACGTAGAAAATTAAAATTTGGCTTAATTATAAAACTTTTCGTCAACAAATCCTAATGGAGCCATATTTTGAAATTTTTATCAGGGAGCAGATATAAGTGGATTTATGTGTCTTTTTCTAAGAATTTTCTCTTTCTTTCCAGAGCTTTCTAAAGCTCCCAGAAGACGTAAACCCTATTCGTCCTAAAAATCCTAACGGAGCCAGATTTTGGAATCTCTATCAGGGAGCGAAAATACGTGGATCTATATATATATATGGATTTATATATGTCTTTCCTAAGCATTGTTTCCTCTCCAGAGCTTTCTGAAGATCCCAGACGACGTAAGAAACTAAAAATGGACTTACTTATAAAACTATTCGTTCTACAAATTCTAGCAGAGCCAGATGTTTCTATCAGGGACCGAAAAGTCTGTTTTTGGTATTAAGAACTTTTGAGTTGCTATACTTATTGTTTGCTCTCCAAATCCTATCAAAAACTGATTCTGTATTTCGGCCAGGGAGCGCATTTACGACGATTTTTTTATTTTGAAAGGTTTACGAATTTAAAACTTTAATCAATATTATCACAATAAATTCTAACGGCTTCAAATAATTGACTTCGATTAAGTAGAGGAAGGTGTCTAAATGTTGTTCATATTTTTTTCTTTTAATTTTCGGATTTGTTTGTGCATATTTTTATAATTATATTATTTTTCCTGACATTGTCAGGCTTTTACGCTTGTATTTAATAAATTTTAACTTGATTATAAGAATTATTGATTTTTTTAAAGAAATGTAGTATTTTGATATAAATATTAACTTCTGCAAAAAAAAGGTTAACCGGTTTTATCTGAATTTCAAAAAGTGCAACCGGTTTTTTTTAAAATACCAACTATTCGAACTATTCGAAAACCGGTTTCTCAAAAAAGTCGAATAAGCGATCACCCTAGCTATTACTGAAGATAAGACGTAATTAAACCATTAAGAGCTAGAGGGTCAATTTTATGCATTTAGTTCACAAAAGCTTAAATTTACAATTTTTGCAAATAAATCGCATGAAAGTATTTATTACTCTTAAATATTGATAAATTTATGAATAGTATAGTAAGTTCATTCCAGTGATGCCAGATAGAATTTAAGAAAAATCCCTCTGTTTAGTTGAAAAATTCCCTTTTTTCCCTTTTTTTAGAAAAAATTGTCCCTCCATTTTTCCCTCCTCCTTGAAATCGCTATTTATAACAAAAACTACAAAATTTCAGTAAAAAATGCATTGAAATTCACATAAATGTAGTTTTTGTTTGAAATTCAATAAAAAATATACAAAAAATATTTTAAGCAAAGGACGAGAACACTGAAAATATTCATTCGGCAAATTAAGATTTCTATTTTTAAATGAGTGGGTATGATAATATTGCATTTTTTGCTTATTCATTTAAAACTTTTATCGTTTTTTGAAATAAATTTATACGTATTAAAAATTCCCTCTACTTTGACTAAAATTAAAATTCCCTCCCATATCAATAGAACTTAGTGAGAGCTTTTAAATGATGCGCTAAAATATAATTTACGATGAAAAATGTTCAAAATATTTAAACTTTAATAAAATACTACTTAAAATAAAATTATTGAACATTTTACTAAAATTTTAATTTCGCGAGAATGAAAACAAATTTTAATTTATTATTATTATTTTTTTTTTTCAATATGTAGTAGACATCGTTTTTCTATCATATGTTGCAATTTGTTTGACAAAAAGTTAAAAACTGTGTAACTGTCGATCGAAAACAAAATTTTTGGAGGTATTTTATAATTGAACCGAAATATTTTGGGAATTGGTTAAAAACATATCAAACTTTAATTTTAGGGGGGTACATTTGCAACTTTTTTTATTCTCATAGAAATCAAGGAACTGTAATATACATATGTAGTAACAAAGTTATTTTTTATCTATCGTATGTTTAAGTTTCATACATATATTCAATTTATCTTTAGTATTTTATAAAACTATATATTTAAATTTTCAATAAAATTTCTCTTACAAGAATTGAAAAACTAAACATCATTATTCAAAGCTATTCTTACAATCTCTGCTCTTCTATCTACGTCTAGTTTCAAAAGAAACAATTTATAAATTTCTTCTAACACAAAGCAATGTACATAGAAAATGAAAAATAAAAAAAGTATTTCAAATTTACCTTGAAATGAAAACCATAAATTCACTAAAAACGGATGTTCCAATGAGGCAAGCAGCTCGACTTCTTTGATAACACCACCCAAAGCACCACGACTTTCACAGGCTGAACGACTAACATATTTCATGGCATACAATATACCGCTATCACGTTTTTGTACAATGCACACCTGGTTATTTTTATCGTCGTTGTTGTTGTTGTTGTTTTCGTTTGTTAAATGTACACAATCATGAAGGAAAACATACAAACGTGTTTGATTATTGCCCCCGGTAGTAAGTTTGTTTTGTTGTAACATGAGAGAAAAGAAATAGAGGATACAAAGAAAATATGTTGAATGAGTAAAATTGTAATGTATCATTTTAACGTTGATATATAGATATTTATATAATTTTGTGTAAAATATAAACTGAAATGTAATATTTAATTTATATATATATATACAAAAAATAATGATTTTTGTTATTTAAGATGCAGGATATCCATAGCATACCATACCAGTCCATATTTTGTGATAAAGAGAAATAAATTTGTTTTTGTCGAAAGTTTTACTGTAAGTATATGGTCGCTGTTCTGTCAAAAACTGTTACATATTTGTTTTTTAACAAATTATTTCCCTTACTGTATAAGTGGAAATAAATAATTAAAATTATTGAATTGCATGAATTACCAACTTTTCTTACAAATTAATGTTTATTTCATGATAAATGTATAATGTATTTTATTAAAATCGACGAATTTTTCCCCCATATTTCTGGTAATTTATGGATTCCATTCCAAAACCACTTATCATCTTTTAATCCCGAAAAAATCAATCCAAATTTATACGAAGCTGGAGGAGACAACACTAAATAGTTCGTAATTTACCACAGATCATTATAAAAATATATGGTGACAATATCAAGTCCGTCCTGCTGTCTATCCAGAAAACTCAACTTTAATCTAAAGTAAGTATATGGTCGCTGTTCTGTCAAAAACTGTTACATATTTGTTTTTTAACAAATTATTTCCCTTACTGTATAAGTGGAAATAATAATTAAAATTATTGAATTGCATGAATTACCAACTTTTCTTACAAATTAATGTTTATTTCATGATAAATGTATAATGTATTTTATTAAAATCGACGAATTTTTCCCCCATATTTCTGGTAATTTATGGATTCCATTCCAAAACCACTTATCATCTTTTAATCCCGAAAAAATCAATCCAAATTTATACGAAGCTGGAGGAGACAACACTAAATAGTTCGTAATTTACCACAGATCATTATAAAAATATATGGTGACAATATCAAGTCCGTCCTGCTGTCTATCCAGAAAACTCAACTTTAATCTAAAGAAATTGCTTTATTATCATAGTTCAAATTACTACAAATAGTTACATTAATTCGTTAAACTAATGGCTTTAATTTTCTTACCCTCATTATTCTATGAAATAATGAACTAAGAAATAAATTGCTCACTGTTTTATTACAACGCAATCATTCTTGATGGTAAGCTCAACATCAATTCTAAGTGTACGTTATGGATGTTCTGTTTATTTAAATGTTAACAACTGCATAGTTTTCTAATTCGAGTAAATTTAGATTTAAAATAAAATATTACGGTATTTACTTGTCACATTTTGCTTCAAAAGATGTAAGAAATTAATAAATATTTAGATTATATACTACCTATTTATGTATATTAGAGTGGCCTAAAAATTAAAAGTATCGATGTTCCCAGCTCAAATGAAAATTTACTTCATTCTTAGATACTCTTTCTTAAAATTTTCGTCTTGACATTATTTATTTGTCAGCTGGATCAAACTGGCTTTAATTTTATTACAACGTTTTAAAATATAATTTTCTTTATATACAAATATTTTTATATAAAAAGGATTAATATTAATTTAGCATAAAAATGCGCATATATTTTTAAGCTTTTTAATGATATATGTATAACTCTTTATACTGTTACAAACAACGAAATAAATTAAGTTTAAGTGAAATACAAAATTTATGCTTGTTTTATGCCTTTGGCAGAAATATGAAAAAATGCGAAAAACCTGAAAAAACGACATATTTTAATTTTGATCCAACTGACGCACATTTAGTTAAAATGTATCAAAATTGGCACTTAATTGTATTTTGAAATTAAAATTTTTGTAATAAAGTTTGGTACCGAATAAAAATATACATAATTATATATCAATAGCAATTAAAATTTTAAAGCTAGGTTGTGCTGTTTTCTTATAAAGAGCTGTCAAAGTTAAACATTTTTTTACATTTCTGAAAAGAGTAAAAAATTATATTCTCGTCAACTTTCACTGTATTTATTTTAAATATAAAGTCTTTTAAGGTAAACATTTAAAATGGAACCATCAATTTCAAGTATTTAAGGAGTGCGATCGAAAAAATCTTAACACACGTTTTGCCTCATAACTTTTCTCAGAATCAATATTAATTTTTTTTTGATGTAGTTATCATGGAAAAATACGTCAGTTATTATTTTTAATAACAACCATGTTGATTTGTCATGATTTTCATCAAAATCAACAACAGATTATTAAAAAATTAAAAAAAAAAAAAAAAAAAAATCCAAATAGGTCCTACAAATAATTGGCCACAGAATTAAATTTCTGCCGTCAAACTGTTTCTAATATTATTAAACAATATCAGGAGAATTTCCTCATTGGTAGGAAACCCGTTTCGGAATGAAAAAAAAAAAAAATGTCTACATGATATTGTGAAGGCCAGAAAATTGAAAGAATGTTGAAAGGAACTCCAAACACATCTGGTAGAAAAGCAGCCCAGTTAGCTCAGTGCTTTGACTCTTTCATAAGAGAGCACAAGGTGTACACACACTTTTGGCCCAATTTGGTATCATGTCACTACGGTAAGAAAGCTCTGTAGTGGTACCAAAACAATAATATAGTTTTTGTACCAAGAGAGGTCAATTCTATAAATTGTCCATAGCTTAGACCAATGGAGAGATATTTTGCGCTCTTGTGAAAAGTGAATTGAAGAACACAAAAAAGAAGTCCTGGAATACCGAAGATTTTAAAAGAATATGTGCACACTGCTCCAAAAAAGTAATTTTCAGCAGATTTTACTATATATGTATTTTTCAGTTTATTTAAGGACAAAATTGTCTATCGAATAAAGAAGTCTATATCTTTATTGAGTCAAAAGATAAACGATTTTGAATTGGCAAATTTGCAAAAATTAATAAACAGACGGACGAACAAAAGGACGGACACTAGAATTCTCTGAAAAAAGTCTTAAAATTCCAAAAGTATATTATTTTTTTTACTTATTTACTTATTGACTAATATTAAAACAAAATCTAAATATTAAGGTATTGATATCACCTTTTCCTGAATTAAGTGCCATTTTCGACCCATTTAACCCAAATGTATAGACGGACGGATATTGCCATTCTGCCAAAAAATATTTCAGAATTCTAAAAATGTTATTTTTTAAAAATTAATAAATAGAAAAAATAGAACGAGATTATCAAAATTCGGATATAGGTCAAAAAACATGTTTGATTCTTCTTTTCGTCTTCTTCCCGCTTACCATAGAGTCAGTAAAGTGGCAATTGCTAATACGCTCATTGGTGACCGATGGAGAGCCGCAGATGACTATACACCAATGAATCTTACTGTCTAAAAGCGGGTTAATTGCCACCAAATAAACTGCTGGGCGTATTCATTTAAATATTGACATCATATTTCCCTGAATTAATCGAAATATTCGACCCCTTTTACCCCAATGTGTGACGAGAGGATAATGTCAGGACGAACATTTTTAGAAAGGTTATCTAAGAATGAAGTAAATTTTCATTTGTGCTGGGAACATCGATGCCTAATATATATACAGTAGCAAGTAAAAGTGGAAGAATACCAATCACATTCTTACAAAAAATGCTATAAAATCCAAAGTAGAAATGCTAACGAAATAAAAATTTAGGTTTCTTTTAATATGGTGATATATTTTTAGGAGATATAACCAAATTACATAAAACCTAAATTTTCTGCATTTATTTACAAAAAATTAACACAATTCTATTCTTCCACTTTTGCACGTATGTTTTTTTAATATTTATTAATTTTAAATATAAGGGGTTATAGACACCTTATTTTTTAAAATTTTTTATGCTCTTGGACATACTCTTCACTAAGTTCTCTGTAGTTTGAATTGGTATTTTTGTCCATTCCTCTGTTAATCTAGCCCAAATTTCATCTAAGTTGGTTGGCGCTCATTCATGGGTTTCCAGTATTATTTTTAGGAGTACCCAAAAGTGTTAAATTGTATTCTAATCAGGACTTTGTGCAGCCCACATTGGTTTATGTATATATGTAATTTCCTAAGCCTTTTTCTCTTTTCGGAACTCTTTAAAGCTTCCAGACAACGTAGAAAATAAAAATTTTGCTCACTTATAAACATTTTTGTCGTACAAATCCTAACAGATCCAGATTTTGAAATTTTTATCAGGTAGCGGAGATAATCGCATTTATGTGTCTTTTTCTAATAATTTTTTCTCTTTCCAGAGCTTTTTAAAGCGATTAGGGAAAGGAAAAGCGCCATATATTCATATATTTTTTTTTTAAGATTTTCGGATTTGTTTGTGCATATTTTTATTATTACTTACAATATTATATTTCCTGGTATTGGCAGGCTTATGCGCTAGTAATGCCATATATTTTTACTAAATATCCAACATTGTACTAAGTAAAACATCCCTAAACCATGAAATCATGTTTCACTGTTTATTTTACCTGATGCCTGTGAAGATACTCATGTGGACAATGACAGTAATATTCATTCATATATGATTGAAAACGGTTTATTATACCTACCATTAAAAATATGGAGGGTGTATTGATTTTGTCATTCCGTGTATAACATGTCGAAAAAATCATTTAAGACCCCATATTTTCTGGGTCCTGGTTAGATTCTGAGTCGATCTAGCTATGTCCGTCCGTCTGTTGAAAGCAGGATATGTCTCGAAATATTTGTCTTATATAAGGTTTGTTTGGTATTGAAAATTAGTAAAATCGGTTACATAAGTTATGGGCAAAATACTAGAAACACAGGGTGTCCGTTGTAGCTTCATTTCGGACTTTTCTGCTGATATCTTTAAAGAAAAGCATGTATGATGACGAAATTTTATATAGATAGTTCGAGGGTCGATATAAACTTGGAAACTAAAAATGGGCGTGGTCCGCCCACCTCCCATATAAAATGAAACTTCAACGAAATTGTGTACAAATAGTTCAAGGACTAATGCAAACTCGGAAACAAAAAATGTGGACCGCCCACCTGCCATATAAAATAAAATTTGAAAAGGTTAATGGTGGGTATATAGATTCGGCCGAGCCGAATATAACATTCGCTCTTGTTATTACTAATATTAAAAATTATACACAATTATAAATATAAACTGAAAAAAATCTTAGCACCATATCCAGTATTAAACATTTTACAAATAATTAAAGGCGAATTTAGAAAACATTCATCCATTTTTGTTCGCTATTGTACATATTGCTATATTATATACATTACCTTGCCAAAGCTGCCTTTACCAATGGCGCGTAGGATTTGAAAATGATCAAAATTGACTGAAATAAAAAGAAAATGTAGGTGGACATAAGTATAAAACACGTAAAATATAATAAATGAAAATAAATTTGTTTATTAGATAAATAAATATATTGACAACAGACACTCAGACGTATGATAAATACAAGTAAATTGAATATTAAGTATACGCTAAGTAGTATTGATATTAAATAACATAATATTACAAATCAAGAAAACAATTGATGCTTAATATATATTAGGGTATCCAATTATTCGGGGTTTTATATTATTCGGTTTATTCGACAAATAATTATTCGGGGTTAAAAGTTGATCGGTTAATAACCGATTAATGGCAAATTATTCGATTAACCGAATAGTCTCAGTAAAACATATTAGACATATAAATAAGACTTTTTGTAATATTTAATCGATTGAAATAGTTATTTAGAATCTTAATATAGAACATAGAGTTTATCTTATTAGTTCTTTCGGTCATTTGTATGAAAAAATTGCACTTTTCGACCTAATACTACAAAATATTCTCCTAGTTCAACTTTATTTAATAAATCAGTCTTTTTTATTTAACTCTTTTTATTTTCTGTGTGAGAATTATTTTCTGTCATAAAAGTAAAAATTAATATTAACATTTTTACGTACATTTGATGATGAACATTAAAATGTTTATGACTTATATAACTCTGAATTTACTTTACTTACAACTATATTTTCGGAATTTCTATTGGTACAAGATCAAGTATTTGTAAAATTTTAATCGTTTCATGTCGCATTTTATCAAATAAACTGTCTCAATAAAAAAGAATATCCAAAGAAATAAATAAGATCCTAAACTTGTGATCCAGAAGTAATAGAAAGTTGGATCATTTCGATGTATTTAACATAGACTTGTTTCTCTTTTTTGATACGTATTCAGTGAGAAGGAAGTCATGTTCACGACTTCGTGCAAAATTTCAATGAATGTCCAAATCAATTTTTATTGGCGAAAGGAATTTAATTTTAATTTTTATATTAACCAACATATTTTTTAATAAAAAAATTATGCATAACACTATTTTTCATTTCCATAACAGATCTTTTTAGCAACAAGTATTTGAAAAAATAACAACCAAATCTCAACGTTTTATAGCAGAACAATTCATTTGAATTTTTTTTTATAGCAATGCAATTAGCATCAACTTCTAAAGCACATGATAATGTACACTTATTGATACTTTGAAAGTAATGAAAAAGTACTCCCATAAAAATTTATTTTATTTATTTTTGCTGTAATATAATAGATATTAAAAAAAATAATATGTGGTTGACATAAATTTATCTTAAAAAAAAAAATTTCAAAATTTATAACTATAAAAAAACAAAATTTCGGTTAATCGGTTATTTGACACAATTTATTCGGTTTATTCGTTATTCAAAAATAGACAATTTTAAATTATTCGAACAGTTAATCGACCAAAATTAATCGGATACCCGAATGACGGTTAATCGATTGGATACCCTAATATATATACATACTATGTATGCATTTTTAAATAAATATAAAAATCTATATATTTTTTGATATTTCAATTTAATAATAAATATGAAAATTACACTGGTCGACAAAAAAAAAAAAAAAAAAAAAAAAAAATATATATATATATATATATATATATATATATATATATATATATATATATATATATATATATATATATATATATATATATATATATATATATATGTATATATATGTGGACTAGATGGAATTCTGTATGCTAAATTCGAATCTGCTTTCAGCTTTTTTCCTATCAGGTCGAGATTTTTTTATGGGTGTGTCTAATATTGCACCTTAAATTAAATAATAAGTATATTTCACTATTACTAGACAGCAGTATGTACGGTTTATATAAATGATACACCAAAATATGCGGAAATATAATTGGCTTTAAGTCGTTTTATTATCAAATTTTTATCCACTCAATAGCTAAATTGTAGATTTTTTTTCTAAAATTTCTTTTTCAAAGTGAAAACATCAAAAATGTTTCAGTTTCTCAAAGCTGGTAAAACCACGTGTCAACAAAATTGATGCACAAATCTTGATTTCATTCACAGTTAAGTTAAAATACCCATGCATACTTAACTTTGTGGAGATACACCAGTAGGCAAACAAAATTTTTTTGGTTTTCGTCTTTAATAAAAAAAAAAAGGTGGATTAAATGGAATTTAACGTGTTAAACAAAAAGCTTTCAGTTTTTTTCTATCACGTATTGATTTTTTTATGGTCATGACTACTATGACCCCGCCTTTAGGCAGTCACACTTGTATAACTCGAGAACGGTTGGTTTAATAAAAATTAAATTAAACTCCAGTAGATAGCGATTTAAATTATCTTTGAGCTGAATTTACATAATTTGTTGTTCAGTTAATATTTCCGTTAATTTTGATCCTTAGCTCTGAAACTCTTGAGCGAATAAAAAATATTGTTAACATACCTTGAAGATAATTTTTGTATGCATCTTTTGGTGTATCATTTATCAAAATCGTATAAACAGTTCTTGAGTTATAGTGTAAAGTTGCGAGCAAAAATGGACGAATACCAACCACATTCTTAAAAAAATACTATAAAATGCAAAATAGAAAAGCTAAAGACATAAAATTTTAAACCATTCTCCATAGTGTGACCGCTGAATAAGATTATGATATTAGTCAGGCCCATAAAAAAAAATCAGTACGTGATAGAAAAAAAGTGAAAGCGGGTTCTTGTTTAACTCGTCAAAATCCATCTAGTCTACCTATTTTTGTTTCAAGAAAAATTTAAAAATTTTGTTTTCCCCACCACTGTATTTCTACTCAATACCAAAAAATAAATTTTAGTAACAAAAAAGTTTTTTTCGGACACATATTTCAAAATAACTCCGAAACTATTGAGCGCATATAAAAACGAAGTTTGGGTGACTTGAAGATATTTTTAGTCTGCATCTGTGTATCACTAATGGCAATCGTACTAGAGTAATGGCCTTACTATGGGTAAAATATTAGACACGGCCATAAAAAAGTCCTGATGAAAAAAAAATAAAAAAAAAATTGAAAGCAGATTCGTGTTTAGCACATCAAAATCCATCAAGTCCAACTATTCGTCTTTGGGGGAGGATTTTTTTTTATCGACCAATGTTATTTGTCTGTAAACTAAACAGATACTTGCAGATACTTGTAAAATAATATACATACAGTGGCTGACTGCTTATTTTATGTAGAACATATTTTCATGTTAAATGTTCTATAGCTATGCAGCAGATTGGAAATTTAAAAAAAATATGGTATCATTTGATAGCGAAAAAACTCTAGTTTTACAAAACTATTTCATTTATTGCAAAAATTTGCATTTAAATAACTTAAAAGTAAAAAATAAAAATATGCTATTTTTTTTAGCTCACAGCTTATTTTATGCAGCCACTTCTCTTTTGAACGGTACTTCAATGTAGCGTTGTCCAGTGAACTTTATTTTTTCCATCTACTTCTAGAAATGCCTGCGTAATACTTTTGATTTGATTTTGTTAGTTGATGCGTCAATGACAATGTAAATGTAATTTTGTTCAACGCGCAGCGCTATAGAAAGGATTATTGGTTATAAACCGTTTTAAAACGGTCACTCGCATCGAAAAATAATTCATGTGGTTAAAATATGTGCTTCTATGATACAAGAAATCATTGTGAGTTTTTTTTTCATGAAAATCGCTTCATCAATAAAGGCAGTGAAGCACCGAATAAAAATTTTAACAATCGTGGCTACGATATATTTTAAGGAAAACAAAGGCCAACCCAAGGTTCTCAGAACCAAAATTGACATCAGGAGTTCAAGTTGACTTGGGAAAACAATGTTGTGTCAAAACTTTTTGCCGTGTATTGCACCAACATTATTTTGAAGGCCAAGTTTTACGCAAGAAGACTTTAATTTAAACAAAGGGGGCTGCATGTTCAACCCTACCAAGGAACTTGTTTCGAAGGATCCTACGTATTGGAATTCAATTATTTCTTCTTAATAGGTTAAAATTCTATATATATTTGGCTCAAATATATATATATATATATATATATATCAAATATTTTGAAAACAATTAAGGCTACCATTCCAGATAATAAATACAATAGTAATCGGTCGCAATTTTTAATTTTTTGATGTCGAAAGTGGCATAAAATAAGCTGTGACCGGTTAACCGGTTTTTTACAGAAATTAATATTTTTATCAAAATATTACATTTCTTAAATAAAAAACAATAAATCTTATAAAATTCAAGTTAAAATTTATTAAATATAATTATTTTTGGAAATAACTTCTAAATTGTAGGAAAATAATCATCAAAAATGATATTAAATTTGAATTAGCATAAACAGACACCATGGCTTAATATCGTCACCGAAAATGCAAAACAACGTAACATCAAAAATTTCAAATTTGTGTTTTTGATGAAATATAGTTTATTTTTCCAAAATACGTGTAATCACAAATTTTCAGACTTATAGCTCAAAAAATAACGATTATATTAACGAAGGCAATGATTTTATTAAGTCAAATTAACGTAACATCACATTTGTTAAAAAAATAAAAAATCTTTTTTTTACAAATTTAAGTTACAAACAAAGGTTCGAAAGGCTTAATTCTTTAATTCACTATTTAAAATCGAATTAAATTTATTATCCTATTCATTCTTTTAAAGCATTCATATTATTTTAATTCATTGTATTTCATATAAATTGAATTAATTCTGTAAAGAATTAATTCCTTAAAGAATTCATTCATCAATTTACAATTCAAGCTTAAAAAGTATATTGAATCATTCAAATTTTCTTCAATTCAAATCTATTACAAATTAGCTTTAGAAAATATTTTTTAATTCATTTTGTAAAAGAATAAAACACAAAATATTACAAATTGAATGAAAGAAAAATATTTTCATTTAATTAATTCTTCGAAGTTCTGGTTACAAATTATTAAAAATATAATAGCTATTAAAATTTTGGAGTAAAGGTTATCAGAAATCTTTAATTATAATTTTTCTAAAATTTTTATTGATGTTACGTTTTTTTTTGCCTACCTTAAAAAATATTTAATAAATATTTAATAAAATATTCAACATAAATATATAATGCAATATTTAAGGATATAATAACCCAAAAATTGTTTGCAGGACAATTTGTTTAGATTTTAGAAAGTTTTTTGTGTCTCCTGTAAAGTTGTGAAAAGTGATGTTACGTTGTTTTGCATTTTCGGTGAAACAATTCTGCAGGTGAATTTTTTTTAATAAAACATCTTTAAAAAATGAAGAAAATATTGGATTAAAAAAAAAAAACATTAAAAATTTAAATTGGATGTAAAAATATTACAGAGTTACAAGAGATAAAACAAATTTCATTCAGGATAATTATTACTAATTTATTTGTTTTATCTTACAGAACTAATTTCAGTTTAACCTTAAACTACATTTTTAGAACATAAAAAATAACACTTTATGAATATTTAAAAAATTATCCCTAAATTTCGATTAAAATATCATATTTTTTTGAAATAAAATGTTATTTTTAAAACCGGTTTTTGTCTTTAAAAAAACCGGTCTATTCGGCATTCGAAAAATGAACATTTTGAAAAAACCGACAGCACATTGACTGAAAAAACCGGTTTTAAAGCCGGTTGGAAAACCGATTCGATCACCCTAGTTCTATGTTAAACTAGAAATCTTTCTCTTTTTAATGATACCAAATTTTATTTTTAATTCCACTCTGTTACTTTGTTATGGAGCTTTAAAAATAAAATTGTGTACTGCATAATTTAAGCTGAGAGCCACTGTATTTATTTATGAATAATTTATGTTTAAAAATAAATAAAATTTATCAAATTTACATTGATTTATATTTAAATATATTAGTATATTAATAACTTAATTAAAGAATATAAAATTTTTTTTGAATATATTAATTTATGTTTATAAAATATGCAAATATTATTTATTAACTCACAGTCGGATAGTTACTTGTCGTAAACATCCTGTTTTTGTTGTCATAAAAAATTATTCTTAAAAATAACAAGTTTTTGTTTGCTAGAAATTAATAATGTCATAAATTTTGCTGTAAATAAAAAAAAAAAACTTGATATAGAATTTTTCACTTCTCTGTCCTTCTTTTTGTCTTTGAAAAGTTTATGCATATCGTTAGCTTAAATGCCAAAGGATCTAAAAACCAATCGAGGAATTTTAGTGGCGCAGTAAAAAATGTGTCAAAATAAACATTATATGTAAGGTAAGGTAAGGTAAGGTAAGGTAAGGTAAGGTAAGGTAAGGTAAGGTAAGGTAAGGTAAGGTAAGGTAAGGTAAGGTAAGGTAAGGTAAGGTAAGGTAAGGTAAGGTAAGGTAAGGTAAGGTAAGGTAAGGTAAGGTAAGGTAAGGTAAGGTAAGGTAAGGTAAGGTAAGGTAAGGTAAGGTAAGGTAAGGTAAGGTAAGGTAAGGTAAGGTAAGGTAAGGTAAGGTAAGGTAAGGTAAGGTAAGGTAAGGTAAGGTAAGGTAAGGTAAGGTAAGGTAAGGTAAGGTAAGGTAAGGTAAGGTAAGGTAAGGTAAGGTAAGGTAAGGTAAGGTAAGGTAAGGTAAGGTAAGGTAAGGTAAGGTAAGGTAAGGTAAGGTAAGGTAAGGTAAGGTAAGGTAAGGTGAGTTTAAATTTGATTATTAAAGTATCCCAGTATTATTTATAAATATAAACATTAAAGTTGTTCACGATAGGCTGGTTATCAGGTTATGTGATTATGTGGTCATATTTAAAATAGAAAAATTCTTTAAAAAACAACCAACTTTGACCAACTCATACCCTTTTAATGTTGAAAAATAATAAAAATTTGAACATGTAATATATATTGTTGTTTTTAATATCACTAGATCAACCTTATTATATTTGTATTAAATTATTGCATTTTGTTTTACGATATGTATTTTAAAACTTTTTATAAAAAAGGGAGATTTTTATTATTGTTTATAACATAGCATTTTTTTTCTTAATTTCTGAAGAAAAACATTTTCCAACAAATATGAAAAATATATGAAATAAAAAAGTTTCTTTGCTTCTTTCTCTTTTTGGAAACAAAAGTTTGCAAATAATTTTGAAAATTGATTTATTGAATTATTTATAATAAATATGTGTCTTTAATATTAATCTGAAGAGCTTCTATGTAATGCGCTTAAAAGTAAAAATAAAGAAATTAATTTTGTACAGTGAAAACATATAATTTGTTCTTTTTTTTTATAAATTTTCATATCCACCATCTAAAGAGATAGGAGGTATATTGTGGGATTGTCATTCAGTGCCTAAAAAACTATCTTAGACCCCATAAGGAAAATATATTCTCAATCTAACAATGTTCATTCGCCTGTGTATCTGTTGAAAGAAGGATGGGCCTTGGGGCCAACCCCCTAGGGGGATGTATATCCAATATGTATCTTATATAAGGATTGTTTGGTAATGAAAATGGGCAAAATTGGTTCATAAACAAAAATGTTATAGGCCAAATACAGAAACGCAAGGTGTCCGATGTAACTCTTATTTATATTAAAGGGGAGTACGAAGTGCTTCTTGTCATTATTTGAATGCTATAAAATGACTAGTTTTTGCACTTTGGAAAAACTAATGATACCCAGTTAAAGGTGATTATACTTTTAATCCAAATAAAAATGGTTGTTGAGTTTTTATCCATTTTGGACTAAAAGTACTTCAAACTACCCTTTATTCCACTGATATCTCTTATTTGCGGTCTACACAAGGCTTTTTCTTGAACGCACATTGAACAAAATGTTGTACGCACATGCATTTGGTTAGTGTGGACCCAACTTGTTCATGTTTTGTTTGTGTTCGCACACCGTTGTTCGCACAAATGTCCTGCCCACTGATAAAAAAAAAAAAAAAAAAAGCATGTACGCCAACGAAATTTTGTATAAATAGTTCAAGGATCAATGCCAACTAGGGTGATCGATACGGTTTTCCAACCGGTTTTTAAACCGGTTTTTTCAGTCAATGTGCTGTCGGTTTTTTCAAAATGTTCATTTTTCGAATGTCGAATAGACCGATTTTTTTAAACACAAAAAACCGGTTTTAAAAATAGCTTTTTATTTCAAAGAACATGTACTAAATACTGATATTTGAATCGAAATTTATGAATACTTTTTAGAGTATTATTTGTAATGTTTTAAAAATATAGTTTAAGGTTAAAACGAAATTAATTATTGTAATATTAAATAAATAAATTAGTAATAATTACTTCAATTGTAACACATGTAATATTTTTACACTTAATTTGAATGTTTCAGTCTTTTTTTTTATTCATTATTTTCTTCATTTTTCAAAGATTTTGTTTTAAAAAAGTTTCTCCTACAAAATAGTTTCAGTAAAATCATATTAACTCATGCTTTCTGTTTTGTTTGTTTTGATGATTATTTTCTTAAAATTTTCTTAAAACCCAAAAATATTGGTTTAATTCCCCACCTTAATTTGTACCAATCCTCTTTAAGTCGATTTGATGCTGATCGTCCGACGGTCTGTCTATTCATAAAAAAATAATTAATTAATTAATTAAAATACAGGTCACAATTTTTAACATGTATTTAATTTGAAATTTGGCACACAGATTTCTTATAGTCTAAGAACGAAGCGTGTTGAAATTGGTTATGATCGTTCCATTATTTAAACTAGCGCCATGCAAATATCCTCCCGGAAAAGGGGTTTAACGATCATAAATCCCTTAAATGTAGTAAGAATTTTTTTTACACATGTAAGTTCCATATAAGTTAAAATCTGTGTTCCGAATTTCATGAAGATCGGTCCATAATTGAACATAGTATTGGCCCACAATTCCACAGGTTTAGAAAAGAGGATACTTCCCCGAATTTGGTGCACATAATTGAGTAGGGTATTGTCGGACTTGACCGACTATTTCTTTCTCGTTATTTCCAAAAATAATTATGTGTAATATATTTTAACTTGAACATCATAATATTTATTGATTTTTCTTTAAGAAATGTAGTCTTTTGGTAGAAATATTAACTTCTGCAAAAAAAAACCAGTTAACCGGTTTTTTCTGAATTTAAAAAAGTGCAACCGGTTTTTTTAAATACCAACTATTCGAACTATTCGAAAACCGGGTTTTCCAAAAAGTCGAATAATCGATCACCCTAATGCCAACTCGTAGTCCAAAAATGCGTGTGATCTCCCTACTTTACTGGCCACCTCCCATATAAGTTGAAATTTTAAATTAGGAAGGAACAAAAAGTTGCAGATGCTTGGTATAAGTATTTGTATTCGGCCAGATAACATTCTCACTTGTTTATCTTACCCTCGAACTATCTGTACAAAATTTCGTTATCGTATATCGTTATCACTTTTGTTTAAGAGATATCAGCAGAAAAGTATGAAATGAATGTTATAAAGGACATCCATTGTTTTAAGTATTTTGCACATAACTTTTTTTGTTTATTAACCAATTTTCATACCATTTTCAATATCAAACAAACCTTATATAGAATAAATATTTGAGACAAATTTCGTCTCTCTAGGTTGTCCCGTTCGAGCCCTATCCTGCTTTCAACGGACTGACATACGGACGGCCATAGCTAGATCAACTCGGAATCTAACCAGGACCCAGAAAATATATACTTTATGGGGTCTTAAATAAGATAAATATTTGCGCCAAATTTCGTCTCACTAGGTTGTCCCGTTCGAGCCCTATCCTGCTTTCAACGGACTGACATACGGACGGACATAGCTAGATCAACTCAGAATCTAACCAGGACCCAGAAAATATATACTTTATGGGGTCTTAAATGATTATTTCGACATGTTATACACGAAATGACAAAATCAATATACCCCCATCTTTTTGATGGTGGATATAAAAGCCTTAAAATGTATAGTTTTTATCAGAAAATACAACAATAGCAAAAAGTTAAATAAGTTGGAATGCTTATGGATTTAAATTTTGGTTTCCTCTCATATAAAAATTCTACATTTTAATGCAACATCTACAGAATTATACTCCCATAAATATGTGGAAACCATATCCAGAAATTAGTGTTAAACTTTTAAAGGGTTTATTTTTGATGCTCGAAAAAAAGGAGATCTATGATAAGAAAAAAAAAAAAAAAAATGTACGTGCTATCATTCTAACTAACATGACAAATATAATTTTTGTCTTTTGTGAACAAATATTTATTGAAAGAATTTCACATAAAAGAATGCTGCAACTAATCAACAATTTCTACTTGAACAAACACTATCAAAATAATATTTTAAAATTAACTAAACTTTTGTTAATCCGGAAATGACCGGAACAACATATTTCATAAGGCCAGTGGCACATTCTTTTCTATATTATTTTTCCAGTTTGTTAAACATTATTTCTTTTTTTAAAGAAAATATCATTACAAATAAGAAAATGAACTTAAATTTAGTAAAGTATAAACCACAAACACGTGTCCAAGTGTTACTTGTCACAGCTGTCAACTGTGAACACAAACAAATACTTTAAATGAGACTTAAAAAATAAGTATTCACAGAGACACACTAACAGTCTTAAGAAATAGGATTTATATGTACATTCAA
Source organism: Protophormia terraenovae (assembly GCA_951394005.1). NCBI lineage: Eukaryota > Metazoa > Arthropoda > Insecta > Diptera > Calliphoridae > Protophormia > Protophormia terraenovae. The sequence goes on from OX596073.1 coordinate 129,726,665, forward strand.
GATGTTTATTTCCCAGTTGGCCAAATGGTCTTAGACGACAATGTCTTTGACGATTTATGCAAGACATGTCCCCTATTTTCTAAGTTGTTTTTTTTATCGACAACTCAAAAGAAATCATCGTTAAAGATAAAATAAGCGTCAAAGTCTTGTACTTTGCCTTGAATATAGGTGACAAAATACAATGTTAAAGACAAGAAGAACGACAATATCTTACATATTGTCTTCTTTCAAAGTTTAGTAGCGACACGATAAAAGACATAGGAATAAATCTTGTCTTCTATCAAACTCTATTAGCGACTCAGTCTTGCATATTGTCGTCAGTTAACAGCATTTGTCGACGATATGAAAGAATGTGTCTTGTATTCTGTCATCCGTAATCGATGTTGAAGACAAAAATAAAAACGTTGTCTTTATTGGCTTCTTCGATCAAATGCTTTTTACGACAAGAATAGCGACAATGTCTTTAATGTTCTCTTTTATTTGATTCTGTTGACGACAAACAGAGAGACCAGGTCTTATATATTATCTTCTGTCAACTTTGTAAAAGACAGATGTTCAAAATATTTCATCCATAAGAGCCCAAACACAACCAAACGGATTTCAACGTTGTTTTCCGCTCTAAGAGAGAAATGCAAATTAAATGATTTAAATGAATTAAAATTTCATATATATTTTGTTTTTGTTTCTTTATATTTTTTGTGTTTGGCAACAAAAAAACTACATATATAAAAAAATATTTATCTTTCTCTCTTAAATTCCATACATAAAAAATAAAAGGCAAATCTATCTACCTCTTTCTTTCTTATATAAATTTAATGTAAACTTATGTGATTCATTTTGCAACAACGGCAACACTGACAGAGAGGGAGAGTGAGAAAATGAGAGCTTTTGAGAATCTGTTGTTAAATTAAAATAGATTTTAATTTCCAGCGGATTCCGCTGTGTTGTTTTAGTTGTCAAATCTTCATATAAAAAAAAATAATCCGCTAGGTTGTGTTTGGGCTCTAAACGATGATAAAGACAATAAGAAGGACAATGACTTCAATGCAATCTTCGATCATATCGAGAGCTTATATTCAAATTGGGCCTCATCCAGATTTAGGCGTTTTTATGAAGCTAAGAGGGAGCACTATACCATAGATTTGAAGACAGGAAGGAACAAAATTTAATAAAATTTGTGATTATAAGCAAAATATCTTAGATACCAAAAGCAGTTTCTTAAAGAAATGATAATTAAATAAAAAGTACAATAAACATCGTCTTTAAAGGTTTTAATCATTTTTGAGTTGTTGATATGCAATTTAATACAATTATTTTTTTTGCAAAAATGTTTTTTGAAATTTTTTTCGCATGCAATTTTTTTTTTTTAAACATTTTTTAAAAATACATTAAACATAATTTTAATTTTGAACACATTTTCGTCCTTTTAGTAAACATTCTTGTTATTTGAAGTTTCTGAAGATTAAAAATGATCCAACCAACCACAATATTTTTCTCTTTTTATCTCCTGATTGGTATGATATCATAAATTTAACATATTTAAAATTTTTTTTTTTCCAAGAATATTATGTTTTACTTCTTTAATTTCCAATAATCAAAACGGGCTATATGAACATGTTATATCATACATTAAAAATAATTAAGACAAAACGGGCTATCTACCATAACGCGAATAATGGAGTTAATCAATTTATTTTTCAGTGTGAGGTAAGTAATATTAATAACTCGTAGAATAACGGATTGCAAAATGTTGAAAAAATGAGGGAAATCAACAGTTTTTATGATCTCCTGAACAATGGTGCTTTGCATGAAGCCCGTTTTGAATATAAGCCCTCGATATACTTTCGAGCACAAGATAAGTGACAATGTTCCTAATGTTTTCACATATTTATGTTTTAGATGACGACAATGTCTTTAATGTTTCCTTTACAAACTTTATTGGTGACAAATTAAGCGACAAGGTGTCATTGTCGTCTTCTATTTAGCTAAATTTACGATGTGAAGACCGACAATATCTTAAAAGTTGTCATCCAAAAACTATGTTGATGAAATGTTTTCTTTTGTCGAATTTTTTTGACGACAGATTGAGCTACAAAGTTTTGAATGTTGTCTTCTAACAAACTATGTTTACGATAAGATAATGGACAATGTTTTAAATATTGTCTTTTATATAACTCCGGTATGCAGGAAAAACGGTAAATTAACGATGTTTATAAATAAAAGAAAAAAAGAGTAGAAAACAAAAAATTCATTTTAGCACGACAAGTCAGAATGTTTAAACGTAAATATTTTATATGTTAGTAAAGAGAAATATATTTAATATTATTTAAAAAATAAGATTCGGTAAGTACAAATAATAAACAAAAAATAATTGGGTAATTTACTTAATAACATATTTTTTTTTTTTTTTGAAATATATATATTTTTAGATGGCACCAATAAAATGTATATTCGAAAAAGCGGAAATTTAAAACAATGGATGTAATAGTTATCGAAGTCCTCAACATTTTATATAATTATTATTATTTTTTAACAAAATTGTAATTAAATTTACATGCCTATTCACAGAAAAATTGTGACTGAAAAATAGTCATAACCCGCTTGACCTGAGACAAGAAACTAGTGAATGTTCGCAAAAACGAGCAATTTTCGAAACAAATATATTCGAGAAATTATCGAAAATAAAAAAAAAGTGAATGTTCGTAGCATCGCAACTTACTCGATAATTTCTCGATATTTTGTTACATAAAAAACGTATTTTGTTTGTGCGTGTCATTCTTCAGTCATAGTTCATATTAATCGGTTGTTTAACTTTTAAAACTTTTTTTTGAAAATAATTATAAAAATGGTAAGTAACATTACAACATGTCTAAAATACATTCGCAACATAAAATATTTATCTAAATGATACATTTTTTTCTGGCAGATTAATTCAGTAAACTTTGATCTAAAAAAATATGGATTCGGACAACAGAAAAACTGATATTATTGAGAATTTCTCTGGAACCATCGACATACAAGTTTCACCACTCTTTTTTTTTATTTCTTTATTTGTACGTTATTTGTTAATTAACTTTAAAATTAACTTAAGTCTATTTTATTTTTTGAATATTTGGTGTATTGTGTTAAGTTTAAAATAAACAAAACTGCTTTAAAAATTAAATTATCTTTTAATTTTAAAAGGGAAACGAAATGGGAATGAAACAGAATAGAATTATTGTCAACGGTTCAATAGTAATGTCGATATCGAACAATTTTCGATATTGGCAACGAACATTTTCTCGTTTCGCTAACGATATCACTTAAAATTCGATATAGATATCACAAACGAACCTTCGATATCGATCGATTTGCTGCCACAAACTGAACGACAGGTGAACTCTACGAGTTCATTCTCGAAACGCTTTCGATACTCGTTCTCGAAGGTTTTGTTAGAGAAATGTTCGAGAATTATTCGAAGGCGATATCTTTATCGAAGTTTGTGGTCAAGCGGGATAAAAAAATATAAAAAAATGTGTTGTATAAAAAACAGTGCATACATACATATTTAAAACATTTGAGGGCCAAAGAGCGATAAAGCATATATACAATACACTCTTACTCACATTTCCTGCAGATTTTCATCTGATTTTGCAGTATTATTTGAAAAATTTGCATTCTTCTCTAAAAATTTCAAATTTTTTACAAAAAATTTTATTTTTAATTTATATTTTCAATTGACAAGAAAAGTAAAAAATTTTAAATGTTAAGCATGTTTTGTAACTATGTTAACAGAATATGAAGTTATGACCGAGTCACAAGTATAGTCGTAACTTTTAGTCATAATAAAATTGTGACTTTGAATAGGCATGTTAATACAGTATAAACTCAACAATCCGGATGGCGATAATCCAGATTATTCGGTAATCCGGACGGCATTTCCCAATGCATTACATACTCTATAATCCGGATTAATTGCAACTTTTTAATCCGGATTGAATATAAAAGTACATTTTCTATTTCAATTTTTCAAAGTTTAGAAAATATGATAAAAATTATGATGTAAAGGTACGGTCACATTAGGGAAATGTTTGTTTCAAATTAGTTTGCCAGAACGTAAACAAAATTTTTTCAAAGCAATATGAAATTTATTTTATGGTCACATTACTCACATTTATTTTCCCATTTTTGTTTGTTAAAATAGACAATAAATATAGTAAAATAGGCAAATAGGAAAACATGTTTTCTCATCGGTCACATTTGAAAAATTATTTGTCTTCAAAATTATTTCATCAAACTGTCTAAAACAATAAAATTATTTTTATTGAAAATATAATAAAGAAAATGAAAATTTTTTGATTTGTAATGTAGAGCTCTTTAGAAAAGGAAGAAGAAAAGGTAAGATAATGGCATAGCCATCGGCATAGGCTGTGAAGTGCATGTGTGTTGCCCCCAATACCACCAGCATCTAGAACGTTAAGATCCCCCTGCTGCCGCTCATTTTAAGCACTGAGCCTCATCAAGAAGGCCTCATTTCCGTACCTTCTTTGGAAGGTCAACCAGCGACTTCTTAAACACCACCTCCCTAAACCTCAGTGATCTTCTTTATATTGCCGACCCATCCGTCACCATCAACCGACGTGGTGACCTTCCTAGGGAGCTTCGTTATACGCGTCTTTTCGGCAGCTTTGCCAGAGGAAGCAGCAGCACCCTTCGTCTCACCTGAATCACTAGCAACCTTAGCAGCGACCTCACCACCACTCTCCATCTACTAAAACGATCCCGGCTTGAACCGTTTGTCCCAAGTCTACTTCATCCACCTCCAAACTGGACGAATTTAGCTCATACTGTCGCAAAATAACCGGCACTGATAAAATAACGTCGTCATACTTCAAAAGGCCACATTTAATCACGTTTTTGCTACACGGGTAATTCGCGGTTAAAGGTGTCAAAAATCAATTTTTTGCATACATATATCTCGCTCATTTTTATGCACCAACTTGTAGGGACAGTCCTTTGACATGCTTAAGTATTTTCCCGAAATCTTTTCATTTTTTCATTGTAATTTTACCCATTTTGCCTCACTGAAAATTTTACACTTGGATCATAATAGATTTCTTGACAATACATTCAAAGGAAGAGTAAATATCTTTAAAAGATGGTTGATATAATATTGCTATATCGTCCTGAAATATAGCTGATACTAAAAATCATAAGATATATCATAAAATGATTTTTGGCACCCTTAGATTCAATAGTAAATATGGCTCGATACAACTATTATTTGATGTTTTTTTCTCTTACAAAAATTTTGTAAGTTCAAATAATTATTTGCTCAAGAAATGGGAAAATATTTTCCATTATGTGGTCACATTGTGTTCACATTATGAGTATTTTTGTTTGCTATCAAATAATTTTGTTTGCCCAAAATCAGCTGATTTGTTGTTTGCCACACAAAAATATTTTATGGTCACATTACGGCAAAGAAATATTTGTGAGTTTCAGTCAAATGTTTCCCTAATGTGACCGTACCTTAAGAATTGATTAGAATTGAATTTCGTAATTTTCAGTTAAGTATTTGTTCCAAATTTTTTCTGTAAAATGAGTACAAAGAAATTTGTATCTTTTGGGTTATATGAAACTTTTTTGAAAAACTGTAAATATAGACTGTTTTTAGATGAAAAATTTGGACTTGATATTTTAACTGTTTCATATATTTTATTATATTATATTTTAATAGTTTTTATTTAACAAAAGGTGATTAAGAAAAAACCTCGATAATCCGGATAATTTGATAATTCGGATTGGGGTCTGCAATCAATTATCCAGATTATCGAGTTTATACTGGATTTTAATTTTAATTATGAAAATATTTCCACAAATTTTTTGTATCCTGTGGTAATCGTAAACGACTAATTGGATGACACTGTTATCCTTGTGATCGTTTACGACAAAAATCAAGACTTTGTCATCTATAAAATCGTTTACGACAAAATAGATGATATTGTCATCCATATGATCATTGATGACAAATCTAAAGACATTGTACCCCACGTAATCGTTGATGATTTAATGTACGTCGACAAAAGAGATGACATCATAGTCCCCTATGTAATCATTAACGAAAATATTAGGGAGCTTTTTATTAAACATGTCGTTGACGAATATATGGATGAACATTTTGTTTATTTTATTCTAATTTTACTAACGACAAAATGAGCGACATTGTCTCTCTTGTAATCGTCTAAGACTTTCGCAACATTTGTTACAAAAATTTACTGATGAACTGTTCTGGCTGTCTTGCATATGTCGTCTAGGATTTAACATTGTTGTTGACCCAACATCAAGGATGTCTTAAAGACATGGCCAACTGGGGAATACCCACATTCTTTCTTAAATACATACTTTGCACATACTTAGATACTTATATAAATATGGTAAATAAAATATATATATATATATATATATATATATATATATATATATATATATATATATATATATATATATATATATATATATATATATATATATATATATATATATATATATATATATATATATATATATATATATATATATATATATATATATATATTTATATAAACAAGTGTATATGAGTATATAAATACTTACCATCATCATCATTGGATAGACTGTTATCTGATCTATTTGATGAATTTGCTGCCCCCATAGTGGCATGTGGTTTGCGAATGTTGGTGGTTGGTCAATTCGCTGTTTATTTATTTTGTGGATACTTTTGTTTCTTTTAATTTCGTTGTTGTTATTGCTTTCAACAGCTATTTAAACATCAGTATATTAAAATATACTTGTTACTTATTTTAAATAGAACTTTTTTTGTTTTTACATCATTCTTACTATTTGCTGTTTATTGATGACTGTTGTTTTTATATAATCCACCATCTATATTTGTAAGTATATGTATTTAAGATGTGCTTTAGAGATGCTAAAACATATATTATTAATTCTTTGCTTATTATTCTATGTCAATTTAGCTATGTCTGTCCTTCCGTCTGTATGTAGATATTGTTATCATCATAAAAAAAATGCAAATAATTGAAATTTAATCTTAAGTTTTTATACCCTACACCACCATAGGTGGTTGGGGTATTATGTGTTTGTGCTGATGTTTATAACGCATAGAATGAGTTATCCAACACCCACCTTAAAGATAATTGAATGAAATTTGGCAGATGGGACTTTTATGATACAAGGACGAAGCCTATTGAAATTGGTTATGATCGGTCCATTATTTCACCTACCCCCCGGAATAGAGTTTCCACACTTAAAAATTTCTTAATATTAAGAATATTTTAATGAAATTCGGTGCAAAGAAGTTTTGTGCAAGTACCAATCTTTGTACCAAATTTTATGAAAATCGGTCCACGATTGACCATAGCTCCCATATAAACCCCCTTCCGAAAATCACTTTAACGTTCATAAATCCCATACGAAAGATAGTATCAAGTTAATATTCGACACAAATAAGTTTTATATAAGTAGAAACAACTTATAAGCCAAAATTTATGAGAGTCGGTCCATAATTTACCATAGCTCCCATATAAACCCACTTCCGGAAATCGCCTTATAATGCATAAAATCATCAAGATGATATTATTAACGCATTATTCTGTACTTACATGCTTTATTTTAGATTTAGTAAAAGTGTTGGTCTACAGGTCTAATATAAATCCACTTCCCGAATTTCTATGCTCATACGCAATGGTGTAGGTTATCATATAGTCGGTCTTGACCGACTATATCATCTTCTCTCGTTTTTTTAATATTATTAATTCTTGCTCTTGTTCTTTATCAAATTAGCTATGTCTGTCCTTTCGTCTGTCGGTAATAAATATTATCATTATTAAAATATAAAACACGAAATAATTGAAATTTAATCTAAAATGTTTGTTTAAACTAAAACGTATTTAAAATTTAATTCGAGTACTCTGATTTAAAATGGGGTTGTAATGTCTAGTTTTAATATTGTGTATATTATAGAAGATATTAAAATTCATCAATTATTTTTTTTTACAATTTCCTAAACATTGTTTTTATAAGTATATTTTAATGTTATGATATTGATGTCAATAATCTGAAATAAAACAAAAATAGAAAAAAATTAGTTAGTTATATTAAGTTTCTTGGCTTTTGTATTTAATAATAAAATTATATAAATAAATATTTCCAAATATTTCTTAAACATCTACCCTTATTAGTAGATTATTACTGTAATTATTGCTATTTAAATTAGCTATTTATATTACAAATTTATTTTTGATAATGTTCTTTTTTGTATCAACTAAAATTATTTCATTATACATTACTGAACGCTTAAATTTCCACAATATTTATTGAATATGAAATATGCTCTATGTTACATAAACCTATTTACTCTAGTGGAAATTTCAATATCCGTTTGTTCCTTTTTTAATTTTTCTGTCTTTCCTTCCTGTGTAGCAAATATAATTATGTCCATATTAACAGACTAATTATATAGATTGTCTGCCATTGATTTTTTATATACCAATATATTTTGTAAAATTATTTTTTTAAGTTGTAGCATTAAAATTAATTAATTTAATTATGAACTGTTTAAATAAAAATCTGTATTTATTAACTACAGTGACATTATGTACAAAGTATAATTAAGAATAATTTATTGTTTAACAAGTAGAAAAATATAGTCGGTCATGCCCGATTAGGGTTGTCAGACGGCATTGAATGAACTTGATTGTCAAGATATTTTAAAGATTGTCAAGTTACAAGTTCAAATGTAATTTGTAAAGTTGAATACGAACCATACTTTTTTATATTTTATAGCATATAATTTTGCAGTATTACACTCTGAAATTTAAACTTGTGCAGAACTATACTACATATTGACTGAATATTAAGGAGTGCGTTCGATAAAATCTTAACATATATAATATTCAATAACTTGGAAATGGCTGACTTTAAAGTTCTCATTCTTTTTTTATTTAACTTATAGTTTATTACAGATCACAGAAAAATATAACGTTTATTATTCTAACCACTACTTATGAACTTGTGGACCATTTTTGGTAACCCTTCGTTTAGAGATTTGGTAGTTGCTTCAGTCACTTTTTTGGAACAGCGTGCACATCTTCTTTTAAAATCTTCGGTATTTTGGGACATCTTTTTGTGCTCTTCAATTCACTTTTCGCAAGAGCTCAATATCTTTCCACTGGTCTAAGCTACGGACAATTTTGAAAATTTACCTCTCTTGGTACAAAAACCATGTTATTGTTTTGGTACCACTCCAGAGATTTTTTACCGTAGTGACATGATATCAAATGGGTCCAAAAATATGTAAACACGTTGTGCTCTCTTATGAAAGGAAGAAGACTTTTTGGCAAATATTCTTTGATGTATATTTTGGTATTTATAGATCCGAATGTATCAAATAACTTTCCTGTTTTGCCGCAACTGCAAAAAGCTTGTTATACCAGGAATTTTGTAAGAATTTTTTTCTGCTTTTGGGTCCTAAACTTATCTTTAACATTGCCTCGAGCATTAACAATAAAAAGTTTTGACACATAAGCTGCGAAAATTCTGCCAGCACATACGTTTCTTCGTCAGTTATACAACATGAGTATTTTTGTATGAAATTTGGTTTTAATTTCCGCGTCCTATTCTTGGCTTCTAAATTTTTTGCAGCATTCCTGTTTGAAACTTTTTGGATTTTATATGCTCTCAACTCTACATTAACTTCAAATTTTCACACCAAATAGTCGAAGCACTGTGATAACTGAGCTGCTTTTCTACCAGATGTGTTTAGAGTTCCTTTCAATATGCTTTCAATTTTCTGGCCTTCCCAATAACATGTGGACTTTGTTTTCTTTCCGAACCAGATTTCCTATCAATGGTCAAATTCTTCTGATACTGTTTAAAAACATTAGAAACAGTTTGACGGCAGAAATTTAATTCTGTCGCCAATTATTTGTAGGACCTATTTAGATTTTTTTGAAATTTCTTAATAATTTGTAGCACGTAAATCTTTTTTGTCACTCATTTTGATGAAAATCCCGACAAATCAATATGGTTGATATTAAAAATAATAACTGACGTATTTTTCCATGATAACTAGATCAAAAAAATTTTTCAATATCGATTCCAAAAAAAGTTATGAGGCAAAACGTGTGTTAAGATTTTTTCGATCGCACTCCTTAAATAATTTTATATCATGTATATTAGCGAGACCCCTCAAACGATGCGTATTAATATGCTGAAGATGAAAAAAATATTTTTTAAAATTTTCAAATTCATCTTCAGGAACAAAATTTTGAAAATTTTATCTAGTTTGCAATAAAAAATAATAAACTTTTATCGCATGATGTATTAAAATTACGTTTTATGGACCAAAATTGACTTCAAAATTATAATTTTTTATAGCCATTTTGAGACAAGAATCAAAACATTTGTTTGTAATTTGTTTAATGCCCTGAATAAATATTCAAAAACAATATTGAATAAATATCAATTGTAAAACTCGAATACGGGATTTTTTAAATATTTTTTTTCATGACCTAAACTGATATGCTAGTACGTATATTCGCAAAAATGTTTTAAAGTTATATCCTTATTGTGCCGACATATTTATATACCTACTTCATACAAAAAGTAAAAGATTTTTGGCAGAGTCGGTTGTCAAGGTTCTTTTTGGAAATCAAGTTCGTTTTTCAGGAATGTCAAGTTAGATTACAATTCGAATCTGGCAACACTATGCTCGACACATAAAACACCCTACACCCTAATGCGCATGAAAATTTTGAGGAGGGGTTCCTTATAGGTCCTGTGTCCATGTATAGACCTGACTTGCATTAAGTGTAATTTTATACATATACTATGTATTTCTATAGAATACTTATGTACACAGAAAAAAAAGTAATTTTAATGAATGAAGTGAATTAAATGAAATTTATTAATTTCTTTCAACAATTTTTTTTATTTAAAGTACGAATTCAATGTTTCAATGAAAACATTCATTAAAATTCTATGAAAAAATTATCGCTATTATGAACATTATATTGAAACCAGTCATTAAATTTATTTTTTAATAAAATGAGTAAATCAGTTATTTGATTTAATGTATAAGTTCATTGATTTAAAAATATAGTATACATAAAAATATTATCTCAGTGTATTACTACATTGAATTAATTTATTGAATTTACTAATACATTGATTTAATTAAGAAGAAGCATTACACAATGAAAAAAAAACATGGCATCGATGAAATATTTCATTAAATTATGTTAAAACAAATGCTTTCTAACGGGAAAAAAGTAAAACAAAATGACGAAAACAAAAAAAAAAAAAAAAAAAAAAAAAAAAACAAAAAAAAAAAAAAAACAGTTTGTTTTTATCTCTTAACAAGAAATGACGAGTTTTAAATAAAACACAAATATTCAGAGTTGTGTTAAAAACGAAAATAATTTTAAAAATTTAAAAAAAGATTATGAATAAGAAAACAAAATATTTGAACTGCTTAAGCTTTCAAGTGTTTTGTTTTTTATTTTTATGTTGATTATTTTATTTTAAAAAATTTTCGCAGTATTTTTTTTTAAAGCCTAGTCTCGTTTCAACTTACAGAAGGACAGACACAACTATCTCAATAATTTTTAAAAAAGAAATAAAAATTTATTTCTTTTGTCCTGATTTCTCAAAATGTATTTCAAGAATTTTGCAAGAAAATAAAAGTAAAAGAACGAAAAATATATATAATTGAAACCAATGTCAACACTCCACTCTACAGTGGGATAGAATCGAAAATTTTTGGAAAAATCTTTTAATCGGCTACTAGGATTTAAATAAAATTTAACATAGTCATAGCAAAGGAATCTACAATTTGTAATTTTCAAATTCAAAATCGTTTATTTTTGGAATTAAGAAACAAATAAAATTTTCTTTCTTTCAATTCAATAGAAAATTTCACATAGGCGTAGCAGAGGAGTAAACAATTTCAAGTGTGGAAGGGGGCCCAACAATTTAAAATATTCTTCCCTTAGTACGTTCTCCTGTGGTAGGTGCTCTCCTCTTTTTGCCAATTCGTCCGTTTTGTCATTGCCTAGAATATTCTTATTGCCTGGCACCAAGCAAAGTTTAATGTTATGCTGTTCTCGAAGAGTTTTCAAGTTATTTGCATGTGAAATTTCAACTATCTCAATTTTGAAAAAAAAAACAAAGATGATGATTTTTTGTGTGGTTTTTGGCCGAATATTTTTCTACACTCTTTTTCTCTAAAATAAATTTATCTCTAAGAATAGTTTTGGGATTTTCGTTGGTTTTTTTGGGAGAATTGTGGGATTCCTTTTAAAAAAATTTCAAATTTTTCTAAACTTTACCATTTCAATAAAAAAACCAATATAACTAAAAAAAAAGTATTTTATTAGATATCAAGTATTTATAGTTCCTCCAAAACCAAAATCAACACTAAAACACCCCCCCCCCCCCCCCCCCAAAAAAAAAAAAAGGAATAATAGTTCAAGCGACACACGGACAAACATATTCACCTTTTGTAAAGGCAATAAAAAGCAATTAAATAAAGTACAAACGGCTGTATTAATGTACGGGCTTTTAATTTATACTGCAAACATTTTTGGGAAATATTTTTGGGAAATATTTTTGGTAAAAACATTTTAAATTTACAGAAATAAAACCATAACTTTGTAATCTTTTGTGGTTTGGGGGTACTAAAGCAGAATTTGTGTACTGTAATTAGACACCAGCACCCACACACTACATTCATCTTATCTTATCCGTTTCAGTTTTGTTAAAACCTAAACAAAAAAAAAAAAAAAAAAATAAATAAATAATAAAATTTAATAAAATTTAAAACGCATTTATTTATAATGAAAACTTGGGTTTAAAGACGATGAATAATGAGTCAGCGAGACACTTTTTTCAGGTAAATTTATTTTATAATCCTTACAAAGTGCAAATGTTTTATATATTACACAGTGGGGCAGAATCTAAATTTTTTGGAAATAAATCTGTAATTTCTGATCGGCTGGTTGGATTTGCATGAAGTTTGGTATAGGCATAGCTAGTGTTTATAAAAAACCGACTTTTCAAAAAACCGGTTTGACGGTTAACCGAAAATTGGGTAAAATTAAAAAACCGGTTTTTCGGTTAACCGTCTACTAAAAAACCTGTTAAACCGACGTTTAAATAATTGCTCTAATTTGAAGCTTAATAAAAATATTTTTGGTTAAAAAAAGTGTTTTTCAACTTATTGGTTTAACCAAGCACCAAATAATAAACAGTGCACTGCAGTATTCTTTATAAATTGCGATTGATTTACATCGATTTATATAATATAATACTTTTTTTCAGCCTTTAGGCTAGATTTAATATAATTTATAAAAACAAATTTTATGGCATCTTTTAGCACAGCTTTTGAAGCTTAATAATGATCTAAAATTATTCTATAAAGTATTTTTTCAGTTTTATGTTTAATTTTTCTAGCTTAAAATTAAATTATCGAAAATTTACAAAAAGGAAGCTTTAGACCTAGGATGATGTGCATTATATTATGATTCACCGCATTTAAAGTTTTTGTCTCAAGGAAAAGTTTATATAATTTTTATAAAAAAAATGTAATAAATATATCTGCATAAAATTGGAAAAATAAATAAAATTTTTTCGGCTAAAAAGAGATATGTTTTTAATTTTTAGATGATTATTAATCATTTAGAAGATTATTAATCAAGTACATTTTCTGCACTTATTTAGTTCTACTTTTGAAGTCTTTATTCTTGTTATCCTATATAAAATCTTATTTTTATCTTAAGCTATACATTAGTAGGTGTAATGTTATTTCTTCTTTTGGAAAATTTCATTCGCATGAAATTAAAGTTTTTGTAAATGGAATGCTTAATTATATATCTGAGTTATTATACATACAGTTTTAAAATATATTTAACTTCAAATAAGTAAATATATCACCTGGCTACTTGTTAACTCAAACAGTAAATATTTTTAATAGTTTAAAAATATTTTTTTTATATTTTAAATTCAGAAAAAAGCAACTAAAGGACGAAATTTTGTGATATTTTTATCAAATTTTTGAAACCGGTTAACCGACACAGAAAAACCGGGTAAACCGGTTAACCGAAATTGAATATTTCAAATTAACCGGTTCGCAAATAACCGAAATTTGAAGAAAAAACCGGTTTTTCGGTTAACCGGTTAACCGGTTTATAAACACTAGGCATAGCAGAGAAATGCGCAATGTTAAGTTTAGAAAAATAACCGAACAGACCCCTCAGGGGCGGAGCTAAAGGGGCTCAAAGTTGGGTACCTCTGTCATACAAATTTTTTAATCGCTTGCCAAATTTTTGTTTTTCGTCCAATTTCAAATGGTCCAGTTTTCTAGTGTTTCCGACCGATTTCATTTGTTTTTTCTTTAGCTAATTAAATAACAAAATTATCTATTGAAATTGAAGACAATATCTTTACCAAGTCCAAAAATAAACGATTTTGAATTTAAAAATTGCAAAAATGACGACTTTTTGTGTTTTTTTCTCCGAAAAAGTATCTACACTCTTTTTATTCTAAAATAAAATATTCTTTAAAAACATATAATAATTTTATACTTTTCCGAAAGGTATCTTCACAGAGAAGACTTTAAGATAAAAAGCCTAATTACTTAATTGGTCAAGGTACACACCCTCCCTACTTTGACCCATTTTATATGAAAGTTTTGACTTTATATTTTCTCAAACCCCAAAGCACGAATCGGCAAACGGAATGCAATTTAAGAAACTATAGTATGTTTTTAAAAGTTTTCAATCAAAATCTACGGGACTTCGAAAAATTGTGGATTTTATAGCCGAAAATGTGAAAAAAGCCATTTTTGGGATTTTCGGTGTTTTTTGGGAATTGTGGGATTCCTTTTACAAAAATCTTAAGGTTTGTTTCACTTTCTCATTTTATACGATAAAGTCTATATCCACTGAAAATTTCGTTAAGATATCTTTAATAACAAAGATTTTATTACAAATAAAATATTTATAGTTTCTCAATTAGTTTGCCGATTCGTGCTTTGGGATTTGAGAAAATATTGACTAAAATCAAAACTTTCATTTAAAATGGGTCAAATTCGGGAGAGTGTGAACCTTGACCACTTGCGTTATTGGGTTTGCTTTTTAATTTTAAAGTCTTCTCTGTGAAGATACCTTTTTAGAAAAGTATAAAATTATTATATGTTGTTAAAGAAAATTTTATTTTTCGGCCAAAACAACACAAAAAGTCGCACTCCTCTGCTACGCCTTTACAAAACTTCATGCAAATCCAACCAGCCGATCAGAAGTTACAGATTTATTTCCAAAAAATTTCGATTCTGCCCCACTGTGTATTATAAATGTATATATAAATACTTACTTATATAAATATTTATACATATATTAACTTACTATTCTTTTTCAAATTTATTTCAATACATATAAACATATTTAAACGAGAGAAGAAGATATAGTCGGTCAAGCCCGACTATATGATACCCTACACCATTTCGATCCACATAATTACGTGTATGTATACAACTTACTTGTGTTAAATATTAACATAATACTAACATTTGTATGGGATTTATGAATGTTAGTGATTTTCGGGAGAGGAGTTTATATGGGAGCTATGGTTAGTTATGGACCGACCTTCATGAAATTTGGCAGACAGATTTCTGCTGATATAAAACTTATTTGTACTAAATTTCATTAAAATATTCCTATTTTTAAGGCATCTATAAGTGTTAAAACTCTATTCCGGGAGGACATTTGTATGGGGGCTAGGTGAAATAATGGGCAGATCATAACCAAATTCAATTCGTCCTTGTATTGAAAAAAGTATATGTACCAAATTTCATCAAATTATCTTCAAAATTGCGACCTGTACTTTGCGCACAAGCTTTACATGGACAGCCAGCCAGCCGTCCGGCCAGTTGACCAGACGGACGGACGGACGGACATCGTTAAATCGACTCAGAAAGTGATTCTGAGTCGAACGGTATACTTTAAGGTGGGGGTCCGATGATTTTTTCTCTGCGTTACAACTTCTGCACAAATACCACCTTTGGTCGTGTAGGGTATAAAAACAACTTATATATGCAAATGTCAGTAAATATATGTTCACATTCGGTATATGTTTAAGATAAGAGTCTTTTTACAACTTACAATGTAAAATAAATGAGTATAAAAAATTTAAGTGTAGGTGTATTATCTATACACTTTGAAAATATAAATTTTAATAAGATAAGTAGTAATCTTTATTTTTAATAATATAGGCTAGGGGTTATCATAAGCAATAGCTTCACGAACCACTTAAGGGTTGCCTAACTCAAGACCTAAATTTCTTCAGTCTCAAACCACATCGATATGTTGAAATTTGATATTTTTATTTCTTATATAAAAAGCATAAAATACAATCCTAAGCTAAATAATACCTTTTTATAAAGAATTCATCAATATTTCAAGAAATTTTTGTTAAATTTAAATTATTATTATTATTTTTTTGAATAATGAAAGTTTTAATAAATTAAACGAGAGAGAAACTATAGTCGATCAAGACCGACCATATGATACCCTACACCATTTTGTATGACCCGAAAATTAGACCTGGGCCAGTTGTAGACCAACACTTTTACTAAATATAAAATAAAATATACAAAAACAGAACAATGGATTGATACTAACATCTATATGATTTTATGCACTTTAGGGCGATTCCCGGAAGTGGGTTTATATGGGAGCTATGGTAAATTATGGACCGATTCTTATAAAATTTGGAAATGTTGTTTCTACTTATATAGAACTTATTTGTGGTGAATATTAACTTGATACTATCATGCACGCTAATGGAATTTCCGGAAGAGGGGTTTGTATGGGAGCTATGGTCAATTATTGGCCGATCTTAATACAATTTGGAACTGATACAAAACTTTTTGTGCCGAATTGCATTAAAATATTACTATATTTAAGGCATTTATGACCACTAAACCTCTATTCCGGGAGAGCATTTGTATGGGAGCTAGGTGAAATAATGGACTTATCATAACAAATTTCAATAGGCTTTGTTCTTGTGTCAAAATAACTGTTCGTGCCAAATTTCAACAATATATCTTTAAAATTGCTACCTGTACTTTGTTCACAAGGTTTACATGAACAGACAGGCAGCCAGCCAGACGGACGGACATCGTTAAATCGACTCAGAAAGTGAATCGAACAGTATACTTTAAGGTGGGGGACCTATGATTTTTTCTGTGCGTTACAAATATTAGCACAAACGCATAATACCCCAACCTATACTTCACAGGATCATTTCTGTAGTAAGTCTTCATTTATTTAGTTCGCTAAATAAAAAAATAAATGTTCGCTTAATAAGCTGCTAGATAACCGAAAAAAACTGAATCACTTAATAAATATCTGGAAAATCTAAATGCTACCCCGTATTCAAATTACTCACTATGGCGAGCTACGAAAAATCTGAAAAGACCACTTACAAGTAGACCTCCTCTACGTAATATAAATGGAGGCTGGGCAAGAAACGATAGCGAAAAGGGGAATCTATTCATTAATCATCTAAAGAACGTGTTTACCCCTAATTTATCAGATAACATAATAGAGTTGCCACCAGTTGTACCCAATTCCAGAGCAGTTGTTTTGAGATTCGAGAGATCGACAAGGCTATTGTTGATTTAAACTTTAAAAAAGCACCTTGTATTGACAAAATCAGTAACAATATGCTTTTGGAGCTACCCCGGATAGCAATAAGAATAATACTTGTTATTTTTAATGCTATATTACGCCTTGAATATTATCCACCAGAATGGAAGGTTTCATTGGTCACAATGATTCCTAAACCTGGAAAAGATAACACTAAAGTAGAATCGTATAGGCCCATTAGCCTATTGTCAAATATATCAAAGCTATTTGAAAAGCTATTAATGAACAAGTTGAAACCGATAGTGAATCGTTTCGATTGTATTCTAACACATCAATTTGGTTTTAGAGAAAAACATAGCACCATAGAACAAACTCACAGACTTATAAATATTATATCTAAGACGTTTGAAGAAAAACGAATGATGTTATCATTCGTTTTTTTTTTTTTATTTTACACTGCGATAAATTTTTGTAATAATTTACAGAGAACATTCAAAATTGGTCCGTCCCCACATATATATTTTTCACGAATTTAAAAATACCATTTTTGAAAATACGCGACCGCGAAATTTAATTCGCGAATTATCCACCAATAAAATTCAACATAAAAACATGTTTCAGGTATCATTACCTTTAAATATTTGTCTTAATGAACGTTGTAACGTAAATATTTTGGAAGATATTTGTATTTATACCCTACACCACCAAAGGTGGATGGGGTATTATTTGTTTGTGCAGAAGTTGTTACGCAGAGAAAAAATCTTCGGACCCCCACCTTAAAGTATACCGTTCGACTCAGAATCACTTTCTGAGTCGATTTAACGATATCCATCTGTCCATCCGTCCGTCTGTCCGTCTGTTCAGCCCATTCTTTCATCTAGTCCCCATACAAATGTCCTCCCGGAATAGAGCTTTAACACTTATAGATGCCTTAAAAATAGGAATATTTTATATTTAGTACAAATAAGTTCAATATTAGCAAAAATCCGTATGCCAAATTTCATGAAGATCGGTCCATAACTGACCATAGCTCCCATATAAACTACTCTCCCGAAAATCACTAACGTGCATAAATCCCATACAAATGTTAGTATTATGTTAATATTTAGCACGAGAAATTTGTATATAAGTAAAAACAAAATTATGTGGTTCGAAATGGTGTAGGGTATCATATAGTCGGGCTTGACCGACGGTCTTAACCGACTATATCTTCTTCTCTCGTTTTAAAAAGACAATTTTTCTCATTTTTGAGATATTATAAATCGCGAACTATCGCGGTAATCAAACTTAAACTCGGCATTTGCGTTACCAGTGTCAATATTAATATTCTTGCCGAATTTTATTACATTCGGATGATTTTTGGAAGAAATTGTCGATATTTCTATTTTATTACAAACAAAACAATGCAAATTGCAATAAATATTTCGTATTTGTTATGACATTTGTTGTAATAATTACGGTAATTTTAATACCTTTAATATGACATTTCAATAAGTCTTATATAATAAATACTTCGAAAGATATTTGTAATTTTGTGTATGCAACTTTGTACATATTTTGAGCTATTGCACTTTCAAACCGCGATATTTCGCGTACCACTTGATGAAATTATCTGAAATTTTGAATTAGTTTTAGTTTTGACAAGAATTGTACCAAATATCAATAAATTCGGAGAGGAAAAGTCAAAAATTGGAATTTTTCGTGTTGGTTTTAAATGGAATAACTCTTGCAAAAACGAAGTCCCTAGTATGTACAGAGGCTTCAGAAAATGGAAAACCGGTTCTAAAAACCGATTTTTAAGCATATCTCCGCATTGTATGAACCGATCTTGCTGAATTCCAATAGCAAAATTCTCGAAAGAATTTCCGATTGTTTGATATATATATTATAAATGTTAGTTATCGCTGGGCTTCATAAACACCATTTCAACCGACACACGGATGGACGGATGGACGGACATGTTCCAATCGTCATCATTTCTTACAAGGATCCCGAAAATATTGCTCTCCGACGAAAATTGTGCTAATTACAAACGGAATGACAAACTTATATATACCCTTTACACCTGTGGTGAAAGGTATAATAAGTGCACTTGTTCGAAAAAAAATAGTGACCGAAACACAATAAAACCTTTAATTGGAATAATTCTGGAAAATATCAGATATTTCCTTAAAAACCAACAGGAAATAATTTATTCTTTTATGTTTAAAACGTAACAGTCATTAATGAAAATATAATAAAGAATAAAATCGGCCATTGGTATAGTTTCTATAAACAGATTTGTATGCACGGATTTTTTCGTGCGCAGTCCTTATATATAATTTCATTGGAAATAGAAAATATGTATTGTTCAATTTGGGTGAAGAAAATTTAAAAAAACAAACAATTGAGACTGCTCTAGAAAATCGTTTATAACTCTGGCAAAAATCCAATTTATCACGCAGACGGAAAAGAATCACTAATATTTTTAATTTTGAGATCCTGAACGTATATTTTAAGAATTGCATATAATGACAACATTATAAAATACGAATTTTATTAACTTAAATAGTAGCTATATCTAGCAATATGCCAAAAAAAAAAAAGTACTTTTTCATTTTCAAGCTTTGAGTGCCAAATGATTTTAATGCTTCGGGGGTAGAGTCAGCTACCTTAATATCTAATTAGGGTGTCCCTCACTTGTCCTAAAACGGAAATATAGGGTGTCCTTTAAAACTTGGATTTTTTAACTTTTTATGAATTTAACGCATTATTTATGTTAACAGCTACAAATTCAATGTTTTTATTAGTTGGGTAGTTAGTCTGGATAGCGATCTTCCATTTTCAGATATTGTTGCAATAATACACTGAAAAAAACAAAATGGCAACAACAAAACATGGAAGTAAGAAAATACAGCTGCTAACATTTAACGCGGCACAAATTAGAATGAATGTTATGCCTTGAAAGTCAACATAGTTGTTGTTGATGACAATAATAAAGCATGTAAACGAAAAAAAAATTACATTTTAAAATGTAAATATTTAAGTACCTTTATAGGGTAGGTCAAAAATTGTGTATTTTTATGAAACTAGAGACTCCAAAGAATACTAATATGTTTATTATTTTTGCTTAAAATTATCAGTCGCTGAATAAATATAAAAATTGCAAAAATTCAGAAAAAAAATTTTTGAACTCGTTTTCCACATCATATCTTAAGAACTTTGGTAAAGGTTCAACATTTTTTTACATTTTACACGTTTTGTTGACGCTATGTCAACCCTGGATGTAAAATTTTTTAACTGGTTTTGATCCTTGTTAATTTTTTATAACACCCATATTCAGTGTTTTTTACGGTTTTTTATTATAACCTTTTTCCCGATTCACTTTTCGATGCCAAATATAGCCGGAGTGTTAATCAACACATTATTTAGTATTTCAATTGATAGATTATGACATCATTTACAAAAATTATCATTGTTAAAGTAGAATTTTTTTTTTTGACTTGAATTTGGTTGATGCAGTGTTCAAAAAATTTTGCTCAAATATTATTTTGTGTTATTTTCCAATTTTTAAGAATATGAATTAACATATTTTAAATCTTCGGACTTCGATCTATATCATATTGCTTATAGCGACTGTAATATTTACGTTTCAAAATGTAAAAAAATTTTCGCTTACACATTTTTTTAAGAAATTTGTACAAAAATGTTTTTCTGATTTTTTGCAATTTTTATGATATTTTGTTGACTGATATCTCGAAACTCAAAAAGTAAATGTTTATATATTCTCAAGACTTTACAGAATCAGAAACCTTTTAGCATTTTCCCATACTATATACTGTGGCTTAAATATATGCAAATGAAAATGTAAAAAAATTTTCGTTTACATGCTTAATTTAAAATTCTGCGATGGTGCGTGATGATCGCATTTTTCTTTTACCAGAAAATTTGGAAAATGTTAAAAAAAATCGAAAAAATTGAAAAAAATAAAAAAATAAATAAATAAATTCGTTTTTTTTCACGTTCATTCATATATAACTTTTGAAGTAGAAATGTAATCTTCAAGCACCACCGCAGAATTTTAGATATTATTGTCATCAACAACTATGTTGACTTTCAAGGCATAACATTCAGTCCAATTTGTGCCGTATAAAAAACAATAAAGCCTATTTTTGGAAAATTTTACTCATTCATTTAAAAAATATAGTGCATATTTAAAAAAACGGGAGTTTATGTTACTGAAATTAATTATACAGTAATAATTAAGATGATACACACTATTTTTAATTTAAACCCCCCATAAAGTATATGTTTTCTGGGTCCTGGTTAGATTCTGAGTCGATCTAGCCATGTCCGCCTGTTGAAAGCAGGATAGGGCTCGACCGGCACAACGAAGGAGGACAAAATTTGGCTCAAATATTTATCTTATATAAGGTTTGTTTGATATTGAAAATGAGCAAAATCGGTAAATAAACAAAAAAGTTATGAGCAAAATACTAGAAACACAGGACGTCCGTTTGTACAAATACTTCATGGACAAATGTAAACACGGAAACAAAAATAGGCGTGGTTCGCCCACTTTACCGTCCACCTCTTATACAACATTTGCGCTTATTTACATTTGTAATGTTATTGTTTTTTGTTGCTTTTCTTTGTATCAATATTTTTGTTTAGAACATTTTTTACTGATTTTCGGTTATTTTTCAACCGATTTTCTAAAAAAGGAAAGGTATTCAAATGACCTTTCTAATTGCTGAACATAGTTAGTACAAATTATTGCCGCTAGATGGCGCAAAATTAATTTTTTTATTAAAAATGCATCAAAACACCCTGTATTTGCAAATATTATGAGTTCATATGTTCAGCAAAAATACTCGCCAAAAGATTTTGTACAAAGTTGACAAACATCATTTGGTCGAATTCTGAAAATTGGAAGGTCAAAATTGTGATTTTTTTCAGTAACCTAAAAATAACTGTAATTTTGTAAATAAAGGAATGAAAAAGTCGCAGGACAAAAGTTGCTGCTGAAGCCCTAAAGAACCATTTTCAACAATAAAAAAGTTCTTTTTCGCAAAAAGTCGATTTTGGCATATTGCTATATCTATTCTATATTGCTATATCTATGGAAATCTTTATTTTTACAATTTTATTGAATTTGAACTTTGGTTTCCATATTAAATTTTTGTGTTAAAATTTCCTTTTCTTTCAGTGTTAACACATGTCAAGATTAAAGATAAATATACCAAGTTAACATACGAGTGTTACATATATAATATATACATATATGTATTATATATTCAAGGACACAAAGATATTTGCTAATGCTTTAAACATCTTTTTATGTGAATACATTTATGTTATCTTAAACAAAAGGGCGTTAATTCCATAAAAATACATTTTTGTAAAAATAATGCACAAAACAAAGATAAAAAAAGCACTTAACTCTTGTTTGTAAAAAAACCTAAAGTGTCGGAGTATTTACATATAAATAAAAAAAAAAAAAAAAAAATGCAAACAGGAAAAAGGTAAACATACTTGAATGTCATTCTATCATTAATCTTTTTCTCAACTAAACATGAGATAGAATATTATTCAATTATACTTCAATATGGAATTTTCTTTTTTAAAAAACTTAAAACCTAATAATAAGATATATATTTTTAAATAAATATAAAATTTTTAATCTACAAGTGTTTGTCAAATGTGCTCTATTTTGAAATCCAACAACTCTTGAGGTATCTGTGGGATGTTAAATTTACATAAAATATTTCTTTTAAATTTCTCTAAAATAATATATTTTAAATCAAGGAAATAAATCTTATGAAACTTTGCCAATTTCAAACAATCTTTATAAAAAAAACTCAAGAAGATAAAATAAAAGAACTTTTTGTAGATTAATTAAAGCAAAACTTTCTTTCTAAATTCCTCATTTTGTCCACTCAAAAATGCTAACGAGTAAATGAATTGCTAACAACTTTTCAAAAGTTATCAACAAGTTATAAAAAAGAATCAGAAGCAAAAAGAATAACTATAAAAGAAACATAAATAAATAAAAGTAATTCCACAATAATATTAACAACAGAAAAAGAAATATTAAAAATATTTAAATCCTAATTCGTAGAGACAAAAAAAAAAAAAAAAAAAAAAAATCACACTTTATTACAAAAAATTTTGGTTACAAAATTTAATATTTCCAAAGCAGACCACTTGTAAATATGGATGTGAAATGAAAAAAGAAATGATAACAAGTATTTTGGGTTTATTGTTTTACAAATGATAGGATTTAAACGCCCGAAACAAAAAGTATTTGTATTTTGAAGATAATTTGATGAAATTTGGTACATATTATTTCTTCAACACAAGAACGAAGCCTATTGAATTTGGCTATGATCGGCCCATTATTATATATATAAATGTTCTTCCGGATTACAATATTAACTCTTATAGATGCCTTAAAAATCGTAATATTTTAATGAAATTTAGCACAAATAAGTTTTATATAAGCACAAATCCGTTTAAATATCGGTTCAGGATTGACCATATAAACTCATCCCGAAAATCACTTTAGCGTGCATAAATTCGATAGAAATGTTAGTATTGTGTTAATATTTAACACAAATAAGGCATATAAGGAGTGAGATCGAAAAAATTTTAACACACATTTTGCCTCATAACTTTTTTCGGAATCAATATTCAAAATTTTTTTTGATCTAGTTATCATAGAAAAATACTTCAGTTATTATCTTTAATAATAACCATGTTAATTTGTCCTTATTTTCATCAAAATAAGTGACGAAAAAGATTTACGTCCTACAAGTCATTAAAAAATTTCAAAAAATCCAAATAGGTCTTACAAATAATTTGCCACAGAATTAAATGTCGTCCGTAAAACCGTTTCTAATGTTATTAAACAGTATCAGGAGAATTTGACTATTGATGTGAAACCTAGTTCGGTAAGAAAAAAAGGACCACATGATATTGGGAAGGCCAGAAAATTGAAGGAACTCCAAACACATCTGATAGAAAATCAGCTCAGTTTTCTCAGTACTTCGACTATTTGGTGCTAAAATTTAAAGCTAATGGGAAAGTTGATAACATATAAAGTTCAAAAAATTCCAAACTGGAATTCTGCAAAAAAAAATTACAAGCCAAAAATAGGACTCGGAATTTAAAACCAAATTTCATACAAAAATACTCAAGCTGTATAATTGACGAAGAAACGTAGGTGCTGGCAGAATCTTCGCAGCTTGAGTCTCAAAAATTTTTATTGCTAATGCTCGAAGCAATGTTGGAGATAATTTTAAGACCCAAAAGCAGCAAAAATTTCTTACAAAATTCATGGTATGACAAGCTTTTTGCAGTTGCGGCAAAACAGGAAAGTCATTTGATACATTCGGATCTATAAATACCAAAATATGCATAAAGGAATATTTGCAAAAAAGACTTCTTCTTTTCTTAAGAAAGCACAACGTGTCCACATATTTTTGGACCAATTTGGTATCATGTCACTACGGCAAGAAATCTCTGGAGTGGTACCAAATCAATAACATAGTTTTAGTACCAAGAGCGGTCAATTTTCAAAATTGTCCATAGCATAGACCAGTGAAGAGATATTGAGCTCTTGTGAAAAGTGAATTCAAGAGCACAAAAAAGGTGTCCCAAAATACCGAAGATTTTAACAGAAGATGTGCACACTGTTCCAAAAAAGTGACTGAAGCAACTATCAAATCTCCAAAGAAAGGGTTTTCAAAAATGGTCCACAATTTTATAATTAGTGGTTAGAACCATAAAAATTATATATTTCTGTGATCTGTGCTAAATTATCAAATGATTAAAAAAATAATGAAAACTCTAAGATCAACCGTTTCCAAGTTATTGAATATTATGTATGTTGAGAATTTTTCGATCTCACTCCTCATAAATAAAAACAAAATTATGTGGATCGGAATGGTGTAGAGTATCATATGGTCGATCTTGACCGACTACACTTTTCTCGTTTTTTAATAACTCTGTTCTACTGATAAAGACATTTTATTGTTTGTTTTGGATAGCCACATATTTTCTTATTAGTATTCGTAAATTTGCATGAAAATTGGATTTCTAGTATCTTCAAAATATTAATAATAAAAGAATACAAAAAAATTTTTAATTTTTTCGATTATATTCATATTTACCTCACATAAAATAATTTATAATTCAACTCAGACAGCCACAAGTATCAATGAAATTTATTTTTTCGATAGATATAAATCTATTGATAGAAAAAGTTTAAAATGAAGGCAAACATTTTATCGAAGAAAAAAAAAATATCGATTGAAATTAATTTTTGTTGAATTTTAAATTTTTCAAGATTAAGATTTGACTGCATTTTTTTACCAGTTAGAATCACAAACACAGCTTAGAATCACTTTCTGGTTCGACTTAACGAGGTCCGTCCGTCTGAACGTCTGTCCTTCCATGTAAACCTTGTAATCAAACTACAGGTCGTAGTTTTGAACATACATATATTTATGAACATTTTCAAACAGGTATCTAATAGAAAGAACGAACATTATAAATGTTGTCCCAGAAAAGTGGTAAAACCATCATAAATCCCTTAAGTGAATTAATTCATATAAATGTTAGTATCGACGCACATTGGGGTTAAAGGGGTCGAAAATGGTGCTTAATTTAGGGAAAGGTGATATCAATATTTTAATGATCACGTTTTATTTCTTTATTGATTATTAGTTACAAAAATTCAATTTTAGAATTTTAAGATTTTTTTTTTTTCTTTTAGCAGAACGGTAATGTCTGTCCGTCCGTTTATACATTAGAGTTAAATGGGTCGAAAATTATGCATAATTCTGGAAAAGATGTTATCAAAACTTTAATAATTGCATTTAATTTTTCTATTTATTAGTAAATAAAAAAGATGAAGTTTTAGAATTATAAGATGTTTTTGGGCTGAATAATAATGTCCGTCCGTCCGTCTATGCATTTGGGTTAAATATGTCGAAAATTCCACTTAAATCAGGGAAAGGTGATATCAGAATTTTAGTACCTTCATTTGGTTTTCATATTAATCGAGAAGTGGAAAAAATATTTTTCCAATTTTAAGATTTTTTTTGAAAGAATTATAATGTCTGTCCATTTGTCCGTCTGCACGCAAAGAAAAAATATGGTGAATAGCAACCATAATCGAGTAATGTCATATTATGGTTAGATTTTATGGTTGTTTGTAAAATATGTTATGGTTAGATGTAGCACCATAATATGGATAAATCATAATAAAAATGTTGTTGATCTGCAACCATATTTTTGTTGTATGTGTACTTGATCCATGTATAAAACAATAATATGGTTAAATGGCAATAAAAATATTGTTGATCTACAACTATATTTTTGTTGTATTTGTACTTGATTCATGTATACAGCAATAAAATGGTTAAATCACAATAAAAATATTGTTGATCTACAACAATATTTTTATTGTATATATACTCGATTCATGTATACAGCAATAATATGGTTGAATAACGGTACTTAGCATCGAGAAACAATTATTATGCCTAAAAATAAATAAAAGCCAATTAATTTATCGTATGGAAGTTTTTATTAAAATTAATTAGGATTTAGTTACGTAAAATAAATCACTTTCTTATAAAAAGATAAATTTATCAAATGTGAATGATGAAACTTGAGAAATTTCTTGAATACTCGTACAAGCTGACACATTTTTTAGCACTCCGAAGATAACCAATTATCTAGTTTTCTTTGTATATTATCCGTTTACAATATTTTCACAATATGAAACACTTATTTATTTCTAGTTTAATTTTAATTAAAATAATTTATTTTTAATAATTCACTTTTAAATATATATTCAGCATATTTTCTAATAAAATTTTAACTTGCCGACAGACAACTTGCAATGAAAGAAGCAAACTAAACTGAATAAAAATCAACAAGACTTATTGTCAAATTTTGATGCACACAATGGTGTAGGGTATCATGTGGTCGGGCTTAATCGACTATATCTCTCTTACTCGTTTTATTAATATTTTAAGTACAAAATATTGATTTTATAAAAAAAAATATCTAGATACACGTATATAATCCAGTTATAACTGCTAGATGATTTTAGGGTGGGAAAAAATCTCTAAATTAATCCAAGTCTAAAAATGATAAATAATTGTATATTAAATTCGATTAACAAGTTTTAGAACAGTTTAAATAGAGAAGTATTAGTAAAATCCTCTCGACAAATATTAAGGCAAACTATGGTATAATAACCGAATAACAAGTCCGAAAGTTTCCCACGTCAAGTTTTTAAACTCATGATAAAAAAAAGTCCTTCAGAACTAGATTTCAACAGACAGACGCACATCGCTATATCAACATAAGTAGTAAGGATTCAGAATATAAAAAATGTTTAAGGTTGCAAATGAATATTGTAGAAATTACAAATGGAATAACAAACTGAAGGGTGTAAAAAAGAAGTGCCAGTTTTTTTTTTTTTTTTTTAATAAAAAGTGCTTTTTTTCAAAGACGTCTGTTTAAGGAATTATGTTTTTTTTTTGTTATTAATTTTCAAAAATGGGTTAGAAAAGAGATAAAAATTTTGTATATAAATGTATAAGTTGTAGCAAGTATACGCCCCAATATCCGACTCTACTAAGAAATATGCATATATTTTCATATAGATCGCACTATATATCCTTTAAAAAAAAAAAAAAAAAAAAAAAAAAAAAAAAAAACTTTTATAAATCTGAGAATATTTATTAAGTTCATACAAAATTCCAAAATCTAATTATATTTTAAGTTTTTTATTTAAGATTGAAAAAAACTCTAAAGCGGGAGTATAAAATACTATGTATGTGAAAAGTTAAACAATTGCCTAAATTTATAAAAAATGTGGTAGATATTTTCCAGAATTTGGTATTTTAAATTTCATATCATATTATTTTTTTCAAATTTCTTACAGAAACGAATCACTGTGCTTTCATTCGTTTAAATCTAGTTTCAAACAAAAAATTACAATACCATTTTTTACATGAAATTTAGTAAAAAATTCTAATTAATGTTATGATATCATCTTAAAAAAATGCAAGTATTTTGACTCTAATAAGTAATGTGTAGAGTTTTTATTATATAGAAACTATAAACAAGTTTAAGAAAAAATATTTTGCATTTGTTACAAAAACTTTTATATGAAAAAATTTAAGAAATTATTTATTTAACTTTTAGTTTTCTACTCAAACTCTGCAGTTTTGAATATTAAGGAAAATTATCATTATTATAAATGTAGAGATATAGGATATGTAGAAAACATTTTTTGGTTTGACCTAAATTTTATTTTCATTTCAACAATAAAATGCTTTTGAGATTTAACATTTGCAAGCATTTAAATTTAAACTTTCAAAAAAAAGTTTTTTTTTTTTTTTTTTTTTTTGCCAAAAACGTGGTAACTTTCCTTTTCTGTTATATAAAAATTTTCTTAAGTAACATATATAGTATTGATATTTTTCTGAAATATAACTAAACATAAAATACTTTAAAGAAAAAAAAGCTTTTAAGCATTGATTTTTGCAAGAACCATGGTTTCCCAAATTTGACCTATTTTTCCAACTAATTTCGAATTTTCGCCTTAACTTCTCAAATCGCAAAGCTGAAATAAAAAAAAAGTTATACTTTTTATTTAGCCTAAAGTCTTTTTAATTTTTTCGCAATAGAAATTTTTGCTCCTCGTTGTCGGTTGGAAAGATATAGCAAAAAAAGTAAAAAATCCCATTTTTGGAAATTTTTTAAAGTTTTTTGGGAACTACGGAATTTTCGTAGACAAATCTAAAAAAGTGGATAGCGCTTTAAATTAAGCATCAAAAAATCTATTTATGTGTAAAATATCATTCAAAAATATTCACTAACAAGAATTTTATTGCTTAATTTAAATAAAAAAATATGCAAAAAATCACAAATCCTTCCTTTCTCAGTGTTTTTTTGCAAAAAGTCTTCAATAAATTTTCGTATTGTAAAAATGTTTATACATATTTGAAAAGAAGACAAAATTTCCTAAACATAAGGAATTAGGATCGTTTTTTTCATGGGGATCGGAGCAGCCGTTCCAAAGTTCCATAATTATTTCCATTTCATTTTTTAAATCGCACACTGTTCGACGTTTTATATATCAATAGATATGTTAATAGATAGTTAGATTTAAAATTAAGTATGTTTTTTGTAAGCTTAAAAAATCTACGGAGTTTTGCTTTAAAAATAATTTTAAAATTCAGTATTTATATAAAAAAAAATAAAATAATAAAATAATTTAAAATTTTTAAAATTTATAACAAATTATTCGTTAAAGGTGTTAAAATAAATTATATTAATAAATATGGTTAATAGTGTTTTCTGTGAACTTAAAAATTTAGAATCATATTTCCTGCTTATCATTTCATTAATTTCATAATTTCTGAAATTTTAAGAAAATCGGAGTCAAAATCAAAAAGCGTAATTCATCGATTTCGCTTCCCTTTACTAAGTTTCTTCCTAATTTAACTGAACTAGTTTTGTTTATTTTTGTCTAAGTGGTTTGAAGTATTTGTTTATCTTATTTGTTAAAAAAAAAAATAATTAAGTTGTCAAGTGCAGATTTAAAATAAATCAATAAAAATCATTTTAAAACCTTAAAGTCTCATTTACAGGCATAAAAGTCTTAAATCACAAAAACTTTTTGTCTGCTAAAACAAACAAAACAAATATAAAACAAAATGTTAAAACAAAATATGTATATAGTAAATTCTGGTGAAAACCTACAAACTCAAATGGTATTTTAAAGTAAATATTGTTCTTTATGTTAGAGTTTTTTTTGGCTTTTGCTGTAGAGATAAAATCCTTAAATCAGTTTTTTGAAATGAAAAAAATAAAAAATTGTCATATATGTGGTTAACAAAAATATGACAATTAAATGACTAGAAGGAATCAAAAACATGGTATACACACATACACTATAGGACAAAATAAAGTGCGGTTTATATACCCACCATCAAAAAGATGGGCGGTATATTGATTTTGTCATTACGTGTGTAACATGTCGAAGGAATCATCTAAGACCCCACAAAGTATATATTTTCTGGGTCCTGGTTAGATTCTGAGTCGATCTAGCTATGTCCGTCCGTCTGTTGAAAGCAGGATAGGCACAAATATTTGTCTTATATAAGGTTTGTTTGGAATTGAAAATAGGCAAAATCGGTTAATAAACAAAAAAGTTATAGGCTAAAAACTAGAAACACAGGGTGTCCGTTTTATACTTTTCTGCTGATATTTTTTCAACAAAAGCATGTACGACAACGAAATTTTGCATGTATAGTTCGTGGATCGATAGATAAACTCGGAAACCAAAAATGGGCGTGGTCCGCCCACCTCCCATATAAAGTGAAAATCAACGAAATTGTGTTCAAATAGTTCAAGTACCAATGTAAACTCGGAAACAAAAAATGGGCGTGGTCCGCCCACTCTACTGCCCACTTTACCGCCCCCTCCCATATAACGTAAAATTTGAAAAAGTTGATGGTGGGTATATAGATTCGGCCGGGCCGAATATAACATTCGCGCTTGTTTACTCTTGCTATTTAGTTCATAATTATTGTCTTCTAGGTGTATAATAGTCTACATTTTTGGTGTCCAGGTATTTGTTGTATTATATTCTTTAAATTAATATGCAAAAGAAGTTTTTGAAATATGTGTGTTTCGAGATTGGGGCAAAAGTGTGATGATGGCCATGCATTTTGTGCGACATAATAAAGTGACACTTTACATTATTTCCTTAAAATTTTTTAAATTTTTTTGATACAAAATGGAAGGCATATCCTCAAGAAGTGCTAAATTTTATTATTCTATTCATAAATTCTATTAAAACTATTATTGTATTTGAAAAATAAGGATGAATTCGGCCATATTATCAGTAAGTCTTCGACCACAATTCGGTAAGATTTCTTGATTCCAGATAGAGAAAACTAATTAAGATTTACGTAATTGTCTTTAAAGTGCAATATTTTAGAATCTGAGGTCAAAAGAACCATTTCATTATACAAAATTATAATTTAGAATCAAAATAATATGAAATTGAGAGGGCAGAAACCCTAATACTGCGAGGTAAAGTCGTAACTTCGAGATATGCTTCAATATATTGAGCAACCTGCTTAATTTTACAAATCGCGATTTATTGCGATATGACATAATATTTTAGATTATTATTAAAAATAATGCGAAAGGAGTCAAAATGGCGATTAAGAGTGATTAACGATCTCGTTTTATTTATTTTTTAGGTAAAAAAGTAAAAAAAGTTTTAGAATTTTAGGATTTTTTTTTTCCAGAATGGTAATGTCCGTCCGTCTATACATTAGAGTTAAATGGTCGAAAATTGTGCATAATTCAGTGAAAAATGATATCAACATTTTAATGATTACGTTTATTTTTTCTATTTATTAGTAAGTAAAAAATATATTTTTAGAATTATAAGATGTTTTTTGGCAGAACGGTGATGTCTGTCCGTCCGTCTATACATTTGGGTTAAATGGGTCGAAAATGGTGCTTAATTCCGGAAAATTTAATATTTAGATTTAGTTTTCATATAGGTTAAGAAGTAAAAAAATTTTAAGACTTTTTTAAAGAATCCTAATGTATGTCCTTCCGTCCATCAGATTATTAACGTTTGCAAACTTGTCAATTCAAAATCGTTTATTTTTTGACTCAATAAAGATATCAACTTCAAATTTTCTTTTTTTGATAGACAATTTTGTTCTTCAAACTGAAAAAAAATATGATAAAAACGGTTGAAAACGTTGGAATATACATGCCAAAGTCTTGACCAACATCTTGCAAAGTTGAGATTATTAAAATTTCAAATGAATATATCTCGACGAATATATAAAAGAAATAGTACATGCAAGGATTTATCAAGGCTTTATGGTGATATAAATATCTTGGAAATCGGATAAGGATTTCCACTAGCGATAACAGTGGTTAAACTTTTTCTATGACATTAGTACCTATCTTGAACCCCCCATAGCTTCGTTCCGTATATGGGATCATGCTTCTAAACTCAAAATGTCAATTTCTCAATTTTATTCAGTACCCATCTTTATTACAAAAATTTAAATATCAAATTCAATTTATCGCCACTTTTGATACATTTTACCCCAACGTGCAATGGAGCTTTTGTATAATTGTTATAAATAATTTCTGTATAACTATTATTAAGAAAGATAAATTTAAAACTCAATTATAATTTAATATTACACAAATAGACATCAAAGGAAACTAATTAGAACTAAAAGCTTTAATTAAAATATAGACACCAAAATAAAAGACTTAAATGTGGCTAAAGAAAAACCAAATTCTTTGTAAATATTTGCAAAAGAAATGAACATAAAATGGTAAAATAAAATACATAATAAAAAGAAAAGTTTATTTTACTAAGAAACTAAATTAAAGATATTTTCTTAATTAACTTTAACTTATTATGACAGGTTTATCTAATTAAATAATAAGAAATATACTTAATAATAATAATTATAGGATTTGTATTTAACTATTAAGGAGACTTTAATTTTAGTAAATATATTATGAGATTTTTAGAATATTACAATTTTTTTTTTTTTTAAGTAAATTTTGTGAAATTTGTTTATTTATTATTTTGCAATACACTCAAACAAAAATAGTTTCTAATTGAATTCGTCTTTTAATTAACTTTTTTTTTTTTTTTTTTATTTAACTTACATTTTTTATTGGTTTTCGAAAGTAATTATATTTTATTCCTATTAAATAACATTATTTGCAATATCTGTCTATTGATTTTGGTTTTGTTTTTCTATTCATTTAGCTGTAAGATAAAATTCAACCATATGGATGATTTTCCAAAAATATAGTTATAAATCATTTAAAATGCTAATAATACTAAAATCTATTAAGTTATTTGAATACTAGCGAAATTGTATGAATGAAACAATATTAAGTTAAATATTTTTCAATGCAGGCAGATGTGTGTATGAAAATTAGGGGACCTTTTTTTAATTTTCTTATTTTAGAACAAGTTTATCTATATTGTTTCAAAATTTCATTTAAATATTTAACATATAAATTTTTAAGTTTTTCGGGTCGTGAAGTCTTTTTACCGAAATTAACTTATTTCTATTAGTTGTAATTCTGTGTGTCATGAAATATATTTTCTCAGGTCATACAAAAAAGTAGCTCGTAATCAATAAACGGAAAACTAGAACCTGAAGATGATATGAGTTTTTACACTATAAGAAAATGGGTTTGAAGAAAAATCAATACAATATAGAAAGTGGCTTATTTATTAAATTCCTTTAAATATTTTATTAGAAAAGTTTAGATAGACTAGACTAAAAATCCATAAAGTAAAAAATGTTCCTAAAAGGAATACTTGAAAAAATATGAAGACAAAAGAAAGCAGATTATTTTTTCCATGGATGAAAATAGTTGTAATGAATTGCTTTAAAAATTTTGAATGATCTTCAAAGGACGTTAAATTGCACGTACTGCTGGACTTTTTACAACATCCTGGAAGATATTGTGGGAAATGTAGGAGATAAATATCATGTACAAAATATTAAAATTCTGCTAAGATTTTTTAGCATGGTAGATCATTTAAGCATGTGGGGAGAGAACTAACTAATGACTCTTTTAAACCTAAAATATATGTAAAAGAGTGGGTAAGAAAAATATTTATTTCTATCATTAGAAAACAAAAAAAAAAAAAAAAAAATACTAATTTTTCTGGCTTAATCTCGATTTTTGTCCTTACAGCAGGTTTACTATGAAGATTTCATTTTGGAAGTTAAATAAAAATATGAATTTACACATTCATCAACGATAAATGTCTAAAAATGGTAATTTTTGAATAAAAATCTTTAAAAAATAATTATTGAAAATATGCATAATTATATTGTATAATGCGTTTGTGCTGATGTTTGTAACGCACAGAAAAAATTATCGCACCCCCACCTTAAAGTATACCGTTCGACTCAGATTTACTTTCTGAGTCGATTTAACGATATCCGTCCGACCGTCCGTCCGTCTGGCTGGCTGTCTGTTCATGTAAACCTTGTGAACAAAGTACAGGTCGCAATTTTAAGGATATCTTGATGAAATTTAGCACGAATAATTATTTTGAGACAAGGACGAAGCATATTGAAATTGGTTATGATCGGCTCATTATTTCACCTAGCCCCCATACAAATGTTCTCCCGGAATAGGAGTTTAACGATCATAAATGCAATATTTCAATGAAACTCGGTACAGAGGAGTTTTATATAAGTGTCAATCTATATAGCTCCCATATAAATCCCCTCTTCCTTAAATCACTTTAACGTGCATAAATCCCATGCGAATGATAGTATCAAGTTAATATTCGACACAAATAAATTTTATATAAGTAGAAACAAAATTGCTAAAATTTATGAGAATCAGTCCACAATTTACCACAGCTCCCATATAAATCCACTTCCGGGAATCGCCCTAAAGGGCATAAAATAATATAGATATTAGTATAAATGCATTGTTCTGTATTTGTATATTTTATTTTACATTTAGTAAACGTGTTGGTCTACAATTGGCCACAGATCTAATTTTTAGCTCATACACAATGGTGTACAATATCATATGGTCGGTCTTGACCGACTATAGTTTCTCTCCCGTTTAGCGTTAAGAAAAGAAATAAAAATGTTGTAACTACGGTAAGAAGGCTCTGGAGTCGTACCAAGTGACAGATGTCCCAAAATATCGAAGATTTTAAAAGCAACTGTTCCAAAAAAGTTACTGAAACAACTATTAAAGTTCTAATGGAGGGGTTACCAAAAAAAGGTCCACGAGTTCATAAGTAGTGGTTAGAACTATAAAAGTTATATTTTTTTGTGATCTGTCGGCTTACTAATTCCCTTACAATATTTTTTATTTTTACTGCTACCTTAAATATGTAGTTAATACTTAAAGAGAGGTAGCAGTAAACTACTAGTAGTTTTAGGAGCAGCAATAAACAAAGAACAACAAGAAAAAACAAGTGAGCACAATTCATTGTTTTTGTAATAAAGGCTCCATTACTCGACGGTAAATGTAAATGTAGCGAATCAGCTGACACGTTATGCTTATGAGAGTAAATGTTACGTAGCAACCTAATCAAATTAGGTCGCTCTACGTTTTTACGTAACAGCTGTAACAACAGTGTTGACAGCTTTTTATTTCAATATACTAAATCTGCGTAAAAAATCGCTGTAAAAGGTTTATCAATAGGACAATTATTTTTGCTATTTTCTTTACTAAAAACTTGTTGAAATAATTTAATTAAGACGTAAAGTCGAATATTTAATTTTTAAGTTCAAAATTTTTGTCAAAAAAACACAAATTTCGTTTTGTATATAAATCTCTGAAATACAAACCAATAAATTTAACGATTTTCAATTTGAATTTGATCCACTGGAAATATGTGTAATTGGCATCACCGATGTTCATGTGTACAAAACAACAACAAAGTATTGGCTACATTTACGTTTTTAGAGTAATCATCCACTTACGTTTCCTATTACATTCACGTTTTTACATTTACATTTACGGTAGAGTAATGGAGCCTTAAGACTTAAAACATAAGCTTTTATTTGTGTTTTTATTTTACAATGTTGCCATTTTTATAAAATGTGTGTGTATTATTTAATTTGTAAAATTTCCTTTGTAATATAAAGGATTTTTTCTACTTTGTATTGCATTTAAATGCGATTTTGTTTTCTTTATATATTTATAAAATTTTAGTTTTGGATTATATGCCTTACGTGGGTGATTGACACACTATGTGTTTGTGCATATGAAAAAGACTACCAATAGACTCAGTATAATTTTCTGAGTAGATTTATCGTCCGTCTGGCCATTTGTCCATGTAAAGTTTGTACACAAAATTCAGATCGCAATTTTGGAGACAATTTGATGAAATTTACTACATATCATAATTTCTACACAAAGACAAAGCCTATTTACCCAGCAAAAATTTTGCTTTAATGGTAAGCTAGCAGGTATAACTGGAAATAAAAATAAAATACTTACTTTTTGTCTCAATAACTAGTTATTTTTGTTCGAGTTGTCCATGAAATCTAGTAGTTATTTTTAGACTCTAGTGATACTAAAAAATATGTACCTAAATAAAAATAAAAATAAAAAAAAAAAACGAAAAAATTTGCCGTCAGTGAGTTTTGAACTTGGGACCCTATTAACTAGTCGTTTTTAATGACTAACGTCTTACTCAGTACACCATCTCGCACTTAATATTCAAAGCTAAAAAACTTGTTTTAGCATAAAATATATTTTTAAAACATTTTTTTGAAAAAACTAAAAGCATCAGGAATGGGGTTGAACCTGCGCTCTAGACAACTGATCCATGTGATTGTAACTTACTCTGCAATTATACTATTGAGTACTTATTTATGTAATGTAGAAAAGGCAAATAATAATGACGACTACTTTCCAGGAAAGTACTTTAATAAGTAGTTGCCATTACCGAAAACCAAAAAGTTTTTGCTGGGTAATTCTCCATAATATAGTTTTATCATTAAAAAAACTGCTTAAAAATAGGAATATTTTAATGATTTGGAAGAAATAAGTTTAAATATGTTTACAAAATTTCACGTAGATCGGTTCATAAAAAAATCTTAGTATAGTGTTAATATTTTATAAATACATATAAAAGTTTTACAAATTTGTTAAATTTTTGTATAACTCAGACTGGAAATTATATAAATTAAAAACAAAAACAAATCTTGTTTTGTTTTTGTTTTTGTTTTACGCCAAACAAAATAATGCTTTACAACTAAGATTTACTACATTTTGTAAGTAAAGAACAAAATACCGTATTTATTTTATTTGGCAACCCATATAACAACTCTAAAATATTTTTAAAATGGAGGGCAAATGTTTATAAAAGCGCAGAGAAGAAATTAACAACATATTTTTACAATTACTTTTAATTTTGATATTTTAAGCTACTTCGTTTTTTATTTAACTACTTTAACTGTTACCTCTGCTACTCTCTCTGTTGCTCCCTCTGCTTTCTATTTACTACTTTTAAAACTAAACAAAGAATGTAGCAGTTTTCTTTTGTGAATTTAGATAAAACTATAATTACTTATATGTGAAGGTAGCAGCAGTAATAAAATTGTGAAAACTATACTACTTTCAGAATTTCAGTTTTTGACTACAACTAAAAATACTGCTACCAAAAAGTGAAGGTAGCTCTAGTTTAAGCAAATGAACGACTACAAGTTCTAAACATTTCTTAAACTCCAATTTTAGTTACAATTTGCTGCTATGACTACTTGGAGTCTAGTTTTTCAAACGCTGACGAATACACAAATTTTATATTTTGTAAAATAATAAAAAATTAAAATTACCTTCAAACTATGCACATATTCCAATCTAATCGAGAATTTTTTTTTATTGCATTTGTATTTTGCTTAATTAATTAAAAACTTTTTACTTTACAGAATCAACAAACCCATGAAAATTATGCTTCAATTATTAAAATCAAGAAAGTTAATGAATTCATATTTATGTGCTTATTTGTGTATAAATTTATATAGAAAAATTATTTAAATATTAAATTACGAATGCAAACTTTAATCATAAAAAAGTTAAGCAAGCAAATTTCATAAAAAAATAATTAACTCTTAATAAAGAAAATAAAAATGAAAATTTTTCCTTCATATTAAAGTAAAAGCAACTTAAGTGCATTTTAATATTTATTTTATTTAATTTCTTAATAATTTAATGGGCTTTTTGTGCTCTTATTTGGTTTCAAGTTTTAGGAAAATCTAAAGAATTTTAAAGATAAAATATCAGTTTTCAGAGTTAAAGAATTTGAAAATTCTATGTGGCAGAAAAGAATGAAGGAGAAAAAGGATTACAAAGTAATTTTCTTTATGACTTAATTTGTTTAAATTGTAAAATATTTTAAAATTCAATTTCTTTTTTTTTTTTGTTTTACAGTTTATTAGTGACCTTTTTGTTTAAAATGAAAAGGCTTAATTTGTAACGAGGGTAAATGAAAATATTAATTTTGCGGGATTTAGGTAAAAGTGTTACAAAGAACAGCTGCTTAAATGAGTTGAGTTCATCAAATTGGGTGGCAAATGGTTGCCGATGTTATTTTGGAAACAGCACTTATTAATAAGTACTAAATGTGGTACAGTTACTTTCATTTATTTTATGCTTTAGATTTATTATTACAAATTGGGCCAAGTAATTTGAATCAATTTAAAATTCTCATAACTATAGTACGGGTAAGTACAAAGTTATTATTATTTTTTTTTAATAAGTATTTTCTTTTTTGAGAACAACTGTGTTGTATTATTTTATTGATTTAAAGTTGTTCAGCATAAAATATTTATGTATGTTTATAGTATTTGTTCAAGTACAACAATAGTTACTGTTGTGCAATTTGATCAGTGTACATTAGGATGGAACTAAAACAAAAGTTATCGATATTTCCAACTTTAATGAAAGTTTATTTCTACTTAAAATAACATTTCTCAAAATTTCGGTTTCATCATTATTCTTTTTTAAACTGAAACGGAGAATAAAAAGGTTCTTGTTTTTCGTTTATTTTTTTAATATTTTTTGTAGTCAAATTTTTTAAGAAACCTAATGTTAGTTAATTTTTTTTTTTTTTTTTTTTTGAAATATCGAGATAACCCTAATATATGTATGTGGTATATATGTACTAACGAGTTGTTCTCTTGGTCAATAAGTTGCAAATAAAAACAAACTTTTCAATTTAAATTCATTGCTGTTGTTACTAAATGATGCACAAAGTTGTTACTTCATGTTTTGTTGTTTTATTATTCGCGATTTTATTTTATTTATTTTTATGCAAAAACACAAGGCAACAAAAATTCTCAATTGACGTATTTTGAAATGACTTTTGTTTTTTTGATAAACCCTAATATAGAAAATTATTAAAGTTGAATCACAAAAATTACCAAAATGTAATTTTGCTATTTCATTATAAATGTGTATATGTTATAATTAAAACGATACATATTTTATTAAAATCAATGCATAAATGTCGAATTTATTTGCAATTAAATAATAAAAAATCTTTCTGAAAAAAAAAAAAAAAAAAAAAATCGATTTTCCTAACTCTGATTGTTTTGTCGACCAGTGTAGTTATATATACATTTATTATCTATATAGTTTTTTACATAAAACTTATTTTTTGAAATAGTTTCATTTGTATGTTTTTATACCCTTCACCAAAGGTGTATGTACATTGGCCATTCCGTGAGTAGTTTGCACAATCTTTGTCTTAGATTAATTCTTTTTTTGAAATATTAACTTAATGCTATAATTCGTATGGGATTTATGCACGTTAATGTAATTTACGAAAGAGGGATTTATATGGGAGCTATGGTCAATTATTGGCAGATCTTAATTTGTATGGGGGCTAGGTGAAATAATGGACCGATCATAACTAATTTCAATAGGCTTTATTCCTGTATCAAAATAACTGTCTCTGCCAAATTTCATCAAGATATCTTTAAAATTGCGACATGTACTTTGTTCACAAAGTTTACATGGACAGACAGACGGATGGACATCGTTAAATCGACTTAGAAAGTGGGGTCCGATAATTTTTTCTGTGCGTTACAAACATCAGCACAAACGCATTATACCTCAACCACCTATGATGGTGTAGGGTATAATCACCTTAAATGCAGATTTTTTCTTAAATACTTTATTAAACACAAGTTTTTCTTGCTTCGCTTCACTATTCCATTTGATGCGACAACTAATATTTACTTTATATGGGGCTACTACTCCCCCTGCACCTGTCCGACTTATTCGAAATTGAATGCTCCTTTAGATATGCGAAAATATATATTTTCTTTATATGAGGGCTAGCTAAATGTTCACATGAAGTTTGAGGACTTTCACCATAATAGGTCCTTAGATATACCATAATGAATATTTGCACTCCTCTTGCACTGATCAAAAAAAAAAAATATCATATTTGAATTTAGGGACACACAGGACGATGTTGTGATTTTAAGCAAATCGGTTCAGCCGT
The DNA here is from genome assembly GCA_951394005.1 of Protophormia terraenovae. NCBI lineage: Eukaryota > Metazoa > Arthropoda > Insecta > Diptera > Calliphoridae > Protophormia > Protophormia terraenovae. The sequence goes on from OX596073.1 coordinate 129,767,432, forward strand.
TTCATGCTCCAACAAACAAAATATATAATATACTAGCTTATCCCGGTAAGCTTCGCTACTCTTTTTGATGCGATAACTAATATTTATTTTATATGGGAGCTAATACTCCCTTTATTAAAATTTTATATGAAAATTATTTATAAAAATTTTTAAGACTTTCAGTAAATCACTTTTTCAGATGCTAAAATAATTTTTTTCATTCCCACTATCCGTCCTATTTTAATTTCATCAATGCAATATGATAAAAAAAGTTTTGAGAGCTGTCACTATAAAAGTTCTTTAGATATTAGGGTGATCGATTATTCGGCTTTTTGGAGAAACCGGTTTTCAAATACTTGGTATTTTAAAAAAAACCGGTTGCATTTTTTTAAATTCAGAAAAAATCGGTTAATTTTTTTTTTTTTTTTTTTTTTTTGCAGAAGTTAATATTTCTATCAAAAGACTACATTTCTTAAAAAAAAATCAATAAATATTATATTGTTCAAGTAAAAAATTTATTAGTAATAGTTATTTTTGGAAATAACTATTAACCCATTAAGAAAGAGAAAGATATAGTCGGTCAAGCCGACAATACCCAACATTTCAATGTACATCAAAATTCCGGAAGGGGTCTCCTTTTTTCTAGAACCGTATAATATATAATAATAAATAAACATACGAATACAGAATATTAAGTCTCACCTGGTGTGGTGTAGGGTATACGAATTTTAAGAAAATAATCATCAAAAATGATATTAACTTTTACTTATGTATGTAGCATAAACGGAAACCAATTTTATTGAAACTTTTTTGCAGGTTAAACTTTTTTAATGCAACATCTTTGAAAAATTAAGAAAATATTGGATAAAAAAAGAATAAAACATTTAAATTAGGTGTAAAAATAGAACAGGTGTTACAATACATAAAACAAATTTCATTCATTCTATTCGACATTCGGAAAATAAACATTTTGAAAAAACTGACAGCAAATCGACTGAAAAAAACGGTTTTAAAACCGGTTGGAAAACCGAGTCGATCACCCTATTAGATATACAATTAAGAATATTTGCTTTGTATGAACCTAAACTTATAAAGGTTGTTGAGAATGTTATACTTACAAATCCTAAGATACACGATATTTAATATTTACGTTGTATGGGGTACCATTTTCCTTGGTTCTATCCGTCTCATTTTCATTTTGAGTTTGGTGGTTGATGAGAAAGATATTTCTGTAAAATTTTAAAACTTTTCTTGTAGCAGTATTTAAGTTATCCGATAATTAGTATTTTCTTTGTATGGGGGCTATCACTCCCCCAAGACCTAACCGGCTTATTTTCAATAGGGACGAAGCCTATTGAAATTGGTTGTGATCGGTCCATTATTTCACCTTGCCCTCATATAAATGCCCTTCCGGAAAAGGGTTTAACGATCATAAATCCCTTAAATATAGCAATATTTTAATCAAATTTGGTACATATAAGTTTCATATAAGTCTTAATAAGTGTGCTGATTTTTATAAAGATCGGTCCATAAGTGAACATAGCTCCCATATAAATCTCTTTTCAGAAAATCACTTTAACGAGCATAAATCCCATTATAATGTTAGTATCACGTTAATGTTCGACAAAAATAAGTTTTATATAACCATGTTAATAAATGGTAGTGCCAAATATTACAAAGATCGGTCCAAAATTTACAATAGCTACCATATAAGGCCCTCTTTCGGAAATCACCAAAAAGTGAATAAATTCATATAAATGTTAGCATCGACCACTATTCCGCATTCGTATGTTTTTTTTTTTTTACTTAATATGGGTATCGGTCCATATTTGGATCCAAGTCTAATAAAAGACCCCTCCCCGAATCTTGATGTATACAATGGTGTAGGGTATCATATGATCGGGCTTGACCGACTATATGTTTTTCTCTCATTATATATAGACTACACAGAGCGGCAGAATCGAATTTTTTTGGAAATAAATATGTAACTTCTCATTGGCTGGTTTAATTTACATGAAATTTTAAATAGGCATAGCAGAGGGGGTACAATTTTATGTTTGAAAAAATCTTAGAATCAGAGCTATTGGGGCTGAAAATAGGCCACATATCTCTGATATAGACAATTATTAATCGCAAAATTATCTATCGAATAAACGAAATTTTAAATCGATATCTTTATTGCAATTTAAAAATTGCAAACAGACGGACAAATACAAAATTCTCTCTCTCAAAAAAAAAAAAAAAAAAAAAATCTTAAAATTTCAAAAATGCAATTGTTTACTTATCGATTAATATAAAAATTAAATGTAAACATTAAAATATTTGTATTACCTTTTCTTTCATTAAGCGTTGAAAAGCGTTTATGAAGCCAACAGATATAATATATCCGGTTCATAAATAGTGGAGGTATGAGCAAAAAACGGTTTTCACTTTTTTTATTTTTTTTTTTTTTGTTTAAAAATAGTTCAAATATCGTTCATGAAACCCCCATAACTTACTTTTTATTTTGGGCACAACTCTGTGTTATTGTTGTATGTAAAAAAACACAAATTAATATTATATCCAAAAAAAAGAATATTTATTTTTCTTTATAACAAAAAATCAAAATAATAGAAAATAGTTAGAATAAAAATGCATAAATGCATGATTATACAAACAATAAAAGGTAATTGCTGAAAATCTTTTGTTGCATTAGTAAAAGCAAGAATAAAAAAAAAAAGGACAAGGTATTTTAAATGTAATGAACTTAAGAACAAATTAATTTAAAAATAATGGAATACAATTATTCTTATTGATTTTGGAAAAAAAAATTTTAACAATGTCAAACAAGTAAACATATTTTATAAAATATATTTAGTTTATCAAATAAAAAAAAATTAATTAATAAAAAATGCATTGTATTTAAAATGTGAAAAAATATATAAAAAATATATAAAAGTAAAAAAAATATATGTCATAAAATTGTAATGCTTATATGAGTATGAGATAATTTTATCATTTTGCTTTTTATGTCATTGATAAAAACATTTTTTATTGTTCAGACTTTAGTAACCGGAAACTTTGTAATAATAAAACAAAAGGCTACAAAGCACGAGTAAAAATATATATAAATATGTATGTATGTACAAACACTTATTAATTATTTATTACTTTGTATGTACATAAGTATGTCAATGGATGAGAGTGTATCAGTTTTTCTATATACATGTATATGTAGTATTTGTGCTTTATTTTTCTTATTTGCCAGTTTCTTATTAAAAACAATTTTCGTCTCATAGGCGCCGACAATTTTTTTTTATTGTTTTCCAGGTTGAGGCTTGTATACAATTAAACTTGTTAAGATCCAAAAACCACATCATTAGTGGCTTTAAAATAGGATCATATACATACATATTAAAAGAGAAAAAGATGTATTGACAACTAGGGCAAACATATAAAAATTTACTCTCAAAAAGGGTTATATTCTTAAAATTGGAAAATATGTCCCAAAAATTATTATTATTATTTTTTGCCAAATTTTAAATCTACTAATTATTTTAAGAATAAATGGATGGACATATATTCTCTTTTTGCACTTAAAACAATCAAAGCTACAATGTATTAGCACAGGACAAAATTTCTATTAATTCACAATTATTGTGAATGAAAATTATTAAAAAATCGCATTTTAAAAACGTTTATATGTGGCATTTAAAAATTGTTTTTTTTTTTTTAGTACCATTAGAAGAATAAAAAAAGTACCATAAAATACCCTCTTATAGATTCTCACTCACTTAGGACTACATGTACTTAAGTTCATGTTTCTATGTTCAATATGATAAAAAATGCATTAGTTAATTTGAAAAAAAATTAATTTCCCGGTTTTATCCCCTTTTTGGTACTTTTTATTCCCCTTGGAATTGTAATAATTGAATGTTAATAAATTCGTATGTATGTGCAAGTGAAAAGAAAAAAATATTTTGTGAAAAAAGTACCAAAAACAGGTAAGGTTTTTGCCTCTTAAACGTTCGAATTTATAAAAAGTACCAAACTTGTATTCGCTAATTTTCGACAAGGTACTAATTTGGTACAAATTTTATTTTTATGCTTGCTGGATTAAAAGATAGATAGGTTGTCAAAAAAGTACCAATTACATTCCTACCCGTTTTCTCCCTACAAGAGCCGAATTTCAAAAAAGTTCCAAATACCTATCCGACTATTTATACCCTACACCACCATAGGTGGTTGGGGTATTATGTGTTTGTGCTAATGTTTGTAACGCATAGAAAACGGTATCCAACACCCACCTTAAAGTATACCAATCGACTCATAATCACATTTTAAATCGATCTAACGATGTCCGTCCGTCCGTCTGGCTGGATGGCTGGCTTTCCATGTAAACCTTGTGCACAAAGTACAGGTCGCAATTTTGAAGATAATTCAATGAAATTTGGCACGTGGGACTTTTATGGTACAGGGACGAAGTTTATTGAATTTGGTTATGATTGGCCCATTATTTCACCTACCCCCCATACAAATGTCCTCCCAGAATAGAATTTGAACACTTATAAAAGCCTTATTAGAAATATTTTAATGAAATTTATCACAGATAATTTTTATATAAGCACAAATCTGTTTGCCGAATTTCATGAAGATCGGTTCATAATTGACCATAGCTCCCATAAAAACCCCTCTCCCGAAAATCACTTTAACGTGCATAAATCCCATACAAATGTTAGTATTATGTTAATATTTAACACAAGTAAGTTGTATATAAGTAAAAAAAGTTAGGTGGATCGAAATGGTGTAGGGTATTATATGGTCGGGCTTGAACGACTAATCTTCTTCTCTCGTTTTTAAATGAATAACGATAACTACCGATTTTACCCTTTATTACCCCCTAAACATTCGAATTTCCAAAAATCCCATCTTAGTGAATCTTTTCCGTAGGAGACCAATCTATAGTCCATATTTCATCTTTCTATCTTTAACTGTTTGGGCTGTGCGATGATGAATCACCATGTAAGTCAGTCAATTACTCAGTGACGTTACTCTCTTCTATATATAGATAAGTAGCACAGGCCTCATCAAGAGCTGTAAAAAGATATTCAAATCTTTGAATATTTTGTTACAGCTGGTAAGTGGTTAGAAATGTTTTATGTCAAAGGTACTTTACTTTGAACCCTCTTAGATCCACTTCTGTGGAGTCTGTAGGATCTCACTTTCAAACTTAATATTTTAAAGGCTTCTGCTATGTGAAATTTTTTGTAAATCCAACTACCCTATTAGATGTTAGAGATTTATTTCCAAAAATTTTTGATTCTGCTCCACTGTGTAGGCGCTGATATTTATAACATATAAAATTCTACTCATAATCACTTCTTGAGTAGGTCTATAAAAATATAAAACTTTGTGGCAAATTTTATGAAGATCGGTCCATAAATGACCAGAGTTTTCATATCTTGGGTTTTTAGCTCCATTTAATGAATGAAGTTTTTATATATTATTTTATTCAAATTAATTTCATAAATGATATTCCCAGATAAGCGAAAATTGGACATTAAGTAATCTGTCGGAAAGTATTCAAAGTTTTTTGCTTTAGTTTTTTATATTGGTGATTATATACCTGAGTATTCAATATCTAAAAGAGCAGTGTAGCTGAGAATTGTATATAGGTATTAGTAGCTGGTTAAAAGGACTTCGACACAAATTATTTTGCTCTAATAAATCATTGTTTTAAAAAGGGAAAGCTGTTATTTAATATAAATTTCTGAAGCCTTTCATTAAGTATTATATTCTTTAAAAAAAGATTTATCACTTAATATAAAAAAATTTAATTTGAATATAGGTGTAACTATAATGTAAGCAAAAATAAGATTTCTTTCAACAAGTATTTTCAAGATTTATCCCTATACCAATTTCATTGTACGCAAACTTCAAGTGTATAAGCGAGACAGATAACATTTGTGTTTGATGTGTAGTTTTATTTACTTTATTAAATTGAGCCATAACTTTTTTTAGGTTAAATAAAAATTGTTTATTTGTTTTACTATTTTTGTGTGTGTATTTATTTATTTAATAGGACAATTTTCCTACCTACACTTCATTCATACAGCAGACTAAATAAACACAATTTAACAAAACAATAACTATAAAAAAGGTGATTTTATTTAGCTACGACCAGGTTATACAAATATCTTAACTTATATTTAAGTAAATTTAATCTTAAGTAGATTTTGTAATAGTAAACAATTTCAGAGAATAAAAAACAGAAATTGAGATTTAAAAGAAATTACAATATATTTTTTTTTTTTTTTTAATTTAACATTGCACAGTGGGGTAGAATAAAAAACTTTTTAAATTTGCATTGACTATTCCACGCACGTACAGAGACTAAGAATTATTTAAATTGGGTTATAGAGTGATTCCATGTAAAAATGGGCAGCAATCGGACTTCACAAATCCGATGTCTAAAAAAATGCACTACAGATATTGGCAATCGGAAATGTTTCCTTTCCGTCAAAAAATATGACGTAATAAGAAACGGAAAAAGCTAAAAAGTTTACAAAGGTATACTTGTTTAATTTCTAATAACTAAACTATACATGGTAAATATCTGGAAAAAGATATTATTTATATAACGATATATTTAAGGTTTTTTTTCTTTTAAAGTTCAAAGGTTAAATTTAGACATTTAAAAATCAAACCATCATACACGCAGAGAAAAAACATGCAGCATGATCACCACAACTATTCAATGTTTATATAGCCGTTTTTCATTGATATAAATAATACTGTGTTCATGATAGCAACGTTTATGATTCTGTTTAATCATTTAATGATTACCCACAATCAAAATTTTAATATGGTTCACTGAATTATAATATGTATTTAAATATGTTTATATGAAATCATATTTATGATAAATCCAATCACTTGGTCAATTCTACAACAATTTAGTTTTGAACTGAATGGTTTCATTTTACAAATTTGGTTAATTCTACAACCATTAAGCCATTAACTTTTAATGCCTTTTGAATGCACATTTTTGTGTATCAGTCCAGTAGTTTGTTAATATATCAATTCTCATTTAGTTTATATATGAACAAATATAAATTGACAAGGTTTGTTTTTATTCAGTATGATGAATGTACAACATATATTGGTACAAATGAATATTAATATGAAAACATGGGACTATATATATGATAAAATGGGATTATATATATGATGAAATTAGTTTATATATATGATAAAATGGAATTATACTTACGATGGAATTAGTTCATATATATGATAGAATAGAATTATATATATGATGAAACTAGTTTATATATATGATAGCATGGGATTATTAAATGATAAAAACGTGATGAAATTGAAAGCAATACTTAAGAAAAGGTTATAAAACTTACTAAAAGTTATTAATAAGGTTATGAACCTTACTAATAAATTATAAATTGGAATCATAGTAATGATTACGTACAAATATACTTATTGTAACCTGGAATCATATATTACAATCATAGTATGTTGCTCTTAGTTTATGGTCACTGGAACCATATTTTTACTTTGCGTTTAGTTATCTCAATTTTAGAATTCTGAATGTTGACGTAACTCTTCTTCCTACGCACTTAAAAATTTCGAATTGGAGACTCATTTAGTTCAGAAGTTATGGACCAAAATAAAATCTAGTTTCTTATAATAAAAATAAAATTTTATTATTATTTATTTTTTTTTTTTAATGAAGATATTGCCTTCAAAATTATATGTAGTAAGTTGATTTAATTCGAAAGTTTAAAGGTCAAAATTTGACTTATAAAAATTATATAAGGGTTCAATCTTCAAGTCATTCTCACATTACTTTTTAATACGGTCAACAGTTTTGGAGATATTAAAACTATATTTTGAGAAAAAATTAAATTTTATACTAAATTTAAGAATTTATTTTTTTTTTTTTAAAAATCATAAAAATTCGAAAGTTAAAAGTTACATAGAAAAATAAAAAAATGATTTTGGGATTATTTAATTTTAATATGTAACTTGAGTAGTTTCACTATTTTATGAATAAAATCAAAACTTATGTATTGATTTTAATCAAATATGACTTGTTTTATTTCCACAAAACTTATCTTTAGTATTAAAGAATAAAAATTAAAATTTTTGACACTTTCGAATTTCTATGATTTTTTGAAAATTTTTTTTCTTTAAATTTTTTATAAAATTGTATGTTTTTCTCAAAAGATGGGCTTAATATTTCCATAACTGTTGAACGTATTAAAAAATAGTGTGACTTGAAGATAATTTAAATTGGAATTTTTTGATATTTGTTTGAAATCAGACAAGTCGTTTTCGAGATATGCTTCAATATATAGTGCAACCTCCTTAATTTTAAAAACTTGCTATTTATCGCAAGAATTAGATTCTATATAAAAAGGTGGATTAGAGGCTTTGTACATATTAACACCGTGAAGCCAAATTGATTAAGAAACCCCGTGCTGCAGACATTTTTTCTCATTTTGTAACTCTGTGTTATCAATATATAATTTTTTTTAAGAATTTTAAAATACAATTATTCGAGATATTCAGCATTGATCTATATATTATCGATTTTGAACTTTCGAAGTACATAATTAAATTTTATACACATAATTTTTAAGTCAATATTTTTTTTTATTAAATTAATTAAAAATTAGAATTTTAGCTTAGAAGTTATGAGCAATAATACAGCGGGTGTCATAAATAAGTAAACAAAGTCATCATTTCTGATTCGCTTTAAAAAGCAGCAAATGTCACGGTCCATTTTTAAAAATTTACATGTTTTTGATAAAGTCAATTGTTTTCTTTTACATTGATGACAAAATTTTCAAACATTATTCCAATTTTAAATTTCTTTCTAGGGAAAGTTGAAAACAAGTCTAGAGAAAGTTGATAACAAGTCGTTTTTGGAAATTCGAATGTTTAGGGGGTAAAAACGGGTAAAATTGGTAACCTTATATCTCCTAAACTAATAGAGATAAAAAAAGTTGAATAGTTATTGTTACTTATTTAAAAAGTAATCGGACGGGTGTTTGGTACTTTTTTGAAAATCGGCCCTTTTAGGGAGAAAGCGGTTAAAAATTGTATTTTGGTACTTTTTTGGCACCATATGTATCTTTTAAACCTGTCAACATACCGATAAAATTTACATCGTATTCGTAATTTATCAAAAAATGACAAATACAAATTTGGTACTTTTTGGAAATTCGAACGATTAAGGGGAAAATCGTACCTATTTTTGGTACATTTTTCATAAAATATTTTTTTTATATTTATTGACATAAACATATGCGTATTTTAATATGGGATACCACTATAATTTAGAAATTCATTGAAATACTTTTTGTGTTATACACATGGGGAAAAAAAGTACCAAAAAGGGAGTAAAATCGGGAAATTACATTTTATATTAAACCTAGAAACATGAAATTAAGTGGATAAAAATTCACAAGAGTGGAATTTGTGGTACTTAAAGATATATGGGCCTGTGGGTACGAATTCAAGAGGAGGGACTTTGTGGTACCTTTTTGTTCTGCTAATGGTACTTTTTGAATTTTCTATAATATTTAACATGGAAACATGAAATTAAAGATATCTGCCCTTAAGTGAAATAAAATTCATAAGAGGGGACTTTGTGGTACTTCTTTGTTCTTCTAATAGTACTTTTTGAATTTTCTATAATTATGAACATAGAAACATGAAATTAAAGGTATTTGGTTCTAATGAATGATAATTCATAAGAAGGGTTTTGTAGTACTTTTTAGTTCTTTTAATGGTACTTTTTTGAATTTTTTGTAATATTTAACCTAGAGACGTGAAATTAAAGATATTTGGTTCTAAATTAATGAGAATCTATACTTTTTTATTCTTCCAAAAGTACTTCTTGAATTTTTTTATAATTATGAACCTAGAAATATGAAATTAAAGATATGTGACCCTAAGTAAGTGAGGAGGGCTTTATGGTACCTTCGAATAGTATTTTTCAATTTTCTATAATATTTAACCTAGAAACATGAAATTAAAAATATGTGGGAATTCATAAGAGTGGACTATGCGGTACTTTTTTCTTCTTTTAATAGCACTTCCTAAATTTCCTGTAATATTCATCATAGAAACATAACACTGAAGAGGTAAGGTCCTAAGTGAATGAGAAACTATAAGGGTATTTTTTTTTTTTTTGGTACTTTTGTGTTATTTTAATATTACTATTTTAAATTTTTATAATAATTAACTTAGGAAAGTGAAATAAGAGACATATGGTTATTTACAGATAAGATTTCTCAAGCTCTATTAGTCCCATTCTTCTATACTTAAAAATAATAATAGAAAGTTTTTTACATAAAGATGTCAAAAATTTGTACTTTATAGGCATCGTGCGAACTTTCTAGACCAGAAATATGGAAATAAATTTTAAATATATATATCAAGCATTATTTTATTTACATTATTTAGTGTACTTTTTGGAAATTTTTTAAGTAAAATATTTAAAAAGTTTATTGTTGTTAACGCCGACGCAACATCATTATTAAAAATCTTCCCACAGGAGTTAGGAGTTTTACTTTAAATTTCTTATATAGTATGGTTTTATTAAAAAAAAATAAGCTTACGAAGTAAAGGATTAACAGCTCGTTTAAAGGATGGAAAATAGCGCACAATTAAGTGTAGGAGAACTTAGAGTAACTATCATGCAATACGAAAAAGGTGGAACATATAAAAATATATCAAAAATATTTAATAAAACGGCCACTTTATTCTCAAGGTGGTTGAAAAACAACCAATTGAGTTCAAGATACTACTTTGTTTACTTATTTATGACACTCACTGTATATGTTTGGCGCACGGGAGAGCATTTTCCACTTTCGAAAACGTCGAAAATACCCCTTCTATGTCATAGGTATCCCAAGATTATTCCCAACAGCCCCGCTCCTGACAGGTATATGAGACATTCCTTCCAAAACACAATTCTGCTATGCCTATGTGAAATTCTATGTTAATCCAACCAGCAGATTAGAAGTTACAGATTTATTTCCAAAAAAAAAAAAAAAAAAAAAAATCATCAAGAATACACTATTATAAGCTTTATTTACACCAATATATTTATGTGTTTGTAATTTTTTACTTGTATATGTCTCTATTTTCTATATTTTTTTTTTTTTTTTTTTTTCAAAGAAAAAATATAGGCACATACATATTGTATATGTATATTTTTCCTACTTTATTTCATAAGGTGATTATAGTACTTGACAAGTTGCGTATGTATGTGTATATTATTTGTACGTATAAGTGATTTTCATTAATATTTAATAACATCAGCACGTATACGCATTAATACTTTCTACCAATACCAACAAACCGCTCATACGCAACGTGACATAAGAAACGAGAGAGAAACTATAGTCGGTCAAGACCGATCATATGATACCCTATACCATTGTATATGAGCTAAAAATTACCCTGTGGCCAATTGTAGACCAACACTTTTTCTAAATGTAAAATAAATTATACAAATACAGAACAATGTATTCATACTAACGTCTATATGATTTTATGCCCTTTAGAGCGATTCCCGGAAGTGGGTTTATATGAGAGCTATGGTAAATTATGGACCGATTCTCATAAAATTTGGCAATGTTGTTTCTACTTATATAAAACTTATTTGTGACGAATATTAACTTGATACTATCATTCGTATGGGATTTATGCACGTTAAAGTGATGTTAGGAAAAGGGGATTTATATGAGAGCTATTGTCAATTATGGACCGATCTTGATGAAATTTGACACAAAGATTGACACTTATACAAAACTCCTTTGATATTGCTATATTTAAGGCATTAATGAGTGTTAAACCCCTATTCCGGGAGGTCATTTGTATGAGGGCTAGCTGAAATAATGAACCGATCATAACCAATTTCAATAAGCTTCGTCCTTGTGTCAAAAGAATTATTCGTGCCAAATTTCATCAAGATATCTTTAAAATTGCGACCTGTACTTTGTTCACAAGGTTTACATGGACAGACAGCCAGACAGACGGACGGACATCGTTAAATCGACTCAGAAAGTGATTCTAAGTCGAACGGCATACTTTATGGTGGGGGTCCGAAAATTTTTTCTGTGCGTTACAAACATACCCCAACCACCTATGGTGGTGTAGGGTATAAAAATTGATAAATACATGAATAAGTAATAATAATAAGTCAAAGAAAGAAAAACAATAATTGTTTTGACCCAAATAAATAAAAAAAAAAGAAAACTGACAACTTAAGTAAAAGGAAAAAAAAAAATACATGAAATCAATACTTTAAGTAGTAAAAAATTATAAATAAACAATTGATGGAATTACACAAAAGAGTGAGCAATAATTAGTTTCTTCTTTTTTTCTAATTTAAAAAGATGAAGTGCAAATCGATTTGGTTAACTTTTGTTAATAAAGTTTAGTAAATATTAATAAAAAAAAACAATAAAAAAGTTTCATAATTTATTATTTATTTCCTTAACAATTTTTTAAATCGATCTTAAATTAAAACGATTTCAATAATATTTCTTTTAAAATAAAACCAAATTCATCCTTATTTATCTTTTGTGTATACGAATAATAAACATATAATTATATCTTCAAACCATATCAATTTTAAACAAATTTGTTTTACACCACATTAATTAAAAGAATACCAATATTTCCCAAAATAATCAATAAATAATTTTGAGAAAATGTAAATAATTTACAGACATTTTATTTTTGGAAAGAGAAACCATTAAGATAATTTTACCTTTACATTTTATTTCATGTAAATTACACAAAGGTAATTTGTAATTTGAAAGAAAATCCAAAAAATATAATAATAATTAGAAAAGAATTAATAAGATAAACCTTATTATTAAATGTTAGTTTATATGTATTACCGATTAAATTTTAATACAATTTCCACCACAATAATTAAATAGAAAATTTTCAAGTTTTTAATATTGATCAGAAAATTTTCATTTTAGTTGCATGACCGCATAATAAATTATTTACCATATTTTGTATTGTAAAAATTTATATTTAAATAATTTATATATTTAACGCACAACAGGTTTACAAGTAATATTGTCGTTCACGCAAAGAAAAAATAAACTAAGAGCAACATACTATGATTGTAATATATGATTCCAGGTTACAATAAGTATATTTGTACGTAATCATTACTATGATTCCATTTTATAATATATTAGTAAGGTTTATAACCTTATTAATAACTTTTAACAAGTTTTATAACCTTTTCTTAAGTTTTGTAATAATTTAATAATTCCATGTTATCATATATATAAACTAAAATTTTATCATATATATAATTCCATTTTATCATATATATAAAATAATTTCATCATATATATAATTCCATTTTATTATATATATTTCTCCATTCTATCATATATATGAACTAATTCCATCATAAGTATAATTCCATTTTATCATATATATAATCCCATGTTATCATATGTATAATTCCATGTAATCATATATATAAACTTATTTAATCATATATATAATTCCACTTTATCATAAATATAATCCCATGTTTTCATATTTATATTCATTTGCACCACGATATGTGGTACATTCATCATACTGAATAAAAACAAACCTTGTCAATTTATATTTGTTCATATATAAACTAACGTCCTGTCCCACGATGTCGAACGAAAAATTCGTGTCGACAATTTATATGGAAAACAACAAATGAATTTAAAATTTTGTTATTGTTTCCCATATATTTTGTCGAACGAATTTTTCGATCGACATTGTGGGACAGGCCGTAAATGAGAATTAATATATGAACAAACTACTGGACTGATACACAAAAATGTGTATTCAAAAGACATTAAAAGTTAATGGCTTAATGGTTGTAGAATTAACCAAATTTGTAAAATGGACTAAATGGTTGTAGAATTAACTAAATAGTTGTAGAATTGACTAAATGATTGATTTATTCATAAATATGATTTCATATAAACATATTTAAATACATATTATAATTCAGTGAACCATATTAAAATTTTGATTGTGGTTAATCATTAAATGATTAAACAGAATCATAAACGTTGCTATCATGAACACAGTATATTTAAATCAATGAAAAACGGCTATATAATCATGTTTATTCTCTGCGTGTTGTTTAAACCACATTCAAATAATGAGTTTTAAATGTTTAAACATGTGTGTGTGTGCTATAAAAACAGAATGTATCTAGGGGGAAGGTAGGAGATTCCCTCAATGTTCATGGCTTTTAAAAGATGTTCACTCTCCAAAAAATATAAGTTTTTGGCGTATGTACCACACGAGGAGTATTGCGCACAAGTTATAATTTTGTTCATAAAATTTGTTTATTAAAAAAATTCTTGGTTATTACTACTTATCATGTTTATAACATAGAAAATAATCTTTGATCAATTCCAAATAAAATGAAAGTTATCATAAAAAATGCCCTTAGCGAAATATTTAAAAGAGTATTGAAAAAACAGTTAATCAAGTCTAACTCTGAATAAATTTATGTTAAAAATTGCAAATTTGATAAATGAATGATCTGTGATAGAGGAAAAGAAAAAATTATTAAACCAAAAAATGTTGGTTTAAATTTGTTATTACTTTTGAATTTGTTATTATTTTTGAAAAATAAGGATATATCCGCTCGCATTATTATGAAGTCTTTGACCACAATACAGAAAAATTTCTGAATTCCAGATCAGTGAAATAGATATATTTGACTTTAAAATACAAAAATTCAGAATATGGGGCTAAGAAACCATTTGTTTATTGCTAAATAACAATTTATGTTGAAAATTATAAGAAATTGGGGGGGCATAAACCCTAAGATTATGAAGTAAAATCGCAACTTTCGCCAAAAAATAATGAACTTCATCTTCCAAAAAGATAAAGAAAGAAGAATTTATAATTTAATTTTCAATTTAACTGTCAGGTGAAAGCTCCTACATACATATGTATTTTAAATGTGGTATATATGCTTAAAAAAGGTCACTTCTAAGGAGTGAGATCGAAAAAATCTTAACACACATTTTGCCTCATAACTTTTTCCGGAATCAATATTTAAATTTTTTTTTTTTGATCTAGTTATCATGAAAAAATACTTCAGTTATTATTTTTAATAACAACCATGTTAATTTGTCCTTATTTTCATCAAAATAAGTGACGAAAAAGATTTACATCCTACAAGTTATTAAAAAATTTCAAAAAATCCAAATAGGTCTTACAAATAATTGGCCACAGAATTAAATGTCGTCCGTGAAACCGTTTCTAATGTTATTAAACAGTATCAGGAGAATTTGACTATTGATGTGAAACCTAGTTCGGTAAGAAAAAAGGACCACATGATATTGGGAAGGCCAGAAAATTGAAGGCATATTGAAAAGAACTCCAAACACATCTGGTAGAAAATTAGCTCAGTTTTCTCAGTGCTTCGACTATTTGGTGCGAAAATTTAAAGCTAATGGGAAAGTTGATAACATATAAAGTTCAAAAAATTCCAAACTTAAATTATGTAAAAAAAAATACAAGCCAAAAATAGGACTCGGAATTTAAAACCAAATTTCATACAAAAATACTCAAGCTGTATAATTGTCGAAGAAACGTAGGTGCTGGCAGAATCTTCGCAGCTTGTGTCTCAAAAATTTTTATTGCTAATGCACGAAGCAATGTTGGAGATAAGTTTAAGACCCAAAAGCAGCAAAAATTTCTTACAAAATTCATGGTATGACAAGCTTTTTGCAGTTGTGGCAAAACAGGAAAGTCATTTGATACATTCTGATCTATAAATACCAAAATATGCATAAAGGAATATTTGCAAAAAAAAAAAATTTCTTCTTTTTTTCTTAAGAAAGCACAACGTGTCCACATATTTTTGGACCCATTTGGTATCATGTCACTACGATAAGAAATCTCTGGAGTGGTACCAAATCAATAACATAGTTTTAGTACCAAGAGAGATAAATTTTCAAAATTGTCCATAGCTTAGACCAGTGAAGAGATATTGAGCTCTTGTGAAAAGTGAATTCAAGAGCACAAAAAAGGTGTCCCAAAATACCGAAGATTTTAACAGAAGATGTGCACACTGTTCCAAAAAAGTGACGGAATCAACTATCAAATCTCCAAAGAAAGGGTTTTAAAAAATGGTCCACAATTTTATAATTAGTGGTTAGAACCATAAAAATTACATATTTCTGTGATCTGTGCTAAATTATCAAATGACTAAAAAAATAATGAAAACTCTAAGATCAACCGTTTCCAAGTTATTGAATATTATGTATGTTAAGAATTTTTCGATCTCACTCCTTACATGCTGGTAATATAATAAAGTGCCTCATAACAGAAAAATAATCATTAAAGTACCAGAATCATTCTAAAATATAATGAAGATGTTTTTGTTGATTTCAAGATTATTATTATTTTTTTTTTTTTAATTTTATGATATATTTCCCAAATTTTATAAAAAATAAGTAAATCTTAAAATTAAACATAGTAGTTCATATAATTGAATACACAAGAAATTAGCTGTGCAAAATAATAGTAGCATCGATTAAAAATACCTGTAAAAATAAAACTGCCTGATTAAGTTTTTCTTTTTTTGGCATATTTTGTTTGTAAACATTAATATTTTGTGAAATAGCCCTTATTGGTCCTTTGAACGGTTCTGAGTCTCTGAGTCCACTAATAACCCCATGGGAATATTTTTCCAAGCTGACTGCACTGGCGTTCACAATTTCTCCCCAAAGATTTTCAATGTAGATCTGGTATGTAGACTGAGTCAATCACTTCAAAACATCTCTTTTATTTTCGGAAAACCATTTTTTTGGACAATTTACTCGTTTCTTAGGAAAATTTTCCTGCTAAAACACCCATTTGAGTGGCATAGTCTTCTCTGAATAAGACAACATGACTGTTTTTACTATTTCCACATACATTGGAGCATCCATGTTACCTCTTATACAAACTATGGACCATGATATGAAAAACATTTCCAAATATTTATTTTCCCACCACAGTGCTTGACGGACTTGAATACATTTTGGGCCATATTATTTGCTATTTGGTCTCGTCATCCATGTTACCTCTTATTCTTGTACCATTCGTCCCATATGCACCAAAAAGACCTACTTTGGACGCATTTGTGCAGAGAATGTGCGCCATTTCGTATGGGGCCAGTCGGAGCAAAGTATCGCGAAATAAGAGCGATTACGTACCTGTCTGTAGATAAGTAATGGGACTTTTCTTTGAAATTTTTCTTAAATATTTTGTTTTTGAAGATGTCGAGGAATTGTTGATGCACCAACTTTCAGCTCTAAGGCATGTTTTATCTTAATGGACGTCACGAATGTGTTTGAGTTCACCATTTGCTCTGTACGCGTAGAGTCACTTGGAAGATATTTTTACTTGCTATTTGGTGTTTCTTGGTTTCGATTATATTTTTTGAAATTTGCAATAATATTCTACAACTTTTTTGCATAAATCGGTATGTTTTACCTTCTCAAAGTATTTTTACCATTAAATTACTGGTACTAGGAAAATTAAATTACTTTAAATTACGGGAAAGGAAAATTTCATTGTAAGTACAGTACATAACTATATAATTTACTTAAAAACCAAATGGATCCAAAATAATAAAACAATAATACTATTTTCCAATGTTTATTATTTTGCTACTATTATTTTGCATAGGCAAAAGTAAAACAACGGTAACTTTCGAAGATGCGTAGAAAAAGAAAAATAATTTTTTACATAATTATTGTCCCTGTTTAAGACTTTCATATAAACAAAATGTTTTTGAATTCCTTGTCTAGGAATTGAGTAGCAAGAAAAACTCCAAAGTATGTTTTAGTGCTACTATTTTTTAATACAATACACCATCACAGGTAGTTAGGATATTATACGCATATGCATATGTTCGCAAATCACAGGGATAACATTTAGACCCCTATCTTAAAGTACACCGTTCGACTTAGAATCACTTTCTAAAAAAGTCCATCTGATCGTCTGGATCAATGGCTATACTGAGGTTTTTTTTTAATTTTCGATTGTAACTTTAGCCTGCAACCTATTTAACTCATTAATGTCCACGGCGATCTAGCCAACTTAGAGAAATTTTGAACAAAATATCAACAGATGCATATAAACCCATTGAAGTTGAAAAATTGGTTATATTTGGTTTAGTAAAGAAGTTATAAGCCTTTATATATATATACGTAATAGTGGGTATTACCCACTAATTTGTGGACCTTGTATTTTCTATATAAATCTTAAAAATTTTGAAAAAAAGGTACAATAAAATTGGTATATTTAAGAAATCTTACAATATTTATACTAAATCATTATTGAAAACTCTCCTAAATACATATATGGAACCAAGTGACTAAATCTGGTTACAGGAAATACATTCATGTGCTTGATCTTATATCTCATCTTCCTCATGATCAGCGTTTTCTTGCTAATAGGTGGCACAAGTATAAGAATATAACAAAAAAATCTGACCTGGATGCGTAATTAGTATTTAGGGAAAATTTTTCCGTAGGCCCATTACTTATTTATACACAGAGAAAACACTTTCATTATGGCAACCGAATTTTTTGCCAATCGAATTTTTTCGGTTGCATGTACTTTCTTATAATTCGTTTGTAAGTACTGAATTTCAAACGAATAATTCGATACTATCAACTGAATAAAAAAATAATTTGGTAAAAGGTTATTGACATTTAAAGTGACTATTGTGAATTATAGTTTATTTAAAATTGAAAATTATACATTTCTGCATTGATAAGAGTAAAATATATTTTATATCTTACACATGAAGTTCTTTTGGTGGTAAATTAATCTTGATGAGCATGTTTCAATATAAAAAATGTGATGTGAGCGTAACATAAAAATAAATCAGAAGAATGGCCACCGAAAGTTGTAGGAAACCCAAAACTTTCAGTATATAGTCGACAACATAAAGCCTTTGTTTATGGATTTGCTTCCACTTGCGTAAAGGAATAGCTATTGAGATAAAAACAGCCATTGATACCTAGCAAAAGTCATGAACATTTATTGAAGTATTTTCTAAACGAATTGTTTTAAAATCATTATAATGAATTATCAGCCATCCCATTGGAAAATATTTTAGCAGTTTGTTCCATCTTTCTTGCCCATTTCTGGTCAACATTTTGGAGTGCCTATGATAAACTCAACATTTATGAAGTTATAAAACTTGCATAATGAACTAAGATCCAGAAACACCGTACCTATTACAATCTAAATCCTATTGGTTTTAGGTTCAATATAAAATACATGTTTTTTACAGTATTTTTTTTTTCGTCCAATTGTATTTATTTTCCAAAAATATTCAATTTTTTTTTTTTAGTTTTTATGATTTTTCTTTGACAATACATGTATATGTACATTTTCCAATATCAATTTATTTTGAAATATTAGGAAAATCAATTACAATCAACTTTCGATTAAGAACATCGAATTTGAATTTGTTACTATCTTTATTTGGTTATAGCATTTTCTGCAGTAAATTAAATTTAGTTGCTTTAATAGTGTTTGCTAAACAATTTTAAAAAATATACAAATTGATTATAATTTCCAAATAATTTATTATAGGAAGTTAAATTCCATTACAGATATAATTTATCTGCTAAAAAATACGAAAAAACTGTTATGTT
The DNA here is from genome assembly GCA_951394005.1 of Protophormia terraenovae. Taxonomy (NCBI): domain Eukaryota; kingdom Metazoa; phylum Arthropoda; class Insecta; order Diptera; family Calliphoridae; genus Protophormia; species Protophormia terraenovae. The sequence continues at coordinate 129,787,126 of OX596073.1, forward strand.
TTGAAATGTAATGTAAATACAATAGAATTATTATTATAATTATTAAATTTTTGTTATATTGACCATTTTCCTATCAATCTTTTTTCTGTGTGTACTAACAATATATATAAAACTGCAATTAATAAATAAATACGTTTCTATAACCAGTTATTTGAGCAAATTATCAAGTTAACTGCTCAAATAGTATATTTAATTAAAAAAAAAAAAAAAATTAATTTAGTCCTTTTTATATTGACAAAGGGGTAGGCCAAACAGTACACTATGGTTCCGCGGACCACTTTTCTTGGCCAAAAATAATTTTGGTAACATTTTATATTTGTGTTTTAATTATCGTAGTTTTGTAGCAAACACTTCAAAACGCCAGAAAATGAAGTTTTTTGCTATTTTTACTAATTTGTCTTCATAATACAACAGGTCAAAATTCAGTTTCTTAAGCAAATTTAAAATATGTATAAAAAAGGTGCCTTTTTTCAACGGTTTTATTAATTTATAATTATTGAGTACAACAATTTTTTAAATAAGTTTATTATGGAAAATAGATCTTAGGATAAGTACTTTTATAATTGAATACGAAATCAGTAAGAACTTGTTTGCGTCTTAGAAAAATACAGTTAGTTTTACAAAACACAAAATGAAATTGGATTCGTAAGAAATTTTACATTTCATTAGACCTGCAAGTTTTTGGTGAAAATTGGTAAAGAAAAATTTAACGAAAATAAATAAACATATATCTGAGCTATATTATCCATATTGTCACGTCCTGCGATTTTTTGCGATTTTCGAGAAAATCCATCTTTTCCTTATAAATTAGCATTGGAAATTCTTATCATTTACAAGGGTCTAACCAATGAATAAAAATGCCAGGATATGAAATAAAATAACAGATATTGCTAAAATATAGTTGTGTATCAAAATAAATGCTGCTAAAGCAAAATTCACTCCTTTAGGTTGAGTTATAAGTGAAATATTTGTAAACTTCCTTTGGAATGACTGTACTTCTGACGCATAAGAAGTGTGAATGAATTTAATTTTTGAAATACAAAATAAATACTTTAAATTGTTTTGATTTTCATCTAAATCATATTTCAAATATGATAATTTGTTTTTTTCCGTTTTGGTAGTTTTGGCCAAAAAAAGTGGTCATTGAAACCATAGTACAGTACTGGGAATGATCCAGTGTTACATATACATAACACATTCTTTCTCCACTTTTTAATTTTCACCGGACACATTACATTTATTTTTAAACACTTAAATAAACAAATTGGATTTGTTTTCCTTCAGTATACAATACAATTTTTTTTGCTAAAACATGTGGAAGGCCAATAATAAGCATTTTTGCAATCTTTCTGCCGTAAAAATCGAATTTTTGCAGGCTATCGAAAAATTATCTTTAAAAAAATTTCCTTTTTGCCACAATAACAAGAGTGAAAGTGGACAAAAAATCATTTCAGGACTCAGAATAAATACTAAGTTACCTAATTAATAACAAAATTTAAGTTTACATTTTTCTGTTTTTTAACAATTTATTTTAAATCTTTGATTTCGCCGCGTTACATATACGTAACAGTGGGCATTAATGGGTTAAAAAGTTTTTATTACCGGATATCCTAATATGGACCAAAAATTGTTTTTAAAAAACCTATAGCTTTTGGATTGTATAATTTTAATTACAATTTTCCAATGTTGTTTGCACAGAAAAAAAAAGTCACCAATCACCAAAATAATTCATTCAATAATTTTTTTATTTTTTTAATTTGCACCTCTCACCAAAATCATTGTATCAATTACTAAAAATTGTAAAAAACTAAAAATTCAAAAATTGTTTCAATTAAAAAATTTATTAAATGAATCAGGTAGATAATTGAATGAATTACAAATTTAAATGAGAAAGAAATTTCATTTGAATTTTATTTTTGCTTGAATACAATAATTAAATTTTGATGAAAATGAAACAACTGTGTTAATTGAAAAATATAAGGTTATAATTTCTTTTATGTAGATATAAAGCGGGGACTAAAGAATATTAATTCGGATTATGCTTTTTAGACTTTAACAACTAGACGTAGTTATATGCGAAAATTCATTTCCTTACTTCAAATTCCGAGCTCAAAACCTAATCCTGAAGGACATTGTTGTTTATCATTTATTCAAATTATCAAAAGAATTTTGCTTAAAATATCTTTTATTATATTCCAACATTTAGCAATAAAAACGTACAATTTTATACAAGACATTGTTATAAATATTTTCCATGAAATTTTAATACCCCTTAACATGAAAAACACATAGTTCAATCTTCTTGGATTAAATCTAAAAATAAACAAATTTTCACAACGACTTGTAGCGTGCTAAAGGATATTTAAATAGAAAAATAAACAGAACACTAACACCATTAAATTCATACAAAATACATACACAAATACATAAACTGACTTTATTAGTGCAGTTTATTTGCGATTTGGTGATGATGGTTTTATTCTAAGCAAAACAATAGAGGTTCTAATACACACCGTGTTGTCGCCACTTTTAATGTTGTTATTTTAATAATATTTGCTATTCTAGCAAAATGACGATTATGTTGTTATCCTTTCTTTTGTTTTACACTTTTTTATTTGTTGCCATAAAGCTTAAAGACTTCAAACACAATGGGGGAAAACACTGTTTGATACTTTTATTTATTTTCTGAATTTTTGTTTGTTTTATTTTTTACGTCGTCTTTATTATCACTGTCACCATTAGCGTATGATTGTAATGAAAAAAAGATATAATCAAATATCGGCGGCGTCACGTAAACATACACAGATAGTAGATACACAAATACTTATGCACAGTAACAAATTTACAACGTTTTTTTATGGGTTTATTTACCTGAGTACAAAATTTATTCTCAAACATATACAAACAAAATTAAACTTTTGTACTTTAATAAAATTTCCAATAGATTTCTTTTAAATTAAGAAATTCTTAATATTTATTGAAATTTTTATATTTTTATTTCACTTTGTTAATTTCTTATGAGAATATTAATTGACTATAACTTTTATTTAAGACAGCTTAAATTTAATAAATTATTTTATAAAAAACACTTCGATTAAATAGATTTACGATGCCGTAGCGGTTTTGTTCTACGAACTAATTGTTGTCAACACCATAAAAGTCACGCAAGAACTGACTTTGTTTACTAAAATGTATCCTTTCGTCCATATAATAACATAAGAAAATGAGAGCATTTTAGCACATGCGCTTTAGTTTATCCTTAAATATTAACTTAAGAGAATTTCAGTTTCCTTTAATGTTTTGTCTGTGAACTAAAACATATTTGACTTTCAACAAGTTATAAACACAATAACAAAAAACATATACACAACAATAAAATTTAAATTATAAAAAACGTTATAAACTATATATACATATGTATTTATACACAAACACATTTAAATCTATCGTACAACCACATATGTAGATACAAAATTTAGACAAAATATTTCTTTGGAAGTTAAATAAACACCTTAGGCAATTGTTAATAAGTGGCTTAACTTTAATGAAAAATACACAAACCAATAGGTTTAGGCTATCAGAAATTTTTTAATGCACTACACAAGCCTTTTATGGTTTAATACAAAAGAAAATATGATTATTAACATAAATTTAGCAAAAATAAAATATTTTCTTTATATTAATTTTTATTTCAACCTAAATTTAGAAGAAATTTTGAGAGTTCATTTAACAAAGAATTTATTTATATTAAAGCCTTATATGTTGAAATTCTAATACCATTCAAATAGTATTATAAACTCAACAAACAAAGAAGAAATGCTTTATTTAGTATAATAATTAGTGAATTAATATTACTAATACGCTCTAGGTAATAAAAATAATTTTCTCCACTTTTTGTTTAATTTGTTCACAATATTTTGAATTTGTTGATTGATTACACTGGCCGACAAAAAAAAAAAAAAAAAAAAAAAAAAAAATTGTTCGTCCTCCAAAGTATGTGGAATAAAACTGGATTTAAGTCATTCCACTATCAAATTTTTATCCGCTCAATAGTTTTGGAGATATTTCGAAATAAGTATCCGAAAAAAATTTGTTCATGCTAAATTAGAGATTTCTTTTTTTACTAAAACTTCTTTTTAAAAGTGAAAACATCAAAAATGTTTCAGTTTATCATCTTTATCTCAGAGCTGGCAAAACTACGAGTAAATAAAGCCACATATCATAAAAATTGATGCACAAATTTTAATTGGATTCACAGTTATTTTACTTTTTGTTAAATTACCCATGAATTAATATTAATCATACGCTCTAGGTAATAAGCATATTTCTTCAACTTTTTGGTTAATTTCTTAATCTCTTTTAAAATAAAATTTCTACATTTTAGTGGATTTTTTAACTTTTTGGTTTTAAGTAGAAATTTCAATTGAAGTCCTAAATGTTATATTTTATCATTCTTTTAAATTTCTCATACATATGTATATCGCCTAATAAAATTTATTAAAATTCTTTAAATTACTTCAAATTATTATTAATCGTATGTTCTAGTTTTAGAAATGTATATTTAACTTTTTTATTTTTTTTTAATTAATATTAATTTTACTTTTATAGTTTATTTTACGAAGCTACTAATGTAATTAAATTCATCTGATGTTCTGAAACTAAATGTTGATTGTATTTAAATGATCATAAATTTGTATGTTTATTCTTTTTTCAGGCTATTTTTTTATTTTGGTGTTTTTTTTTTTCGTTATTTTTCTCATTTTGACGATTTTTCCGTAACATCTTTTTTCCCTTTTTTTTTGGTGATTTTTCTTTTTGGCAATTTTTTTATGTTGGTTTTTTTTTTCTTTCATGATTTTTTGTATTTAAGACATTTCCCTTAATAATAATTTTCCCTTGCTGGTGATTTTTTTTGCTTTTCACCTTTGATGATTTTTTTTTTTTTTTTGAGATTTTTTAATTTTCCCCAGTTTTTTTTTGACGGTTGTTTCCTGTTTGTTTTGATGTTTCATTATCTGTAACACTAATAAAAAAAAAAAGAACCAAGCAATTTTAAAGTTTCTGTTTTTATTGAAATCAATTGCTTAAAAATCTTCTAAAAATAAAATATTAAATATTGTAATTTTATTTATTTTGTATACACTACACCAATCATAGGTGGGGAGGGTATTATGCGTTTGTGCTGATGTTTATAACACCCAAAAATATTGGTCTAAGACTCACCTTAATTTATACCAATCGGCTTAGAATCACTTTCTGAGTCGATTTAACGATGTCCGTCCGTCCATCTGTCCGTCCATGTAATCTAACTACAGGTCGCAATTTCTAACAAAATTTGGCACACAGGTTTCTTACAGTTCAGGGACGAAGCCCATTGAAATTGGTTATGATCGGTCCATTATTTACATATGTCCTCCCGGAAAAGCGTTTAACGATCACAAATCCCTTAAATATAGTAATATTTTAATGACGAATTTGCCACATATATTCATATAAGTCAAAATTGTCTAAAAATGTGTGCCAGCTTTTATAAAGATCGGTTCATAATTGACTTTAATGGGCATAAATCCCATTAAAATGTTAGTATCAAGTTAATATTTGATACAAACAAGTTTTATATAAACATAAATTATAGTTCCAAATTTTACAAAGATCGATCCATAATTTACCATAGCTCCCATATAAGGCCCTTTTCCGGGAATCATCCAAAAGTGATTAAATTCATATAAATGTTAGAATCGACGCAATATTCTGTATTTGTATGTTTTATTGTACACTTAATATGAGTATCGGTCCACATTTGGCTCCAAGTCTAATAAAAGATCCCTCCCTGAATTATAATATACACAATGGTGTAGGGTATCATATGGTCGGGCTTGGCCGACTATTTCTTTTTCTCTCGTTTTTAATTTTGCTATTTTTTATAGTAATTTTTTTTTCAATCACAGTGGGGCAGAATCGAAAATTTTTGGAAATAAATCTGTAACTTCTGATCGGCTGATTGGATTTCCGTGAAATTTGTTATAGACGTAGCAGAGGAGAGTTAAATGTTAAGTTTGGAAGGGGGTCTCAACAGACCCTTCAGGGGAGGAGCTAAGGGGGCTCAAAATAGGGTACCTCTCGTACGATTTCAAATATTTTTATACATTATTGTAGGCCCTGATAAGACCTACAAAAAACTTATTAAATTTTAAAGTGGGGTAGTTTCGGTTCTATAAAATATATTGATTTCAATATTTTTCTATATAACGAAGAATTATGTCAGCTAAGCAATGTAATTTAGATGAAAAAATCGAGTTTATATTTTTTTTGATTTCTTCAATTAAATTAAAATTTTTGTAAATTTTATTTTTTTTTTTTGAGAAACTATAATTCTATGTGTAATAAAATCTTTGTTAATAAAGATATCTTTACGAAATTTTCGGTGAATATAGACCTTATCGTATAAAATGAGAAAATGAAAAAACTTTAAGATTTTTGTAAAAAGAATCCCACAATTCACAAAAAACGCCGAAAATCCCAATTTCACATTTTCGAAAAATCCACATTTTTCCGAAGTCCCGTAGATTTTTATAGAAAACTTTTAACAACATATTATAGATTCCTAAACTGTATTCCGTTTGCCGATTCGTGCTTCAAGATTTTAGAAAATATAGACCAAACTTTCATATAAAATGAGTCAAATTCGGGAGGGTGTGTACCTTTACCACTTGAGTTATTGGGTTTTTTTTGGAGTCATCTCTGTGAAGATACCTTTCAGAAAAGTATAAAATTATTATATGTTCTTAAAGAAAATTTTGTTTTAGAGAAAAAAGAATATAGGTACTTTTTCGGCTAAAAACAACACAAAAAAATATATGAAATCGGACAAGAAACAAAAATTTCGCAAGCGTTTAAAGATTTTTTATGTCAGAGGTGTACCCTACTTTCAATTCCCTTAGCTCTACTCCTGAGGGGTCTGTTGGGTCTCTCTTACAAACTTAGCATTTTACACTCCTCTGCTAAGCTTGTACCAAATTTCAGGCAAATCTAACTAGCAGATCAGAAGTTATAGATTTATTTCCAAAAATGTTCAATTCTGCCCCACTGTGCAGTGTATATTGGAATAATTAAACTCTGCTACAAAATTACAAAAAATCTACTTAATGTGAATTGTAGATCTTCTTCTAATGTAAATCGTAAATCTTCTACATTTTGAAATATTAAGATATTTTTTGATTGATTTAGTAAATTTAAAATCTACATGTAGAAAATGAAACCATTCAAAGAATTTTCCTCATATATATTAAAATCATTAACGAAAATTGATACCAATTGGCATCATGTTGACACCGGTATAGGTCTACATTTTTAAGTCACATTATGTTTACTATTTAAGTGTTTAAAATTTGTAAACAAATTTATTTCGAATTTATTTTCATTTCATTTTATAAAATTTTGAAATGTTAGATAAATCATAAAATCGTTATAAACATGGATTTTGTTTAATCTATGTTTGTAAAGCTATGGGGCACAAAAATGCTATTCCTGTAAAGTTGTTATTTTAATGTCTAAAACATTTGCATGACCTTGCTACAAAAATAAAGGGAATAAAAAATTTATTTTATGACTTTGTAAATTGCGAAAAAGCAATTTAGAAAAACCACTAGAAATTAATTTGCATATTATATTTTTATTTTACATCCGTGATTAGATTTATTCATCACGCCATGAACATCAGCATTTAAAGAGTTTGAGAAGATTTAAAAAGCAAAAAAAAAAAAAAAAAATACACACAACAGCAAATAGTAGATTAAGCAGAATTAGAATTAAATTCTATTGAAAATTAGCATGTGATAAGGGTAACAAATGGTAGCTATTTAGATTATTAAAAGATACTAGTTTATAAATGTTTCTCTTTTTAGGCATATCCCAACAATAAACCAAATATTACCGTTTAGTAATTCTTTATCTAAAAAAGTTAAACTTACAAAATTAAGATATTTATATATCAATATGAATCATTTAAATGATTCAATTCAACTTTATTATATGTATTTTCTTGTGGTTTTATAGATTACTAACATAAATACAATAAATTTTTGCTGAATGCCAAACCGTTTTACGCCAATTTTAGTCATAATATTGTTAACTTTATTTAACTTGACCTTATGTCTAAACTACTGAACTGATAAAAATCAAACATAGCACTTGAAGGAAGTACTGGTTGGATGCCACGCTCACTTTTTAAAGAAAGAATTATTTTGCTTCTTAGTAAGTAAACTTCAAATTTTATAAACATTTTGATGACGGTGGTAAAAAAATATTACAGTATAATAAAAGTGGGCGAAAAAGAGGCGTGGCACCCATACAAATTAAATCAATTCCTCGTAAAATTTTATGTGAATTGTCTTAGTATCATTAAGAAAGTATCAACATTGATTTTTACTGAATGTGAGCTAAAAGCTAGGCGTGACATCCAATTTATTTTTTAGGCTATAGTTTTCTCCAAAAAATACTTGATATATACAAATAGAAAATTATTTTTTTGTAGAGATTTACAAGGACTATACATAAATTAATTTTCTTTTCTGTCATATCATAAATGAATTGTTATGAAAGGGGCATTTAATTAAAATCTTACATACGAGGGCGGATCAATAAGTCCGTGACTTTTTGAATGAAACACAGGGTTTTTTTGCAAAACAAAAATTTATTTTTCAACATAATCTCCTTTTAACTCAATACACTTAGTCTAACGTTTCTCCAGTTCTTGTATCCCTTCCAAAAAATAGGATTTTTCGAAGTCCTTAAAATAGGCATTTGTTTGGTCAATAATTTAATCGTTGGAGCGGAATCTATTTCCACCGAGCCATTTCTTTAGGTTTGTAAATAGGAAGCAGTCACTAGGGGCTAAATCCGGAGAATATGGCGGATGAGGTACCAATTCGTAGACCAATTCATAGAGTTTTGCCATTGAGACTGCACACGTGTGCACCCGTGCATTATCTTGTTGAAAAATAACTTTTTTCTTGGCCATATGGGGTCGTTTTCTTTTTAAATCCTCATTAAATCGGTCTAATAAGTTGGCATAATATTCGCCATTTATTGTTTTTCCCTTTTGAAGGTAATCGATGTGGATTATCCCGCGTGCATCCCAAAAAACTGTTGCCATCACCTTATTGGCCGACAAACTTACCTTGGCCTTCTTCGGAGCAGGTTTATCAGGAGAAACCCATTGTTTAGTACAGTAATGGATCTATGTTTCATCTGCAGTTACAAAACACCGCAAAAACTCATTCGGATTGCGGTTAAACAACTCCAAACAATCCTTTGAAGTTGTCACACGTTTACGTTTATGGTAAATTGAGAGCAGACGCGGCACCCATCTTGCAAACAACTTTCTTAAACCCAGCTGATCATTTAAAATCGAAACCACACTGCCATATGAGATGCCTATGGCATCAACAATCTCACGCACTTTAATCTTCGGTCGTCCAACACCATATCGTGGATTTTTTCGACATTTTCGGGTGTACTGACCTCAATTGGCCGTCCAGAACGTTCAGCGTCATTCGTACTTGTGCGACCACAACGAAAGTTAGTAAACCACTTTTTACCATTGAAATCGATGGTGCAGAGTCGCCATAGTATTTATCGTGCTTTTCTTTGGTTTGATTGAGGGTATTTTTTTTTTCGCAAAAATAATGTTTAATGAGCACTCGAAATTCACTATTTTCCATTTTTAGAAAAATACACGAGGTTGTATGTTTTGAACAGCTGTTAAATGCAAAGTAAATGACGACACTTGTTCAAAATTTGACAGTAGTCTATTAACAGGTGAACTTGATGGAAACAGTGTTGCATTTCATATAACTACGAGGGAAGTTCGAAAAGTCACGAAAATATTGATCCGATCTCGTAATATCTAAGAGAATCTTGTACTCTGTAGAATAATAAATAAGTTTATTGAGATTTACTCCTTTAAATATTTTTTACTTAAACATATAATGAAACGAGAGAGAAACTATAGTCGTTCAAGACCGACCATATGATTCCCTACACCATTGTGTATGAGCTAAAAATTAGATTTGTGGCTAATTATAGACCAACACTTTTACTAAATGTAAAATAAAATATACAAATACAGAATAACGGATTGATACTAACATCTACTTGATTTTATGCACTTTAGGGCGATTCTCGGAAGTGGTTTTATATGGTAAATTATGGACCGATTCGAATAAAATTTGGCAATGTTATTTCTACTTATATAAAACTTATTTGTGTCGCATATTAACTTTATACTAACATTAGTATGGGATTTATGCACGATAAAGTGATTTTCGAAATAGGGGTTTATATGGGAGTTATGGTTAATCGCGGACCGATCTTCATAAAATTTGGTACAAAGATTGATACTTGTACAAAATTTCTTTGTACCAAATTTCAAATAGTGGACCGATCACAACCAATTTCAATAAGCTTCGTCCCTGTATCATTTAATCATTTACCACGTGCCAAATTTCATTGAATTATCTTCAAAATTGCGACCTGTACTTTGTGCACAATGTTTACATGGACAGCCAGCCAGCCGTCCACAAAGTCGTCCAGCCAGACGGACGGACGGACATCGTTAGATCGATTTAAAAAGTGATTCTGAGTCGATTGGTATACTTTAAGGTGGGTGTTGGGTAACGTTTTCTATGCGTTACAAACATCAGCACAAACGCATAATACTCCAACCACCTATGGTGGTGTAGGGTATAAAAACTATTTAAACTTCAACAACCCAATATTAACTTATAATTTTTAAATGGACTAACTTTATTCCGTACATTTTGTTGTTGAGTGTATGATTAAACAAAAATGCCTCTACACTAAGGGAAAAAATTCGATTCAAAATCAACAACGGTTGTGCTCACATTGGTAATTTACGGTAACAGCTTTTTAATACCTTTTGTTAACAAATTTAATAGAAAACATAAGTAATTTAACAATTTGATACCGAAATGGTTTCAACTTTGTGCCAATTAGGTATCGATTTTCAATAAGAATTGAACACGCAGTGTTTAATTTAAACACATACGATGTAGATTCACTATTGACACAGAATGGTATTGTTTTCAACACGTATGTGATTGATATTTCTCTGGGTGTAGTATTTGCAACTGAACATAAATGGAATTTTTTTACGAAATCATTCATAATGTTGACTTGATGTAATTTCAATTCATCCACATCCACCCGAATATTTATATTAAATATGATTAATGTAATATGAATCCTCATTAAAACAACAAGAGTAGATGTTTGTAGTGTAATTATTGCATTCATTGACCAAAAACTTGTGACATTTTAATGCAATGCTAAAAGTTTAATTGACATCATTTTCATATCAAAATACAAATGAACTCAATTCAAAGATAATTGTATATTATTTATATGTATTTGACCTTTAGTAAGAAAGTCTAGACAGAAAAAAATTATCTTTTTAAAAATCCAATCAGGATAAAATGGTAAATGTGTAGTTTGGTCAGTGTGTTTTAATATAGAAAACAACAAACCATAATTCCAAAAATAAGAATAAAATAAATTTAATAAATTTTATAAAATAAGAACCTATAATTGGTTTTACATTATGTTTTATGTTTATGTTTTATTCGGAGCAAGAACACACCTACCTCCCATATATTCTGGAATTATCAAATGGATCTACTGCTCGAATATTGTTCAGAATTCCGCCAAAATTTGTGATTACAGTTAAATATAGATGATTTGTGAGTCTGCCAATTTTTATTTGAATCAGAACAAGAACGCCCCTACCTTCCATATATCCTGAAATGAGAAAACGCATTTCTGGCTAACATACAGTTTTTAATTTTATAAAAATGGAAGGAGGTGTCGCAAAAAATTGAAACTTGGCACATATATTACTTTAGACCCAAAGTAAATATATACAAAGTTTTGAAAAAATTGGGGCAAGAACACGCCTACGACGATAGCCATTGAAAATAGGTTTTTTATGGGTCGGACAATATTTTATTTAATAGGAGCAAGGGCATACCTACCTCTCCCAGGCTCTATCAATATTTAAATATTATTTTAATTTCTGCGCCCACATTTTATGTTCAGTAACTTATTAATTTGCCTAATTTCGCCCGATTTCCGGTCCAACGTTTTTAGTTTTCAATATTGTATTAAATTTTAAAGCAATGTCGATTTAACAACACGAAATATTTTAACATAAAGAATTCTTTGACTTTTGTGTAAGAAAAGGAAATTTATAAATTTTTTGGAATTATTATTTTTTTTTTAGTTATGGCAAAAAATAGGAAATAATTCTTCTTTTATATATTAAAAAACAGTACTAAATTACATAATCAAGCAAAAAAAAAAAAAAATTGTATAATTTTTAATACTCCATCGAATTCATGTAATTTTTGTATTAAAATTTGAAAATGTTCTATAATTAGCGCCATTAGGAGGATTTTTAACGTAATATATTTTTCTGTTCCTTAGTTGTTTTTTAAATTTCGAAATAAGTTTTACTATTTTTTACCCATCATCAAAAAGATGGGGGCTATATTGATTTTGTCATTCCATGTGGAATCATTTAAGAGCCGATAAAGTATATATTTTCTGGTTCCTGGTTCGATTCTGAGTCGATCTAGCTATGTCCGTCCGTCTGTCTGTCTGTTGAAAGCAGTATAGGGCTCGAATGGGACAACGTAGAGGGACGAAATTTGGCTCAAATATTTATCTTATATAAGGTTTGTTTGGTATTGAAAATGAGCAAATTAGTTAGTAAACAAAAAAGTTATGGGCTAAAAATTAGAAACACATACCATATAACGTAACGCTTGTTATTACTATAATGTTATATTTCCTGACATTGCACAGTGTCACATTTGGCATTTTTAGAACGACAAAAATCCAGTTTTGTAGATATTGGTCTGAAATTGTATATTCTGTTAGTAAATAAGGCCATAAATATACCCACTAAAAATGGGAGGGTAGAATGACTGCCACTCCCATACTGAAAAAAAAATATTTTATTCCTATGAATTTCACATATTTTTGTAAATTTTATTAAAATAAAGGATATTTTAGGCGTGGCAAGATCTAATCACACCAATCATAGTGAAACACTTGAATAACAAATTTTCAGCTAATACCTTAAAATGTTTAAATAATTCCGAAAAAAATCCTAATATGAGGTACCGCACATTTTATTCTAATATTTTAAAAGATCGCAAAAAGTCGCAGCCAAAATTCTCAAATATAATTTTATAGATGTTATTTTATATAACAATCGTATTTTTAAATTGGAACTCGTTGGAACTTTTTAGTTCCAGTCCATTATAAATATAATCTCCCAAAAAATATATTTTTTAATATTATGATTTCTTTTAAGTAAAAACAATATTTTCAGTATTGACTTTTTAACGTAGCAAATTATAATGGAATAATTTGGATACATTTGTTATTACACACCAAAAAAATCGTATCAATATCTGCCGTATTTGCCGAGATATACGAAGTTAAAGTTAACATACTTCTTTACAAAAGTTATATATAAAATTGAAATTTTTTTAAAAGCTGCAATTTTTAAAATCCATAATTCGTGCTATGGGCACTTTTTAATATTTCAAGTATATTTTCCATAATATATGACATGTTCACTAATAAATGCGAAAAGAATTACTTCAATTAATAGGCTTTTATTTTCCTATTTTTGTCGTTCTAATTTGGATAAATGTGACACTGTGCATTGGCAGGCTTATACGCTCGTTACTAATAATTTCATCAATATTAATTTTGGGGATAAATGCTTCCCCATATGAACTTTAGACCTTTGGTGACCTCTATTAAAATTCGACGTATAAAGTTTTAATCGACTTTTATAACATTTGTTTTTAACGGACTAGAAATGATCTCTGGTTTTTAGAGATAAATTTGTCGACTTTTTATTTTGGCGTTTTTTTAACATCGACGGTTTTTGTTTTCATTGTGGCCATTATTTTATTTTGGCAATTCTTTTCATTTTGGATTTTTTTTTATGTATTTTTCTTATTATTTTTAAATAAGTATAATAAAAAATTATAAAAAAATAGTTTTTTCCTTAATAGACATAAAAGAGAAGAAATTACTGATCCTATGACTTTTATAATAAAAAAAAAGCGATTACCGGAAATATGTTTGCCTATTAATTTATATATAGATATTATTTCTTAATTATAATAATAAAATATTTACGAACATACGTATTTTCTTTTATTTATAATCTTTACGTTCATAATTCTTCAACATCAATCTTACTAAATATCCTGACTCACATAGACAAAAATTTATTAGTCTTTTTTTTTTAAATAGCATCTTGTACGGAATATTTTTTGTTTTAAATTTATAATAATATTAATGGGGAATGAATGTATGATTAATAATACCCTAGTTTCCTATAATGTATACCTTGTGGTATTCATAGTATATAAAATTTTGTATTATAAATTAAGCAACTAGTATTTATAAGTACTAAGTAGTTAGTATTTTTATAGAACCTTAAATTAATATGCTTAATATATACTAAAATAAACTTAACGCACGTTTATTATTTCAATCTCTATACCCCGATATGATTAATGTTTTACTCATTGACTTTCTACTAAAATTAATGTCTTATATTTATTTTTTCTCTGCCGTTAATTTATCTTCAAAATTTAAACCACATTAAAGTCTCTGTAACAATATTTTTGTAAATATCTTTGTTTGTCTTCCTTCACCAATTGACACATAAAAAACACGAGTATTTAAGGTTATTAATCTAAAATCTTTGTCAAAGTTTTTGTTTTGATAAATTCATTTAAAACAAAAACCTAAACAATGTTCACTTAATCTCCTAAAAATCTCCTTAAAAAAAAAAAAAAAAAAAAAAAAAAAAAAAATTATATTTAACAAACATCTGATGTTGATGATATTACTCACACCAAATAATTACTTGTCAATAACAGTATTTACCCAGCCCTTCCTAAGTGTTTTCTTGTTTCTTATTTTTAATTCATTTTTACTCTTTTTAACCATTAAACATTCAATTTATTGCTGTCATGTCAGAAAGGCGTTTTTAATTGATTCACTTTTAATATTAAATAATAAAAATTATATTAAATGTATTATCTGTTTTATAAGACAGTTTAATTATTTTATATCATTTTATTTAAATGATTAGTAATTATTTAAAAAAATATTGTATATGAGATTAAAAGATTAACAATAAATTGTATTTAAAATTTATAACAATTGCAGAGAACTTTTATTGTCTGTACAGAAATTTATTTAAATATGTATAAAAAGAATTACCAGTTAAATAAATAGTTTTTTGGAACACAAAAATACCGTTACATTGCTAATAAACATTATCTATATATAATTTGATAAGCATTTTTTTAGTTCCCAGATTGGCTTACTTGGCTTACAATTTGGCTTACTTTTATAACTTTTTGTCCTAAAAATTTTTATCAGGGAGCGACGATAATCGGATTTATATATATGTAATTTCCAAAGGGATTTTTCTCTTTTCGGAGCTTTCTGAAGCTTCCAGACAACATAGAAAAATTATCCGTCCTACAAATTCTGATGGAGACATATTTTGAAATTTTTAACAGGGAGCGGAGATAACCGGATTTATGTATCTTTTTCTAAGCATTTTATTTCGCTTTCTGAAATTCCCAGATTTGGTAAAAAAAAATAAAAGTCGGCTTACTTATAAAATGGTTCATCCTACATATTCCAACAGAGCTAGATTTTTCTATCAGAGATCGGAGATGCGCGATTTTTTAATGTATTATTATTTTTTTTTTGAGCTGTTTTAGTTTTAAAGAATTTTGATTGTTTGCGCTCAAAACTGATTTTACATTTCTGTCAGGGAGAGTAAATACTCTGGATTTTTCTTTTTTTTTCTTTTGGTCTTAAAAAGTTTACTAATTTAA
The DNA here is from genome assembly GCA_951394005.1 of Protophormia terraenovae. Taxonomy (NCBI): domain Eukaryota; kingdom Metazoa; phylum Arthropoda; class Insecta; order Diptera; family Calliphoridae; genus Protophormia; species Protophormia terraenovae. The sequence goes on from OX596073.1 coordinate 129,803,091, forward strand.
TACTTTAATGTAAATATTTAATGTATCAGATTCTAACAAATTCAAATTTTTAACTTCGATTAGAGAAAGGAAAAGCGTCAAAACGTATTTTTAAGGATTACGGATTTGTTTGTGCATATTTTTATTATTATAATACTATATTTCCTGGCATTGGCAGGCTTATACGCTCGTTAAAAATAAAGTTTAAAACATTTATTATAGTATTTGTGCACTTAAAAAGTATGATTACAAAACTTTTACAAATTCCTTAAAATATGCTCTTCAGGTGCACAGTGCACAATGTCACGTTTGGCAGTTTTAGAACGACCAAAATCCAGTTTTGGAGATATTGGTCTGAAATTGTATAATCTGTTAGTAAATGAGGCTGTAAACATTCCCACTTCATCTGTATGAATTTAGGACATATTTTTGAAAATTTTGTTAAAATAGCAAGATCTAATCACATCAATCTTAGTGTAATATTTGCATAACAAATTTTCAGCCATTTCAACCATTACTAATATGAGGTACCTCACATTTTTTCTAATATTTCAAAAGATCGCAAAAAGTCGCATCCAATATTCTCAAATATAATTTTATAGATGCACTTTTATATAACAATCGTATTTGTAAATTGGAATTCGTTGGAACTTTTTAGTTCCAGTCCATTAAAAATTTAATTTCCCAAAAAACATATTTTTAAATATTATGATTTCTTTTAAATTCAGTTTTGATTTATTAACCTAGCAAATTATTATAAAATAATTTGGATACATTTATTATTACATACCATAAACAACCATATCAATATCTACAGTATTTACTGAGATATATGAAGTTAAAATTTATATACATCTTTACAAAAATTGTAAATAAAATTAAAATATTTTTAAAAGTTGCAACTTTGAAAATCCATAATTCGCGCTATAGACACTTTCCAATACTTTAAGCATTTTTTCCATAATATATGATAAATTTACTAGTAAATGGAAAAAATTAATTAATAAGCTTTTATTTTCGTATTTTTGTAGTTCTAATTTGGACACTGTGCAGTGGGGCCAAATGCAAAATTTTTTGGTAATAAATTTTAATCTCCCAAAATTATTGTTCGAATCAAATTGCAATGTATGGAAAAGTTATAGGGGAGGAAAGTTGTCAACCACGAGTATGTAAAAGATTCAAAAAATTTTAACCTACAAATCAAGCACGATTTCAAAGATTTTTATATTTCTGTTAAGCGCTTGGCAAGATAAAGAAAAAATAAGATTATACATCTAATTTATCTCTTACAGTTAAAAATATATTTACGCTTGAATTTTGAATTTTTGATTTTTTGCCTTTAATTCGTTTATGGGGAATACAAATGTAGGTCTTGGCGTATGTTAAAGAAAATTTTTTTAAATATTCTGTTATTTTAATATATTCCGAAATAAATTTTTTCATTAAGTCTTTCAAGAGCCAAGGCTTCATAAATGTTTAATAAGGAAATTCTAAATTGATTTAGGTTTGCACCCTACATTCAGCATTCGACGAAAATGGTGAATTTTAGAAAAAAGTTTAAATTTTATAGATAATATAAAATGTAACGTTTTTTTAAATTTATTGACAAAATTTAATCAAAAAATAGATATAGATCAATTTGACACTAAATAGTTTAAAGCCCGGCCAAAAGCGAATGCAAGAGTGCAGATTTTATTAAAAAAGTAAACTTTTTTAATGATTTCTTTTTAAATTGCACTATTATTTCTTATTTGTGCAAAAATCATTTAAAAAGCTTTAGAAACCAATTTTGGCAATTTTTATATAAAAAATAAAAAAAAATATAAAAAATAAATAAATAAATAAATAAATAAATATAAAAAATAAATAAATAAATAAATAAATAAATAAATAAATAAATAAATAAATAAATAAATAAATAAATAAATAAATAAATAAATAAATAAATAAATAAATAAATAAATAAATAAATAAATAAATAAATAAATAAATAAATAAATAAATAAATAAATAAATAAATAAATAAATAAATAAATAAATAAATAAATAAATAAATAAATAAATAAATAAATAAATAAATAAATAAATAAATAAATAAATAAATAAATAAATAAATAAATAAATAAATAAATAAATAAATAAATAAATAAATAAATAAATAAATAAATAAATAAATAAATAAATAAATAAATAAATAAATAAATAAATAAATAAATAAATAAATAAATAAATAAATAAATAAATAAATAAATAAATAAATAAATAAATAAATAAATAAATAAATAAATAAATAAATAAATAAATAAATAAATAAATAAATAAATAAATAAATAAATAAATAAATAAATAAATAAATAAATAAATAAATAAATAAATAAATAAATAAATAAATAAATAAATAAATAAATAAATAAATAAATAAATAAATAAATAAATAAATAAATAAATAAATAAATAAATAAATAAATAAATAAATAAATAAATAAATAAATAAATAAATAAATAAATAAATAAATAAATAAATAAATAAATAAATAAATAAATAAATAAATAAATAAATAAATAAATAAATAAATAAATAAATAAATAAATAAATAAATAAATAAATAAATAAATAAATAAATAAATAAATAAATAAATAAATAAATAAATAAATAAATAAATAAATAAATAAATAAATAAATAAATAAATAAATAAATAAATAAATAAATAAATAAATAAATAAATAAATAAATAAATAAATAAATAAATAAATAAATAAATAAATAAATAAATAAATAAATAAATAAATAAATAAATAAATAAATAAATAAATAAATAAATAAATAAATAAATAAATAAATAAATAAATAAATAAATAAATAAATAAATAAATAAATAAATAAATAAATAAATAAATAAATAAATAAATAAATAAATAAATAAATAAATAAATAAATAAATAAATAAATAAATAAATAAATAAATAAATAAATAAATAAATAAATAAATAAATAAATAAATAAATAAATAAATAAATAAATAAATAAATAAATAAATAAATAAATAAATAAATAAATAAATAAATAAATAAATAAATAAATAAATAAATAAATAAATAAATAAATAAATAAATAAATAAATAAATAAATAAATAAATAAATAAATAAATAAATAAATAAATAAATAAATAAATAAATAAATAAATAAATAAATAAATAAATAAATAAATAAATAAATAAATAAATTAATAAATAAATAAATAAATAAATAAATAAATAAATAAATAAATAAATAAATAAATAAATAAATAAATAAATAAATAAATAAATAAATAAATAAATAAATAAATAAATAAATAAATAAATAAATAAATAAATAAATAAATAAATAAATAAATAAATAAATAAATAAATAAATAAATAAATAAATAAATAAATAAATAAATAAATAAATAAATAAATAAATAAATAAATAAATAAATAAATAAATAAATAAATAAATAAATAAATAAATAAATAAATAAATAAATAAATAAATAAATAAATAAATAAATAAATAAATAAATAAATAAATAAATAAATTAAAAAATAATATATTTTTAAAACAAAACTGTGTATACTTTTCAACAACTTATAAAATATTACAAGAATACAAAAATATTAATATATAAGACTTACTATTCGATGATATATAATATGTATATATAAGTCGTTTTAAAAACATAATATAATGGCCTCAAAACTGACAACTTAAATCAACTCTCACTAAATTCACAATTCTATAATATTTAACTGTACATTTCCCTATGTGCGTATACGTTACACACAATTGTACTGTGTTTAATGAAATAATATTCCTAATAATCAATTCAATTTAATAAATATTGTTAACTTTTGAAAAAAAAACTCGCGTGACATTTTTTTTATTAATCGATCAAAATTAAACTTTTTTTTTATAAAATTCACCATTTACACTAAATACGGTTGTATATTTACAACCATATTTACATATACAATGCTATGCAGAAACTAATTTCATAACATTGTTAACACATTTCCGTACTAACAAATATTTGTACCAAGATGTGATTTTCTTTCTTTTCGCAAAAACGAGAAAAATGTTGTATGTTCTCTATATGAAAGTGTGCATATCAAAAGCAACAAAATTTCCAATTGTAAAAATTTACACAAAATTTTAAAATTTATTGCTATCCTTTTAAGTAAATGGCAGTTTTATAGTAAAAATATCTGAATACAGCATTATTTACACATATTTTTGATTTTTTCTTTTACTTATAGTTTTTTTATTAAGAATTATGATTTGTGACTATATACACTATAGAGCAAAAGTGAACACTCTTTGTAATTTGTTTTTTTCGGCGGTATCTTCTTAACGACCAATAGGAATTAAAATATAAATAGTAGAATATAATCCTCAAGGTCCAATATGAAATATATGTATATTAAATATTAATATATTTGTTTGTGTAACATAAAAAATAAAGAAAACTTTAAAATATAAACGTGTTGAATTTTGCACCATTTCCTGATTGCATAAATAATCGTGATTTATTCTGTAGTTAAAATTTGCAAATGAAATAAATTAGAAAATATATAATTCAATGAAGAATGTCTAGTGCAAATACAAACTTGTTAGAGTTCTGCAAAAGTTATTTAATATACAATAGACTTGACAAAATCCTATAGTAGTGAAAATAAAAAAATTAGAAAATATCGAATTTTGCAAAGATTATCGTTAAAAAAATCGCAAGGACTTAAAATTATCTCAAATCTTGATGATTATGTTCAAAAAGACGTAAAAAATATTTTTTATTAGGCAAAATCATCGATTATGTTAATTCATAAATAGCGATGCTGAACATTTTCTTGAAAATAACTAAGACCGGGGAATATGAGATTCCATTAAAACCTATCAAATTCATTTATAGTAGAGCTATTATTCAAACTGTTTACAAATAACATAAGAAACATAAAAATATTTGACAAAAACCACAAAATCTGAAACTATCTATTAGATGAAAGTTTATGACACTTGAAATCTATTAATCTTGGGTCATGATAAACTGGAAACGCGTTTTAATAGTAAATGGACAATCGTAAACTAAATTAGGTTAGAAAATAATTATTTTTTTTAAGGTTTCAAAATAAATGTCCGACTTGTATTGCTGCGCTATAAAAACTTTAAAGTAAAGATATTGTTATATAGCGAATTAGGGAGGTATCTCACATCTAGATGTCGGTCCGATTGGACTAATTAGTGGAATTATGTTTTAAAAAAATATCCTCAACTTTTCGTTAAAATATCTTCAGATTCTGAGAAGAAAATATTAAAAATATGATGTTACGTTATAATATTCACCACGAATTGCATTCTAATACTAATATTTTCATAGAAAATCATGCTCTGAACTTATTTAAAATAAGGATTTGATAGTTTTGGAGGGATGTGTAAGAAACCCAGACTATAGCATACTTAAAAATATGTCTAAATATTAGACCATGTGATCCAATATTTAGACGCAAGATCTGTAGAAGATTTTTTATGCAGCTTCAAGGTTAGTGCAGTGCAAAGTGTTGTTTAGTCAACGAATTCAAATGGAAATAATTCCAGAGAAATCAATTAACGATTTAGTCGCATTAAAACTACTAAATTTTACGGAAAATGTAAAATATAGAACAAAATGAAGCAAAGTATGAATATGTTGCTATTGTTGTGCACATTCCTATATGAAGATTAAGTGTTTTATTTCAGTTTTTGTTAATAGACATAATTTCGTAAAGAATTTATTTATTTTATTTAAAAAAGTGAGAAAAAAGTAAAAGAATAGTACTATATTTTTGTAAAAAGTGGACATTTTAATACTAATTTCAGATTGTTGACTCTGAACATTTTTCACATTTAGACGAATTGAGAGCATCCAAAATAACGTCAGGTCTTATTCCCGAAAGTCGAGGCAAAAAATCAAAAATTCAAAACTTATCTTGCCAAGCACAGAAATAAAAAAAGTTTTTAAAATCGGATTTGACTTGTAGAAGTCACAAAATTTTGAAACTACATACTCGAGGTAGTCAACCTTAACACCCAGTTACAGGGATTTAAGGTTGACTTTTTTCGTTTGTCTCCACTGTGCTTTGGTTCTCAGTTATTAGTGTATTCAAAACCCGAAACCGGAAACCGGTTAACCAGTTTTTGAATTTTAAAAAAACCGACTGGTTTCGAATAATTTCTACTTTCGGATTATTCGACATGCCGGTTTTTTTTCTGTCAGTTAACCGGTTTTTAGTGGAAGGTACTTTTTACGTTTTTTACTAAAACAGCCATTGTTTTTCAATTATTATATCTTCATAATGTACATTATTTAATTATATGTAAATATTCACATTCACATAGATACAATTTATACCAAAAAGCAAATTTGCGAAGTAAATAAATATATGGAAGATTCATCATAAGATAAACATGATTACGACGATATCCAAAATACAGAAGCAGGTATCAATATTGATAATGCTTTAACAATCTGTTACGAGGTCGGAGTAGTAATTAGAAAATTTTAAGGAAAAAAAAAGATTTTGATATTGATTTTGTCATTCCGTGTGTAACATGTCGAAGGAATCATTTAAGACCCCACAAAGTATATATTTTCTGGGTCCTGGTTCGATTCTGAGTCGATCTAGCTATGTCCGTCAGCCTGTCCGTCTGTTGAAAGCAGGATAGGGCTCGAACGGGACAACGTAGGGGGACGAAATTTGACACAAATATTTGTCTTATATAAGGTTTGTTTGGGATTGAAAATGGGCAATCGTTTAATAAACAAAACAGTTATGGGCTAAAAACTAGAAACACAGGGTGTCCGTTTCATACTTTTCTGCTGATATTTCTTCAACAAAAGCATGTACGACAACGAAATTTTGTATGTGTAGTTCGGAGATCGATATAAACTCGGAAACCAAAAATGGGCGTGGTTCGCCTACTTTACCGCCCACTCTCATATAAGGTGAAAATCAACGAAATTGTGTTCAAATAGTTCAAGGACAAATGTAAACACGGAAGCAAAAAATGGGCGTGGTCCGCCCACTTTACCGCCCCCTCCCATATAACGTAAAATTTGAAAAAGTTGATGGTGGATATATAGATTCGGCCGGGCCGAATATAACATTAGCGCTTGTTTTTAAATGATTTAGATAAAAATACAGATTCTGATAATGATTCTAGTTTGAATTCCGAAAATTCGAATAGCTTAATTTGTGACTAAAGTTATAGCATAAACTGCATTCAAAACCCAGAAAAAGAATTACAATCGCATTCTTCGTTATATGACGACTTTTTATTCCTGGACAAATGCAACAAAAGAACTGAAAAATTGGAACAGTTATATTATTGCCTTTTGACAATTTGTCCAACCTCCACTAATATTGAACGTGTATTTTCGATTTCCAGTTTAATAAAAAACAAGCGCGAATGTTATATTCGGCCCGACCGAATCTATATACCCACCATCAACTTTTTCAAATTTTGTATTATATAGAAGGGGGTGATAAAGTGGGCGGACCATGCCCATTTTTTGTTTCCGAGTTTACATTGGTCCTTTAACTATTTGAACTCAATTTCGTTGATTTTCACCTTATATGGGAGGTGGGAGGTAAAGTGGGCGGACCATGCCCATTTTTGGTTCTCGAGTTTATATCGACCACCGAACTATACTTAAAAAATTTCGTTGTCGTACATGCTTTTGTTGAAGAAATATCAGCAGAAAAGTATAAAACGGACACCCTGTGTTTCTAGTTTTTAACCCATAATTTTTTTGTTTCTTAACCAATTTTGCCCATTTTCAATACCAAACAAACCTTATATAAGATAAACATTTGTGCCAAATTTCGTCTCTCTCCGTTGCTCCGTTCGAGCCCTATCCTGCTTTCAACAGACGGACAGACAGACGGACAGACGGACGGACATAGCTAGATCGACTCAGAATCTAACCAGGACCCAGAAAATATATACTTTGTGAGATCTTAGATGATTCCTTCGACATGTTACATACGGAATGACAAAATCAATATACCCCCCATCTTTTTGATGGTGGGTATAATAAAAAATCGGCTTAAATGTCATCATCTTAAAATATTAAAAAAAAAAAAAAAAACAATAACTTATTACTTTTGTATTTTTAAAATGTAAAATGATCTCTCGAGTGATTCCATGTCAAAACGGACAGCAATCGGACTTGACATCTTCGATATCAATGAAATTCACTACAGATATTGGCAATTCCCCAATCATCAAATTTTAGACTCATGCCCCTTTACGGTACAAAAATATGACGGTTTGAAAAACGAGAAAAACCTAAAAAATTTACAAATGTGCATTTGTTTAATTGCTAATAACTTCTAAACTATATGCGGTAGTTATCTAGTTTTAGTTTTATAATAAAGACAAAAGTATTACCCTTATAAAGATATTTATAATTTTTTTTTTTTAAATCAAAAGTTCAAAGGTCAAAGTTGGACTTATAATAATCAAATCATTATATTTCAAAAAACGGTATTTTTAATGTTGACGTAACTCTTCTTCCTACGCCTGGAAAATTTCAAGTTGGAGTCTCATTTAGTTTAGAAGTTATGAACCAAAGTAAAATTTAATTACTTATAACTTCTAAACTATACACAATAAAATTTAAATTTTAGTATCATTTTAAAGATTAAGATAATGTCTTCAAAATTATGTAAAGTAAATTTGTTTAATTTGAAAGTTCAAAGGTCAAATTTAAACTTATAAAAATTAAATCTTTATATCTCCAAAAACGATATTTTTAAAATTCTTAAAAAATTATATAATGTTTACACAATTCTTGTCCATACCTTTCGAACTTTCGAAGTAAATAAATTTTATATGCGTCATTTTGAAGCCAATGTCTATTTCTATTAAATGAGATACAAATTAGAATTTTAAAATGTATAGTTTAGAAGTTATGAGCAATGAACTATGTACACTTTTGGATAAAATTTGATAGTTTTTAAATTTTGAAAACGTCATATGAACCGGAAAAAGTCTTAAGTCTCAAAATTTGCAATTTGTGCAACACTTGTAATAGGTAATAACTGTAGCGAATTTCATTGAAATCTTAGACATGAAATCCGAAAATGACTGTTTTTTGTCCGTTTTGATATGGAATTACTCTCTTTCTTTATTTTATAATGAAATTCCTAGCAAAAACTTTGCTTTCCATGTAATGAGTTAAGAAGCTAATATAATGGCTCTCCACTACTTACATATTAGCTGAATAACTCATTATTTTAACACGGTGATGACATTAGTGGCAACTACTTACCCTATACATTACTTAGATGTCATTACAATAATTACTTCCAAGCTTTTAAACAGCGCATTGATTTTATAGCATTACTGAAGTCATGATTAGTAATAACAATAGGAATTAGTTACATTTTAGGTTATAAATAAGTAATGCAATGTCAGGATATAACATTTTTTTGTTGTTGTAAAAAGATTTTTTAAATTTAAATTTAAAAAACTTAACAACAACCAAAGATGTAATTAAAATTAATGTATTTAAAATGAACTATTTTAGATTACAAATTAATTCATACGCAAATTTTGCCTTTCATTTATGTATCCCTTCTTCAAATATATGAATTGGTAACTACATTGTAAAAATCAATAAAAATTAATATTTTCAAAAATCTGATCATAAATAATTATTTACATTCGGGTTATAAATATGCAGATAGTATGTTATTATCATTACAAAGTAACTACATCCGTAACTACATGTCATTACCAAGTTTTTTCTGGGTTCTTTAGTAAATATTTTTTTTAATAAAAAATTAATTGAAATCAATACTAATTCTTATTTACAAAAAATGATTTTTATATAAGAACTCATTAATGTTTTTTTAAATAACAAATGTTATGGAAAAACGAGAGTGAAACTATAGTCGGTCAAGACCTATCATATGGGTCAAGACCTATCATACACCATTGTGTATGAGCCAAAAATTAGATCTGTTGCCAATTGTAGACCAACACTTTTACTAAATGTAAAATAAAGTATACAAATACAGAATAATGCATTGATAGTAACATCTATATGATTTTATGCACTTTAGAGCGATTCCCGGAAATGGGTTTATATGGGAGCTATGGTAAATTATGTATTATTTGTAGCGAATATTAACTTGAAACTATCATTCGTATGTTATTTATGCACGTTAATGTAATTTCCGGAAGAGAGGTTTATATGAGAGCTATGGTCAATTATTGGCTGATCTTAATGAAATTTGGCACTAAGATTAACACTTATACAGACTTCTTTGTGCCGAATTTCATTAAAATATTGCTATATTTAAGGCATTTATGATCGTTAAACTCCTATTCCGGGAGGGCATTTGTATGGGGGCCAGGTGAAATAAAGACTGATCATAACCAATTTCAATAGGCTTTGTCCTTGTGTTAAAATAACTGCTTGTACCAAATTTTATCAAGATATCTTTAAAATTGCGACCTGTACTTTGTTCACAAGGTTTACATGTACAGACAGACAGCCAGACGGACATACGTATGGACGGACATCGTTAAATCGACTCAGAAAGTGATTCTGAGTTGAACGGTATACTTTAAGGTGTGGGCCGATAATTTTTTCTGTGCGTTATAAACATCAGCACAAACGCATTATATATAAAAAATAATAACATTTTCCTATAAATTTATAATTATTTAATAAATTGCCTTTTCAAAAAAATCGGTTTCGATTTTTAAAATAACTCGAAAACTGGGTTTCTAAAAATGTCGGTCACTATCAGTTATGTTGCAATTGCCATTAAAACAAAATATATTTCATTCAAATCAATGCATAAATATTATTTTTGTTCATAAACTACTACACATAAAAATTTTTAACATGAATATTTTTAAAATTAACTCTAATATAATACAGCAGTCATCTTTTTTCTCTGAGCGCCAGCTTAAGTTTTTCATTTCGATTTATTTTTTTAAGAATTTCTTTGAAAAGATTTTGAGTTTTGGTTCTTAGAAATTCTCAAGTGCACTAAACCATGTTTGTTTACAATTTTGCTACTGTTAGTACTTAAGTATTTTTAAATTAAAACTAAAATATAAATTGAACTAGTGTTATTTTAATAAAACTTACATAGTATGACGCCTGTTGTAATAACTTTTGAAATTTACTATAGTTCTAAGAACTTAAATAAATACAGTAAGTAAGTAAGTAAGTATGTTGTGTGCTTGTAAGCACCGCATTCTTTTTTCTTTCTATAACATCAAAAGGTGGGAGAGGTGGTACACCCTAGAAAAGTGAAATTGTATAAAGGATGTAACCATATTTTTTATTTTTTTTTTTTTTCACATAAATATTATCACGAAAGTTTTATACTATAAAAGTACTAAAAAGAAGAAAAAATACCATATCAAAGTATGCTTTATATATATTTAATGGAATATTTTCTTTTGAGTAGTAACAAGGAGTTGGTATTAAATTAAAAAAGACAAATTCAATATTTAAAAGAAACTTTTGTTAGCTATGATTTTCTGAAAATATTAAATAGTATTTTGGTAAATTAAATACTTATTTTTATACGAAATTCTTGTATATTAAATTTTTGCTACTAATATACTCAATAGATATATTTTTACATGACCAATTTATTTTGTAAATTTTTGCTTATAAAATCACAAAATATTATTTTTATAATTCCTGGAACTTTAAAGATTAATTTCTTTATTTTATTGCCTCGGAAGATTATTTGACTTGACATTGAAAGTTTGGACAGGTTTTTTAGAATTAAAGAAAACAGAACAAATTTTAGGGATATTTAGATGAATTAACTATAACTTAAATACATACATTTATCTAAACATGGCTAAAGATTTATACCAAGAAAAATTACAAATCTTTCTACAATAAACATTTTACACGTGGCCAAACAGAAACAGACATTTTATTTTATATTTTCTATTTCATAAGATAAAAAGTAACAAAAAAAAAAAAAAAAAAAAAAAAAAACCGACCATATGATATCCTACACCATTGTGTGCATAAACATTCTGGGAGGGGTCTTCTTTTTTCTAGACCTGTGGCCAATTGTGGATCGATACTTGTATTAATTGTAAAATAAAACACACGAGTAAAGAATATTACGTCGATACTAACATTTATATGAATTTATTTACTTTTAGGTGATTCCCTAAAGAGGGCCTTATATGGGGGATATGGTAAATTATGGAGCGATCTTTGTAAAAAATGGCACTACCTTTTATATTTATATAAAACTTATTTGTGTCGAATATTAACTTAATGGTATTTATGCCCGTTAAAGTGATTTTCTTAAAAGGGGTTTATATGAGAGGTATGGTCAATTATAGACCGATCTTCATGAAATTCGTGATACAAATTTAGACTTATGTGGAACTTATATATGCCAATTTAAAATATTGCTATATTTAAAGGATTTATGTTCGTAAAACCCCTTTTCGGGGAGGACATTTGTATGGGAGCTAGGTGAAATAATGGACCAATAATAACCAATTTCAATAGACTTCGTCCTTGGACTATAAGAAATCTGTGTGCCAAATTTTATTAATTTATGTTCAAAATTGCGACCTGTAGTTTGATTACAAGGTTTACATGGACGGACAAACAGACGGACGGACATCGTTAAATCGACTCATAAAGTAATTCCAAGCCGATTGGTTGTTGGGTCTTAGACCAATATAACCTCACCACCTATAGTGGTGTAGGGTATAAAAATTATATGTTTATAACTGTTGTAAAAAAATACATATTTTTTTTTTTTTTTTTGTTATAAAACTTTAAAAAACACATAAAAGAAAATAAATTGTAACTTTAAACGTGACAAAGAAATGTGAAAGAATTTGCTGTCATAAAAACAAATACGACAATATCAGTGGGTATTCTATACAGGACATTCAACTTAAGACTAAAATTCCATATAGTTTCTAATACTTATGTTGTTTTTGTTCAACTGTAAACAAAGTTTTAACTTCATATTATTATTATTATTATTTTTTTTTTGAGATTTTCCTTTCAATTTTATTTAATGTCACATAATTTGATAGATGACAATTGTTTTGTTATAAAATTAGTGGACCAACTTTACTAAGAATTAATTTATGTTATGTTAAATTTATTTGAAGGTTACAAAAATAAATTGAATCTATAAAAGAAAACTCCTTTAAATTTTTGGCGCTTATATCTCCTAATAATTCTCTGATATGTTCCTTGGAAAAGCTTTCTTTAGAAAGCACAGTGGGGCAGAATAGAAAATTTTTGGAAATAAATATGTAACTTCTGATCGGCTGGTTGGATTTGCGTGAAATTTGGTATAGGCGTAGAAGAAGAGTGCACAATTTTAAGTTTGATATTTGTTATCAAATTGTTCAAAAATTTGGCAAGAGATTAAAAAAATTTTATGTCAGAGGTACCCTACTTTGAGCCCCCTGAGGGATCTGTTGGGTCCCCCTTCCAAACTTAACATAGTGAACTCTTCTGCTACGCCTATACCAAATTTCACGCACTGTGGACTGGAGGAATAGAATTTATCAGGGACCGTAACCGTTATGACTTTTATCATAAAAATCAAATAATAACAGTTATTTTTTGATTTTTATTTTTCGAGCAGAAATAAAAGTTATTTTTTGACTTTTACCACAAAACAAAATCACCAAAATAAAAAAAATTAAGACATAAAGAATATACAAAGACGAAAAGCGAAAAAAAAATATACTCCGAAATGAAATAAACGCAAAAAAAAGTTAAAAAATAAAAACAAAAGTCACAATAAAAATTATTTATTAAAAACAATAGAACAGTGCACCATTATAAACAAAAAAATTAATCAAATTTGAAGTTTCAGAAAATGACTTATTTCTGCTCAAAATATAAAAAAAAATATAAAAAATATAAAAATCGTAATATAATTGTTATTTATGCTCGAAAAAATAAAAATCACGAAATAACTGTTATTTTTGCTTAAAAAAATAAAAATCAAAAATAAAAGTTATTTCTGCTCCAAAAAATAAAAATAAAAATTTTAAAAAGCATATCACTTTATGAAAGTAGACTCCATACAGATCACAATGATGTATTTGAATCAGTTTTCCGACATTTAGTTGCTACTGCTTTTTTTGTTTAAAAATTTAAAAGTAACAGTTATTTTCCGTCCCTGAAATTTACAAGAGCTGGGAACAAATTGAACAGTTTGATAACAAAATATAAAGATTGAAGAAAGCCTAGAAAATTTTTTACAAAATTTAAAAAATATGTGTATATTATTTTTATTTTATTTTTAAATCGAAAGTGCCAATAAAATAAAATAAAAGAAAATTTTAAATTGAAATTTTTGGGCTACTCTGAAAAATCGCCTATAATTTTGGCAATTGTAAAGAGATTTCTCTGAATTGTAATACCATGATTCTCGAGACTATATGATACATATGAGTCAAAAAAGATGTCTGTATTCTTAAAATGTTTTTTTTTTTTTTAATATCAAATGAAAAGTTGTCTACTTAGATGGAGGGTAAATATGATTCTACTCAAACCAATATTTAAAACTTTCTTAAATGTTATTATCGTTTTGCTATTATTAAAATTTCTTGGAAAAAAACAAAATCTTACCACAAAATTATATGGAAATGAATAATAAAATATGAATTATACTTTAACTTATTTGTTGCGCGTTGCAAAGTAAACATCACCAAAATGGCTTTCATATTTTCTTACTTTTTCTTAAAGGAAGGGACATTATTTGGTTTTTCGTTTTAAATATAAAAGTGTTCGCATTCTTATTTTTACTATTTTTTCCACTAAAGTATATTTATTGTTTCTATTAAATTTTAAATTTGATTACTATATATTTTTATAGCTTACACTGTCGGACAAAATAAAGTTTGGTTTTTTACTCTTGCTATTTATTTCGTAATTATTGTCTTCTAGGTGCATAATGGGCTACTTTTTTGGTGTACAGGTATTTGTCATATTATATTTTTTCAAATAATATACAACAGAAGGTTTTGAAATATGTGTTTTTTGAGTTTGTTGCAAAAGTGTTGTGTTGGTCATGCATTTTGTGCGACAAAATAAAGTGACACTTAATTTAATTTCTTTAATTTGGCTTCCAATTTTCGAATTTTTTGATACAAAACGTAAGGCATATGCTTAAGAAGTGCTAAATTTTAATATTCTATTCATTAAATTCTATTAAAATTATTTTTATTAAGTTCAGAAAATAAGGATGAATACGTCCATATTATCGGAAAGTCTTCGACCACAAACCAGAAAGATTTCTTGACTCCAGATAAGGAAAATAAGGCAAAATTAGTATATTTGTCTTTAAAGTGGAATATTTTAGAATCTGAGGCTAAAAGATTCATTTCGTTATACAAAATAACAATTCAAAATGAAATTTAGAAGAAATTCAGAGGGCAGAAACCCAAAGTAAAATCGTAACGATATGTATATTTTCGCCAAAAGAGAATTAGTTTCATCATCTAAAGTTATGAAGAAAGAAGTAATTATAAATATATTACCTTTTACTGCCAGGAAAAAGCCCAAATATATGAGTTTTAGAAGTACCTATTCTAAGTAAATGCCATATCATGGTTGTGCTGATATAATAAAGCGACCCGTAATAGAAAAATAATCTTTAAAGTCCCAGAACCATTCTTAAATACAGTTATTTGGATAAATAAATAAAAATCTTATTAAAACTTTAAAAAAAGTTGTAAATTTTTGTAATAGGAAATAATTAAAATTACTTCGTCCTTTATCTCTCGGCTTAGAAATATGAGATCTTTTTTGGCGAGAATTGCTATATAGCTACGATTTTACTTAGCAATATTAGGGTTGCTGACCTCTCATTTTCTATTTATTTTCATTCTAAATTGTAATTTTGTATAATGAAATGGTTCTTTTGGCCACAGATTCTAAAAAGCTGAACTATAAAGACATTTACATTAATCTTACTTCATTTTCTCTATCTAGAATCAAGAAACCTTATTAGATTGTGGTCGAAGACTTTCCGATAATTTGGCAGGATCTATCCTTATTTTCTGAACTTAATAATAATTTTAATAGAATTTAATGAATAGAATATTAAAATTTAGTACTTTTTAAGTATATGCCTTCCATTTTGTATTAAAAAATTCGAAAATTGGAAGCCAAATTTAAGAAATTGATTTGTAAATCCCTTCACTTCACTTTGATAAAATTTTCATATAAATTTTTGAAAAACAAAAACAATCTACATTCAAAGTAATTAAGCTGCGATAAACAAAATATTAATAATTTTAATATTGTGTTAATAGTCGCGATCGTTACTTTGAATAAATTCACAATTTACTTGTTGGGGGGAAGCTAGTTCCTATGTGCATTTCGCCGGTTGCTTAAGCCAGCTCATCAGGAAACCTTTACCAATTTCTTTAGAAAAACTAAAGATATATTAGAATGTAAACTTTATAAACTCAATGAGAATTAAAAGTTCCACACTAAAAAATATCAAAGCTTAAACAAAGCACAACAAACAAACCATGATTTTATTCTTTTCTTACTTTCCTTTCTACATTGGTTGGTTTTTTTTGCCGACGCTAAATGTAGTGGGTAAGGATTTACATAAAAAATTTTTCAAAGTGAGGGGAAGTGTTTTACAAAATAAGGCTCTTAATAAAGTGTCACTTTATTTTGTCACACAAAATCCATGAACAACACAACGCTTTTACTTCAAACTCGAAATCCATATATTTCAAAAACTTCTTTTGTTTATTAAATTAAAGAATATAAATCGACAAATACCTGGACATCATAAAAGTAGACCATAATGAACCTAGAAGGCAATTATTACGAAATAAATAGCAAGAGTAAAAAACCGCACTTTATTTTGTCCGACAGTGTATATTGTGGGTTTGAAAGTATAAAGGAGGAAAAAACACTT
Organism: Protophormia terraenovae; assembly: GCA_951394005.1. Lineage (NCBI taxonomy): Eukaryota > Metazoa > Arthropoda > Insecta > Diptera > Calliphoridae > Protophormia > Protophormia terraenovae. Next base: position 129,820,053 of record OX596073.1, read on the forward strand.
TAAAGAAAACCATATAGGTATTATTATAAATACTCTATACTTATAAGCAGGGACCGTAAATAACGATTATAACAAATTTTTAAACTAAAAGAATCGGAATAATCTGAAAATTTTAGAAATATGTTGTAGAACACTTTTATTATTTTTTTTTTTTTTTGGTCGCTCTTTCTAATTATGCAATAAACTTTAATTTTTTTTATTTTTTTTTTAATCAATAAATATTTTAGATTTTTATTTTTTGCTCAAAAAATAACTTATTTTTATTATTTTTTTGCTCAAAATTTCCGATAATTTTTTGTGATTATTTTAGTTATTTTATTTTTATAACGTATTGGGAGAGCAAAAATATGCCTATCGCATTTATATAAGATAGCAGAAGTGTTACATATTGTACACGCTATCCATGTAAGCATAAATAGAGCGTTTAATATTGATTTTGAGTGACTTCAGATATATGTTTTCTGATACTTTGTTAAAATCTTTATTTGATAATGTAAATTAAAATCAGATTATACATTTATTAAATTTAAATTTGATATATTTTTAAATATATAGGTACACGTAAAAAATAAAAATTTTAAATAATTAAACATTTTTAAATAAAAATGACTTATTATATTTTGGGCAGAAAATAAAAATAAAATTTATTTTTTGAGCAAAAAAATAGAAGTCAAAAAATTATCATTATAATTTGAGCAAAAAATAAAAATCAAAAATAAAAGTTATTTTTTGAGCATAGAATAAAAGTTGAAAAATAATCAATTTATTTTGAGCAAAAAATAACAATAAAACATAATTGTTATTTTTTGAGCAAAAAATAAAAATCAAAAAATAATCATTAAATCATGATTTTTATTACAAAACTCACAATCATTACGGTCCCTGCATATAAGTAATAGTGGAAAAAGTGTCACTTTGAAACACTTTCTATAAAGTTACTACATAAAACAATATAGAATTAAAGAAATATTATTAAACAGAAACTTTAATTATTTTCTTTAGATATTTTTTATTAGATTGCCATTTAAAAATTTAATTGAAATCTTAATCAAATTAAATTATTAAATATACAAACAATTTACATGCATACACATTTAAATTTGCTGTCAAAATGTTATAATCTTACAAATTGTTCTACACAAAATAATGTCCAATATATTTTTCTTATAACAAAACAAAATTTTATATTCAAATTTTCTGGAATTATAAGGATTATTTTGTGTGATGCTGACATTTAGGAATTTTGAAAATTAAATAAAACAAAATAAATATCTTTAATGGATAGATATTTACAGGGTTAATACTCTACACACATACCTGACCATAAATTTATATTAAACAAGAAAAGGTAATTTGCTAAAATATTTATATGATATCCTAAATAATCAGACATTCTTATTTTATATTTTTGGTTTATTGTTTTATTTTTAAGCTTCATTTCTATGAACAATAAAAAGTAGCAAAATATTATCTAGTTTATAGTCATAGAAAAGTAAAATTTATTTTCGTTTAAATGCATAAAACAAACACAAAATAAAGCAAAATAATTACATTGAAACATTAATCGTGACAAGAAAAAGTGAAATAATTTTCTGTCATTAAAACACATTTTCCAACATAAAGAGATAAAGTTGTATTAAAAAAACATTTTAAAGAAGAAAATTACACTGCTCACAAAGTTTTAACTTCAGTTATTTACATTATTAAGATTTTCTTCTTCATTCGTTAACAAGATAACATTTGATTTGATATAAAATTGTTTGATTACTTAGTGTGTTAAGAATCAATTTATATTCTGAAGTCTCTTTATTGTTTTGACAAATTGGTATTTGAAAATTTTGATTTTGAGATATCATACCTTTTTAGAAGGTTTTTGCAGCAGTAAAAATAAAGGCGTATTTTGTATTTTTAAATTCCAACTCCTTCTCCTGTATATCTGCGGCTAAAAACGAACATTTTGAGTGCCATTTTGCGCAGAGACGAATCCAATTGATTTATAAAAAAATTTCTTTTATACATCAATTCTACATAAAATTTTAGTAAGAATGAGCACTATTCAAACCGCTTAAAATGCATCGTGTTCCAATTAGGGTATATATATATATTACGGTGGCTCTCATTACAAAAAGTGTCCAGGTTTTTGTTCTCACCTCCTGGAAATGTTTGAATTGTCCAAAAACTAAGATGTGCCAAGTTTTGAACTGATTGAAAAAAATTTTGAGGTGGCTCAAAGCGATCAAATTCTTAAAAATGATGACTTTTGAAAAGTTATTTCCTTTCACCGATCATAAATAATCAATTTTATTTGTATTTGTACTCAATTGTATGCAACATGGGTATTTTTACTTTACTGTGAATAAAATCAAGATTTGTGCATCAATTTTGAAGATACATGCCTTATTTTATTCGCAGCATTACCGGCTTTAAGATAATTTGAACATTTTTGATGTTTTCACTTTTAAAAAGAAATTTTAGTAACAAAAAATCTAAAATTTTGCATAAAAAAGTTTTTTTTTCGGACATTTATTTCAAAATAACTCCGAAACTATGAGCACATAAACAAATTTGAATGATTTGAAGATATTTTTAGTCCGCATCTTTTGGTGTATTACTTATATCAATCGTACATACCGTTCTTGAGTTATGAGGAAATATACTAGAGTAATGGCTTTGCTATGGGCGAATATTAAACACGCCCATAAAAAAAAAAAAAAATCCAGAGCTGATGAAAAAAAAAAACAGTTTCATGTTAAGCATATCAAAATGCATCAAGTCCAACTATTCGTCTTTGGTGGAGGATTTTTTTTTATCGACCAGTGATATTAAAAGCTAATTTTTAAACAATAGTTAGAAAGAGTAAATTTTTTTTCTATAACTTTTTTTAGATTAACTGCGATATACTATAATTTTTTCTATAAAAGCTTATGCAACGATGCACAGTGGTCCCAAATCGATTTTTTTTTTTTTGGAAATAATTCATTAACTTGTGAACCGTTGGAGATAACTAAATCAAATTTTACATGGTTAGAGCTGAGTTGTTTTCGAGTTTTTTTTTTCCATTTATATAAAGACATTGAAATTCAAGGCAAAACGAGAGAAAAAGATATAGTCGGTCAAGCCCGACCATATGATACCCTACACCATTGTGTACGGTATAATTCGGGGAGGGGTCCTTTATTAGACTTGGAGTCAAATGTGGACCGATACTCATAAATGTAAAATAAAACATACGAATTCAGAATATTACGTTGATGCTGACATTTACATGAATTTATTCACTTTTGGGTGATTCCCGAAATGGGGCCTTATATGGGAGTTATGGTAAATTATGGACCAATCTTTATAAAATTTTGCACTATCATTTATGTTCATATAAAACTTATTTGTATCGAATATTAACTTGATACTAACATTTTAATGGGATTTATGCCCGTTAAGTGATTTTCTGAAAAGAGGTTTATATGGGAACTATGGGTAATTATGGACCGATCTTTTTAAAAATTGCCACACTTATTTGGACTTATATGAAACTTATATGTGTCAAATTTGATTAAAATATTGCTATAATTAAGGGATATATGATCGTTAAACCCTTTTCCGGGAGGTCATTTGTATAGGGGCTAGGTGAAATAATGGACCGATCATAACCAATTTCAATAGGCTTCGTCCATGGAACAAAGGAAACTTGTGTACCAAATTTCATACATTTTGGTTCAAAATTGCGACCTGTAGTTTGATTACATTTACATGAATTCCCACCTATTGTGGTGTAGGGTATAAAAAGTATTCGACATCATACTTTATGCTTAGAAAAATTACAAAAATTAAATTTTTAATTAACACGTAGCTTTTTATTTTCACTTTATAACCTCTTTTAAGCGTTTTTATATATGTAGGTTTGACAAGGATTTTGTTATATTCAGGATCAATTTTGTTCATTGCACTTACAATATCAAAATAGAAATGTTTGAATTTCACGAATAAAAATGGTATTAATTTATTTTTATTCGTGCAATTCAAACATATCTATTTTTTTTAATAAAAACTCTACAAATTTTCGATTAGATTGATGTCTGGTGATTATAATGGGTTTTTATTATTTTTGTGCAGCTATAGATAGCTAAGCTTTATAATTGTGGCAGAATGCTTTGGATTATTATCCTGTTAAACATAAATCTGTCGGAAATTCCTAATTTCTCAGCACTTTTATGTGAATTTTATTTTAAAATGTCTATATAAAACCAATGATCCATTATTCTATCTATAATGTAAAAATACCTACTACAGAGCATGTCATATAACTCCCACTTTTTCATATCGAAATACCCAATCCGGGGAAAACTTTTTTAAAAAATTTACTTTTTGATTAAAATGGTTGCCCAGTCGTTGTTAAAGGTAAATATATTTTGTGTGCTTAACCAACATATGGTGATGCATGATTACATTACCAGTTAATTCGATTTTATAAACATAAGTTAATTGGAATAAATTGTAAATTATTGCCTGGTCTTTTAAATTTTAAACTAATTATAAAAACCAAAAATTTCGCACAAATTTAATGTCAAAAATAAGAATACATTTATGCAAATACAAAGATACTTCCCAGCAATGACAATTAATTCAAAAGTAAAAAATACACCCACAAAAATAAATATTACAAAATTATATTTGTAAATAACTGGAATTTTTTTTAAATTGTATACAGGGTGTTTAAAAAAGAAGAAACAAAAGAACAAAAGCAATTGTGATAGATTTTCTCTCTAAGTATATATACAAAATTAAGTATATAAATTTAAAATATCTTTTGAAAATCTATTGTTCTTATATAGTTTTGGACATCGGTAAAGAGGAAACAAAAATATTTGAAAATGCACTTAAAAAACCTATAAATATGACCGCGTTTAAAAAGATGTAATATCATAAAATATTAAATAGCTAATTTATTTAAAAAATAGTTATATGGTCAAATGTATAAGTACAAATGGTGGTGGTCTTTCCTCAGATAGCAAAGAAAAAACACAATTTGAGAGAAATGTCAACAAAATAATATTTGTTGCCCATCACAAAATACAAAGAAAACAAAATGCAGGTAGAAAACGAAAGTTATTTGTTCTTAAGGAAATATAAATCAAAATGAAAAAAAGAAAGACGCAAAATATATATCCATTGATTACACCGTGCGACAGTCCTTTTCACACATGAAAGAATCGATATATTCATGACACTAGATACTATGCGAAATAAATCTACGTACTCAGCTTTTCTCCAGGACGTCAAATTTCTTCTTTAAAGGACTTCAAAATTTCGAAGGAAACACATTAAAAAAATCATATATAAGAAATATGTTCGCATATTCTATCAACCCAAAATAGATATCAAATGAAAGCTAAGAAACACAGCAATATAATAATTTTTTTTATTTAAATGTTGTAGAGAAAAAACTTAAGAAAATGTCATTTGGAAAATGTTTTTTTACCATTTATTTCAAAATATAGTATATAACATCGTGCAAAAATCATTCTCACTTGGCAAAAAATCGTTACATAGATAAAACTATGTACCGACCATGGTAAAACTATGTACCAACTTGGTCTCCAGGATGTCAAATCTCCTTTCAGAAGGACTTAAAAAGTTTCGAAAAATGTTTTTTTTTTTTTTTTAAGAATAATATTAAATATTTACAAAGATTATATGGATGCTAAATTAAAGCTACTAATCTCTGCGATATAATTGTATTTTTTGCTTAAATGTTGAAATACATACAGTTAAAAAAATTTTTTTTCGAAAATTTAACACTTCATTTTTATATTTACTAAAAACTTATGTTATATGGCACTGATTCTTAGCTTTCATTTGATACCCATATTGGCTTAATATAAAATATATATAATATCTAAAATTTTATTTTAAAATTGTGTAATTTTCAAAACTTTTAAGTAATTTTGAAAAACTGAATGCGTAGTTTTATTATGTGTGGGCCCTAGCTTGAAGCATATGCCGATTTTTTCATATGTGGTAATTTGGGAAATTGTTGCACGGTGATAGAAGCATAATAAACCTACAAATGTTCGTAGTCATTTCAAGTTTAAGGTAAATATCTCTTGAAAAGTTTTTTTCATATAATTAAATTTATTTCTAAAGCGACACAGAAAAAGTAACACGTGTTTTGAGTTTGCTTTTATTTATTTAACATTTAAATTTCATTGTTAAATTATTAAGAATGTCTGTATTGATTTAAAATTAAAAAAAACCTTTTGCTTTTAAGATTCATGTGAAAAAATTAGTTCAATGTCTATAGATTATAAATTCTCCATATAGATCCCATACATATGTATGTAAATTAGAGTGCTCCAAAAAAACCAAGTTTCGAATTTTGCCTATTTTTTTTTTAAATTTTCTGAATTAATGAGATTGCAAACGGGTTTTATTGAAATATATTCAAATTGGCATGTTTTTAAAACATCGGGGTTATATTGTCCCCAAGGCCGTTTAAGGGTTAATTTCATTTTTTCACTATCATTGTAAATATCGGTTGTTAATAAATAAATTTCGTAAGTTTTATGACAATCTATCGAAAAATAGATAAAATTTCGACTAGTTTCCATAAAAAATTGCAAATATTACAAAATTTTACCTTTGACCTTTGTATGAAACTCTTGATTTATATTTAGAATTATGTGGATTATAAAATTTTAAAAAAAGTTCCATTTAAAATTTACAACAATGTAATAATAATATTACATAAAAATGGGTTTTTCTCGAAATCCGCCGAATTCAAAATACACGTACAGGCAAACTATAAGAGCTATTGACCTAATTTTTTTACTGTTTTATTCCGTAATCTGTTGTCCATAAATCCCTGTGAGATCTCCCAAAAATATTGAAATTTGTTTAACAAAGTAATAAAAAAAACTGAAATTTGAGTTTTGAAACGACCGTTAAAAATATCAACATTTTTTTTACCATAGCTGAGAACAGGTTTACGCTATTCTATAAGGACAAAAACTCATATTCAAGTAACTACAGATGTATTTTAAGTAATACAATTGTTTTATTCGAATATTTTAAAAAATATATTTATTTTTAGTCACATTTCGAATTCAAGTGCTCTAAAACACGTTAATGGCCTGGGGGAATTTTCAATAACTTTTGCATTTTTCAATAAATTTTTGTGTTTTATATCTTTTTGTAACACTAATTCTGTGTACATTACGATTCCTTTACAATAAAATGCAAAACTAACTATTTAATGACAAAATTTTTGTGAAAACTGAAAAAAATGCATATTTTCCCCTTGTAAATGCATCTTCAAACTTCAGAGCCGTTGCGGCACCAGTTAACGTAGTCCTATTGCCCTAATTTTTTGCACGACGTATTTTTATAACCCATAGAACAATTTTAGGCCTGTAGGATAACATTTTTTTACCTTCATACAAGCTTGGAGCAGTCTAATGTAAATGGCCTAAAATTTATGTAGAACATTTATCGTGGTATTACAATGAAGAAACAAATTTGAAAATTGAAACTGAAAATAATTATTTTTCACAAATAACTCGTCACGTGGATGTCTATTTGTATTACATGGTTGCAGTAACAGTGTATGACAAAAAAAATTGTATAAATATTTAATGAAAATAAAAAACATATTCCAATAATTCTGGAAAAATAAATTTAATATTGCATTATTTTTTTGTAACTAAGGAAGGAAATAAGATTTGTGAAAATTTCCCAAAATCTATAGAGGATCATTTGTATGCTGTTTAACCTAAAAGTTTCTTACGCATTTTGTTGTTTTTTTTTACATTATTTAGAATGAACTTGAAACTTATTGTAATTTAACAAAGAGTTTACATTTTTAATTATAATGCTTATTTACATGTTCCTACAAAAATTTAAAAACTTTCCATAAACAACGCATTTTTAACGATTTTTTTTTTTGTTTCTTTTTCCTTTATTTAGAAATCATTATCTTTTCTTTTTATTTTAAATATTTATTTAACTGTCTTTTTCAGTTTATTTGCCCATAGCAATCGTTGATGATTATAAATAAATAATTTTTAATTCATGACTGTTAGTAGAAAAAAGCGACATTAGAAAAAGAAAGAAATTACTACAGAAAAAAAATAAATAAAATCATAAAATACGCATTCAAATTAAGTTATCATGGTAACAAGTTTACTCATCCATATTTATACATTTAAGCAGAGAAAAAACTTTTAATTTTCAAAGAGATATTTTTTTATTTTTATTCAATAGACACGTTTACAGTTTAAGCAGTAGGGACATACCCAGCGGTAAAATTTGTGAGGCCTCTACCGCGCAGGCCTCCTAGAAGGCCTTTTTCAGATGCAGTTGCTCATGCTAACATGCCTTCTCTAATAAGGCCTTCATGAATGCCTCATCCCTGCCTTCTAAAAGATCCGACAGACCTTCCGACTTCGCTTCTCTTGAAAGGACCGTTAGAAGTTGTATTTTTTTAAATATATCTTGTTTTAAACAACAACAAATCTATTTATAAAAAATACATTGTTTTAATGCCCTTCTCTTAGAAGGAAAGAAAGACTACAGTATTTGAAAAAACAAAACCGTGCAGAAACCGTTACAAAAACAATATCAAAATTCAAAGCAGAAATTCCAAAAAAAAGAATGATAAATCATTTAGTTGTCTCCAATTCTTTGTTTGAATAGGATGTGATTTTCTAAGTTAATTATATTTTTTATTTATGGTTTTTATTATAAGTATTTTATTAAAAACTTAATCGTTTTTATACCCTTCACCACAGGTGTAAAGGGTATATATAAGTTTGTCATTCCGTTTGTAATTTCCACAATTTTCGTCGGAGAGAAAAAAAGTTTATATTTTCAGAATCCTTGTAAGAAGCGATGACGATTGGACCATGTCCGTCCGTCCGTCCGTCCGTCTGTCCGTCCGTGTGTCGGTTGAAATGGCGTTTATGAAGACCACCGATAACTGACATATATAATATGTATGTCAAACGATCGGAAATGCTTTCGAGAATTTTGCTATTGGAATTCAGCAAGATAGGTTCATACAATGCGGAGATATGTTCAAAAAACCGGTTTTTTGAACCGGTTTTCCAGTTTCTGAAGCCTCTGTATACACTACGGACTTCGTTTTTACAAAGAATTCTCGGACATTTTTTTCTGAATTTTTGTTCTGAAAAAATGAAATAAATCGGTTCAGTAATAACTGAGATATCGGACAAAACGCATTTTTTATTTTTTGAAGCCTTGGTTTAAGCTATAGATTTTTATTTTTATACAGATCGGTCACAAATATTTTTATAAAATTTCAGTTTTTTGAATCAGGAAGATCGGTTTATAAATGGTGGAGATATGCTTTAAAAACCGGTTTTTAGAACCGGTTTTTTAGTTTCTGAAGCCTCTGCATATACCAGGGACTTCGAATTTTTAAAGGGGGCTCGAAAATTATTTTCTGAATTTTTGTTCTGAAAAAATTAAATAAATCGGTTCAGTAATAACTGAGATATCGGGGAAAACGAATTTTTTATTTTTGAAGCCCTTGTTCAAGCTATAGATTTTTATTTTTATATAGATCAGTCATAAATATTTTTATAAAATTTCGGTTTTTTTAATAAACCAAATTCGTTCATAATCAACAGAGTTATGGCCCAAAAACAAATCTGTTAAGAATATAAATACACCAACAAACATGTATATTAAGCATTGCAGTGACTATTAGTGACGTTTTTTGTTTTTTGTATAGACAAGTAGTTTAGTTATCAACAGCAATCATATAATGAATAACAGTGTTGTTGTTGTTCTTTGTATATGCAGTCTGTACAAAAATAAATAGATATGGAATTGTAGTTGTTTATTTTTAAAAACTAAAACATATCTGTTAAGAATATACATAAATACATACACAAACATGTATATTAAGCATTGTAATGACTATTAGTGACGTTTTTGGTTTTTGTATAGACAAGTAGTTTAGTTAGCAACAGCAGTAATATAATGAATAACAGTGTTGTTGTTGTTGTTCTTTGTGTATTCAGTCAGTTTGTACATACAAAAATAAATATATATGGAATTGTTGTTGTTTCTTTTTTAAAAGCAAAGCCTGTTATGATTGTTTTTTTTTTCATATTCAAATTTTCGTAGTTTGAAAAAAATTTAGATTTAGAAAATATGCAAGCATACGTTAAGGCGAAAATTTTATTAATTGTCGGTAATATGGTAATATGATGTCGATAAGATGGTAAGATGGTAATATGGTGAAGGGTATCAAAGATTCGGCACAGCCGAATCTTTTTTCAATTTCATTTTATCTTATTTTTTTGACAAAATAATTTAACAAAAATTTTAAGTTTTTTCAGGAATATTAAATAAAAAATCAACAATTTCTATACAAATGTCATTTTCAAATAATTTGTCTTACAAAGAATACTAACTTTGAGTCTACATTAGACAAATTTGTATCAAGACAAACGTCAAATTTTTGTTTGAGTTGCAGATAATTTTTTATCTTTGTCAATTATAGGGGAAAACGTATGTCATAATAAACCATGCAAAAAGTACTAGCAACAATCAAAATGGCGTCTTTTACTAAGCATTATCAAGACAATGTTGTCAGAGCTCGAGCGCTGACAATTTTCTTTTAACGCTGCAATAACACTGACAAATTCAGTCTACATTAGACAAATCTTTATCTTGATAAAATTTTGACGTTTATCTTGATAAAAATTTGTCTAGTGTAGACTCAAAGTAAGAATAGAAGGCTTGTCAAAAAAACCTAACTCTGTTGTCAAAAAAAACCTAACTTTAAGATTGTGTTAGTCAAATTTTATTTATATGTATTAGTGCTGAAACCACTTTCACCACACATCATAATCATACATAGTTGGACAAAAGAGTATTAACAAATTATTAAATATAATTCATCACAATTATATTCACAGATTTTTATCTTTTGATGCGGGTTACATCCACAAATAGTAATGTAATTACATTTCTTTGCTTTTTGTTGATGAATATGAAAATAATTTAATATTATTTTAAAATCTGTTTTATTTTTAATACCAAAAGTAGCAACATTGTTCGTTCAATTTAAATTTCAACATACAAAAAAGGAATGTCAAAAATAAAATTAAAAAAAAATTTTCAGTTTGTGGAAAATATTCGTTTAACGGGAGTTAAAATACTATAAACGCGTTTGAAAAAATAATAAAAATATCGTGTGTTTGTTGAAAAATGTGTAGCGTGTGTAATTTTCCTTAAATTTTAAGGAAAATATTTGTTTATTTTGTGTTGTTTCTCTCTCTCAAAAGTGTGTTGAATTCACACAGAACTTGTATGTGAAGAGAGAGAAATGTTGTTGTTGATTTTGATGTTGTTGATTGATTTTTTGTCAAAAATTAACAGAAATGTTTTTTTAGTATTGAATTTTGTTTTTTTAAGTTTTAAACATTTTACAATAATTTAAAATAAAAAAAAATATATATATATATTTTATATAAATAGAAAAATATTTTATTAAATAGTTTAGACCTGTAGAAGGACTCTTTTTGGTACTTCTACAGAAGGCCTGTTTGCAGTTTTCAATAAAAAGGTCTTCTAGAAGGGCTGTATCGGGTCGCGAATGTGTAAGGCCTACCTCCCAATGAAATTGCGTGTAAAAATGAAATGAACATGGAATGCAGGGAGAAGGTCTTCTGGACATAAAAAAGGCCTTCTAGAAGGGCTCTTTACCTCTTCTTTTTCCACTGGGTAGTGTATAATACAATATATAGGTGTTAGGGTAATACATATGTATGTATTATATTGTATATAGGTTTATACCTATTTTTATATTAAAGAGGAAGTTGTTATTTGTATGAAAATTTCTATAAAACTTATTAATAATAGCAAGCAGTATTGTGCATCTTCTTTTCCTCTTATAAGTATGTTGCTATAGTTCACAAATTGAACGTGACATTTTTTAAATTACAAATTATTATGAATCATTATTATAATTTTAATTTTGCATATATGTACCTATGTATTGTGAAATACATATATTGTAAAATATAGAGGCTCTAAGAAGTCCAACGTATTTTTCCAAACAAATCAGGATGATGAAGGATACCCCACAGACACCTAATATGTGGAGCTACTTAGGGTTTAAAATAGGGTAGCTACTTTTTAAGGCTCCTGTTAAAGTAGAATAACTTACATATGTTATTTATCGCTTATAGTTTTCAAATTATTTGCATTCGATATTTTAACTTTATTAATTTTGCAAAATCTTGGTCCAGTTTTTTAAAGATATAGCCCAATATTTTTATTTGATTTTATAAATTTTTTTCCAGTTTAAAAGATTTTGAAATTTAATACTACAAAAATTTCAAGAGCACATTACTGCATTCTGTTTATAGATTCAAGATTTGGGATCATAGAACATATAGGTTAAAATAAAAATTTCAATTTAAATTAAGTGAAATTGAAGAGGGACTTAGTCTTAGAATTGTACACACCTCTGTTGTGCCTATTTTTATTTCTTATCCAATTTTAAATATTTCATATCGCAATAAAGTCCTCGATAAGGCCTATGAAAAATATGCTTACTTGAGCTGTTTGTCTGTTAAAGTTTACGAGTTATTTGCATTTGAAATTTCAACTACCTCAATTTTGTTCTTGGTCTAGTTTTTTCGTATATATTTTAGTATTTCTGACCGGTTTTATTAGTTTTTGTTCTTTTACTAATTAATTAATTGACAAAATTTTAATTTTTTTTTGGGAATTGTGGGATTCTTTTAATCAGAAAATCGATTTGATCGATTTTTTCAGCTAAATTATATAATCTAGCTGACGTAATTCTTCATTATTCAGAAAAAGATTAAAATCAAAAGCTATGGATAAAAAAAAAAAAATTGGCAAGCGTTTAAAAATTAAAATAATACACTCCTCTGCTATGTCTATGTTAAATTTTATATAAATCCAACCAGCCAATTAGAACTCGTCCCAGTGTGCGCTGTAACTTTTAAACCATTAAAGATATTGACTTAGTTTCTTTAAGTATTAATTAAAGACTAAAATTATATCATCCATTCCAGGAGAAATTTATAAAAAATGCAATTTTTTATGGAGGGTTATCCGATTTTCTTCATATTTCGCTCGTATAACCTATGGTGCCATATAAATATCTTCATTTTTATTTTTTGAAATTTTAAAAAATTAGCGAATTTATTCACTATTTTGATTTTTCGAAAAGTCAAAAAAGTCGAAAAAGTGTGTAACTTTACACATCAATATCTCTAAAAGCTGTTAACGGATTTTAATGATTTAAACTGCATATAGAAGATGAATATGTCATATTTTAATGTTATAATTTGAAAATAATATTATGATTTCAAAATGCATTTAAAATGCAAATGCAATTTTAGGATGCATTTTTGAAAAATTTCTACCCTTTCGATTTTAATTTTCTTTTAATATGTTAAAAAGCAATATCTTAACTATAAAATGCAAAAATAACTTTTTTGGGACAATAACATCTACTATTTATAACCCAGCAAAAACTTGGTAATGACATGTAGTTACGGATGTAGTTACCTTTCAATGAAAACAACAACATACCTTTTGCATTACATAGATGTAGTTTAGTAACTACTTATTTATAATCCGGTATGTAATTACTTATTTATGGTCAGATTTTTGAAAATTCGTGTTTTTTTTTTTTTTCATTAATTAGAAATGGATATGAAAAGGCAAAATTTCAGTATACATGAATGTATATTATATATTTCGACATCGTGTTGTAGTTTATCCAAAATGTTGCAAAATTTGGAACAAGTTTATTATTAAAAAAAAAAAAAAAAAAACAAAAAAACAAAATAACATACCGAAATAAATCAAAAATAATATGAATTCAATGTCAAAAAATAAATAAAATAATAAAAAGTATGTATAAAAATACAAACTTTCCGTGTAAGAAAATCGGCCTTAAATTTTATGCTTCTGTAAGCTGCTGAAAATTTCGTAAAGTTTGTTATGTGGTGAGCATCATCATCCTCTTCAAAGATTTGCCATTTATTGAAAAAGGACATTCAACCAATAGGTGAGGAATAGCAAGAAAAACGTTACAAAAAGAGCATTTAGGTGGGTCTGATTTCTCATATGAATGCCTAGAGTTAAGTAATGTCTTCCCACTTTTAGACGTGATAGCATAAAACATTGGCTCAAGATAATGTTTTATATAGGCCTTATAGTTTGTGGATGTTGTTTCTTAAACAGGTTCAATAATACTTTGGGAAAACTTCAAAATTAGAAGTATGTATAAATAGAAATAATTTCCATCAGCATTTTTCTAAATCATAATCAATTGATAAATAACTTCTTGTAGATCCTCAAATTACATTCAATAGTGACAACAGCGTCGATGCTATTGTTTTCGATTGGTCTTTGAGAAATAGAGATATTGTTATTCTTTAGTAGAGAATAAAATAATAACAATTAATATGTATTGAGAACTGATCATGACTTCAGCAATGCTTTACAATCAGTAGGTTTTTGAACAGCATGGAAGTAATTAGTTCTTGTAATGAAATCTACGTAATGACTTCCGAAACTGCCTTCATATAATAATATAGGGTAAGTAGTTGCCTCTAATGTCATCACCGTGTTAAAATAATGAGTTATTCAGCTAATGTGTAAGTAGTGAAGAACCATTATATTAGCTTCTTAACTCATTACATGGCAATCAAAGTTTTTGCTGGGTAATATTTAAAAAAATGTTCCATCCATTTTTTCATACAAAAATTTAAATTTTTTAAAAAATTTTGATTTTTATTTTTTTTTTTTTAGTTATACTTTTTTAGTATTATGTGACTTTAAATGTTTATAACTCCTTAACTATACGTCGGATTTTATTGATTTTTTTGCTAAAGATGCACTCACGAAAAGAATGCAATTTTCGGATGCATTTTTAAAAATGCATTTGATTTTAAATATTTTTGCTTAATATTGAATACAAATATGTTTATTATATAATACAACAGAATTTAATCTGGGACAAATAGGCATTATACCGAAAATAACAAATTATGAAATATTATGATTAAAATTTATTTTAAAATAAACTCAGGAAAAATAAAAAATACAAAAATTTTAAAAATATTTTTTTTTTTTTGGATGAAAAAATGTGAAGAAATATTTTTAAAAGTTTTTTTAAAATAGTAGACTATTTTGTCCCAGAACAATTTATATTGCAATTTTTAGCAAACAAAATAATATTTTTTATATCAGAAGAAGAGAAAAATTTAAACGGTCGAAATTGCATTTGCAATATGAATGCATTTTTAAATGATAATATTATTTTAAAATTACTACATTTATAGTGAACATATTATTCTTGTATATGCAATTTAAATCATTAAAATCCGTTAACAACTTTTAAAGATATTGATGTTTAAAGTTACACACTTTTTGCGTTTTTTTTTTTTTTTTTTTACTTTGGAAAACCAAAATCGTGAATAAATTCGCAAAAAAATAAAAATTGAGATATTTACATGGCTTCATAGGCTATTTTATTATTTTAAAAGTTGTGAAAAAAATATTTTGCTTCTTGTTCATTGTTTAAATTTTCAATTTACACCGCGATAATTTTTGGGCCTTTCGTGAATGCAATTTACACCAACGCATTGTAAACTCTATTCCGAAAAATGCTTATAAATTCCGACTAAATAAATTTATATTTTTAATAAATAAATACGTTCAATCTTATCACATTTCATTACCTGCTGGGGTCATAACTTATTACTCATCTCTTTTTTGTAAACAAACTTTATATTAGCTTAAGTTTCTTATCACATCACTCTAATACCATCTTTTTACCTAATTTGGTGTGATGATGTAAACTAATTTCTTCTTAGAATTTCTGACAAAATTATATATTCAAACTGATACATTTAAATAAGCTAAACACACATACGATTATTATTTTGTAGAAATTGTCTTATAATTATCTTGTCCTTTCTCTTTCTCTCTTACTGTTTTTCTTCTGCCTGATTTACATCCTGTATCAAGGATTTTTGAACTGTGTTCTAGTTTAGGGATTAAAATCTTAATAAGAGATTTATTTTTTTTTTTTTTTACTTGTTCATTTATTATGACACATTTGTATTCATGATTATTCATTCTGATTATAGTCTCACAATAACAGTCTCAAAGCAAATTATTTACTATTAAATTGTATGTATGTGTATGTTTGCTTAAAACTATATCTCTCATGTGAAAATTATCAACATAAATTTGATTACAATGGCACAAAGTTTTCATCTTTTTATTATATACGTTTTGGTATTTTATTCAAAAGGAAATTAATGTTTTCTTCTAGATGAAAGTTCATGGACAAGTGAATACATACATAAGAAGTGAGATCGAAAAAATCTTAACACACATTTTGCCTCATAATTTTTTTCGGAATCAATATTCAAAATTTTTTTTGATCTAGTTATCATGCAAAAATACTTCAGTTATTATTTTTAATAACAACCATGTTAATTTGTCCTTATTTTCATCAAAATAAGTGACGAAAAAGATTTACGTCCTACAAGTTATTAAAAAATTTCAAAAAATCCAAATAGGTCTTACAAATAATTGGCCACAGAATTAAATGTCGTCCGTAAAACCGTTTATAATGTCATTAAACAGTATCAGGAGAATTTGACTATTGATGTGAAACCTAGTTCGGTAAGAAAAAAGGACCACATGATATTGGGAAGGCCAGAAAATTGAAGGCATATTGAAAGGAACTCCAAACACATCAGGTAGAAAATCAGCTCAGTTTTCTCAGTGCTTCGACTATTTGGTGCGAAAATTTAAAGCTAATGGGAAAGTTGATAACATATAAAGTTCAAAAAATTCCAAACTGGAATTCTGTAAAAAAAATTACAAGCCAAAAATAGGACTCGGAATTTAAAACCAAATTTCATACAAAAATACTCAAGCTGAATAATTGACGAAGAAACGTAGGTGCTGGCAGAATCTTCGCAACTTGTGTCTCAAAAATTTTTACTGCTGATGCTCGAAGCAATGTTGGAGATAAGTTTAAGACCCAAAAGCAGCAAAAATTTCTTACAAAATTCATGGTATGACAAGCTTTTTGCAGTTGCGGCAAAACAGGAAGTCATTTGATACATTCGGATCTATAAATACCAAAATATGCATAAAGGAATATTTGCAAAAAAGACTTCTTCTTTTCTTAAGAAAGCACAACGTGTCCACATATTTTTGGACCCATTTGGTATCATGTCACTACGGTAAGAAAGCTCTGGAGTGGTACCAAATCAATAACGTAGTTTTAGTACCAAGAGAGGTCAATTTTCAAAATTGTCCATAGCTTAGACCAGTGGAGAGATATTGAGCTCTTGTGAAAAGTGAATTCAAGAGCACAAAAAAGGTATCCCAAAATACCGAAGATTTTAACAAGATGTGCACACTGTTCCAAAGAAGTGACTGAAGCAACATCAAATCTCCAAAGAAAGGGTTTTCAAAAATGGTCCACAATTTTATAATTAGTGGTTATAACCATAAAAATTATATATTTCTGTGATCTGTGCTAAATTACCAAATGATTAAAAAAATAATGAAAACACTAAGATCAACCGTTTCCAAGTTATTGAATATTATATATGTTAAGAATTTTTCGATCTCACTCTTTACATATATGGGTTACAAATATTAAATATGTATGTATGTATGTATGTATGTATGTATGTATGTATGTATGTATGTATGTATGTATGTATGTATGTATGTATGTATGTATGTATGTATGTATGTATGTATGTATGTATGTATGTATGTATGTATGTATGTATGTATGTATGTATGTATGTATGTATGTATGTATGTATGTATGTATGTATGTATGTATGTATGTATGTATGTATGTATGTATGTATGTATGTATGTATGTATGTATATTTATATTGATTTGAATTTTGTTTGCTTAATAAGTAAATTTATGTTTATCAAATAGTCTTTTACTTTTAAATGTCAAATTCTTTAATTCGGAGTAAGCGCTTCCCGCGCTAGATAAAACTCCATTTTATTTAAAATTGAAACACTTATTTATTAATTAGTTGGCTGGCGTGGTGATAAGTCTTTAATCCTGAAGATTAATTTAGAATTTTTTATAAGTTTAAATTCTAATGGTTTCCATACCAAAAAGTGAGTTTTTAGATTTAAAAAACATTTATAAATTAAATTCTTATTTAAATTGTAAAAATTGTATAGGAATTTTAATATAAGAAACATTGGATCAATAAATTTATACTTAGAAGTCTATTCAGTGTCTCTTTATTCAAAATCCAGTGGAAATCATTAGCGAGGCGGATTCCTCACCTCAACAGTACTATTTTAGTTTTGCTTTGAGCTGTAATATTATAATAAATATATATGGGCCATTATTAGAGTATTAATTTTACAAGACTTTTTCATTGTTCGAATAATCAAACAACTCGAAAATGCAGTTTTTAAATTACTCGAATAATCGAATAAATCTTTTAAGTTACTCGAGTTATTCGATTAATTTATACCTTAAAATTTTACTCGATTTTTCAATGCTTATCAAAAAAGAAAGCAAAAATGTAGCTTAAAATAAGATATAGTTTTTCCAAAATAATATAAAATTAAAATTTGCATAAATATTTATGAATACTTGTTTCTTTTGCTTTTATAATGCCGTTGTTTCTCTATATTCAATATATTCATTAATAGTTAAATAAATAGGTCTAACAAATTTGGTGTATCAATTTGAACCAAATTTTATATTAAGGGTAGTCCGAAGTGCTTTTTGTACATGACTAGTTTTTACACTGTAAAAAAAAATGATTCCCATTTAAAGGTAATTATAAATAACTTTGATAAAAATTAAAACTAATTATGAGTTTTTATCCATTTTGGAATTATTTACGATTTTGTCTCATAACCTCGTCTTTTTAATTTTGACATATACTAACCTATGTACAACAGAGGTTTTCATTTATATACAAAATGTATGTACAATATTTTTAAGTATCGAAGATCTACTAAATCCAGATTTATTTTGTGTATACGGTTTTATAATGTTTTATAATTCATTGTTCAATTATGTTCAATATTTAAAAGGCGTTAAGATGATCATTTACAATTATACTAATGTATACAATTTCTAAGATAATTTACTCTTATTTGTTTTATAGTGATCTCGTGACAATGTATTAGTTCCATTTTGTGGAAAAATGTTTAACAATATCAGTGTAAAAATATAAGAAATTATATAAATTTGTATAATAAATTAGTCAAATATACATTTAGTTAGAACTACTAACTTTTCTCCATTTAATGGACAAATTTATTGTAAATTTAAAATAAATAATATTTTTTCCCAAAATGTACGAGTAGGAATTATAATTGGCTCTATTTTGACTTAAGCCACAATTTCTACCAAAATGTAAAATATTTTATTTCTCGTTTCATCCTATTTTTGTTATAATTTAGTAAACATTACTCAGTATAATATTTTACACAAATATTATTTGGATATTTGTCCGTTAGACTGTGAAAGATATGCGAAAATATATTTATTAGTTTCTGAATTATTGCATTTTGAAAATGAGAAAAAACACTTTTGATCCTTTTTTTAGATAAAGTGGTTCAGCTATTCTTAACATAAAGAACGAGTTTACATGCTAAACTTAATTTTAAGTCCAAATTCCTTCTATATTACAAATTTCATTCAAACCATCACATCTTCTACACCAGACTGAGCATTTATTGGTATCAGGGATGGAAAATAAAAATATTTTTGGGTATCAAAATAAATTTCATACCATCAGAGTACTAAAATTAAAATGTTTGATAGTTACTTATTAATTGTTTAGTACAAAATTCAAACAATGTAATTTGTTTACTCAAAACGAAGGATTAAATACGATATCCAATCATTAAATGATTTTAATTAGATTAAATATTATAGTTATTAAAATAAACTTAAGGAGAAAAAGGTCAAAGATCATTTCCTTAAAATCGAGCACTTCGGCTTTAGTTCTGATAAAATATAATTTATTACCTGATGTTTTAAAAAAATTGGGACATTTTCAGTTCAATTTGATTTACAGAGTATGGAAACTTGTAGTTTTTAGTAATGATTGCATATTTAAGGGTTTACAACTTTATAAGTTAAATGTTTCTATAATATAGTTCGATTGCCCTATAAGCATATTTAAATTGTCCTAATTACGTATCTTATTTTTTGGGAACTCGAAGCCCCAGGATTTAGTCGAAGATAGGGTTTATTAAAATTTCATTACTACTTCTGAATGCTAATTGTAAAATATAATCATATTGGTAAAAAAAACATAGATTTCTATTCGAAAATTTTATTTTAATTCGAATTGTGGAATCCAGCTAATCGTTTGACAGTATCAAATGACTCGAGGGAGTACTTTGGTATTTTAGATTGTTAAATAGTATCAAAGAAAGTACTATAGTATCAACTTTTCCATCACTGATTGGTATATAAACTATGTACTTTCATTCGTAAAACCAAAAATATGTTTTTCCAAATTAAGCTCAAATTCCTTCAATTTATTTCCTATTATTTATTATATTTATATTAAAATTATTTGAATTTTACTTTATAATTTTTTAAAGTGACGTTTAAATTGTTATTTAATTTTTGTAATTAAAAAACGACCTTTAACTACGTATTGTAATTTAGGCATATATTCGTTTCTTTTTATTTAATACAATTTTTTAATTAATTCCACTTTAGTACCACTTTTAGATTCGAAACATTCTATACAAATTTTTAAACATTGTTTCTAAGTTAATAATTTAGGAAACTAAAATTAAAACATCCTAAAAATTAGTTAAGAAAGGAAATATTAAAAATATTTTTTTACTTGAATTATTCGATTAATCGGCAAAATTTGCTCGAATAAATTGTTACTCGAAATTCTTGATTTTAATTTAATCGAAGAATTATTTGATTTTCATTTGTCGATTAATCGAACAAACAATATTCGAGTGAATACCCTAGCCATTATCAAAAATGTTTAACCTGGCTGAAACTGAATTAAATCCTTAATAAGTTTTGTGGTAATGATATTTTAGACAAATAGGTTACAGATCTGAACTCACAAGACTTGAAACTAATAGAGTGCAAAATTTTAGCAAAATAGGTTTCTTTTTTTAACCATGATTGTTGTTCAAAGTTCAAGAATATAGAAAAACTGATAAAAACTACTTAAGTTTTTACCATTCTTCTACAATTTTTGTTCACGCGTTTATACTTTTTGATCTTACTCTATCATAAGTAAACTAATCGGACTTTGTACATAAATTCTGCACTATCTTTGTTGTTGTGCAGACTTTTAACAACTACATACAGGGTAGTAAAGTTTTGATGACAAAATGTTTGGGTTTTTTTAAATTTTTCAGTTTTTTGGGCGCGGTCTGTGCGGCCCTTAACCGAATACAAAATTTTGAATAGGGAATGATACTTGTTGTAAGTGTGCGTATTTTGCGCTATATCTTGTTAATTAATTCTTGTATTAAATAAATTCTTGTATAGTATATTGCAATTTAAACAAATATTAGATATATAGATATAAGAGTGGCGATAAATATAATTGATTGGAATCATAAATTTAAGTCAAATGTCGTTGATAATTGAAAATGGGACACTTTTGTGAAAACATATTTTGCTAAGGCACATCGTGTAAACTGCATGAAATTAACTATAGTCGGCATAATTAGTAGGTGTTTGTTATGCTTAATAAAAATTCGGATTCGCATCAAAAAATTTTGAGAGATAAACATTTTATGGACCAGAAAATATTTAAAATATTTTCACAAAATTTTTAAAAATCGCGATTTTTATTGAAAAGAAAATTTTTTAAATTTTGCTAGGAAACCCTAAAATATGCTGCACTAATACCATCAAACATTGAAAATATCATAAATTTTATTTGAATAACTCAGTAGGTTTTGATATTACGTGTAATTTTGACAAGAATTGTATATAAACTTCTAGTTTGTAAAAATTTTTATATGTTCGACTTCAAACCGCCATAACTTTCGCGCCCCTCATATGAAGTGATTAACGCGAACTGATTCTACATGCATTCGAGTCACTTTATATGTATTAGGGTATTCACTCGAATATTGTTTGTTCGATTAATCGACAAATTAAAACCAAATAATTGTTCGATTAAATAAAAATCAAGAATTTCGAATAACAATTTTTTCGAGCAAATTATGCCGATTAATCGAATAATTCGAGTAAAAAATATTTTAAATATTTCCTTTCTTAATTAGTTTTTAGGATGTTTTAATTTTAGTTTTCTAAAAAATTTTGATTAAAAACAATGTTTCACAATTTGTATAAAATGTTTCGAATCTGAAAGTGGTACCGCAAGTTGGAATTTTATTTAAAAAAATGTATTTAGTAAAAAGAACCGAATATATGCCAAATTACAATACGTAGTTAAAGGTAGTTTTTTAATTACAAAAATTAAATAAAAATATAAACGTCACTTTAAAAAATTATAAAGTAAAATTCAAATAATTTTAATATAATTAATAATGAATAAATTGAAGGATTTTAAACTTGACTAACAGCATATTTGACTAATTAATTACACTGGTCAACAAAAAAATCCTGCCCCATAGACGAATAGTTGGACTTGATGTATTTTGATGTGCTAAACACTAATCTGCTTTCAGTTTTTTTCCATCAGGTCTGGATGGAAAAAAACTGGGCGTGTCTAATATTTCGCCCTAAATATGCCGATTACTCTAGTATATTTCCTCATAACTCAAGAACGGTATGTACGATTGACATAAGTGATACACCAAAAGATGCAGACAAAAAATATCTTCAAATCATTCAAACTTAATTTTTTTATGTGCTCAATAGTTTCGGAGTTATTTGAAATAAGTGTCCGAAAAAAAATCATTTTCATGCAAAATTTTAGATTTTTTTGTTACTTAAATTTCTTTTAATAAATGAAAACATGTAAAATGTTATAGTTTATCATCTTTATCTTAAAGCTGGTAACGCTGCGAATAAAATAAGGCATGTATCTTAAATTTTATTTACAGTTAAGTAAAAATACCCATGTTACATACAATTGAGTAGAAATACAGTGGTGGCCAAAAAAAAAAAATATATATTTTTTCTTGAAACAAAAATAGGTGGACTAGGTGGATTCTGACGAGTTAAACAAGAATCTGCATTCGCTTTTTTTCTATCACGTACTGATTTTTTTATGGGCATAACTAATATTATCACCTTATTCAGTGGTCACACTATAAAATTCGAGAATGGTTTGTCAAACTTAGGCTATAACTCAAGAACCCTTTAAACGATTTTGATAAGTGATACGTCAAAAGATGCTCGAAAATTGTCTTCAAGGTATGTCAACAATATTTTTCATTAGCTCAAGAATTTCAGAGTTATGGATCAAAATTTTCACCACTTTTCAAAAAAAAAAAAAAAAAAAAAAAATTAAAAATTTTCGGTACTAATTACCGAATAACTACGGAAATATTAACTGGACAAAAAATTATATAAATTCAGCTCAAAGACAATTCAGATATTAAAGTTAAATTTATCTTAATTGGACAAACTGTTCTCGAGATATACAAGTGTGACTGCCTAAAGGCGAGGTCATGGTAGTAGATAAATAAAAAAAAATTCAATGCGTGATAGCAAAAAAATAATAGCTGATTCTTATTAAGCACGTTGAATTCCATCTAATCCACCTATTTTTTATTTTTTATTTAAGCTATAGGTATACATGGGTATCCAAACTTAACTGTGAATCCAATTAAGATTTGTGGATCAATCATTATAATATGTGGCTTTATTTACTCGTAGTTTCGCCAGCTTTGAGATAAAGGTGATAAACTTAAATATTTTTACTTAAAAAAGAAAGTTTTAGTAAAAAAGGAATCTTGAATTTTGCACGAAAAATTTTTTTTCCGACACTTTTTTCGAAATATCTGCTAAACTATTTAAAGCTCTTATTATTCCACATATCGTGGAATATCATTTATATACCGTTCTCAAGTAATAGTGAAATATACTCGAGTAATCAGCATATTTAGGGCACAATATTAGACACGCCCATAAAAAAAAAATCCCGACCTGATGGAAAAAAACTGAAAGCTGATTCGAGTTTAGCATGCGGAATTCCATCTAGTCTACATATTTTTTTTTTTTTTTGAAGCAGCTCGAAAAAAAATTTTTTGTCGACGAGTGTTATACAAGTTTATAGAATTTCGAATATCTTTATTGTTAGAAAATTAAACGTTTCGAAACATTTTTCCACAAAATTGAACTGAAACATAATCACGAAATCACTGTAATACAAATAAGAGTTAAATAAGTATTATCTTAAAAATTGTATACATTTGTATAATTTTAAATGATCATCTTAATGCCTTCTAAATATTGAACATAATTGAACAATGAATTACAAAACATTTTAAAACCTTATACTCAAAATAAATCTGGGTTCAGTAGATTTCAGATACTTTAAAATATTGTACAAACATTTTGAATATAACTGAAATCCTCTGTGTTTTCACAGTGAAAAAACTAGTCATTTTATAGCGTCACAAAAGTTACAAAAAGCAAGGGTGGTCCGACCCTTAATATAAAATTTGGTTTGATAGACCAAATTTGTTAGAACTTTTTATTTAACTATCAATGAATATATTAAATATAGAGAAACAACGGCATTATCAAAGCAAAAGAGACAAATATTCATAAATATTTACGCAAATTTTAATTACATATTATTTTGGAAAGACTATTTCTTATTTTAAGCTTTATTTTTGTTTTCTTTTTTGATAAGCATTGAAAAATCAAGTAAAATTTTAAGGTATAAATTAATCGAATAACTCGAGTAACTTAAAAGATTTACTCGATTATTCGAGTAATTTAAAAACTGCATTTTCGAGTTATTTGATTATTCGAACAATGAAAAAGTCGAGTAAAATGAATACTCTAATATGTATACAAAATGATTTTAATTTGCCATAAAAAAAAAAAAAATATATTATTTATTTGAAGGGCTAAAATCAAAAATTTTTGATAATTGCCCATATGCATCTATTTTCTTGGCATACTTAAAATCTGTTTCATCTGTTTCACTTTGAAGCTTTTTAATTTAAATACACATTTGCTCATACTAATAGATACATTCAAATCCTTTCTCTACATGTTGTAACTAATTATTATTTTCCATGTCTGGATGTTAATCTTTAAAGTAAATTTACATTGACATATTTTTACAAAAGAAAATTAATGCATATGTATGTATATGATTTATGTTTCAAGTGTATAAAATTAAACACCCACCATACATATTTTATAATAACATGAAAGAATTCTTTTTAAATAAAAAATTTTCTGCTCATAGATAAAGGATTTTTTGTTATTTACATAAATTTCTTTGAAAATCTTAATTTAATTTTACCAAAACTAATTTGAAAATTGCACATGCTACACATTTGAAAGGAAGACAAAATAGAAAACAAATTTAAGAAAAGATACTAAAGCACAATGTTCTGTTTCACAGACGAAACTCTAAATAAAAATGTGTTATACATGACTCATATAAATTTAAAAAAAAAAAATCAAATATTAATAAATAAAGAACTTGTTCAATACTTCAATAAATTTATTTTTTATAATCTTTGAATTGCTTCAAATGCATATTAATGCCTATCCATCTATATGTTGAATTAATTTTTCTTAAACCTACAATAATTATATTTGCTTTTAGATACAATTTCTAATTTTAATCGAACAAATTTAGTAATATTTTCTATTTGTCATACAATCTTCTATATTTATATTATATATTAGAGTGTCCCGAAGAAGTTTTTTTTTTTTTTGATATTTCGTTGAAGAAATTTCCTTCAAACAAATTTTTTGATTTCAAGATAAACTCAATATTTATTTTTGGACGAAATGTTTTGGTCCCATAACTTTCACTGGTAGTGATCAGTTTTAAATAATTTTTAATAGTTATTTTTTCATATGAGGCATCGGTCTTCCTACAAAATTTTTGTCTACAGGAGACTCTAGAATACATATCTAATTTCTTAAGCATGATTTTTGAAGCTCCTAGGGGACGTAGAAAAATAAAATTTGGCTTAGATATAAAACTTTTCAGCTTACAAATCCTAACGAAGCCAGATTTTAAAATTTCTATCAGGAAACGAAGATGTACAAATTTATTTCTCTGTAATACTTTTAAAAAGTTTACAACTTGCTTTACTCATTGTTTGATCTCCAAATCTAACCGGAAACTGATTTTCCATTTCCATCAGGGAGCCAATTTGCATAGATAAATTTTTTGAAATACCTGTATTTTTTTATTGTAAATATTTTACCTTTTAACACTTAAAGGGGGTTTTACACTATAATACTTTGTATTAATACTAAAAATATTTTCAAATGTACTCGTATAATGGTGTAAATACCTTTAATACTTTGTATGATGAAATCTTGAAGTTTTTGAAATGTAATTGCAGCTCTTAAAGCAAACTTCGGCACACTTTTTTACTTGTAGTTTTATTTTCATTCAACTGTGTTAAATTTTTCGTTTCTAATTTTTTAAGAAACATTTTAATAACAAAAATAAAAAAATATGACATTTAATAAGACTTTTCTTAATACATTTTTGAAATTTATTATAGAAAATGAAACTCTGGTATTAATACAAAGTATGATAGTGTAAAACTACCTTAAGCATTATTCATCATCAAATTCTAACAGACTCAAATCTTTTAATTTCGAATAGGGGGAAGAAAAGAGTCAAAAGGATTATGGGAATAGAGCTAATAGTAAAATAAAAGTGATAAATTTTATAAAAACATTTATTGTAACAACTTTTGGCGAAAAATATTCACCAAAATCAAATATTCACCCCATGGGATGGCGTAGTTTCGACGTTTTTGGTCACTTCACAAATTCATAATAAAAATTACCTTAACGTGGAGATATTCAGGATTGAAAGGGCTTTAATATAAGCCAACATATTAAGGTTTTTATTACTAAAGAAAGTTTATTGATATCGTTAACCGTTTTGAAAATACAGCATTTTAAACAAAAAAGTGACGAATGCTCCCCCGCACAGTGGGGTCAAACCCAAATTTTTTGGTAATAAATCTGTATCTCGTAAACTACTAAACATCTGCATCAATTCATTTATAACTCATTTTTAATGATTCCCTTTCTTTTCAATTGTTGACTGTTATTGTTTTTTAAACTTAAAATCAATTCGCTGTGTGTGCGTACGTATGGAAAAGACAAAGAAAACAAAACAAAAACAAACAAAATCATTTGTGCAGGGAGTCATAAAAA
The DNA here is from genome assembly GCA_951394005.1 of Protophormia terraenovae. Lineage (NCBI taxonomy): Eukaryota > Metazoa > Arthropoda > Insecta > Diptera > Calliphoridae > Protophormia > Protophormia terraenovae. The sequence goes on from OX596073.1 coordinate 129,847,447, forward strand.
CAATTTAGCAACAAATCATTTGCAACTGAATTGAATTGAATTAAATATAAAATGCAATACTGTCATTTGTTTGCTTTTTGTTTACAAAATTTGAAGTGAAGGAAATATTAAATGAAAAAATTTAAATAATATAGGTTTGTAATTAAAAGTAAATAAAAATATCATAAATAAAATAAATTTTATTTCATTTAAGATATAATTAATTATAATTGAAATAAAAAATAATTAAATTTTCTGAGCAAAAAAATTTAAAGCAAACGTAATCATAATCTATTTTTTTATTTAAAAATAAATAATATAAATAATTGTTACTTTCCATGCATTTTTTCATATTAAAGTAAGGGAATGACAGTAATTCACAGTTTTGATTTTATGTTTTTTATTAAACATTACTGTTTTTGAAAAAAATTTCTTATGACAAACAATTTCTCAAAGAGAACATAACATGATTTGTTTTTGTTTTATCATTTCAATTCAACTCAATTCAAATAATATTTTTTTGCGTGGTTTGTTTTGTATTGTTTTGTTTTTTATTTTAGCAGTAATGTGAGAGCATGTATTAAAAACATTACTGTGAGTTGAAAAGCAAATGATTTGATGCAGATGTTTATAAACTACTGCTTGGATTAAATTGAAATGTATGGAAGAGTTGCAGAAGAGAACCTAAGCTTTGCGAAAAACTATCTTGCAGTCACCCTGTGATAATACAAGAAAATCTACAGGGTGTCAAAATTGACTACCTCGAGTATGTAAAAGTTTGAAAAAATCGTAACTTATAAAAATGAAGTCCGATTTTAAAGATTTTTATATTTCTGTAAAGTGTTTGGCAAGATAAAGAAAAAATAAGCTTACTCACCTAAGTTATCTCTTACAGTTAAAAAGATATTTACACTTGAATTATTTTTGATTTTTTGCCTCGACTTTCTTTCGTTTTTCGGAAATAAGTCCTGGGATATATGAGGTAAAAATTTTTTAAAAATATTTTATAATTTGCTATAGATTTCAAAATAACATGCTGAAAGAATTTTTGGATTATCTCAATGCGTCTAGACGTGAAAAATATTCAAAGTCAGCACTCTGAAATTGGTATGAAAAATGGCTATTTTTTACAAAAATATAGTACAATTCTTTCACTTTTTTCTCAAAATTCCTTTAAAGAAAAAATTTTTTTCCTTATATATTTCAAAAGACAAGGCTTCATAAATGGTTAATGTAGAAATTTTGAACTGATTTAGGCTTGCACCCTACATCAGGCATTGGTCGAAAATGGTGAATTTTGGAAAAATTTAAATATTTGTCGATTAATAAAAAAAAATGTCACGCGAGCTTTTTTCAATTTATCGACGATAGTTCATCAAAAAAGGGATTTAGAACGATTTGACACTAAACTGTTTCCCGCCCGGCCAAAAACGAATGCAGGAGAGCAGATTTCATGAAAAAAGTAAATTTTTTAAATGACTTTTTATAATTGCATAAAAAAGCATATTAGAATGATATTTTCGACATTATTTCTTATGTAGTGTATAAAATATATATCGATCTTTCACTCCTAAAAAATCATTAAAAAAGCTTTAGAAATAAATTTTTGGCAATTTTTAAAATTTAAAAAATATTAAAAAGATATAAAGACGAAAAAAATAATGTTTTGTAAAACAAAACTCTGCCTATTTTCTAAAAACTAATAAAATATTACAAGAAAATAAAAATAGACTTATTTACCAATTCATTGATATATAATATGTATATATAGATCATTTTAAAAGCATTATATCATGGTCTCAAATCTGACAACTTAGGTCAACTTTCACAAAATTCATTGTTTTGCAATATTTCCATATGTGCGTATACGTAACAGACAATTGTATTGGCGTGTTTTGGTTGTTGAACGAGATAATATTCGTAATAATCGCTTATATTTATTAAATATTGTTTATATTTGAAAAATTGCCAAAAATTTATTTGTAAAGCTTTTTTAATGATTTTTTCAGGAGTGAAAGATATTTTATACACTACATAAGAAATAATGGCGAAAATATCATTCTAATATGCTTTTTTATGCAATTAAAAAAAGTAGTTTAAAAAATTTACTTTTTTCATGAAATCTGCTCTCCTGCATTCGTTTTTGGCCGGGCGGGAAGCAGTTTAGTGTCAAATCGTTCTAAATCCAGTTTTTGATGAACTATCGTCGATAAATTTAAAAAAGCTCGCGTGACATTTTTTTTATTAATCGACAAAAATTTAAATTTTTCCAAAATTCACCATTTTCGACCAATGCCTGATGTAGGGTGCAAGCCTAAATCAGTTCAAAATTTCTACATTAACCATTTATGAAGCCTTGTCTTTTGAAATGTATAAAGAAAAAAATTTTTTCTTTAAAGGAATTTTGAGAAAAAAGTGAAAGAATTGTACTATATTTTTGTAAAAAATAGCCATTTTTCATACCAATTTCAGAGTGCTGACTTTGAATATTTTTCACGTCTAGACGCATTGAGATAATCCAAAAATTCTTTCAGCATGTTATTTTGAAACCTATAGCAAATTATAAAATATTTTTAAAAAATTTTTACCTCATATATCCCAGGACTTATTTCCGAAAAACGAAAGAAAGTCGAGGCAAAAAATCAAAAATTCATAATTCAAGTGTAAATATCTTTTTAACTGTAAGAGATAACTTAGGTGAGTAAGCTTACTTTTTCTTTATCTTGCCAAACACTTTACAGAAATATGAAAATCTTTAAAATCGGACTTAATTTTTATAAGTTACAATTTTTTTAAACTTTTACATACTCGAGGTAGTCAATTTTGACACCCTGTAGATTTTCTTGTGTTATCACGGGGTAACTACAAGATAGTTTTTCTCAAAGCTAAGGTCCTCCTCTGTAACTCTTCCATACATTTCAATTTAATCCAACCAGTAGTTTAGGAGATACAGATTTATTACCAAAAAATTTGCGTTTGGCCCCACTGTGCCCACTCTACCCTAAGTAACACTGGTCGACAAAAATTTTTTTTTCGAGCTCGTTCAAAAAAACAAATATGTAGACTAGATGGAATTCCGCATGCTAAACTCGAATCTGCTTTCAGTTTTTTTACATCAGGTCGGAATTTTTTTTTATGGGCGTGTCTAATATTGTGCCCTAAATATGCCGATTACTCGATTATATTTCACTATTACTTGAGTACGGTATGCATGATTTATATAAATGATATACCACGATATGCGGAATAAAATTAGCTTTAAATTGCTTTACTATCAAATTTTGATCCTCTCAATAGTTTAAGAGATATTTCGAAAAAAGTGTCGGAAAAAAATTTTTTAATGCAAAATTAAAGATTTCGTTTTTTTTTACTAAAACTTTTTTTTAATAGTGAAAACATCAAAAATATTTAAGTTTATCACCTTTATCTCAAAGTTGGCAAAATTACGAGCAAATAAAGCCACGTATCATAAAAATTTATGCACAAATCTTGATTGGATTCACAGTTAAGTTTGGATACCCATGCATAACTATAGCTAAGTGGAAATACACTAGTGGGCAAAATAAATAAAAAAATTTTTTCGTCTTAAATAAAAAAAAAAAAATAGGTGGATTAGATGGAATTCAACGTGCTTAATAAGAATCAGTTTTTACTTTTTTTCTATCACGCATTGATTTTTTTTTTTTTTATAGGCATGACTACTATGACCCCGCCTTTAAGCAGTCACACTTATATAACTCGAGAACAGTTTGTCCAATTAAGATAAATTGAACTTTAATTAATAGCGACCTAAATTGTCTTTGAGCTGAATTTATATGATTTTTTGTACAGTTAATATTTCCGTAGTTATTTGGTAATTAGTACCGAAAATTTTAAAATTTATTTTTTTGAGAAGTGGTGAACATTTTGATCCATAACTCTGAAATTCTTGAGCAAATGAAAAATATTGTTAGCATATCTTAAAGACAATTTTCGTATGCATCTTTTGATGTATCACTTATCAAAATCGTGTAAAGGGTTCTTGAGTTATAGCTTAAGTTTGACAAACTATAAGGTTATGATATTAGTCATGCACATAAAAAAAATCAGTACCCGATAGAAAAAAATTTAATGTAGATTCTTGTTCAACTCGTCAAAGTCCACCTAGTGCACCCATTTTTGTTTCAAGAAAAAATAAATAATTTTAATTACTTTGCGTCACCACTGTATTTCTATACAATTGTATGTAACATGGTATTTTTACTTAACTGTGAATAAAATTTAGATTTGTGCATCAGTTTTGAAGATACATACCTTATTTTATTCGCAGCATTACCAGCTTTAAGATAAAGATGATAAACTGTAACATTTTAGATGTTTTCATTTATTAAAAGAAATTTTAGTAACAAAGAAAAATCTAAAATTTTGAATGAAAATGATTTTTTTCAGACACTTATTTCAAAATAACTCCGAAACTATTGAGCACATAAAAATATTAAGTTTGGGGAAGAAGAAGATTTTTTTAGTCCGATGCTTTTGGAGTATCACTTTGATCAATCGTACAGACCGTTCTTGAGTTATGAGGAAATATACTAGAGTAATGGCCTTACTATGGGCGAAATATTAGACACGCCCATAAAAAAAAAAAAAATCCAGACCTGATGGAAAAAACTGAAAGCAGATTCGTGTTTAGCACATCAAAATACATCAAGTCCAACTATTCGTCTATGGGGGAGGATTTTTTTGTTAACCAGCGTAATTAATTGTATTATGTAATTTTATCAATAAGTTTTCGTTAAATTTATTTTGTAAAATTCATGACTAGTATGTATAAATACATAATATTTTACATACGTACCTACATCTGTAAATTAATTTATATCTATAGAATACACTGTTGTTTTCTTTCCCAACATATTTAAAAACAAATAAATATATTTATTTATTTATTTAAATAAAGTTTTGAATATTTACTGCTTTTAGAGACTGACACGTTTTATTTAGAATTATATTGTAAAAACTTATTTTGAAAAACTTTCAATATTCTTTGATTAAAATTATTATTCTTACAAGTTCAGTAACCAATAATTTATATCCAAAATTTATTATTTGAATATTTAAAAATGTATACCAATTTAACTACAAGTTAAGCAACAAAAAATTAAAACCATAAAAAATACTCCTTACAGAAATATTCCAACTTTCTTTTGTGAAATATGTTAAAGGATGTTTTTAGTCTTTACAGATAAAATTTCTTATAAAAATAATAAATATTTAATATGTTAAACATTTACTCAGACACGTTTTAATAATTTGAAAATATACTTACTTACAAACTTCTATCAAGTGTTTTGTGGTTTTATGTAACATATACATATACATATATTTTATGTATTAGCGTGTGAACACTATTCAAGCATGAATTTATTATTTATTACTTTAAGAAGTCATCAGGGAGCAAAATAAAATTGTCATACGCATCTTTTGTCACTTTTGTTCTTATAAATATCCATACAGAATACATACATACTTTTAAATATGTTTTATTATTTTAGCTCAGCAGTTTATGGATTTTATGATAATGACCTTTAACTAATTCCACTTACAATATGATAAATATCTATAATGTGATAAATAAAGATAATAAAGCATAAAGATAAAAAGCTTATTAAGAGTATACTAAAGACATACGATTTGGATCCACAATTTAAGAGAGTGCGATTTGCAAGTCCAGGGCCATCAACATTATAAACATAATACGAATATATTTTTTTTATTATTTTTGTAATAGATAGCATAGTATCTCAATGTTGAAGTGAAGAAAAAACAAATGAAATTAAAAAATTTTCGGGAAATTTTTCACTTTTGCGGCTACCTTAGCCCTACCTAAATGGTGTTAAGAATCATTCCTAGGAAGTTCATATATTCTAGAAAGTTTTTTATTGAGATCTTAGGTACATTTTTGTACTTGATTGTTTCCTTGAATTTTGAACGGTTTGCTACCTATGGTCCTGAACATGGGAAAAAAGGTAAAAAAATCGAATTTGTTTAAGTTTTTTGCGATTTTGATCTTGAAGATGAAGTTTTTTTATTTTAATTGTTCACAATTTTTGTTTTTTATGATTAGAGCTACAACTTTGCCTCAGAGAGTAAATCAAAATTCCGAACGGTTGCAAGATATGAGCCTGAGCAAATTATCACTTTTTTGCAAAAATGACTTTTTTTATGAGGCCTCAAATCTTTGGGGGCCCATAAAAAAGTGCATGACTTTGGGCAAAATTGGGAGACACGGGTCTTTTGTTTTTTTCTTTTTGGTCTTTTATCACGTAGTCGTGTCCTTATATGGTTATATTTCCATGACTTAAAAAATTACACACTGTGATATCGACTAGATTTGGATAAATATTGGCAAAATTGAAATAGTTGAAATTTCAGATACAAATAACTTGAAAACTATAGAAAATAAATAACACATTCAAGCATGTTTTTCATAAGTCATAGAGCTTTAAGAAGATATATTTGAAATTGCATAAGAAACAAAAGTTTCGCAATTTTGATCCTGCCCCACTGTGCATTTAAATTCGATCATAACAGTGGCTTAGAATATTCAAAATTATTACCCAAATTTTTCGATTGGCCCCACTGTGATGTACTTATACGTATAATTAGTTTTTGTTGTCATCGCGTTGTTAATCATACGTCATGTATGATTAACGTGACCAGACATCCCGCTTTTGGCCGGATTATCCCGCTTTTTAAATTTCAATCCCGTCTAAAATATTTTTCCCGCTTTTATAACTTTAACAATTTCTTATTCGATTTCGTTATTTACGTTTTCTATAACATTCTTACCAATATTTAAGTGTAACTAAAAATAATTTTTTTCACTGGAAAGTTGATAATTTTTTACAAATGAGTCATTCCATTTAAAACCAACACGAAAAATTACAATTTTTGACTTTACCTCTCCGAATTTAATGATATTTGGTACAACCATTATTCTTGTCAAAACTAAGACTAATTTAAAACTTCAGATAATTTCATCAAGTGGTTCGCGAAATATCGCGCTTGGAAAGTGCAAAATAGCTCAAAATGCGTACAAAGTTGCATACACAAAATTACAAATATCTTTCGAGGTATTTATTATATAAGATTTATTGAGATGTCATATTAAAGGTATCAAAATTACATTTAATATGATGTATAACATGAAAATGGTCCGAATTTAAAATACCACTTTTTGAAATACGCGACCGCGAAATTTAATTCGCGAATTTTCCGCCAAAAAGTTCAACATGAAAACATGTTTCAAGTATCATTTTAAAGGTAATTACATAAGCTTTAAATATTTGCTTTAATGAACATTGTAACGTAAATATTTTGGAAGATATTTGTATTTTTAAAAACACAATTTTCCTCATTTTTGAGATATTACAAATCGCGAAATAATGCGGTTATCAAACTTAAACTCGGCATTTGCTTTACCAGCGTCAATATTAATATTCTTATCGAATTTCATTAAATTCGAATGATTTTTGGAAAAAATTTGCGATTTTTCAATTTTACTACAAACAAAACAATATCAGTTGCAACAAATATTTCGTATTTATTATGACATTTATTGTAATAACTCCTAACTCGCGACATATGAACCATTTTGATGTTGAGAAAAAAATCATATTATACATCATATTAAAGGTAATTTTGATACCTTTAATATGACATCTCAATGAATCTTATATAATAAATACCTCGAAAGATATTTGTAATTTTGTGTATGCAACTTTGTACGCATTTTGAGCTATTTTGCACTTTCCAAGCGCTATATTTCGCGAACCATTTGATGAAATTATCTGAAATTTTGTATAAGTCTTAGTTTTGACAAGAAAAATAAAGTCTGATAAAGTTTAGAATTTTTTCCAGAATGTTAGAATCAAATAATTTTTGGAGGAAGAAATTTTGTTCTTTCAAAGAGAGTTTTAGATTTAAAAATCTCATTTCGTGAGAACATTTTGATGGGGGGCTATTTTAATACTTTTTACCAATTTTATTTACCAAAATGTGCAATTTTAAAAAGATGTTTTGACATGAACTTTTATCTCAACGTATACATGGATATTTTCATATTGTATCTGGAACCATATATGTTTCGGATTGGATACTTTTTTTATCTGTGTATAAACTGAAAGTTGTAGAAATATCTGGAACAATGTTTTCGATTAAATTTATTTAAAGTTAGTGCCTACGAAAACCTTGTGTTTTATTTTAAATTTTAAAATTTGATTTAAGTGAATATTAGTGTTTAACTTGTTGACTGCCGATTCAAAAAGGTGAAAAGGTAAGAGTGTATCGGATTATTTTGAAAACTGTTTTTTAAAGGTAACGGTATTTTTAGTTAATTGGGTAATGGTATTTAGCTTTATCGGTATTTCGAGTTATTTCGATAATGAAATTTTAAGGGCAACTGTTATTTCAGAAATATCAAAGTTTCGGTTCAGAACCATAAAATATAATCTATAGTCAAGTATTATAATAACGAGCTGGGTTAGTCATAACTTTATTACAAATTTTATTTCAATTTTATTAAAAATAATAATATTTGTTAAACCCAAAAATAACGCTAACGGTATTTAAGCATTAATGGTATTTCGAGTTATTTCGGTAACAGTTTTTTAGCGTTATATATTTTAGCGGTATCCGTATTTTCAATTATTTCGGTAACTGTATTTTAGGGGTACGGTAGTCAAGTTGAATGGTTTTTTTTTATCTGTAACGGCAACCAACCTTGATTTTATTGTTAACGGGTCTAAGAATTATTTATGAAAAACTATTGCTATCAAATTCAATAAGTATCAAGTTTTTTTTTATTAATCCGTATTTGAATTCAATCTTGAAATTTAACTAGGAATGTTTTGAAAACATTTCGAGATATACGTTAAAATTATAATTTTTAATGTTTCAGTTTGTTGAGATATATTTAATTATTTCGATGTTCCAAAATTTTGATGGGTTGTTCTCAATTTGTAATGTCTCAATTGAGTCGTGAACCAAGTGCTTGCGAGAGAACAGTTGATTCAGATTTTTAATTGAGATATAAAAAGAAAATCCCTCTTTTTTAACAAAACTTTTCAAAATCCCGCTTTCTCCATTTAATTTTGTTCAGAATCCCGCTTTTTAGTCGTTCGGGTACCGCTTTTTGACAAAAACCCTCTGGTCACGTTATGTATGATGCTTATACATGATGCTTAGCGTTTTGCAGCTTGCAAATAGAAAAATTGAGCCACATTTTACATTTTCTGTTACCACAATATTTTTTTCCTCTTATGCTATTGATGTTTTCTTACTTTCTCATCGTGTTAAGATGAAGTTAAATAAAATTATCATGATGTTAGTAAAACATTTTGCTAACCCAATCTTACTTATATTTATTCTTGTAATCATTCAAGTATAATACAAATTTTGTGCTTTTTGCTAAAAATCTTGTGGGTTGAATCAATGGCATATTATCCCCTGTAGAGATTTGTGTATGTATGTGTTAACTTAGTCAGACACTTATGATAATACCAAAAGACATACTCATGTTATTTTCCCTCATAATAAAATACATTTTTAAATTTTTTTTATTCTTTATAAATAATTTTGAAAATATTGCTTCAAGGTTATTTGAGAAAATTGTTCATGTTCCAATAAATTCTTTGAATGGTGTAAAATATATGGTTTTCTATATATATATATATATATATATATATATATATATATATATATATATATATATATATATATATATATATATATGTATGTATATATATATATATATGTATTTGGTTATATACGTATATTTTTTTATATTAATGTAGGAGTCAATGCATATAAATTTTTATGACATGTAGTATACACTAGGAAACATAAATCTGCGTACGCACTATTAAACAATAATTTTTGTCGTAATTTCTCTATTATATTTTTAAAGATTTTGATTTTTTACAGCTCTATATATTAAGTTTAGAAATATAAATACATTCGCGTTTTTTAAGAATATTTAAATTAAGGCTCTATATATACAAAGCAAAAGTCTGCGTACACTATTAAAAAACGTACGTTTTCGCGGATTTTGTTTTATTTGACATGATTGAATTTTTTGGGTTTTAAATTTCTATTGACTACTTAATTATTAATAAAAGTTTTGCAAAATATTTCAAGATGTTTTTCATAATAAATCAAAGGAGGAATTAATTTATCCTTATATATATCTATTTAAATTGAAGTGTATTTTTGTTGAGATTGTAAAAAGATATCATTAAATAAAAGGCTTTTTGCTATAATACCACTAATATAGACTTATGCTTTATTAAAAAATAAAACAAAAGATATGCTCACTGCATAAAAGCAAAAAAAAATCAATAGAATTTCTAAAAAAGGTGAATTCTAAAATGATGCTAAATGTGGTTTTCTCTAAATAAGGCCATAACATAGTAATAAAATCGGATCATGCTATTAATGAAATAGTCCCATTTTAAGAAAATCTGGTTATTTTCCTTTCATTTGTAATATATACAAATGTTTTCTAGGAACAACTATACCGCGAGAATCAAGAATGCAAACAATATTTTTTGTTAATTTTATCTGGAATACTCGTACTTTATTCTAATTTAATATTTTTTTAAATTATATAGCTGTTTGTCCCGATTTTTTCACGTATAACATGACCGCATTTAAATTTTTTCATTAATCCATGTCGTTGATTTCTCCAAAACGCGATTTAAGTGAAAAGGACCCTATTATTTCGGTTAATACTAATTTCACCTTAAACAGGCAAATGGTTTTCCATTAATATTACTGAATGTTTTATTCAGCATCCTTAAAAAATTAAATTCATATTTTCAGTAAGAATAAATTAATTTCTTCCTTGATTTATTACGAAAACATCTTTAATTATATTGGAAAATTTTTAACAACAATTTAGTAAACAACATCAATTTAAAACGCAAAAAATTTAATAATCTAAAACTAAAAAACCCGCGAAAAATTTAGATTTTTCAATAATGTACTCAGACTTTTGATGTATAATTATATCACTTTAATATTATTGAATAACCGCGAATCTATTCACTTTTCTAAAGTTAATGTTTTACTTAAATATTGTTAAAGATTTAGGCTATCATATGAGCTGTAAAAATTACAAAAATCTTAAAGGATATATAGAAAACTTGCATCAATAATGTCATTCATATATTCGTACGCATACTTCTGCTTCCTAGTGTATGTATGTCAGTATTACTTTAATACAATCATGACAATGATATTTTATTTTTCTTTCAATTTAAATTATAGTGTCATTTTAAATTTGTTATATTCTATTTTTAAGATTATTTTTTTAAGTTTAATTTAGAATTAAAAACGATACAGTTCAACTTTGATTTTATCACTAAATTTAGATACATGAGACCTTAGAGTTCTAAGCCTTTTCTTGAATTGAATCTAGTTAGAGATAAATCATTATACGTATGTATGTAAAATGAATAAACTGGCGTTATATATTGCAATATAACTCGAGAACAATAAAATAATAAATGTTAACTCAAATTTTCAATAATATATACTTAGATCATCCTATTTAGTCTGCACAATCAAAAAAGCGAAAGAAAATTATCCTTTTCTCACTTTGACATGGATATTTTATAAATAAAACGAGTTATATTTCATTATCATAAAGTAAAATGTTAGAAAAATCCTTTTTGTTCTTAATAAACTATAATTTGAATAATAAACATATATATAACTAAATTGTTGGATCAGTGAGTTGTACAGATACACATGAAAATGCTTTCGAAACTTGTTACATGGAATTGTCAAAAAAATAACAAGTTCACAAAAATTCCAAGTTCGCAAAAAAATAAAATAATAATAAATAAATTTTTACAGCCAGAAAGAATTTATGGGACCCAAAAGAAACCAAGATTAGCAAGCATAAATATAAACTTAAAAATGTGCTAATAAACAGAAAAATACAGAGCAGAAAAAATAAGAATAATTTTAAAACATGAATTCCAAAGAAAGTATTATGTATAAAAAGTACCTAACAAAAATATAAAAGTTTTAAATGTAAAAAAAGCACAAATAAATATACATAAGGTACAAAAAAGAAGAACACAGTGGGATGGTTTAGTAAATAAATATTAAAAATGTTTTTAATTTATTTATCAGACGATCTCACTGTGCTCATTTATAATATATGTTTGTATGTCACACTAAGGATTTAAATTTAGTAAAATGTGTAGTTTTTATTGAATAGTCTGCGGTACTCAGGATATGAGAAAATATTGCTATAAATTGTTCTTTGTGGTGGACATACGGACGGACGTAATTTTGTCTTCAGGAAAGTTCAAAATACATTGATTGATACTTAAAAAAATTATAAAATGGTCTTCCGGCCCTCACCTTAAAATATACTGTCCGACTCATAACATTCTCATTTCTTTTTACGAACATTTAAACGTACCTAAAATTATTGAAAGGGGATGTCATTCACCATGTTTCAAATTCCTGCGATGATTGGAGCGGCATGCACACGGCCATTTACGTCGATGACCCTAGAACAAATCTTAACATTTTTTTCTCACTAATATAAATGATTTATACATCAAACGATAGCTAAAAAAAACAAGTAAAAGCGCTATATTCGGCTGTACCTTCACCATCGTTGAGATGGAATTAGATTTTGTTTTATCTATATATATATAAAAGAATAATGACTGAGTGATTGACTGACTGATTTACTTGGTGATTCATCATCGAACAGCCCAAACGGTTAAGGCTAGAAATATGAAATATTGACTGTGGATTGGTCTCCTACCGAATAGATCCACTAAAACGTAAAAAAAAGGCAAAAACGGGTAAAATCGGTAACCTGATATTTCCTAAACAAATAAAGATACAATAAATAATAAATTAAATAAATAATAAATTAAATTTTTTTGCCGATTTAACTGATTTAAAAAACCGAAATTCGAAATATGATCGATCTATGTAAAAATGAAATCCATAGCTCAAATAGTACCTGCAAAAACCATAATAACGCATTTTGGCCTATAAATCGGTAAATACTGGACCGACTTAGTTTACTTTTTTAATACAAACATTTTAAAAAAAAATCCGAATTCAATAAATCGAAAATCGTGTTTTAAAAACCGTTTTTTTTTTAATATCTCGGACATCTTTGCACCGATTTTCTTTTAAATCAATAGACAAATTTTAGAGGAAATTTCTGATCTTTTATATATATATATATCATGAACTATGTTATCAGAAGGCTTTATAAATGCCATTTACAGCATTTTTAAGCCAAAAAACAACAACAAAATAGACATATCTCCTCCATTTATGAACCGCTCTTGCTGAATTTCAATAGCAGAAATTTCGAAAGAATTTTGGATCGTTTGATATATGTATTATATATGGAAGTTGTCGGTGGGCTTTATAAACGCCATTTCAACCGACGGACACACGTAAGGACGGATGGACATCGTCCTATCGACATCATTTCTTATAAGGATCAAGAAAATGTAAAATTTTTTTCTCTCCGACGAAAATTGTGGAAATTACAAACGGAATGACAAACTTATACCAAACTATATACCCTTTACACCTGTGGTGAAGTAAAACTTTACTAAAAAAATTTAAATGTTTCATTCATATTTACTTTATTCTAAAAATTACTAAATATAGGTATAATCATTTTTTATTAGCTATTTGGACCACCCTAATGAACATACATGTCAATCGATGTAATATTCTGTATTCGTATGTTTTATTTTACATATAAAGTGCCAATTAAATAATCCAAAATATTAAAAAATTATTTTTTCATAGATAGAATCGTTTAGTAAATACATATGGGAAATTATCAAAAATTTCATCAGTTCGCGTTAATCATTTCATGTGAGGGGCGCGAAAGTTATGTCGGTTTAAAGTTGAACATATAAAATTTTTTACAAACTAGAAGTTTATGTACAATTCTGGTCAAAATTAAACGTAATAAAATTTATGATATTTTCAATGTTTGATGTTATTAGTGCAGCATATTTTAGGGTTTCCTAGAAAAATTTTAAAAATTTTCTTTTCAATAAAAATCGCGATTTTTAAAAATTTTGTGAAAAATTTGGATCGAATCTAAGTTATTTCTCCATATATTGAATGAAAATATATTTTATTAGAGTTTATTACAAAGAAATGCTATTTCATAAAGTGTTCCTTTTTTAACACAAGTAAATATCTTCTGGTCCATAAAATGTTTATCTCTCAAAATTTTTTGATGCGCCTCCAAATTTTTATTAAGCATAACAAGCACCTACTAATTATGCCGATTATAGTTAATTTCATGCTGTCCACACGATGTGCCTTAGCGAAATGTGTTTTGACAAAAGTGTCCCGTTTTCAATTATCAACGACATTTGACTTAAATTTATGATCCCGATCAATTATATTTATCGCCACTCTTATATCTATATATCCAATATTTGTTTAAATTGCAATTTTCTATATAAAAATACAAAAACAAAAAGTGCAATTTTTGCATAATTTTCAAAAAGTCCATAAAATTCTTGTATTAAATTTAGTTTTGATGCTACTCCGATTTTGTTATGTAAAATAACAAAAAACTAAATTCACGCAGTAATCGAAGCAATTCCATATGAAAATGTGAATGTGCCTAGCGAAAAACTGACTTTTTGAAAAATGTTTGCACTTGTTTTCCAAACTTTGAGACTATCTACTGCGTTGACTATTATGGGCACATCAACGGAATATAGCGCAAAATACGCACAATTACAACAAGTATCAATCCCTAAAATTTTGTATTCGGTTGAGTGGCGCAGAGACCGTGCCCAAAAAACTGAAAAATTAAAAAAACCAAAAAATTTTGTCATCAAAATTTTACAACCCTGTATTTAGTTGTTGAAAGTCTGCACAAAGTAAGATCAAAAAGTATAAACGCGCGAACAAAAACTGTAGAAGAATGGTAAAAACTTAAGTAGTTTTTATCAGTTTTTCTATATTCTTGAACTTTGAACAACAATCATGGTTATAAAAAGAAATCTATTGTGCTAAAACTTTGCTCTCTATTAGTTTCAAGTCTTGTGAATTCAGATCTGTAACAAATTTGCTTAAAATATCATTACTACAAAACTTATTGAGGATTTAGTTTCAGCCAGATAATGGCCCATACACTAGGAAGCAGAAGTCTGCGTTCGAACATTTGAAAGACATTATTGACGCAAGTTTTCTATATATCCTTTAAGATTATTGGAATTTTTAAAGCACTATATGATAGCTTAAAACTTTAGCAATATTTAAGTAAAATATCAACTTTAGAAAAGTAAATAAATTCGCAGATATCCAAAAATATTAAAGTGATATAATTATACATCAAAAGTCTGCGTACATTATTGAAAAATCTGAATTTTTCGCGGGTTTTTTAGTTTTAGATGATTAAATTTTTTGCGTTTTAAATTGCTGTTGTGTACTAAATTGTTGTTAAAAATTTTCCAATATAATTAAAGATGTTTTCGTAATAAATCAAGGAAGAAATTAATTTATTCTTACTGAAAATATGAATTTAATTTTTTAAGGATGCTGAATAAAACATTCAGTAATATTAATGGAAAACCATTTGCTTGTTTAAGGAGAAATTAGTATTAACCGAAATAATAGGGTCCTTTTCACTTAAATCACGTTTTGGAGAAATCAACGACATGGATTAATGAAAAAATTTAAATGCGGTCATGTTATTTTAAATTCAAATAAAGTAAGAGTATTCCAGATAAAATTAGTAAAAAATATTGTTTGCATTCTTGATTCTCGCGGTATAGTTGTACCTAGAAAACATTTTTATTTATTATAAATGAATAGAAAATAACCAGGTTTTCTTAAAATGGGACTATTTCATTAATAGCATGATCCGATTTTCTTACATGTTATGTTATGGTCTTATTTAGAGAGAACCACATTTAGCATCATTTTAGAATTCACCTTTTTTAGAAATTCTATTGATTTTTTTTCTTTTATGCAGTGAGCATATTTTTACCCTACACCACCATAAGTGGTTGGGGTATTATGTGTTTGTGCTGATGTTTGTAACGCATAGAAAGCGTTATCCACCACCAGTGTTGCCAGTTTAGCCCTTTTAAGGCTAAATCTAGCCTTTTATTTTGCTTTTAGCCTCAAAATTATTGTTTTAGCTTCAAGCTTTTTTTCTAGCCTTTTTTGATTCTTAACATAGCCTTAAAAAAGCTAAAAATTTACTAATTGTATTTTTACAGAATCATTAATTTAAGCATTTTTGTATAGTATTTCGCACAAAAAATCGAAATTATTTATTTTTAACGAAAATTTTCGCCTGCGGCGCATCATTCTACAAAAATATTATAATTATTTTTTAACAAAATTTTATTACCCATAGAAACTATTTATGTTATATTTAAAAATTCAATAAAGTACCTTTAAGAAATACCAAAAACTAATGAGAACAAAACAAGCGCAAATATTCGGCCCGGCCGAATCTATATACCCACCATCAACTTTTTCACATTTTAAGTTATATGAGAGAAGGAGGTAAAGTGGTCGGTAAAGTGGGCAGTATAGAGGGCGGGCCACGCCCATTTTTTGTTTCCGAGTTTGCATTAGTCCTTGAACTATTTGAACACAATTTCATTGATTTTTACCTTATATGGGAGGTGGGCGGTAAAGTGGGCGGACCACGCCCATTTTTGGCTTCCGAGTTGATATCGATCCCCAAACTATATGTACAAAATTTCGCTATCGTACATGCTTTTGTTGCAGAAATATCAGCAGAAAAGTATAAAACGGACACCCTGTGTTTCTAGTTTTTAGGAGGTAAAGTGGGCGGTAAAGTGGGCTGTAAAGTGGGTGGGCCAAGCCCATTTTTTGTTTCCGAGTTTGCATTAGTCCTTGAACTATTTGAACACAATTTCATTGATTTTCACCTTATATGGGAGGTGGGCGGTAAAGTGGGCGGACCACGCCCATTTTTGGCTTCCGGGTTGATATCGATCCCCAAACTATATGTACAGAATTTCGCAATCGTACATGCTTTTGTTGCGGAAATATCAGCAGAAAAGTATAAAACGGACACCCTGTGTTTCTAGTCTTTAGCCCATAACTTTTTTGTTTGTGAACCGATTTTGCCCATTTTCAATCCCAAACAAACCTTATATAAAACAAATATTTATGCCAAATTTCGTCTCCCTACGTTGCTCCGTTCGAGCGCTATCCTGCTTTCAACAGACGGACAGACGGACGGACATAGCTAGATCGACTCAGAATCTAACCAGGACCCAGAATATATATACTTTGTGGGATCTTAGATGATTCCTTCAACATGTTACACACGGAATGACAAAATCAATATACCCCCCATCTTTTTGATGGTGGGTATAAAAATAAATGCTTTTTTTTTAATAAAAAATATATTAGCTTTTTTCTGGCTTTATTTTTTGGGACATTTAGCTTAAAAGTCTAATTTAGCTTCTTTTTTTCTCAAGTCCTGGCAACACTGTCCACCACCCATCTTAAAATATACCAGTTGACTCAGAATCACTTTTTAGATCGATCTAAAAATGTCCGTCCGTCCGTCTGACTGGACGGCTGGCTGGCTGGTTGGCTGGCTGGCTGGACGGCTGGCTGTCCATGTAGAACTTGTGCACAAAGTACAGGTCGCAATTTTGAAGATAATTCAATGAAATTTGGTACGTGGGACTACAGGGACGAAGCCAATTGAAATTGGTTGTGATCGGTCCATTATTTCGCCTAGCCCCCATACAAATGTCCGCCCGGAATTGAGTTTCAACACTCAAAAATGCCTTAAAAATAAGAATATTTTAATTAAATTTGGTGCAAAAAAGTTTTGTATAAATATCAATCTTTCTACCAAATTTTATAAAGATCGGTCCACGATTAACCATAGCTCCCCTATAAACCACTATTCCGAAAATCTCTTTAACGTGCATAAATCCCATACTAATGTTAGTATAAAATTAATATTCGACACAAATTAGTTTTATATTAGTAGAAACAACAATGCCAAATTTTATTCGAATCGGTCCATAATTTACCAAAGCTCCCATATAAAACCACTTCCGAGTATCGCCCTAAAGTGCATAAAATCAAGTAGATGTTAGTATCAACGCATTATTCTGTATTTGTATATTTTATTTTTCATTTAGTAAAAGTGTTGGTCTAATATAACTTCCCTTCCGGAAATTTTATGGTCATACACAATGGTTTTTTCTCGTTTTTATTTTATTTTTTAATAAAGCAAAAGTCTATATTAGTATACCACTAATATAAAGCATAAGAATAAAACCTAATATTTAATGATATCTTTTTTATAATCTCAACAAAAATACACTTAAATTTAAATAGATCTTCATAATTTAGTAAATTTTATAGTGGTTTATTCCAATTTTTTGCGTATAACATGACCTGAATTTTTATTTTTTCATTAATCTATCCTAAATGCTTTCAAAACGTGATTTAAGTAAAAGCGACTTTATTATTTTGATAAGTATTCCTTTCTCTTTAAACAGATGAATGGTTTTATATAATTATTTGCAGAACTTTCATTCAGCATCCTTACAAAAATTAGTGTAAGGATAAATTAATTCCTCCTTTGATTTATTATGAAAAGCATCTTAAAATATATTGCAAGACTTTTAATAATAATTAAGTAGTCAATAGAAATGTAAAACCCAACAAATTTAATCATGTAAAATTAAAAAATCCGCGAAAACATATATTTTTTAATAGTGTACGCAGACTTTATAGATCCTTAATTTAAATATTCTTAGAAAACCGCGAATCTATTCATATTTCTAAACTTAATATTTTGCTATAATATTGTCAAGGATTTAAGCTATTATATAGAACTCTAAAAAATCAAAATCTTTAAAAATATAATAGAGAAATTACGACAAAAATTATTGTTTAATAGTTCGTACGCAGATATATGTTTCCTAGTGTATATGTTAGTATATGTATTTTCAATATTCATTATTATGACAATAAAAAGATAGTTCTGTTCAGTTTTTCAACTAAATTTCGATTTAAAAATCTAACTTCATCAATTCAAAGTTATTACCAGAATTTCTCTGTGTTCTTCAAAGTATTGCAAAAATAAAAAATGAAAAATTTGCCTTAAAATGAACACTTGAACTAAAAACATATATTCCATTGAGAAATTCTTTGTAATAAAAATCAAAATGTAGCCAAAACACATACACCTACAAACTAAACGACTTGCATACAATATGCCAATATCAAATTTTTTGACAAAGCATACCTGTTTATTATTATTGTTGTTGTCATCTTTGTTGATTTACACAAACATGGATGATACATGGAAATACAGACATTTAGGAGGATGGCCCGCGGTAGTAAATTGATATTGTTGAAAAATCAAAGGAAGGATAATAATTTGATACTCAGATATAACATTTTTACAATAACGTACACACATTGTTATTTGATTGATAGAAGTGATTATTGTACATTAGATTACCCATGAATACAAAATTTTTGATTTTGCTTACTCCACCGGCAGTTTCTGGTAGATGGGGCTAAAAAAATAATATGTGTACAAAAATTGGGTCGATCGGTCGTAAACCGACCAGTCGACTTTGACCTTTGTCCTAAAACAAGGCTTAAAAGTAACTAATATCTTTATGGCGCTATAACTTTTTAATTTAACATTTTGCGAAAAAAAACTATATAAGCTTTTTTATTCAGAATAAAATGCAGAAACTTTTGACGTATAATTTTTTAGCCTACTATGACTTGTTGTGATGTTATAAGCAATCAAAGTAAAAATTTTTACAAGAACTTTTTTAAAAAGGGCCTGGTTTTAATATGGGCCTAGCCTGCTAGCAACGGTTTTTATTATTTTGTAGAGCAAGATTTGTAGTTTTCATAAATTGATACGTTTTGTCACATTTGCTTAATATGTTAGGGTAGATGGACCAAAATCTGAATTTGGGGTATAGATATTTTACTTATTATACACATATTGCTAATAAAGACAAAGAAATTTTTAATCATTACAGCGAGTATTTTTAAGTTGTAATTTAATTAAACAGTCACTCGAAATTTAGGTGTTGCCGATTAACCAAAAATTATAAAAGTTGGCATGTTAATATTTTTTCATAAAAACAAATTTTTTATCTCTTTTACATTAAAAATCGGTAATAAATATTAAAAATAGATAACATTTCTCACAATAAAGATATTTGTTACTTTTAAGACTTGTTTTAGGACAAAGATCAAAGTCGACTGGCCGGTTTACGACCTATCGACCCAATTTTTGCACACATAATATTTTTTTATATTTCTCAAAATATTTCGGTTCAATTATTTAATTTACGTGAACTGGACCATTTTTAAAATACCTCCAAAATATGGTTTTCGATCGACAGTATAAATAGTTTTTAATTTTTTGTCAAAAAAATTACAACATATGATTGAAAAACGACATTTACTACATATCAGGGTGATCGATTATTCGACTTTTTGGAGAAACCGGTTTTCGAATATTTCGAATATTTCGAATATTTGGAATTTTGAAAAAACCGGTTGTATTTTTTTAAATTCAGAAAAAAACGGTTAACCGGTTTTTTGCAGAAGTTAATATTTCTATCAAAAGTCTACATTTCTTAAAGAAAAGTCAGTATTTTTTTTATTTTTGGAAATAACTTATCCCATTAAGAACATTAAGAAACGTGTTATCTTTAATAGTCAATGCCGACAACTCCCTACACCATTATGTGTAGGGTGTTAATCATCAAAAATGATATTAACATTTAGTTAGTATAAACAGAAACCATGGGTTAATATGGAAAAGACAGAATCAATTTTATTGAAACAATTCTGCAGGTGAAAAATTTTTAAAAGAAAATCTTTGAAGAACAATAAAAAAAAGTAAAACATTTAAATTAGGTGCAAAAAATATTACAGGTGTTAACAGAGATAAAACTAATTTCATTCAGGATAATTATTACTTATTTATTTATTTATTTATTTATTTATTTATTTATTTATTTATTTATTTATTTATTTATTTATTTATTTATTTATTTATTTATTTATTTATTTATTTATTTATTTATTTATTTATTTATTTATTTATTTATTTATTTATTTATTTATTTATTTATTTATTTATTTATTTATTTATTTATTTATTTATTTATTTATTTATTTATTTATTTATTTATTTATTTATTTATTTATTTATTTATTTATTTATTTATTTATTTATTTATTTATTTATTTATTTATTTATTTATTTATTTATTTATTTATTTATTTATTTATTTATTTATTTATTTATTTATTTATTTATTTATTTATTTATTTATTTATTTATTTATTTATTTATTTATTTATTTATTTATTTATTTATTTATTTATTTATTTATTTATTTATTTATTTATTTATTTATTTATTTATTTATTTATTTATTTATTTATTTATTTATTTATTTATTTATTTATTTATTTATTTATTTATTTATTTATTTATTTATTTATTTATTTATTTATTTATTTATTTATTTATTTATTTATTTATTTATTTATTTATTTATTTATTTATTTATTTATTTATTTATTTATTTATTTATTTATTTATTTATTTATTTATTTATTTATTTATTTATTTATTTATTTATTTATTTATTTATTTATTTATTTATTTATTTATTTATTTATTTATTTATTTATTTATTTATTTATTTATTTATTTATTTATTTATTTATTTATTTATTTATTTATTTATTTATTTATTTATTTATTTATTTATTTATTTATTTATTTATTTATTTATTTATTTATTTATTTATTTATTTATTTATTTATTTATTTATTTATTTATTTATTTATTTATTTATTTATTTATTTATTTATTTATTTATTTATTTATTTATTTATTTATTTATTTATTTATTTATTTATTTATTTATTTATTTATTTATTTATTTATTTATTTATTTATTTATTTATTTATTTATTTATTTATTTATTTATTTATTTATTTATTTATTTATTTATTTATTTATTTATTTATTTATTTATTTATTTATTTATTTATTTATTTATTTATTTATTTATTTATTTATTTATTTATTTATTTATTTATTTATTTATTTATTTATTTATTTATTTATTTATTTATTTATTTATTTATTTATTTATTTATTTATTTATTTATTTATTTATTTATTTATTTATTTATTTATTTATTTATTTATTTATTTATTTATTTATTTATTTATTTAATGAAGATTAAACAAATAATCATAGATTTCGAATCAATTATCAATATTTAGTGCATGGTTTTTAAATAAAAAGGTATTTTTAAAACCGGTTTTTTGTGTTAAAAAAAACGGTCTATTCGACATTCGAAAATTGAACATTTTGAAAAAACCTAATAAACCGCTTTAAAAACCGGTTAGAAAACCGCATCGATCACCCTACTACATATTGAGCAAAAAATAATTTAAAATTTCATTCTCGCGAAATTAAAATTTTAGTAAAATTTTCAACGATTTTATTTTGAATAGTATTTTATTAAAGTTTGAATATTTTGGACAATTTTCATCGTAAATTATATTTTAGGGCATCATTGAAAAGGTCTCATTGAATCACAGAAAAAAATGATTACCTAAATTTTTTTAATTAACACTGTTGATTGATTTCATATTAAAATTTGTTTTATAAATTGCTTGATTCCATCATTTTGAAAATGGTTTTGAAAGTTAACAGAAAAATAAACAAATTGACGTCTGGTAAATTATTTTAAAATAATAAAAAAAACATTAAAAATTTATATATTTTCTAAAATTTATTGTTAAATAGTCTTTTTCGTCCCAACAAACCAAGAAACGATATAGTATCATTTATGATATCATAATTTTAAAATTGTATGATAAAATATCTAAATTATTTTTTCCTTAGAAAAAAACTTCAAACATTTTCAGGAAAATAAAATGAAATTTAAAATATTTGTATTAGAAGAATATTTTATGTTATGCATTATTGAATTTTTACAGCTAAATTTGGTGGAAATGCAAAAATAAACGAGTATCAGATAAAGATACCAATATCAGTCAGAATTTAAAGGGAAATTGTCTTCGGATTACAAAAGATTCGTATGATGTGTAAAATTATTTGGAGCTGGATGAACTTTAGTTTATTATGGTCATTTTATTAATTTTTGATAAAATATTTAGAATATTATATATTGATCCAATCTTAACATATATGTATGTATATATTCTGCAATATATTGCTAAATTATCGCGCTGCTTAAATTTAATGATATCATTACTAATATCGTTATTTTCAAAAATGATGATATCATTTTCGAGTGTACCTTTTAGAAAGCAACCTATATCATTTTAGAATTATAAATGATATCATTCTCGGGCTTTAATATCACTGAAATGATATCGTAATGATATCATTACGATATCATTTGGTTTGTTGGGGTGGATCAAATGCAGCAACGTTTTGGCAACATCTCAAAAAAGGTTTGTATGGGAACAAATTGGTATTTTTTTCCATATTTATAATTAAATGTTTCTGCCATTTTGTAGAGACAGTCGTTGAACAAACGAAAAATGATTTGGTAGCTAATGCAAAATAAGGAGCTAGAAAAATGGGGAATATAAATATTGAATTAAAACAAATTTTAGACCAAAGTCCGAGTTTACATGGTATGTATTATCCGTTAAGTATAAATCATTATAAACATTAAATCTATTTATTAAGTATCTTGTGTTTATCATCTTTAGCAATGGAAATGGTATCTCATCTTTAGAATGGAAAATGTATGCCAACCAAAACACCGCTATTCAAAAAGTGTTCTTGAATTGGTACACTGAGAAGGGTTGATGAATGAATTCGCTATGATCAGATCAAAGGAAGGAAATCACAAAAATATTAATAATGTAAAATATTGAAAATTACATTTTAAAAATGACTAATAAAAATGTTCTCTTGTTTAAAAAAGAAAAAAATTAAATGAAATAAAATAAAATAATCAAAAAAATAAATATTAAATAATTATATATTTTTTTTTTTTTTCCAATTAACATATTGATTCATTAAATCATCTACTGGATTAATTCATTGATTTGATTATTATATAAATTTTATTTTCCATTAACTTTTTAATTCATTCAATTAATCGATTACTTAAAGTTTTCTTTTTTCAAATTACTTTTTTATTAAAATTTTAAAATAGTTTAATTGGAAAAAATTCTAGTTTTGAAGTTTTTACAGTTATTAGTAATTGATATAATCATTTTGGTGAGAGGTGCAAATTTAAATATTTTTTTGATTGAATAAAGCATTTTGGTAATTAAAATCATTTTCTACTTTTTTCTGTGATACTATTGAAAGTGTTGCATTCATTTAACGCTTTAGTTTCATAAATGATATTTTGGGGTTTTCGGACCATAATTGAATAAGTTAATTTTTATACCAAATAAATTGTTAGTTAAGGACATATGTACATGTCCTCAAAAGCATAAATTTATCAAAAAAGCGGCGAATTGATGTAAAATTAAAAAAAAACTCCTTTTTATTCGATTATTGTCGCAGTTTTAAATGAATTTATTATGTTTTGCATAAATTTATCAATATTTAAGTGTAATGAGTTCTGCCATGCGAATTATTTGCAAAAATTGCTAATTTAAGATTTTGGGAACTAAATGCATAAATTACGTGTTATCTTTAATAGTAACAAGATATACAATTTCTATGGTACATTAAAACCTAATACATATATTTAAAACAATGTCCGAAATATATAAAATTACATGTTTGAAAAAAGAAAATATGATAAAAAAATGTTAGTAAAATCTTAATATTCCGCTACTGAAAAGAGACATAATAATTATTTAAATGAATCTTAACATAGAGATGTAATATTTTGGGAATCATATAATAACATACTAATCTTCATTTCTAGAGGGGTACATTTGCAACTTTTTTTCGTGAGGCACTTTAATATACATACATATGTATAATGTATGAATACTAGAGTAGAATATAGGAAAAAATATTAAAAAAAATTTGTAAATAGTTTTAAGCAGCGCACGTTGGGGTAAAATTTGTCAAAAGTGGCGCTTAATTGAATTTTAAAATTTAAAGTTTTGTAATAAAGTTGGAGACCGAATAAAAATAGACAAAATTATGTATCAATATCAATTAAAATTCTTAAACTAGGTTATGTTGTTTTCTTATAAGGAGCTGTCAAAATTAGGTTTTAATATGGGCCTAGCCTGCTAGCAACGGTTTTTATTATTTTGTAGAGCAAGATTTGTAGTTTTCATAAATTGATACGTTTTGTCACATTTGCTTAATATGTTAGGGTAGATGGACCAAAATCTGAATTTGGGGTATAGATATTTTACTTATTATACACATATTGCTAATAAAGACAAAGAAATTTTTAATCATTACAGCGAGTATTTTTAAGTTGTAATTTAATTAAACAGTCACTCGAAATTTAGGTGTTGCCGATTAACCAAAAATTATAAAAGTTGGCATGTTAATATTTTTTCATAAAAACAAATTTTTTATCTCTTTTACATTAAAAATCGGTAATAAATATTAAAAATAGATAACATTTCTCACAATAAAGATATTTGTTACTTTTAAGACTTGTTTTAGGACAAAGATCAAAGTCGACTGGCCGGTTTACGACCTATCGACCCAATTTTTGCACACATAATATTTTTTTATATTTCTCAAAATATTTCGGTTCAATTATTTAATTTACGTGAACTGGACCATTTTTAAAATACCTCCAAAATATGGTTTTCGATCGACAGTATAAATAGTTTTTAATTTTTTGTCAAAAAAATTACAACATATGATTGAAAAACGACATTTACTACATATCAGGGTGATCGATTATTCGACTTTTTGGAGAAACCGGTTTTCGAATATTTCGAATATTTCGAATATTTGGAATTTTGAAAAAACCGGTTGTATTTTTTTAAATTCAGAAAAAAACGGTTAACCGGTTTTTTGCAGAAGTTAATATTTCTATCAAAAGTCTACATTTCTTAAAGAAAAGTCAGTATTTTTTTTATTTTTGGAAATAACTTATCCCATTAAGAACATTAAGAAACGTGTTATCTTTAATAGTCAATGCCGACAACTCCCTACACCATTATGTGTAGGGTGTTAATCATCAAAAATGATATTAACATTTAGTTAGTATAAACAGAAACCATGGGTTAATATGGAAAAGACAGAATCAATTTTATTGAAACAATTCTGCAGGTGAAAAATTTTTAAAAGAAAATCTTTGAAGAACAATAAAAAAAA
Organism: Protophormia terraenovae; assembly: GCA_951394005.1. Taxonomy (NCBI): domain Eukaryota; kingdom Metazoa; phylum Arthropoda; class Insecta; order Diptera; family Calliphoridae; genus Protophormia; species Protophormia terraenovae. Next base: position 129,873,815 of record OX596073.1, read on the forward strand.
GTAAAACATTTAAATTAGGTGCAAAAAATATTACAGGTGTTAACAGAGATAAAACTAATTTCATTCAGGATAATTATTACTTTATTTATTTATTTATTTATTTATTTATTTATTTATTTATTTATTTATTTATTTATTTATTTATTTATTTATTTATTTATTTATTTATTTATTTATTTATTTATTTATTTATTTATTTATTTATTTATTTATTTATTTATTTATTTATTTATTTATTTATTTATTTATTTATTTATTTATTTATTTATTTATTTATTTATTTATTTATTTATTTATTTATTTATTTATTTATTTATTTATTTATTTATTTATTTATTTATTTATTTATTTATTTATTTATTTATTTATTTATTTATTTATTTATTTATTTATTTATTTATTTATTTATTTATTTATTTATTTATTTATTTATTTATTTATTTATTTATTTATTTATTTATTTATTTATTTATTTATTTATTTATTTATTTATTTATTTATTTATTTATTTATTTATTTATTTATTTATTTATTTATTTATTTATTTATTTATTTATTTATTTATTTATTTATTTATTTATTTATTTATTTATTTATTTATTTATTTATTTATTTATTTATTTATTTATTTATTTATTTATTTATTTATTTATTTATTTATTTATTTATTTATTTATTTATTTATTTATTTATTTATTTATTTATTTATTTATTTATTTATTTATTTATTTATTTATTTATTTATTTATTTATTTATTTATTTATTTATTTATTTATTTATTTATTTATTTATTTATTTATTTATTTATTTATTTATTTATTTATTTATTTATTTATTTATTTATTTATTTATTTATTTATTTATTTATTTATTTATTTATTTATTTATTTATTTATTTATTTATTTATTTATTTATTTATTTATTTATTTATTTATTTATTTATTTATTTATTTATTTATTTATTTATTTATTTATTTATTTATTTATTTATTTATTTATTTATTTATTTATTTATTTATTTATTTATTTATTTATTTATTTATTTATTTATTTATTTATTTATTTATTTATTTATTTATTTATTTAATGAAGATTAAACAAATAATCATAGATTTCGAATCAATTATCAATATTTAGTGCATGGTTTTTAAATAAAAAGGTATTTTTAAAACCGGTTTTTTGTGTTAAAAAAAACGGTCTATTCGACATTCGAAAATTGAACATTTTGAAAAAACCTAATAAACCGCTTTAAAAACCGGTTAGAAAACCGCATCGATCACCCTACTACATATTGAGCAAAAAATAATTTAAAATTTCATTCTCGCGAAATTAAAATTTTAGTAAAATTTTCAACGATTTTATTTTGAATAGTATTTTATTAAAGTTTGAATATTTTGGACAATTTTCATCGTAAATTATATTTTAGGGCATCATTGAAAAGGTCTCATTGAATCACAGAAAAAAATGATTACCTAAATTTTTTTAATTAACACTGTTGATTGATTTCATATTAAAATTTGTTTTATAAATTGCTTGATTCCATCATTTTGAAAATGGTTTTGAAAGTTAACAGAAAAATAAACAAATTGACGTCTGGTAAATTATTTTAAAATAATAAAAAAAACATTAAAAATTTATATATTTTCTAAAATTTATTGTTAAATAGTCTTTTTCGTGGATCAAATGCAGCAACGTTTTGGCAACATCTCAAAAAAGGTTTGTATGGGAACAAATTGGTATTTTTTTCCATATTTATAATTAAATGTTTCTGCCATTTTGTAGAGACAGTCGTTGAACAAACGAAAAATGATTTGGTAGCTAATGCAAAATAAGGAGCTAGAAAAATGGGGAATATAAATATTGAATTAAAACAAATTTTAGACCAAAGTCCGAGTTTACATGGTATGTATTATCCGTTAAGTATAAATCATTATAAACATTAAATCTATTTATTAAGTATCTTGTGTTTATCATCTTTAGCAATGGAAATGGTATCTCATCTTTAGAATGGAAAATGTATGCCAACCAAAACACCGCTATTCAAAAAGTGTTCTTGAATTGGTACACTGAGAAGGGTTGATGAATGAATTCGCTATGATCAGATCAAAGGAAGGAAATCACAAAAATATTAATAATGTAAAATATTGAAAATTACATTTTAAAAATGACTAATAAAAATGTTCTCTTGTTTAAAAAAGAAAAAAATTAAATGAAATAAAATAAAATAATCAAAAAAATAAATATTAAATAATTATATATTTTTTTTTTTTTTCCAATTAACATATTGATTCATTAAATCATCTACTGGATTAATTCATTGATTTGATTATTATATAAATTTTATTTTCCATTAACTTTTTAATTCATTCAATTAATCGATTACTTAAAGTTTTCTTTTTTCAAATTACTTTTTTATTAAAATTTTAAAATAGTTTAATTGGAAAAAATTCTAGTTTTGAAGTTTTTACAGTTATTAGTAATTGATATAATCATTTTGGTGAGAGGTGCAAATTTAAATATTTTTTTGATTGAATAAAGCATTTTGGTAATTAAAATCATTTTCTACTTTTTTCTGTGATACTATTGAAAGTGTTGCATTCATTTAACGCTTTAGTTTCATAAATGATATTTTGGGGTTTTCGGACCATAATTGAATAAGTTAATTTTTATACCAAATAAATTGTTAGTTAAGGACATATGTACATGTCCTCAAAAGCATAAATTTATCAAAAAAGCGGCGAATTGATGTAAAATTAAAAAAAAACTCCTTTTTATTCGATTATTGTCGCAGTTTTAAATGAATTTATTATGTTTTGCATAAATTTATCAATATTTAAGTGTAATGAGTTCTGCCATGCGAATTATTTGCAAAAATTGCTAATTTAAGATTTTGGGAACTAAATGCATAAATTACGTGTTATCTTTAATAGTAACAAGATATACAATTTCTATGGTACATTAAAACCTAATACATATATTTAAAACAATGTCCGAAATATATAAAATTACATGTTTGAAAAAAGAAAATATGATAAAAAAATGTTAGTAAAATCTTAATATTCCGCTACTGAAAAGAGACATAATAATTATTTAAATGAATCTTAACATAGAGATGTAATATTTTGGGAATCATATAATAACATACTAATCTTCATTTCTAGAGGGGTACATTTGCAACTTTTTTTCGTGAGGCACTTTAATATACATACATATGTATAATGTATGAATACTAGAGTAGAATATAGGAAAAAATATTAAAAAAAATTTGTAAATAGTTTTAAGCAGCGCACGTTGGGGTAAAATTTGTCAAAAGTGGCGCTTAATTGAATTTTAAAATTTAAAGTTTTGTAATAAAGTTGGAGACCGAATAAAAATAGACAAAATTATGTATCAATATCAATTAAAATTCTTAAACTAGGTTATGTTGTTTTCTTATAAGGAGCTGTCAAAATTAGGAGTTTTATAACATTTTTGAAAAATTGTAAAAAATTAAATTTTCATCAACTTTCAGTGTATTTATTTTAAATAAAAAGTCCTTTAAGGTAAAAATTTAAAATGAAACCATTAACCTTAGATGTTGAAGTGTACTTTTCTTCAAGTATTTGTAAATTATATTTTGTTCTAATATTTTTGTTATTTTTTTGAAAATTATCCTAAAATACACTAATTTTCAAATTTCATGGAATACAACTTAAATTGTTACAGGATGTTTGTTCTGAAAAATAGTACATATTGTCCACTTTAATACTATAGAAAAAAAATTCGTGCGCATATATAGCCCGATTTGAGAAAATAATTTTTTTTTTTTTTTTAGAAAAACTCCAGTAGATTTCACACAAAAAAAAGCTTAAGTGCCAGACATTTTCTTTGCTTTATCAAACATTAAACATTGGGGAATAAAAGAAATAAATCTGTAACTTCTAATCGGCTTTATTTGCATGAAATTTCACATAGGCGTAACAAAGGACAGTAGCATTTTAAGTTTACAAGCAGGGTTCAAAATAGTGTACTAGTGTCATGGAAAATGTTTAACCAGTAGAAAATTTTTGTTCCTTACCCGATTTCCAAAATTTGTATATCATCTTAAAGTCCTTGATAAATACTTAAGAAAGCATGCTTGCATGTACCACTTATCTTATATATTTTTCGAGTTATATACATTTGAAATTTCAAAAATCTCAATTTTACAAGATCTTGGTTAAGATTGTTCCACATATCGCCAAATACTTTCAACCGATTTTATTATATTTTATATAAGTAGTTGGTTAAAAAGCAAAATTATCTATCGAACCAAGGAACATTTTTGTCATTATCTTTATTGAGTCAAAAGTTAAACGATTTTGAATTGGAAAGTTTGCAAAAATTAACAAACAGACGGACAGATGAATGGACATTAGAATTCTATCAAGAAAATATTAAAATTCGAAAAATATTTTTTTCTACTTCTTGATTAAAATGAAAACCAAATGAAGGTATTAAAATTTTGATATCACCTCTCCCTAAATTATGTGGAATTTTCGACACATTTAACCCAAATGTATAGACGGACGGACGAACATTGCCATGCTGCCAAAAAATATTTTAGAATTCTAAAAATGCATTTTTTTACTAGCTAATAGAGAAAATAGAAAATAATCATCAAAAATTGGATATCACCTTTTCTTGAATGTAGCGTCATTTTCATTACATTTAACCCAAATGTATAGACGGAAGGACGGACATTACCAATCAGCCAAAAAACATCTTACAATTCTAAAAATTAGTTTTTTTACTTATTAATAAATAGAAAAGTTAAACGTGAATATTAAAGTGTTGATACCACCTTTTTGAATAATGCATAATTTTCGACACATTTAACTCTAATGTATAGACGGACGGACAGACATCACCGTTCTGCAAAAAAAAAAATGTTAAAATTCTAAAACTGAATTTTTTTTTAACTGATAATCAATAAAAAATAAAACGTGATCATTAAAATATTGATATCACCTTTTCCTGAATTAAGCGCCATTTTCGACCCCTTTAACTCCAATGTGCAGCGTTTGAAAAACTTCAACCGCTATCAAGTTTTTTGGATTGACTAAAACTACAGCTACTGAAAATTGTCAGTAGTGGTAGCCAAGGCAATTATAATTTTTTGTAGTCTAAAACTTTCTTTAACTACTGCTACTTGCAAAAAAAAATAATAAAACTTAAAAAACATGTAGATAAAATGAAGCAGTACTTTTAAAACAAAATACTTGACTACCACTTCATTTGTAATCTAATTTTTATTAGTACTTCCCTTACAATATTTTTTTATTTTTACTGCTACCTTCAATGTGTAGTTAATACTTAAAGAAGAGGTAGCAGTAAACTACCAAAGAAGTTAGTCAATAGGTAGTAGTTTTAGGAGCAGCAAAGACAAAGAACAACAAGAAACTTATGTTGCACAATGCGTTGTTTTTGTAATAAGATTTTGATCATAAGCTTTTATTTATGTTTTGATTTTACAAAGTTAGCATTTTATAAAATGTGTGTGTATTATTTAATTTGTAAAATATCCTTTATAATATAAAGGAAATTTTTTTCTACTTTGTATTGCATTTAAATGCGTTTTTGTTTACTTTATATATTTATAAAATATGAGTTTTGGATTATATGTCTTACATGGTTTTTTTTAAATTTTGTATACACTACACCACCCATATTGGTAACCCATATGATAATTCTAAAATATCTGTAAAATGGAGGGAAATGTGCAAATGTTTATAAAAGCACAGATAAGAAATAAATAAAATATTTTTTACATTACTTTTAATTTTGATATTTTAAGCTACTTCATTTTTTTATTAAACTACTTTAACTGCTATCTTTACTGCTATCTCTGCTTTCTATTTGTGTGATTCCATGTCAAAACGGACAGCAATCGGATTTGACATCTCCGATTTCAATGAAATTCACTATAAGCATTGACCATTGGAAGTGTTTCCGAAAACATAAAATTTCAGACCCATGTTTCTCTTCGCTCCGGAAATACGACGGTTTAAAAAAATAAAAAAATTTAAAAACTTTACAAATTAATACTTATTTAACTCTTAATAACTTCTTAAATATACATGGTGGATCTTTATTTGTTACTGCATATTCAAGACAAAGATATTACCTTCATAACGATATATACAAAGTTTTTTACGTCAAAAGTTCAAAGGTCAAAGTTGGAGATAAAAAAATTCAAATTATTATATCTGAAAAACCGGTATTTTAAAAATTGTTAAAAAATTATATATTGTTGGCATAACTTTTTTCCATATGGATATAAAATTCCAAGTTGGAGCCTTGTTTAGTTTAGGAGTTATGGACAAAAATAAAATTCAATTATTAATAACTCCTAAGCTATAGAAAATAAATAGTTAATTTTAATGTAATTTTAAAAACAAGGACATTGCATTAAAAATTATATATAGTGACTTATTTTAGATCGAAAGTTCAAAGGTCAAAATAAGACTTACAAAATATAAACCATTATATCTCCGAAAACGATGTTTTTAAAATGCTAAAAAAAAAATATATAATATTTATACAACTCTACTTCATGCTTGTGCAAAATTCATGTTGGACACTCATTTAGTTCAGAAGTTATGTAACAAAATATAAACTGAAGTCAAATTTTTTATATAAAATTTTACTTTTTATTTAAATATGTGCTCATAAAAAAAATTATTTCAAAATAATTTTCGTAAATATTTTAAATTTTACATACAAAAAATTTGCTTTTTTATGTATTTGATTCATAACTCCTAAACCAATAGAGACTCCAAATTGAAATTTGGCACAATTATAGAGAGGGGTTTCATTATCAATATATGAAGAATTTTAAAATACCGTTTTTTGAAATATTAAATATTATATTATAGATTTTGACCTTTGAACTTTCGAAGTATATAAATGTTTTACTTGTCGTTTTAAAGTCAATGTATTGTTCTATTAACTGAAATAAAAATAACAATTGTACAATGTATATCTTATTAGTTATAAGCAATAAATTATATATATAGCAATATTTATAATATTGCAAATACTTAATATCTGTAGCGAATTTCATTGAAATCGGAGATATCAAATCCGAAAATGTCAGCTTTTTGTCCATTTAGATATGGAATAACTCATTTACTACTTTTAAAACTAAACAAAGAATGTAGCCGTTTTCTTTTATGAATATAGATAACACTATACTTAAATGTGAAGGTAGCAGCAGTAATAAAATTGTGAAAACTAAACTACTTTCAGAACTTAAGTTTTTGACTACAACTAAAAATACTGCTACCAAAAATTTTTGGATTTTTTTTGGGAATTACGGGATTTTCGAAGACAAGTCTAAAAAAGGGAATAGTGCTTTGAATTAAGCATCAAAAAATCTACTTAGTTGTAAAATATCATTGAAAACTATTACCTAACAAGAATTTTATTGCATAATTAAAAATTAAAAATATGCAAAAAATCACAAATCCATCCTTTCTCAGAGTTTTTTGCAAAAAGTCTTCAACAAATTTTCGTATTGTAAAAATTTGTATATATATTTCAAAAGAAGACAAAATTTCCTAAACAATGATATATAACATATATTTTTTATCTGTCTGACGGATCTAACAGAAGGATATGAATTTAGCACCATGCTGAAAAAATTAAAACGTTGAGCTTTATTAAAATATTTCTTGTTACGGCATTATCATCATTCATTATCATTACCATTCATATAAAAATGAGTTAAAATTGGCAAAATTACTTGAAACCATGAATTTATAATCTTTCAATTGCAAACGCAAAAATACCAATATATACTTGTTGAATACAATGTTTAGGAAAATTTTTCTTCTTTTCAAATATGTATAAACATTTTTACAATACGAAAATTTTTTAAAGACTTTTTGTAAAAAAATACTGAGAAAGGATGGGTTTGTGATTTTTTGCATATTTTTCATTTTTAATTATGCAATAAAATTCTTGTTAGTTAATAGTTTTGAATAATATTTTACACCTAAGTAGATTTTTTGGTTCTTAATTCCAAAAAAAAAAAAGGGATTTTTTGCTTTTTTTCCTATATCTTTCCAACCGATATCGGGGAGCAAAAATTTCTATTACAAAAAAATTGAAAACACTTTAGACTATATAAGAAGTACAATTTTTTTTTTTTATTTCCAGCTTTGCGATTTGAGAAGTTAAGGCGAAAATTCGAAATTTGTTGAAAAAATAGGTCATATTTGAAAACCCTGGTTCTCGCAAAAATCAATATTAAAAAGTTTTTTTCCTTTAAAGTATTTTGTGTTTAGTTATCTTTCAGAAAAATATAAATATTGTATATGTTGCTTAGGAACTCAATAACGGTGTGTACGATTGATCAAAGTGATACACCAAAAGAAGCGGACAAAAATATCTTTGAGTCACCCAAACTTAATTTTTTATGTGCTCAATAGTTTTGGAATTCGGTTAATTTTGTTAATGAGTTAAAATATATACTTGGATCAAATGGTATGTCCTATGTGTGGCGAGAACCGAATGTCGAATTGAACCAGGAAAAAATAATAAGTGGTTAAATTTAGCTAGTTTACACTATGCTAAAAATTGTTGTGTTTCAGGCGAGAGCAAAGTAGCACGAAATGGAAAATGAAGCGACAAATTTTATTATTCTCTTTCTCATCATACGTATACGTCAGTGTTGTGCACTTAGTGTTTTTATATTTTTTTATTTAATATATTTTATTACTTTCAAGGGTTTTAAATAATTTAAAAGAAGTAGTATTGTTATCAAATTTAATTTTAATAGATTTAGTTATAAACAGAAACAACTAAAAATTGTTTTAGTGCTTTTTTTTTTCTTGAAAATATGATTTTTTAAATTTTGGTGCTTTTAAAATTTAAAAGTTGGCAACACAATAAATTACACTGGTCTACAAAAAAATCATCCCTAATAGACGAATAGTTGGACTTGATGTATCTTGATGTGCTAAACACCAATTTACTTTCAGTTTTTTTCCATCAGGTCTGGATTTTTTTTTTTTTATGGGTGTGTCTAATATTTTTCCCATAGTAAGGCCATTACTCTAGTATATTTCCTCATAACTCAAGAACGGTATGTACGATTGATCAAAGTGATACACCAAAAGATGCCGACTAAAATATCTTTGAGTCACCCAAACTTAATTTTTTATGTGCTCAATAGTTTCGGAGTTATTTTGAAATAAGTCCAAAAAATATCATTTTCATGCAAAATTTTAGATTTGTTTGTTACTAAAATTTGTTTTAATAAATGAAAACATCAAAAATGTTACAGTTCATCATCTTTATCTTCAAGCTGGTAATGCTGCAAATTAAATAAGGCATGTATCTTCAAAATTGATGCACAAATTTTATTCACAGTTAAGTAAAAATACCCCACGTTACATACAATTGTATAGAAATACAGAGGTGGAAAAAAAAATTTTTTTTTCTTGAAACAAAAATAGGTGAACTAAGTGGATTTTGACGAGTTAAACAAGAATCATGCATTAAGACGAAAACAAAAAAATTGATAGTAGAACGATTTAAAGCTAATTTGATTCCGCATATCTTGGTATATCATTTATATAAATCGTGCATACCATTCTCAAGTAATAGTGAAATATACTCGAGTAATCGGCATATTTAGGGCACAATATTAGACATGCCCATAAAAAAATCCCGACCTGATGGAAAAAAACTGAAAGCAGATTCGAGTTTAGCATGCGGAATTCCATCTAGTCTACATATTTTTTTTTTTTTTAAGAATCTTGAAAAAAAATTTTTCTTGATCAGTGTTATTGCCTGGATGTGCAACAAAACACCCATAATGAAAACACGAGAGTGTTTACGAAGCGAAACCAAAACGAAATAAAAAGACACGCTCAACATTATGTCGCATAGTGTAAACTAGCTAATTGATTACATCAATCCAACGTAAGGTATACTGATTTTCAAACTGTTAGATTAATGGCTTCAACAAGATTTACAATCTGGTTGGTGTAGAACTGGCAAGCCGACACAGAAGCTTCACGGAACAGTACTGTTCTCAATAAAGAAGCTTACAATAAAAAGTGGCTCAATAAAAATAAGTTTGTGATTAAGAAAAATATAAGTACAATAAAAAGAAATAAAAAACAAGGAAAAGAATATAAAATAAAACTGTATATTAATTTATGTAAGAACAATAATAATCAATAATTATCGATCGTAATTTCAAACTTTTTCATGCACATAAGCTGTGAGAAAAAAATATTAGATTTTTTATTTTTATACCCACCATCAAAAAGATGGGGGGTATATTGATTTTGTCATTCCGTGTGTAACTTGTCGAAGGAATCATCTAGGACCCCACAAAGTATATATTTTCTGGGTCCTGGTTAGATTCTGAGTCGATCTAGCTATGTCCGTCTGTCTGTCTGTTGAAAGCAGGATAGAGCTCGAACGGGGCAACGTAGGGAGACGAAATTTGGCACAAATATTTATCTTATATAAGGTTTGTTTGGTATTGAAAATGGGCAAAATCGGTTAATAAACAAAAAAAGTTATGGGCTTAAAACTAAAAACACAGGGTGTCCGTTAAATACTTTTCTGCTGATATTTCTTCAATAAAAGCACGTACGACAACGAAATTTTGTACGTATAGTTTGGGGGTCGATATAAACCAAAAATGTAAGGTGAAAATCAACGAAATTGTGTTCAAATAGTTCAAGGAAAAATGTAAACACGGAAACAAAAAATGGGCGTGGTCCGCCCACTTTACTGCCCACTTTACCGCCCCCTTCCATATAACGTAAAATTTGAAAAAGTTGATGGAGGGTATATAGATTCGGCCGGGCCGAATATATTCGCACTTGTTTTTTTTATTATTTTTTTAAGGTATTTAAAGCTAAACTTTAACAATAAATAATATTTCTATGTTTAACTAGAAATCTTTGTCTTTCTATTGATACCAAATTTTATTTTTAATTCCCGTCTGTTACTTTATTCTGGAGCTATAAAAATAAAATTGTGTACTGCATAAAATAAGTTGTGATCCACTTGTATGTATTTAACTTAATATTGATTTCTAACAAATTCCTTCAAATGCCTTTCAAGAATTTCAATAATATTTTGCATAAATTATTATAAATAATATTCTCATTTGCTTTTATGTAAACAATTCAACAAAATAATTAATTTTTTTTTATTTTCATCACAAATTCTTGTAATAAATACAAATGCTTTAAATTTTTATAAAGTGTAAACAACATACTTTATCCATGTACATTTTACATTGAACAATTCTATTTTGTTCATTTGTATTAAATTAAATTTTAAATATTTGTCTGAAAATGTTCTTTATGAACTGACAGAATGACAGTTACTTTCAAGTAAACAACATTGTGTCATTATTGCTATAAAAACGCCAACAACATTTAAATGGCAAATGACAAGTTTTATTGTATTTTTTTTTTTTTTTTTAGAAATAAATTTTGTTGGTAAAAAAAATGGTAAACAATGTTGTGTCTTTATCAGCAGCTTTTTTCTCTATATGCGTATGTTTCTGTAAGTTATAAACAGTTAAACATTTTTTAAAGGGAAAAAGTATTATATCTGAAGATATGATGAAAATAAAATATTATTTTTATTTTTCATTTGCAAATTGGAAAGGTATATAATTTTTTTTAATTATGAATTTTAATTTTAAATTGCTTTAATTTTTTACAGATTTTTGTAGCTAAAATTAACTAAATTAAAATAAAACTAAAGTGATATGAATAGTTTTAAAAATTATAGTTTTCAGGATTTTCAATTTTTCGTCCACTTAAACAAATACCAAAACTTACCATCATCATAATTCTATAAATTGTTCTCCGATAGATTTGTTGCATTTCCTGACCCCACGGCAGCATATGGTTAGAGAGTGTATTTTATAGAGGTTGATAATTCATTGCTATTGTTCGGAAACAGTCTGTTACTTTTTAAACTTGTCGTTGTTTTTTATTTTCACAGTAGTTTAAATAAAACAATGTTAACCGTTTTATAATCCTATTAAGAAGAAGAATAAATAAACGTTTTTATTGTTTTAGTTGTTTTTATGTTATTTTATCATCTGTATATTGCTTATAGTTTTTTATTTAACAAAATAGCATATTGTTCCTGCAAGTATAGAGATGACTTTAGCTATTAAACTGTGGGAAATTCTAGAATAATACCTAGTCATTAAAAATGGTTGATAAGTTTTGAAATTTATTACACATTTGTCATTCGGAGTGCAAAATGTCGAAAAAATAATTTAAAATCCTATAAAGTATGTATTTTTCTGAATCTTTATAAAATTTTTAGTCGATTTAGATATATCCGTCTGTCTGTCTGCTGAAAGCAGTATAGAGATCGAAGGGGACCACTTCATAAAAGAAAATTTGAACAACATTTATTCTTCCCAGACAGACGGACGCACATCGTTTTTTCGTCCAAGATTTTCACGGGAACACAGAATATATATACATTATGGGGACTTAGACATAGCTGCCAGATAAATTTGGTGAAAAATCGTCAAATTTGGAGAAAAAAAATCGTCAACATGAAAAACTACATATTTTATATGTTAATGAACAGTTTTTATGCTTTTTCTGATGAAAAATTAAATTTTAAATTTAAAAGAAATAAACAAAAATTACATTAATTTTATAATGGTTGCATATTATGAAAATCAAGTACACAGTATCTATTAAAGTCTGATTATATACATACTTATGCATACTTATTTAAATATACCTATTTTTGGGACTGTTCTTATAGTATTTTTATTAAAGTTTTAGAATCTTGTTACATATTTTGCCGTTTTCCCCTTTTTTAATCTTTAAGCAATTATGCAACACTCCGATTATAAATTACACTTCTTTATTTTGTAGCCATTAATTATTTCATTAAATAATAATTTTTTTCAATAAATTCTTTCCAATACAGTACTGTATTCGCCCAATTTAGAGTTTGTCACTATTGTTTATACGCGTTATAACAAGTTTGCGTTAAATAAAAACTCGTATTTCAAAAAATGGTTCAATAATTGAATCGCGTTATAAAGAAATTGCGTAAATGAACAATCGCGTGAATCGAGGATATGTATGTAATTTTGTAAGATTTTCAAACCAAAATAAATAATTTATCTTGTCTTGTTATAAAAAAACTCATGAGTTCATCAAAAATGTCTGGATTCTTAGTTCAGCTATTTAAGTATTTTGACCATTTGTAGAGTTTATAAACATACGTAATGAAAGCATACATAATTGATTCCAATATAATATTATATTGGTTCCTATAAAACCTTTCTAATGAATGAACCATTTACATTAGTAGATTTAAGAAGATTTTTATTTTAATTGTTAATATTTTTATACCAACTAATTTACTTTTAAAGAATAATATATAAAAAATGTAAAATTAGTTCTGAATTTACTTTTAGAAAAAAATCATCAAATTAGGGGTAAAAATTGTCAAATCGTCATCAGGCCATTTTTAGACCCAAAAATCGTCAAAATGACGATAAATCGTCAAATGCGGCAACAGTGGCTTTGATTATTATTTGATGACAAACCCAACATAGTCCCATCCTTTTTTGATAGTAGGTATAAAAATATTCCTACAGATTTTTTCATACAAAAAAGAATAAAATGGCACATCAGTTACTCCCAAATGAAATAAGTCCCAATGAAAATAGTCCCAGCAAAAATTACGAAACTCCCAAATCAAAAGAATGAAATAACTTCCAAAGTGATAAATGAAATAATTCCCAACATTTGGGAGTTTAATCAAAATTATGAAATAAGTGTAAAATTTGATGAAAATACACCCAATGAAATAAGTCCCAATTTAAAATCATTAAATAAAATAATTGCTAAGTTGTAGTTTCTGTAGCATAGCCGGTCTTCGGCCGGCTCAAGGGTTTTCTTCTCTATAACATTTAAAACACCGTAAAGTTTTTCTGCAATTTCTGAAGGCAGGCGATTTAAATACCTTCATTAGCGAAGCCAGGAGTTTTCAAACCCCAAAGATAAGGAATCCAATTAAAATAGAAAAAGTCCCAATGGAAATGAAATAATCACCAATTGTAAAAGGACATGAAATAACTCTCAACAAAATTTCGTTGGAAGTTATTTCATTTGGGAGTTATTTCATTATAAAATAAATTCCCAAAGAAAAAATTAAATAAGTTTCAACCCACTGAGTTTTTTTTCATAATGAAATAAAACCCAATTTTATATGGAAAAAATTTTCGAAGTTATTTCATCTTTTTGCTGAGATTTATTTCATTTGGGAGTTATTTCACGGTACCTGCACATAAACTTTATTTTGTACCAATATTAACTGGCTTTAATGAAACACAAATCTGTTCTCCTGAATGACTTTTAGCGAATGCCGTCGGTGTTATGGAGGTTTGGATATCTGCTGTAGCGTTTCTATTGAGGGCACATTAACGAGATATATCTCAAATGATTCGTAATTATAAAGACAATAAACGTCCATCTTTTATTCTGTAATACACGAAACGGTGCAAATTTTCTAATCCAAAAACAGCAAAATATTTAAAATTTTGGTTTCAAAACTTGTCCACAATATATTTCAGCACTGATTGAAAATATGTTGGTCCATTAGTATAAGTGTTCATTGTTTTCATTAGAAAAATTGTACACATATGCTAAAATTCGCGATTACAGCAATTAAAGGCAAGAAATAAAATTTCAATTTCATACAGACTTTGAGTGCTTGCCGGTACCATATGGAACCATTTAAGGTCTTGCATTTTTGTTGTGTTACAGCACCAAGTGTTGTTAATATAATTGCATCAAAAATTATTTTAAAAAATCCGAAGTTAAAAAATATATGGTAAAACGTATTAAAATTTTGTGTTTTTATTTTAAAATTAATATTAGTTATAACACTTCATAATTTCTTATTGGGAAATATGCAATTTATGGTAAAATACATTCTTGTTACCAGAATAATTGCTATTATACTGTGCACAAAGGGACAGATTTTTTTTCGATTTTTTTTTTTTTTAATTAAATTCATAACTTCAAATCGGCCGCACAGTGTCACATTTGGTAGTTTTGGAACGACAAAAATCCAGTTTTGGTGATATTAGTCTGAAACTGTATATTCTGTTAGGAGGTAAGGCCGTAAACATTCCCACTAAAAATGAGCGGGTAGAATCACGGCCACTCCCATACAGAAAAAATTATTACCATATATTTATACCCTACACCACCATAGGTGGGAGGGTATTATGCGTTTGTGCTGATGTTTGTAACACCCAAATATATTTGTCTAAGACCCACCTTAATTTATACCAATCGGCTTAGAATCACTTTCTGAGTCGATTTAACGATGTCCGTCCGTCCGTCTGTACGTCCATGTAAACATTGTAATCAAACTACAGGTCGCAATTTTGACCCAAAATTAATGAAATTTAGTACACAGGTTTTTTATAGTCCAGGGACGAAGCCTATTAAAATTGGTTATGATCGGTCCATTATTGGCACATATAAGTTTCATATAAATATAAATAAGTGTGCCGATTTTCAGAAAGGTCCATAATTAATCATAGCTCCCATATAAACCTCTTTTTAGAAAATCACTTTAACGGGCATAAACCCATTAAAATATTAGTATCAAGTTAATATTCGACACAAATAAGTTTTTTATGAACTTAATTGATCGTATAATATTTATTGATTCATATAAATATCAGCATTCTTATGTTTTATTTTACACTTATTTTTTCACTTATGGGTATCGGTCCGCATTTGGCTCCAAATCGAATAAAAGACCCTTCCTCGAATTATAATGTACACAATGGTGTAGGGTATCATATAGTCTGGCTTGACCGACTATTTCTTTTTCTCTCGTTTTTAAATAACAAAGTTGTTTAATTTTGCTTTAAAATTTAATAAATATATTCAAATAAGAATCAAATTTCAGTAATATTTTTTTACTCATTTAAATTTTTAATTCATTCAATCACCCACTTAATTGATTTAATTAATTTTTTAATTGGAAATTTTTTCTGTTTTTAATTTTTTACGGTTTTAGGTAATTGATATAAACATTTTGGTGAGAGGTGCAAATTTAAAAAAGCTGTTAATTGAATGAATTATTTACTAACATCCCTAGAGTAAAGAGAACCGGTTCAAAACTAGTCACGTGACAGGTTCTCAGGGCTAGTGACCGGTCCCAATTCCCGAACTTTATATGAGAAGAACCTGTCACTTTTACATGGGGTTGTCATTGGAGGTGGCTAATTAGCCCCTTGGGACAGGTCACAAGATAGGTCCTAAGACAAGTCCAAGAGGACAGGTTTAGTAACGATTATTGTAATTAAAATTTTATAAAAATTCGGTAATTGCTTACTTTTTAAACATTATTTTTATTATTATCTTTATTAAATTATGTTTATTTTAATTTTATAATTTTTCGTTAATGTCGATGTCGGCACCCCGGATCGAACCCATGTTCATCTGACGTATGTTATGTTTTATAGTCTTCAACGCTTACCACTCAGCCACTGATTGTTATTGCGCGCGAGTTTGTATTTGCGCACTTAACGAGCATGTTAATAGTGAGTGTGTTTGTGACAACTGGTTCTCATTTGGAGCTTTGGTGACGAGTTAGGTGTCAATTGGTACTCAACTGGTACAGAGAAACCGGTCCATTACTTTAATTACCACAAATTTCCCGCAGGGGATTTTGATTTTTCTGTGCATACTGAAAAAAATTACTTTATTTGTATGATTTTCGGACATATTTTTTAAATTTTATTAAAATAAAGAATATATTAAAAGTAGGCGTGGAAAGATGTAATCACTCCAATTTTAGTGTAACATTTGCATAACATTGAGCCATTACTTTAAAATGTTTAAATACTTCCTAAAAAATTGCTAATATGAGGTACCGCATATTTTTTTCTAATATTTTAAAAGAACGCAAAAAGTCGCAGCCAATACTCTGAAATATAATTTTATAGATATACTTTTATATAACAATCGTATTATACACCACCATAGGTCCGTCGTCCGTCTGGTCTGGCTGTTCATGTAAAGCTTGTGCGCAAAGTACAGGTCGCAATTTGGAAGATAATTTGATGAAATTTGATACATATGACTTTTTTTGCACAAGGACGAAGCCTATCGAATTTGATCATGACCATAGCTAAAAATAGTTGATCATAGCTTGACCATAGCTTCCGAAATCACTTTAACGTGCATAAATCCCATAAAAATGTTAGTATCCACTAAATATTCGACACAAATAAATTTTTTATAAATATAAATGACAGTGCAAAATTTAAAGAAGATCGGTCCATAATTTACTATAGCTCCCATATAAGACCCAATTTCGGGAATCACCAAAAGTACAAAAATATATGTGAATGTTAGTATCGATATAATATTCTGTATTAGCATGTTTTTTCACACTTCCGGAATTTTGGTACATATAAAAAATGGTGTAGGGTATCACATGGTCGGGCTTGACTGACTATCACTTTTTTTCTCGTTTTAAATTGGTACTCGTTGGAACATTTTAGTTCCAGTCCATCAAAAATAGAATTTTCCCAAAAAATATATTTTTTAATATTATGATTTCTTTTAAATAAAAAACAATATTTTCAGTATTGATTTTTAACCATGCAAATTATAATGGAATAATTTGGATATATTTATTATTATATACCAAAAACTTAATATCAATATCTGCAGTATTTACTGAGACATATGAAGTTAGAGTTAACTTAATTCTTTACAAAAGTTGTAAATAAAATTAAAAGTTTCAACTTTGAAAATTCATAATTTGCACTATAGACACTTTCCAATACTTTAGGTATTGTTCCATAATATATGATATGTTTACTAATAAATGCGAAAAGAATTACTTCAATTAATAAACTTTTATTTTCGTATTTTTGCAGTTCTAACTGTGGCACGGTTAGGTTCTTTTTTAACCCTAGAAGGGCTTCGTTACTCGTTTCGACTAACAACAAAGCTATTTTGAGTGATATTTCTTTATTCGTTAAATATTTTTTTGAGAATCTCGGTATAACACCTGCCGGAAATAAGATCTTGAAGTGTCCAGATGTATGTTGCTGTGTGCGGTCTGGAAGTTAGTATTTTAAGCAACCTTGCTAGTCGAAACGACTAACGAAGCACTTCGTGCGACTTTTTGAACTTTTAGCGATAAAGTAATTTAGTAAATAAAGTAATGCAGTGTATTTAATACTTGTTCCTATAGTGTGAAATATATTTTTTGGGGGAAAATAAATACAATATGACTTCCAAAAATAATTTTAACAACACATAAGTATATATATATATTTTTTTTTGTCACATTACACAAAGATGATGAGGAAGCTCTATTTCCTATAGCAAATAGAAAAGGCATGCTGAAGACTGAATAAAGCCATATTATAAAGTACTAACGATTACAGATCGACTATTTGGACGCAATTGATAATTTCAACCAAATATGGAGTGAAATGTCTTAATAAATCAAGACTTATCGGTGGTGCTCTACATTTTTTGCATCAAACTATACATTAATTATATTAAAAGTTTATTAAAAAAATATGTTAAAAACAATTAAAGAACCATTTTTTATAAAATTTCCTTAAAAACTGTATAAGGATTTAATTTGGCAACAAATGTCTTATCAACTGCGTTCTATTCCCAATATAACAACCAAGCATCGTAAAAATGTCGAAAAATTTATAAAAATAGTGTAAATTGTAGAAAAAGAAAAATAAGATTTGCAGCTTCTGCGGCTAAAAAAAACACTGAACTACTAAGAGATACTGTAAAAAAAATGCAAAGAAGTACCACAAATTTGAAATATGCACAGACCCAGCAAAAACTTTTTGGTTTTCGATAATGACGACTACTTATTAAAGTACTTTCCTGGAAAGTAGGCGTCATTATTATTTGCCTTCTCTACATTACATAAATAAGTACTCAATAGTATAATTGCAGAGTAAGTTACAATCACATGGATCAGTTGTCTAGAGCGCAGGATTAGCAATCAGAAGGTTGCCGGTTCAACCCCATTCTGATGCTATTCGTTTTTTTAACAAAATGTTTTAAAAATATATTTTATGCTAAAACAAGTTTTTTAGCTTTGAATATTAAGTGCGAGATGGTGTACTGAGTAAGACGTTAGTCATTAAAAACGACTAGTAATTGGGGTCCCAAGTTCGAACCTCACTGACGGCAAAATTTGTTCGTCTTTTTTTTTTATTTTTATTCTTTTATTTTTATTCTTTTTAGAGTCTAAAAATAACTACTAGAATTCATGGACAACTCGAACAAAAATAACTAGTTACTGAGACAAAAAATAAGTAGTTTATTTTTATTTCCAATTATACCTGCTAGCTTACCAGGAAAGCAAAGTTTTTGCTGGGGAGTATGCAAAAACATTTATTTTAAACTCTTTTTTGGTTAAAATAATTATAGGATGCACACATTTAAAAAACGTATGTTGCCTATTCCAAATTTTTTACACAACTAACACAAAGAGTACCATTCCTGGAAAAGTACAAATATTGAGTTTTTGCTTAATATTATGAAAACAACGGAAAGTATTTAGGATTTTTTGCTGTAATTTTATTTAAATTAATTCATCAACCAAAAATCAATTATTTTATTTTTTATTTTAATGTTACGTCTCGAAATATTTTTAATAAAAGTTAGTGTTAGTCGTTTCGACCAACGAAGCCTTCAGAAGGGTAAAAATATCGAAGCCCTTAAAGGGTTAAATTTCACATATGTGTAGCAGAAATTGTAAAATTTCATGTTTGGAAAGGAATGCCTCGCATGTCTTTCAGGAACGTAACCGTTGGGACTCAAAATAGGGTGCTTCTCCGGGATAATTATGTTTTAAAAAATATTTTTCTTCATAAAATAATACATTGACATAAATTTGTCTTTGTTCTGGACGTATGGACGGAAGTAATTAAGTCATCACATACATGCAACTATGTGATTCATTGTTATGAGTTACTTTTTATTTTGATTGTTCAAATGATTTTTTGATGTATATGTTGGTTAACTAGTTACCGTATTGCTATCTACACACAGAAAAAAGATTGGTTGGATTACGATTACTATAATAAAATGATAGTTCGATATATTAATATTGAATTGTTATTATTAAAAATTTTTGATTTTAATAGATTTTCTAAAGTTAGAAAAGTTTAAACATTGTAGTAATCATTTTAATGTTCCCACTGTTAAAATATTAGTTATTGAAACCAATAATATATTTCCAACTTATTTAAAAAAATTGGTCAAGATAACCGAATTTAAGTGAGTACTTAAAACGTTCACAACTAAATATTGGTAACCATAAGTGAAATATCATTACACTTTCATAATATATGGTTGAAGTAAAAGTTATCAATAAAAAATTTGGTTATTAAATACTTGACATTTTTGAAATTACATATTAAAATAAAATTATTTGTGAAAATTGCAAGAACCATTTTTAAAAAAATTCAAAAAAAAAAAAATAATAAAATAAATAAAACAAACAGATAACAATACTGATGTTTGTATTAGTAATGATATAAGCATTAGTCTCTAACTGTGGATGAAGATATAAAAATTAATGTAAGTACAATAAAATTTTATAATTTATAATTACGTACAGATTACGCTTTTAACACTATTAAGTTTTAAAGTTTAATGATAGTGCTTTGGAAGACAGCTTTGTTTGATAGCAATACTGCTAGATCTGGGATTGTCATGCGTCTTAATAAAATTTGCTATTAAGGTAAGAAATTAGTATAGCTCTCAAAGATCCTTTTTAATATTTAACTTATTTTATGGTTTTTTAAAACTCTTTGCAGACAATTCTCAATACAATTGTGTGATTTACTTTCGTCGTTCCATTATTCGCGTACAAAAACAATTCCTGCAATCGTCTATGTGATGCCAGAACAAATTATTTATTATATATGTGTATCAGAGCGTTTGTGACAATTAGTTATTTAATGCTAAGCGGTGCAAATATTCAATGTTAAATCCAAGAAAATAGTTAATATTTCCAAGCAAAAAGTATTTGCTGAGATGGAAACAACATTTGCTTACTTAATTGCATAAAGCTTCAAGAAATGCAGTAGAGTAAGTTATTGACTGTGTTAGAAAGACACTCTCCCTGACAATAGTGTATCGGAGTAGCAAAAAAGCCGCTTCTAGGCCTTCTCATCGCGAACAAAAATCATACATTATAAATGCGCTCTAGCAATGCTTATATTATAATTCTTTCAATATAGAGGAGACTTTTATAATAAAACTTTACAGAAACGCATTTATAATTCACGATTTTTTTCAATATGTGATCTTTTTGTTTCTCCGAGACACTACGGTAAGAAAGAGTGTTTTTGTACGAAGTCCATAACTTACTGTATTGCATTTTAGAAGTCTTTTTTAATTAATTAAACAATATAACGCTTATGTAAGCAATGTAATTGCTTCCAATTAAGCATAATTTTTTGCTGAGTTACAATAAATAGGTACATATTAGAACGTTATGTATTAATTCTATATTTCTGTCTAAACATATGTTTTAGTATTAGTTACTACCTTCTTTTATAACTAAATTATAATAAAAAATAAATAAATTAATAAACAAAAAATGTATATATTTTTTTAAAATCAGCCTAATGTATATTGGAATATTTAGAAGATATAGCAACCGAATGATTTTTTAAAAGTAGTTGCAAGTACCAAATAATTCAATAAATACAACCGAATTACGAGTTAGTACATGGAACCGACCAAATTCGATTGGCAATAAATTCGGTTGCCACAACAAATCTGTTTTCTCTGTGTAATGATAATTTATGCAGTGATAAAAAATTAATTTTTTATAGAGAATAAGTAAAATTAAATTGTTAGAACAGAGTTGAATAAAAAATTAAGTAAAATGATTTGTATAGCTTGAGGTACACACCTGCTCAAAATAGTATCTATTATGTGATGATATTAAAGTGACGATTTGGAAAATTCTTCAGAAATACTTCGAGTTTTTTTTTTTTTTTTTTTCTTTTAGTAAACAATTTGATATGCATAAAAATTGATTTACAAATACGTTTTTATTTAAATACCAAAAATGTTTGCTCATAATAATATATACAGTTAATTTATTTAATATTTTTATATTAAATCGAATTCTGTTGTACGTTTATGATTATTTTTACATAATAGGTTAAAAATATTATAAAGAAATAGCATTCTGACATAGAAAATAGGATGAAACAACCATTGTACCAAATAGGAAAGAATTGTATAAACCAAGAAAAAATGGAAAGTACTTGCTTGAAATTCCAAGTAGATGTTTAGGAAAATATATAAATTTTTTACAAAATGCTTTATATAAAAATCAAATTATTGAATCTTGTAATAGTCGTCATTAAATCGGATAGAAAGATGACTTTATAAGCAAAAAAGTACCCCTTCTGTTCTCTGAAGGCTATTTTAGCTGAAACATTTGGTGGAATAGGTCCGCAAAGAGTTCGTCTTCGTTTTGTGCAAGTCCTTCCTTAACATTATATAATAATATTTAATAAAAACGTAAGTAGTTTTTAATTTATATACATATATTTCTTAAAATGTATCTATAATTGTGAGCATCAAAATTGCGTACATAGCAATGTAATTATGCCGTTACCATATAATCTAATTTATGGCTTATTTAGCTTTCTTTTTACATTCTTAATTGATTAAAATATGTATGACCTAATTTTTAATTTTTTAATGAACGAAATCGTGTCTTTTTTCTTCCTTAAATAAAATGAACTTAAGTGTATCTATTATTTTGAGTAGGTGTGTATATTACATTAGTTTCAGATAATCAGGCTTAGGGTAGCATCATCCAAAACTTAATAAAATCATACCAGTTCTGATTTATTCTTCTATCTAAATACTTCTTGTTTTCAATGTACCTATATATTCTCTTTACCTATAATTTCAACAAAAATGTTTGGTTGTATAGGCAGGAACCTTAAAATTGATTTTGTTTTATACATGATTCGTGTATATAGTATATGTTGGTATTATATTATGGTACTTTGATAAGGAATGAAGAATATTATTTGATTTTTTTTTTTAGTTAAATCAGTTTGTATTTAAATAACAATTTGTTTTTTTAGTTTGTAGGTAAAAACGAGAAAAAAGTGATAGTCGGTCAATCCCGACCATATGATACCCTACACCATTGTCTATATGTACCAAAATTCCGGAATAATATACTAATACAGAATATTATATCGATACTAACATTCACACGTATGCACTTTTGGGTGATTCCCGAAATTGGGTCCTATATGGGAGCTATAGTAAATTATGGACCGATCTTCATTAAATTTTGCACTGTCATTTATACTTATAAAAAATTTATTTGTGTCGAATACTAAGTTGATACTAACATTTTCATGGGATTTATGCACGTTAAAAAGATTTTCGGAAGAAGGGTTCATATGGGAGCTATGGTCAATTATGGACCGATATTCACGAAATTTGGTATTCAGATTTATACTTATATAAAACTTATTTGTGCCAAATTTCATTAAAATATTTCTATTTTTAGGGTATTTATGAGTGTTAAAACTCTATTCTGGGAGGACATTTGTATTGGGGCCAGGCGAAATAATGGGCCGATCATGATCAAATTCAATAAGCTTCGTCCTTATGCAAAAAAAGTCATATGCACCAAATTTAATCAAGTTAACTTCCAAATTGCGACCTGTACTTTGCTCACAAGCTTTACATGGACAGCCGACCAGACGGACGGACGGACATGGTTAAGTCGACTCAAAAACTGATTCTGAGTCGAACGGTATACATTAAGGTGGGGGTCGAAAAATTTTTTCTCTTAAAATTTTAAATCTCTATTATATTTATATATATTTCCGCTATATCGGTATTTTATTGCATAATTGTTTGTTATTTTCCTCAGAATCAATGGTTGTTATTTTGTTTCCTACACAACTTTAATCATATAATGCTGACGTTATTATTATTTATTTTACACAAAATATTATACTCAATTCCATGAAGTGGTATTTATTTAGGTTATAATTTGTTACTTACATATATACAATAATATTTGTTAAATACTCTAACATTGTGTTTAAATGTGGTTTTTCCAGTTAGGACATGCTGGGTTTTGACGTAGTTACATTTGTATATTTTTTTGTTTTTAACTGTAATGAAAAAAAAAAAGTATTAAAATTGTAAAATTTGTTTCAATTTGTTATCAAATTTACAACAAGAATCGCAACAATGCACAGTGGAGCATAATCGAAATTTTTTGGAAATAAATCTGTAACTTCTGATCTGCTGGTTGGATTTTCGTGAAATTTGGTATAGGCGTAGCAGAGGAGTGTACAATGTTAAGTTTGGAAGGGTTTTTCAGTTATTTGCCTTTGAATTTTAAAGTACCTCAATTTTGTGGAATGTTCTCCCACAGTTATTGAAAATTTAGAAAAATATAATCCAAACCAATAAACACGAACTCGCATTTAAAAAAATTTTCTAAGTGAAAAAAGCGAATGGTTAATCCAAACACATTTGTGACGTCCACTAAGACAAAAGAGGATTTAGAGCTGAAAGTTGATGCGTCAACTATTCTTGACATCTCCAAAAACAAAATTTGTATGCAAGATTACAAAGGTAAGTCCCATTACTAAACTACAGACAAGTACGAAATCGCCCTTATTTCGCGATACTTTACTCCGACTGGTCCCAAACGAAATGGCGCACATTCTCTGCACAAATGCGTCCAAAGTAGTTATTTTTGGTGCATGTGGAACACATGGGACAAGAATATATTTGACGTGACCAAATAACAAATAATATGAACCAAAATTTGTTCCAGTCCATCAAGCACTATGTTGGGAAAATCAACATTTGGGGATGTTTTTCATATCATGGTCCATATTTTGGATAAGAGGTAATATGAATGAATGCCCCAATGTATGTGGAAATAGTAAGAACAGTCATATTGTCTTATTCAGAGAAGAATATGCCACTCAAATGGGTGTTTTAGCAGGAAAATTTTCCTAAGAAACGATTAAATTGTCATAAAAAAATGTTTTTCCGAAAATAAAAGTGATGTTTTGAAGTGTTCGACTCAGTCACCATATCTGATCTACATTGAAAATCTTTGGGGAGATGTTGAAGATGATCTTTTTATGAAGAAACCGGGAAATTTGCAGTAGTTGTGGACGCCAGTGCAGTCAGCTTGGAAAAATATTCCCATTGAGAGGACCAGGGGTTATTAATGGACTCAGTGCCCGCCGCTGCGCCACTCAAAGGACCAATAAGAGATATTCTACAAAATATGAATGTGTATAAACAAAATATGCCAATAAAAGAAGAACTTTATCACGTAGTTTTGTCTGCACAGGTGCTTTTCATCGATGCTACTATTATTTTGCACAGCTAATTTCTTGTGTATTCCATCTCTTTAAGTATTTTGTCTGAATTACGCTGTTTAATTTTAAGATTTACTTATTTTTTTATAAAATTTGGGAAATATGTAATAATATCCAACCAAAAAAACTTCTTGAAATCAACAAAACATCTTCATTTTATTGAATTTAAAAATGGTACATATGACGCTACTATTATTTTGCACACAGCTTTATATGAAAAAAAACTGGACCGACTGGACTGAACTGCAAAATGAAGGTGCTTAAAAATTCAAACGCAAATAACTCAAAAACTATAATAGATAAAGAGGACATGCTAGCATGTTTTTTTGTAGCTTTTATCAGTGCCTACAATAATGTATAAAATATTTGAAATTAGACGAGAAACAAAAATTTGGCAAGCGATTCAAAAATGTTTATGTCAGAAGTACCCATTTTTGAGCCCTTTTAGCTCCGCCCTGAGGGGTCTGTTCGGTTTCCCTTCCAAACTTAACATTGTATACTCTGCTATACCTATACCAAATTTCATGCAAATCCAATCAGAATTTACATATTTATTTCCAAAAATTTTCAATTCTACACCACTGTGCAATGATATTATAATAGAATAGAGACCTGCAAACTGTGTCTTATAAGGCATTTCAAGCCACTTGATATTTTTCATGTGCTGTTATCAGTGTGTGTGCGAAGCAATAAATACTGTTCTGCAGGCACTTAAAACCATACAAATACTGCGTGTGTGCTTCAACTTTATGAACAAATCATGAGTGTGTTATGATAGCGACCAAACGAGACATGAGAGTGCGACGCTAAAAAAAATACAAGCCTTTTGACCACTTGTTTGCTTCAATAAGAAGCATGTTTTTTACATGTTTTTCTATAAAAAACATATGTATGTGTGTGTGCGATCAATACTGTGAAAAAGAAAAACCAACAATAAAATGTAGACATAAAAATATATGTGTGTATGCAAGAACATTTATAAACAACCCCTTTGCACAAATTTTTTGCTACACACAGCAACTACGTATTACAAAAAACAAACAAATCATCAAGACCACTTGAATGCTTTAAATCATTTCTCAACGTCTTGTATGATTTGCTTTTTTTTTGCCACACAACTTGCACCACTTGTTTACGATAAATGATTTGAACGCACGGATTTGCAGTCGCTCATACACAGTAAACACTTGCTTTGCTTCGGTCAGCGAACAGTACGAACAGTATTTATTGTTGTTTTTTCACATGTTGGCTATGAAACACACACTTGAAATTCAAGTGTATTTACTTTTCAAATCATCTTACGCAGGAGTCTATAATAGAATATACATACATGTATAAAAAAAATCATATTATATTTGTTTATATACTTAATTTCAATTATTTATATTGCATACTGTTTATATTTACATATTTCCACATTTTTTATTTTATTTATCATTAAAAAAATCTCCGATGAAACAAAAAAAAAAAACATAATATTAATAAACAAATTTTAATATCCGCCTGTTAGTTTTATTTTTGTGTCATTCCTGTCTAGTAAATGTAATTATGTCTAAATTAACAGACTATTTATATAAATTGTATGCCATTGATTGTATATTTTGTTAAATTATTTTTAATGTTGTTACATTAAAATTAATTAATTTTATTACAATCTGTTTTAATAATAATACATAATTACACCTACAAAATTACGCTTATAATAAGAAATTTATTTGATTTTTTTATATATTTGTGGCAAATGTTTAGAAGATGAACAGAGTAAAAATCTACGTTTTAACGATGTCCGTACGTCTGGTCGACTGGCTGACTGGCTGTCCATGTAAACCTTGTGAACAAAGTAGATGTAGTATAAATGCATTGTTCTGTATTTGTATAATTTATTTTACATATAGTTGGTCTATAATTAGTCACAGGTCTAATTTTTAGCTCATACACAATGGTGTAGGGTATCATATACCATAGTTTCTCTCTCGTTTTACATAGAAAATGGGAAGAAACAATCATTGTACCAAATATGAGAGAAAAATTTTTCAAAACAAGAGAAAACCAGAAAGTCGTTGCTTGAAATGCAAATAGGAGCTTAGATAGAAATCTACATTTGGTCTAAAATGCCAATCGACAATTTCGACCTCATAAATTAACTCCAGAAACGGATTAGAGGATTATTGTATTGACAAAAAAGAACCCCATTATTTCTTTGAAGGCTATTTAAGCTGAAAAATTTAATGAAATAGGTCCTCAATAATCCATCTTCGTTTTTCATTGCCAGAAAAAAATCAATGTGTATTAAAAATTTAATTATACGGTTAAAACTTGTTAAAAAAATTAACTTTAGTCCGTATGTGAATTCGAAAAAAATAAATAAAAAATGGTGAAACATATTAATTAGTGACGAAACGAAAACAAGTTAGTTTAGAAACGGCTACCAAAGTAATGTCCGCCGCCTTATAGGAAAAAAATTCCACGTTCAATTCACAAAGATGACTGTTTAACATTGAGTTGTGAACATAAAGGAATTTTGATGGTCTGATTTTTACTATTGATAAATACAATGAACGAAGATGGATGCAGAGATATGTTGGAAATTGTTATATTTCCATATGCCGAAGAGAATATGCCATTCACTTTGGACATTCGAGCTAGATAATGGCCCCAAACACAATCCGAGTTCAGTTGAGAATAGATTATCGCAGAATAATGTCCGTGTTCTAATTTGCCCAAATCAATATGAAAAAATAATGAAATATAAGTAATATAGTACAAGACTCCATTAGAAACTTACCAGAAGTTGATGTCTAGTATGAAGAATGCAGAATTTTTTTTATTCAAGACAAAAAAAATGTTTTTTGCCCATTAGGGTATCTCCACTTAATTGTAAATCCAATCAAGATTTGTGCATCAATTTTTATTATACGTGGCTTTATTTACTCGTAGTTTTGCCAGCTTTGAAATAAAGAGGATAAACTAAAACATTTTTAAATTTTAGTAAAAAAAAAAATCTTCAATTTGGCATGAACAAATTTTTTTCGGACACTTATTTCGATATATCTCCTAAACTATTGAGCAGATAAAAATTTGATAGTAGAACGACTTACAGCCAATTTGATTCCCTATAATTTGATGTACCATTTATATAAATCGTGCATACCGTTCTCGAGTTATGTTGAAATATACTCGAATAATCGGCTTATTTAGGGCGCAATATTAGACACGCCCATAAATAAAGTCTCGTCCTGATGGGAAAAAACTGAAAGCAGATTCGAGTTTAGTACGCGGAAATCCATCTAGTCCAATTTTTTTTTTTTTTTTTTTGTTTTTTGGAGAAGCACGAAAATTTTTTTTCGACCAGTGTTATTATACATAGTAATATAATTATTAAATTAGGATATAATCTAATATAGTTTATAACTCATTCAGCTTTCTTTTTACTTTTTTAATTGATAAAAATAAGTAATGCACACATGCATTTTTTTCTTCCCTTCATAAAACGAACATAGGTGTATCTATTATTTTAAGCAGATTTGTACATGTACACGTTATGGGTTCTTATATGAATTTTTCGATATTTTACAAACGGTATAACAAACTCAATACAGCCCACATCTTTTTGGATGATGGGTATAAAAAACAAAGTTTACTTATACAAGAGTATAATATGTATATGTAAATTTTGTATTTCCAAGGACAAAAAGTTATTCTAATCCTTTTGTATGAATACTTTTATGTTATATTAAACAAAGGAAAGGTAAATTCCATGAAATTATTGCAGAAAACAGAGATAAAAGAGCACTCAACTTATGTTGCACAGTGGGGTCAAGCGCAAATTTTTTGGTAATAAATCTGTATCTCCTAAACTACTGGTTGGATTAAATTGAAATGTATGAAAGAGTTGCAGAGGAGGACCTAAGCTTTGAGAAAAATCATCTTGTAGTCACCCTGTGATTACACAAGAAAATCTACAGGGTACCAAAATTGACTACCTCGAGTATTTAAAAGTTTAAAAAAATCGTAACTTATACAAATAAAGTCCGATTTTAAAGATTTTTATATTTCTGTAAAGCGTTTGATAAGGTAAAAAAAAATAAGCTTACTCACCCAAGTTATTTCTTATAGTTAAAAAGATATTTACACTTGAATTTTTACTTTTTGGTTCGACTTTCTTTCGTTTTTCGGGAATAAGTCCTGAGGTATATGAGGTAAAAATTTTTTAAATATATCTTGTAATTTGCTATATATTTCAAAATAACATACTGAAAGAATTTTTGGATTATCTCAATGCGTCTAGACGTGAAAAATATTCAAATTCAGCACTCTGAAATTGGTACGAAAAATGGCTATTTTTTACAAAAATATAGTACAATTCTTTCACTTTTTACTCAAAGTTCCGTTTAAGAAAAAACATTTTTCTTTATATATTTTAAAAGACAAGATTTCACAAATAGCTAATATAGAAACTTTGAACTAATTTAGGCTTGCACCCTACATCAGACATTGGTCGAAAATGGTGAATTTTGGAAAAAGTTAAATTTTTTTATCGATACATAAAAAATGCCACGAGAGCTTTTTTAAATTTGTTGACGATATTTCATCAACAAATAGATTTAGAACAATTCGACACTAAACTGCTTCCCGCCCGGCCAAAAACGAATGCAGAAGAACAGTTCTCATGAAAAAATCAATTTTTTAAATGACTTTTTTTAACTGTATAAAAAAGCATATTAGCATAATATATTAGCAATTATTTCTTATGTAGTATATAAAACATATATCGATCTTTCTCTCGTGCAAAAATCATTAAAAAAGCTTAATGAATAAATTTTTGACAATTTTTCAAAACTTTTTTCATGAAATCTGCACTCCTGCACTCGTTTTTGGCCGGGCGGGAAGCAATTTAGTGTCAAATCGTTCATAGTCTATTTTTTTTATGAAATATCATCAACAAATTTAAAAAAGTTCGCGTAACATTTTTTTATTTATCGATAAAAATTTAACTTTTCCAAAATTCACCATTTTCGACCAATGCCTGATGTAGGGTGGAAGCCTAAATCAGTTCAAAATTTCTGTATTAACCATTTATGAAGTCTTGTCTTTTGAAATATATAAAGAGAAAAGTTTTTTCTTTAACGAAACTTTGAGAAAAAAATGAAAGAATTGTATTATATTTTTGCAAAAAATAGCCATTTTTCATACCAGTTTCAGAGTGCTGACTTTGAATATTTTTCACGTCTAGACGCATTGAGATAATCCAAAAATTCTTTCAGTATGTTATTGTGAAATATATAGTAAATTACAAGATATATTTAAAAATGTTTACCTCATATACCTCAGGACTTATTCCCGAAAAACGAAAGAAAGTCGAGCCAAAAAATCAAAAATTCAAAATTCAAGTGTAAATATCTTTTTAACTATAAAAAATAACTTGGATGAGTAAGCTTAGTTTTCTTTATCTTGTCAAGCGCTTTACAAAAATATAAAAATTTAAAATCGGACTTCATTTGAAGAAGTTACGATTTTTTTAAACTTTTACATACTCGAGGTAGTAAATTTTGACACCCTGTAGATTTTTTTGTGTTATCACAGGGTGACTGCAAGATGATTTCTCTCAAAGCTTAGGTCCTCCTCTGCAACTCTTTCATACATTTCAATTTAATCCAACCAGTAGTTTAGGAGATACAGATTTATTACAAAAAAATTGCGTTTGACCTCACTGTGTTTTGATACAGACATAAATGATTAAATCAATG
This sequence comes from Protophormia terraenovae, assembly GCA_951394005.1. Lineage (NCBI taxonomy): Eukaryota > Metazoa > Arthropoda > Insecta > Diptera > Calliphoridae > Protophormia > Protophormia terraenovae. Next base: position 129,905,044 of record OX596073.1, read on the forward strand.
AAAAATACGAAACATTTTTCAATAGCACTTGAATACGGTTTTATACTTTAAAGACGTTTCAATAACTGAAAGGTTTTTTATTTCTCTTTTTGTAGATTAAAATATTATTAAATACTAATCGATTTTTTTAAGTATATTGAAAATTCTCTTGAAAATTCAGATGATATTTGACACATAACATAAGCATCCACCATCAGTGGTTGTTCGAATTGTTTCTTCATCTTAAAGTATACCTATCGGCAATCGGTTTTTGAATGATTATTACAATGTCTATCTTTCCGTCTATCTGGTTCAGTTATTACTTTGATATAAGGAAGAAAGTCATTGTGTTCCATCGATACATTTAGCACACATACAAATTTACTTCCGGACATTGAAATATTTAATGGTATAGAATAGTATATTGTTAGACTTGAACTAAATATTATAACATTCTTATTGTAATTCCTGACAAACAAACAATTCCAAATAATCTCCTTTCTGTAAAACAAAAGGAAGATAAAACAGTATAAATTTTTCTAAATTCTAAATAAAAATAATAAATAAAAACTTTTTTCTTATTTCGTTTTTTTTTTATCCACTACACTAACGAGTAAATAAATTGTAAACTAATGTTCAGTGTTATCAACAAGTTTCAGAAACCGAATGAAAAACTATAAAAGAAATCCCAACAAATAAAAGTAATTCTAAAAGAATGTTAACAACAGTTCAAAAAATATACAAAAAAACTCTTATCTTGGATTTACTTGAATCTGCTTTCCTAGACACAAAAAAAAAAATTTACAAAAAAATAACATCAACAAAGCAAAACACTTAAAAATGTGGCAATAAAATAAAAAAGGAAATGATAACAAATAATTTAAGTTTATTGTTTCACAAATGGTAAGATTAAAACAACCAAATATATGTACAAATAAAACAAATTTTTGTAGAGATAAAAGAAAAAAATATATCGTCCCAGCACCGACTAAATTACCTATGAGTCATTCCATTTCAAACCAACCAGCTGATTTTCTCACCTCTTCCGAATTTGATAATATTTAGTACAATCATTATTTTTGTCAAAACTATGACTAATTCAAAATTTCAAATAATTCCATCAAGTGGTTCGCGAAATATCGCGATTTTAATGTGTAAATTAGCTAAAAATATGTACAAAGTTGTGTACACATAATTACAAATATCTTTTAATGTATTTATTACCCAGCAAAAAAAGAACTGAAAAAGTCATGATTTTAACATTGTGTTGTCATTGGAAGGAAGTACTTAGTGGTGAAAAAGAGCTGCAGAAGTTCTTTTTTTAACCCATGGTTGGCAGTGGTAGGATGTTCTTCTTTTATACTTCTTGTTCATTGCTTTTGAAGCACTTCTCTTAAAACTATGTTTATAAAATTTTTAAATAAAAATTCTGTTTTTGCCCTATTAAATAATAACAAAAATGCATTAAAATTTGTAAAATTGGAATTTTGTTAGAAGTTATTACCACTCTTTCCCGCAAAAAATTAATTTATTTTCACTTTTTTGGAAGTAATTATTAAGAACTTCCAAAAAAGTTAAAAATATGTGCATTGTTCCACTTTTGAAGTTGTGAAAATGTTCTTTTTTATGAAGAACTTCATCGTTTTTTGCTGGGTATATAAGATTTATTGAGATGTTATATTAAAGGTATCAAAATTACTTTTAATATGACGTATAACATGACATTTGTTGTAATAATTAGTAAATTATTGCGAGTCCCAGAATGCCACTTACCATGGTTATAGAAAACATTTTCATCATTAACATATATTTTTTTTAAATTTTTAAAAATACCACTTTTCGAGATATTTACCCACGAACGAAAAATCGCGAGATATGGACCATTTTGATGTTGAGAAAAAAGTCATGTTATACGTCATATTAAAGGTAATTTTGATACCTTTAATCAGCGTTACCGTTGAGAATTTTTAAAAAGTGTCCAAAAAAGGGGATTTCAAAATAAAACGAGAGAAAAAGATATAGTCGGTAAAGCCCGACCATATGATACCCTACACCAACGGTTCTCAAATGGGGGTCCGCGACCCACAAGGGGTCCGTACAGACATTCGTGGGGGTCGCGAAGATATTCTGAAAAATTTTCTTAAACATACAATTTTAAATAAAAATTCCAATGAAAGCATGAAACTATTTAAAAATAGGAAGATATTTTTATAAAAAAAAATCCCCAAATTAAGGACAAAAGTAATGATTTTTTTAATGAGTTCTTTTAGGAGCCAACTAGCATTAGCTGCAAGAAAACTGACGCAGAAACCAGATTAAAAATACTTTGTTTGATAAAGAAAACAATGATCAAATAAAGAAATTGATGGTGTCGAATGACACAATATAAAGAAAACTACGATGTGGCAAGGAAAACGTTTAATTAAATAGATAAATAGTTCACTTTAACTTGATGAAACTATAAATTTTTCACTTTTATTTTTTGCAAGTTTATTATGCCAATAATTTTTTGTATAAAGTCGTTTCAATGCCCTTTCGAAATTTAACCATGGAATAACATCCTGTGTAATAAGATTATTAAAATTTGCTGGAAGAGTGTGACCTCAATGCTAAGTACACAAAACATTTATTTCGCAGAGAAAGTTGCGGGCTGTGAAAATGAATTTTGCTTAAACGACTTTTTAATTCAAAGGTGTAAAAATCCTTTCAATATGAATTTTAATAAAATACCAGATTCATTTCAAATGTAATTTTTATTCTCAATCAGCACATTTAAAAGAATTTTAGTTGAAATATAGCAAAGTTTATCCGTTTGTTGGCTCCGAAGTTCTAAAAGTATTAGAACAATTTTCATCAACATACATTTTTATGTCGAACTGTCATATTCGCTCTTTTGGCCACAAAACTAAAGTATCGAACTTTTGAGTTCCCAGAGAATGATATTAGATATGCATTATACGAAAAAGTCTCTTAATATTAATGAAATCATGAAGCAGAAACAATGTCGCAATTATTAATATTATTTTATCTTTACATAACATTTTATCTGATTTTTTAACTAGTCAAAGTAGTAGTGGGTCGCGCCTCCATTACAATGTTAAAAGGGGGTCGCGAAGCAAGATCTTGTGAGAACCCCTGCCCTACACCATTGTGTACATTATAATTCGGGGAGGTGTCTTTATTTGGCTTGGAGTCAAATATGAACTGATACTCATAAGTGTAAAATAAAACATACGAATACAGAATATTACGTTGATGCTGACATTTATATGTGAATTTATCCACTTTTGGGTGATTCCCGAAAGAGGGCCTTATATGGGAGCTATGGTAAATTATGGACCGATCTTTGTAAAATTTGGCACCATTATTTATGTTCATATAAAACTTATTTGTGTCGAATATTACTATAAGAAACCTGTGTACCAAATTTCATTAATTTTGGTTCAAAATTGCGATCTGTAGTTTACAAGGTTTACATGGACGGACAGACGGACAGACGGACGGACATCGTTAAATCGACTCAAAAAGTGATTCTAAGCCGATTGGTATAAATTAAGGTGGGTCTTAGACCAATATTTTTGGGTGTTACAAACATCAGCACAAACGCATAATACCCTCCCCACCTATGGTGGTGTAGGGTATAAAGATTTTTAGAAAAAAGGGGGCCAACTGCTTTAAAACCTAAAAAACTCCTTAAAATTGGTTTCTATGATAACAGCAAAAACAAAAAATGTTGTATTTTAAGAAAATTTCTAAATCCAATTCTGTTACTAAGAAAATAATTTATTTATAATTATTTTACAACCATTTTTATTATTGGAAAAGTAAAGATTTATTCACAAAAATAGTTGCCTTACGATCCTCTTTTTATTAATTACTCTTATGTTCTTATGTAAGAGGTCTTCACTCGTTCCAGTCTTTCAAATCCCCGTCCAACCAAATTAGAACTGAACGTATGGATCCGCAAGTATTGACTTAAGTCTGTTAGACCAACTATTTTTTATTATTGATAAATTAGTAAAAATTTCCTCTGAGGGATTGCTATTAGGAAAGTAAAAATATATACATATTAGGATATAATTTTTCATCGTATCTGTTTTTTATTTTCTCAATTCAGTCCAAAAAAGGTTCGGCATATGATGACTTAAATTTATTATTTTTAATTACTAACAGTTTCAGTTCATTTGTAAATACTCCGCGGCTTTTTATATCACTATACAGTGAAACAATCTCAAAATAATTAATTTATTTGTTTAAATTAATATATAATCAGTCGATATATTTCAAACAGCTTAGTTTCTCGTCATTTAGCACATAGTCTTAAAAAGTCGCCATTTAGTCTCCATTTAAAAAAGCGGCCAAAAAAGTGGCCAGGTGGTTAAAAAAAGGGAAAATTGGCGACTAAAGTCGCCAAACGGTAACACTGCCTTTAATATGACATCTCAATAAATCTTATATAATAAATACTTTGAAAGATATTTGTAATTTTGTGTATACATCTTTGTACATATTTTTAGCTATTTTACACTTTCAAATCGCTATATTTCGAGAACCATTTGATGAAATTATCTGAAATTTTGAATTAATCTTAGTATTAACAAGAATAATGATTGTTCGAAATATTATCAAATTCGGAGAGGTAAAGTAAAAAATTGTCATTTTTCGTGTTGGTTTTAAATGGAATGACTTTGAACATTTTTATACCCACTTAAAAAAGAGGGTTGGGGGGTATATTTATTTTGGCATTCCGTGTGTAACATGTAGAAGGAATCATTTAAGACCCTAAAAAGTATATATTTTCTGGGTCCTGGTTAGATTCTGAGTCGATCTAGCTATGTCCGTCCGTATGTCCGTCTGTTGAAAGCATGATAGGGCTCGAACGGGACAACATAGGGAGACGAAATTTGGCACAAATATTTGTCTTTGGGATTGAAAATGGGCAAAATCGGTTAATAAACAAAAAAGTTATGGGCTAAAAACTAGAAACACAGGGTGTCCGTTTCATACTTTTATGCTGATATCTCTTAAATAAAAGCATGTACGACAACGAAATTTTGTATAAATAGTTTGAGGGTCGATATAAACTCGGAAACCAAAAATGGGCGTCCACCTCCCATATAAGGTGTAATTGTGTTCAATTAGTTCAAGGACCAATGTAAACTCGGAAACAAAAAATAGGCATGGACCGCCCACTTTACCCATATAACGTAAAATTTGAAAAAGTTGATGGTGGGTATATAGATTCGGCCGAGCCGAATATACTATTCGCGCTTGTTTTTATTGCTGTATTTAGAACCCCCACCAGTCATACATAGAACCACCAAAGCATTTGGTATATTTAAGAATTTATTAGAAGTTAAATAAGTATTCATTTATAAGTTTTAACCATTTTTCCGTTTTTTAAACCGTCATATTTCCGGACCGGAAAGAAACATGGGTCTGAAACTTCATGTTTTCGGAAACACTTCCAATGGTCAATGCTTTTAGTGAATTTCATTGAAATCGGAAGTCAAATCCGATTGCTGTCCGTTTTGACATGAAATCACTCAACACTAATATTACAAAGAATTTTTGTTTTATTTATTTTATTTTTTATACCCTACACCACCAAAGGTGGTTGGGGTATTATGTGTTTGTGCAGAAGTTGTAACACAGAGAAAAAATCTTCGGACCCCCACCTTAAAATATACCGTTCGACTCAGAATCACTTTCTGAGTCGATTTAACGATGTCCGTCCGTACGTCCGTCTGGTCGGCTGTCCATGTAAAGCTTGTGCGCAAAGTACAGGTCGCAATTTTGAAGATAATTTGATGAAATTTGATACATATGTTTTTTTCAACACAAGGACGAAGTCTATTGAATTTGGTTATGATCGGCCCATTATTTCACCTAGCCCCCATACAAATGTCCTCCCGGAATAGAGTTTTAACACTTATAGATGCCTTAAAAATAGGAATATTTTAATGAAATTTAGTACAAATAAGTTTTATGTCAGCAAAAATGCGTCTGCCAAATTTCATGAAGATCGGTCCATAACTGACCATAGCTCCCATATAAACTCCTCTCCCGAAAATCACTAACGTGCATAAATCCCACACAAATGTTAGTATTATGTTAATATTTAACACAAGTAAGTTGTATATAAGTAAAAATAAAACTATGTGGATTGAAATGGTGTAGGGTATCATATAGTCGGGCTTGACCGACTATATCTTCTTCTCTCGTTTTTTTTTTTTTTTAATTTTCTGAGTTCATTAACAAATTACCGTTTAGTAGCATGTTCCAATCATCTTAGGAAGTTGAAACTTGACCAATATATTACTTATAATAATTCCTTCCATAGTTTAAACTTATATTTAAATAAATTTAAGAACTTACAAAAAGAAAAGCAAAAACATATCTTAATAAAAATTGCACCACAAAATTACCTATGAAATGTTTTCGTTGATTTTCTCCAAGATACGCCAAAAATTTCATTATTTTTCATAATATACGTTAATTGTGTTACTAAGCCTATTCATAAACGAAAAAAAAAATTTAAATTTAGCGAAGTTACGAGAAAACAGTTTTTTAGTTTTCCTAAAATGTTATTGAAAATTAGATAGGTAAATCCGTCAGCGCAGAGACTTTATAATATATTATAAATTATAAAAATAAAACCTGATCATTATTTCGTCTAATTTTACCCCAATGTATAGACGGACGGTCATTATTAGGGCAAGTTTTTAAAGCTTTTCGCTTGGAAAGTAAGCATTTGCATATGTAAAAAGAATTTAACAAAAAATGCTTATATTTTAAATCTTTGCATAAATTTGCATATAATGGATACAAAAGTTAGTTTTCTTAACAAAAGCACAATTTTTTGGTGATTTTTTGGAGTTCAATCAAATGATTTCTAAAATTTCTTTTGTGAGTATTTTGAGTACATTGAAAATATTGTAAAGAAAAAAATTCGGAAGCTTCAAATATGATACTTAAAATTAAGATAGTTATATTTTTATAAACATCAAAATCTATTAGAGATTAAAAGTTAAAAAATGCATATTTGTGCATATTTTCTACACATTAATATATAAGAATGCATAAATTCGTAGGTTTTTATATACATATTCATGCTATTTTTACATATTTCTGTGCATATTATACCATTTTTTCGTGCTTTTTCAAGCGCATATTTAAATTTTTTTTGTGCATATAAAAACTTGCCCTGGTCATTATCGTTCAGCAAAAAAATCATGGCCTATGTGATGGAAATCACACGATTGTCATTTCACATGCGTTTTGAAAATCGCCAAATTTATTTTAGCATGTGCTGCAGTTCACGCGTTTTACTTGTTCGATTTTTCTCAATTTCATCAGCTGTTTCTATTAAATCGCTTATGTATGAGAAAACAAATAAGAAAGAGAATAATGGATTAAATTTTAAATTTCATATTTTTACTTAAAATTGGTAGAAAATATTACTAGTTTTTACCTAAATGAAAAGAAAACATATTAAGTTTTATTTGTACGCAATATTTATTGTTTTTTGAAGCCATGTTTAAGCAAAATAGACAACTTCACTTTGGTATAAGCATGCGATTTCAAATCGCCTATTTTCTTGTGATTTTGAACCACATCACACCTATTATGCGATTTGAAATCGTAATCGCAAATTTTATGCGATATGCGATTCTCATCACATAGCCGCATATAATTCTAAAAATTTATGTTTTTACTTACTAATAAATACAAAAATAAAATGTGATAAATAAAGTCTTAACATTAGCTTTCTATTTAAGCAACATTTTCGGCAAATTTAACACCAATGTATGGATCGAAAGACATTACCATTCCGCCAAAAAAATCCTAAAATTCTGAAAATGCATTTTTTACCTAATTATTTTATGTTATATGTTTATGTTACGTTTATGTTATATGGGAGGTGGGCGGTAAAATGGGTGGACCACGCCCATTTTTTGTTTCCGAGTTTACATTGGTCTTTGAACTATTTGTACAAAATTTCGTTGAAGTTTCACCTTATATGGGAGGTGGGCGATAAAGTGGGCGGACCACGCCCATTTTTGATTTCCATGTTTATATCGACCCTTAAACTATTTATACAAAATTTTGTTGTCGTAGATGCTTTTGTTTAAGAGATATCAGCAGAAAAGTATGAAATTAAACTACAACGGACACCCTGTGTTTCTAGTTTTTAATTCATAACTTTTTTGTTTATTAACCGATTTTGCACATTTTCAATACCAAACAAACCTTATATAAGGTAAATATTTGTGCCAAATTTCGTCCCCTGTTCGAGCCCTATCCTGCTTTCAACATACAGACAGACGGACGGACATAGCTAGATCGACTCAGAATCTAACCAGGACCCAGAAAATATATACCTTGTGGGGTCTTAAATGATTCCTTCGACAAATTACACACGGAATGACAAAATAATAATAAAACGTGATAATTAAAATATTAACTCCGTTTACCCCCATGTGCATCGCAGGAAGTTTAAATTTGGCCAAATTGTTCCGAATAATTTTAGGTACTTTTAAATGCAGCTCCCTAAAAAGAATTTTGGACCACCCTAATATAGAGCTATGATTACAATGAAAAAATTTTCACTGTTATGAAAATAGCTATGTATGTACGAGCATGTATGTATTCCTATTTGGTTTGACCTAAATTAATATTTTAAATAAAAAATGCTTTTGTGATTTAACATGTTTCTTTTCTTTATTGACCAAAGCCACAACAAAAGTTCAGTTCTGATATGATATTCATAGGATTTTAAAACACACGATTTTATTTTATTTTTTTTATTTTATTATAAGTACTTTGTGTACTGAAAAATTGTATTAATTTAAAAATATAATGTTCACATGAGTAATTTTTTTTGATTGTATATCTTTCCACTTAAATGTTTTATTTGCATAGAGACTATTTACAATCTGAATTTCTTTATGTAGCACCAAAAATATTAAAATTATTAAAGGAGAATGCTAAAATTGCATTAGAATTATGGAAAAAAAATATTTGCAAATGTTTTGAACATTTTAATTTCAAACAGCCTACTAAATAATTATTATTATTTTCTTTTGCTATTATAAGCAGACAAAATAACTTCATTTTAGTTATTGAACAAAATAAATTTGAAGATCTAACAAAGAAAGAGGTATTTAAATATTTGGTGTTCAGACTAAATAAAATAATGAGAGAATGAGATAAAGCATGTCTCAAAAAATTAACTCTGAAGATTTAAACAAAATTGGACAAGGATAACCTATTAAATGTGTAGATTAAAGACAACGAAGGCATAAAGAAAACTAATTTATTTTTTCCGTATATTTTTTAAGCCTATAACTAAGAGAATTTCTTTAGGGCTCCTTTACGTAAATGTAAAAGCGTAAATTTAAAAGGAACGTAAGTGGATGGTTACTCAAAAAACGTAAATGTAGCAATTACTTTGTTGTTATTTTGTACATCAACATCAGTGATGTCAATTACACATATTTCCAGTAAATAAAATTCAGTTTGAAAATCGCAAAATTTATTGGTTTGTATTTTAGAGATTTGTATACAAAACGAAATTTGTTCCTTTATAACAATAATTTTTAATTTTAAATCATTGATTCAACTCTACGCTTTATTTAAATTATTTTAACAACTTTTTAGTGAAGAAAACATCAAAACAAATTGTCCAATTGATAAACATTTTACAGCGATTTTTCACGCACATTTAGTATATTGAAATAAAAAGATGTCAAATATACAGCTGTCACGTAAAAACGTAGAGCGACCTAATTTGATTAGGTTACTACGTTATATTTACGTTTTTGAGTACACATACACACATGGCTCTCATAAGCAAAACGTGTCAGTTGATTCGCTACATTTACATTTACGGTAGAGTAACGGAGCCTTTAATATTAGCACTAAATGAGCCAAATTAAACCCTCAAATGAGCTTGCCGTAATAGACCAAAATATGCTGACTAAATATATCTTCAAGTCACCCTAACTCCATTCTTTTATGTGCTCAATAGTTTCGGAGTTATTTCGAAATAAGTGTCCGAAAAAAAAAAAACACTTTTTTATGCAAAATTTTAGATTATTTTTTTTACTAAAATTTCTTTTGATAAATGAAAACATACAAAATATTTCATTTTATCATATTTATTGAACGATTTTGATAATTGATACACCAAAAGAAGCAGACGAAAATTGTCTTCAAGGTATGTCAACAACATTTTTATTCGCTCAAGAATTTCAGATAGGACAAACCAAAAACCACAAATGTGACTACCTAAAGGTGGAGTCCACTTATGTATCTCCACCTAACTGTAGGTATGCATGGTTATTTGAACTTAACTGTGAATGCAATCAAGAATTGTGCATCAATTTTGATGATACGTGGCTTTATTTACTCGTAGTTTTATCAGCTTTGAGATAAACATGATAAACTGAAACACTTTTGATTCGTAATAACTCCAAACTATTGGATAAAAATTACAACGACTTAAAGCCAATATTATTCCGCATATTTTGGTGTATCATTTATATAAATCGTGCATATCGTTCTCGAGTTATAAAGAAATATACTAGAGTAATCGGTTTATTTAGGACGCCATAAAATCTCGACCTGTTGGGAAAAACTGAAAGCAGATTCGAGTTTAGCATGCGGAATTTCATCTAGTCCACATATTTTTTTTTTTTTTTAAGGAGAACGAAATTTTTTGTCGAGCGGTTCACAGTGGTCCCAAATAGATTTTTTTTAAAATAATTCTGTAACTTGTGAACCCATAGAGATATCTAAATAAAATGTTCAGAGCTGAGGTGCTTCCGAGTTTATTTGGAGCAGTACATGCTCCAAGCAGGACCAAAGTTGGTCACCTCGGGTATGTAATTTTTTTAAAAAATCACCAAAAACTCATTTATGATTTGAATGTAAAAAATGTCCATGTGGGTAGTCCTTGTAAATCTCTACAAAACAAAAATATGTCTTTTAGTTTTAGAGATATTTGGGTCGAAGCAAATTTCACCCCAATTTTTGGTCTCTTTATAACATACACCACCATAGGTGGGGAGGGTATTATGCGTTGGTGCTGATGTTTGTAACACACAAAAATATTGGTCTAAGACCCACCTTAATTTATACCAATCGGCTTAGAATCACTTTCTGAGTCGATTTAACGATGTCCGTCCGTCTGTCCGTCCATGTAAACCTTGTAATCACACTACAGGTCGCAATTTTGAAATATAAGTTTTATATAAGCTTGAATCTGTGTGCTGATTTTCAGAAAGATCGGTTCATAATTGATAGCTCCCGTATAAACCCCTTTTCAGAAAATCACTTTATCGGGCATAAATCCCATTAAAATGTTAGTATCAAGTTAATATGCGATAAAAATAAGTTTTATATAAACATAAATGATACTGTAAAATTTTACAAAGATCGATCCATAATTTACCATAGCTCCCATAAAAGGCCATCTTTCGGGAATCACCCAAAAGTGAATAAATTCATATAAATGATAGCATCGACGCAATATTCTTATGTTTTATTTTACACTTAATATGAATATCAGTCCACATTTGGCTCGAAGTCTAATAAAAGACCCCTGCCCTAATTATAATGTATACAATGGTGTAGGGTATCATATGGTCGGGCTTGACCGACTATATCTTTTTCTCTCGTTTTTTTTTTTTAATTTTTAAACTTGGGGGCCTTAATTTGGACCCTAAAATTTGTTGGGAATAATCACTAGATTTTATACAAAATTCTAAATAATATTACTACAAGAATCATATTAAAATATCTATCCAATAAAAAGTTATATTAATCTGAAGTTGAAACTTAAAAAAAAATTGAGGTGGTAAAAAAAGGTGGTAATATTATTTTACTTTTCAAATATTTTTTTTTTCTATTTCGAAAAGCAAAATTTTTGTAATCTTTTCTAAAGAAATCTTAACACAAATGCGTGTAAAACAACATAGGAGGCTTTCTGGGGAACGGTTTCAATTCAAGCCCTATCCAAACTTTGTCAATTTTGAAAAAGTTTTTTTATTTTGTTTTCTTAAATTAAAAAATATCAAAGAAGCCGAGATCAAGAAAAAATATATTGGCAATATAGCCCCATATGTTGGTTAAACACACAAAAAATATCTAATGAGCCACGCCTTTTACAACGGCAGGATGGCAATTCTGATGAAAACAGTCAATTATTGAAATAAGTTTTCCCACTTTTCGTACAAAAAAAGTGGGAGTTTTTTAAATTAGCTGATTTTAGAACAAGTCTATCTATATTGTAACAAAATTTTATTAAAATGCCTTTATTTGTTTTAATATTATTTAGATCCGTTCACAACGGTTCACAAGTTACAGATTTATTTCCGAAAAAAATCGATTAAGAACAATGTTTACCGTGTATCCGAAGTGATTTAAATATCATATAACGCATAATTTTCTTTATTTTATCAACTTTAAGTATTCCCCCACATAAAATGTCTATTGTGATCATATTCAAAGTTTTATTAATTTCTAATAAAATTATTATAATTAAAACACTTCAGGAAATATTTACATTTCAAGAAACAAGAAATAATGAAATAATTGTGTTAAAGCTAAATAAGTATTTATTTATTAATTAACATAAAAGTTTATTATAAATAATCTTCAGTCTACTTATAACAGTTTTGTTTGTTTAAATTTTTGTGCTAAAAAGTTTTAAATGTTTATTTATCTTGTTGGTTGGGGTAAGAAAAAACAATTAAGTTGTCAAGTGCAGATTTAAGATAAAACTGTAAAACCATTTTAAAAACTTAAAGCTTCATTTGCAGGTATAAAATATTTAAATTCCATAAGCTTTTAGCATGATAAAACAAACAAATAAACTCATTTTTAAATAAAATATGATGAATTTTAGTGAAAGCCTTAAACTTTTAAAATTAAATATTTACTATTTTCAGCCTTTGGTAGAAAAGATAAAAAATCCCTTAATCTATATTTGAGGTTACCAAAAATATGACAAACAATTGTCTAGAGAAAATTTGTGTAGATAACGAAATTCAAAAGTTTATTGGAAGTTAATAAAACGGAGCTATGAAGGGTTTTTGTAGAAATAAATTTTTTTAATCGTACAAGATAGTTTATTGCATAAATGAAAGTTGTACAAAATTATATAAATTTTGTAAAGCCATTTAAATTAAAGGTTTTAATGAATACTCAACTTAGTATGATTTTCAATAACTAAGAAACATGTTTTTTAAGGTGATTACCAGTGTTGCCAGTTTAGCCTTTTAAAGACTAAATCTAGCCTTTTTATTTTATTTTTAGCCTCAAAATTTTCGTTTTAGCTTCTAGCTTTTTTCTAGCCTTTCTTCATTCTTAACATAGATTTAAAATGGTTAAAAATTTATTAATTGTATTTTTAAATTATTTAATTATTTATATTTAACGAAAAATTTCACCTGCGCCGCTTCATTCTACAAGAATGTTATTATTATTTTTTAACAAACTATATTACCCATACGAATTATTTATGTTATATTTATAAATTCACCAAAATATCTTTACGAAATACGAAAAACTAATGAGAACAAAAAAAAATAAATGCGTTTTTAAATAAGACAATATATAAGAAGTGAGATCGAAAATAACTTGGAAACGGTTGATCTTAGAGTTTTCATTATTTTTTAAATCATTTGATAATTTAGTACAGAGCACAGAAATATATAATGGTTCTAACCACTAATTATAAAATTGTAGACCATTTTTGAAAACCCTTTCTTTGGAGATTTGATAGTTGCTTCAGTCACTTTTTTGGAACAGTGTGCACATCTTCTGTTAAAATCTTCGGTATTTTGGGACACCTTTTTGTGCTCTTGAATTCACTTTCACAAGAGCTCAATATCTCTCCACTGGTCTAAGCTATGGACAATTTTGAAAATTGACCTCTCTTGGTACTAAAACTATGTTATTGATTTGGTACCACTCCAGAGCTTTCTTACCGTAGTGACATGATACCAAATGGGTCCAAAAATATGTAGACACGTTGTGCTTTCTTAAGAAAAGAAGAAGTCTTTTTTGCAAATATTCCTTTATGCATATTTTGGTATTTATAGATCCGAATATATCAAATGACTTTCCCGTCAACTGCAAAAAGCTTGTCATACCATGAATTTTGTAAGAAATTTTTGCTGCTTTTGAGTATTAAACTTATCTAGAACATTGCTTCGAGCATTAGCAATAACAATTTTTGAGACACAAGCTGCGAAGATTCTGCCAGCACCTACGTTCTTCGTCAATTATTCAGCTTGAGTATTTTTGTATGAAATTTGGTTTTAAATTCCAAGTCCTATTTTTGGCTTGTAATTTTTTTTACAGAATTCCAGTTTGGAATTTTTTGAACTTTATATGTTATCAACTTTCCCATTAGCTTTAAATTTTCGCACCAAATAGTCGAAGTACTGAGAAAACTGAGCTGATTTTCTACCAGATGTGTTTGGAGTTCCTTTCAATATGCCTTAAATTTTTTGGCCTTCACAATATCATGTGGTCCTTTTTTCTTACCGAACTAGGTTTCACATTAATAGCCAAATTCTCCTGATACTGTTTAATAACATTAGAAACGGTTTCACGGATGACATTTAATTCTGTGGCCAATTATTTGTAAGACCTATTTGGATTTTTTGAAATTTTTTAATGACTTGTAGGACGTAAATCTTTTTCGTCACTTATTTTGATGAAAATAAGGACAAATTAACATGGTTATTATTAAAAATAATAATCAGGGCAAGTTTTTCAAGCTTTTCGCTTGGAAAGTAAGCATTTGCATATTTCAAAAGAATTTCACAAAAAATGCTTATATTTAAAATCTTTGCATAAATTTGCATATAATAGATACAAAAGTTAGTTTTCTTAACAAAAACACTATTTTTTGGAGTTTAATCGAATGATCTCTAAAAATTTTTTGGTGAGCATTTTGAGTACATTGTAAATATTGCAAAGAAAAAAAATTCGGAAGCATCAATTATGATACTTAAAATTAAAATAGTTTTATTTTTATAAACATTAGAGATTGAAAGTTAAAATATGCATATTTGTGCATATTTTCTACACATTAATATAAAGGAATGCATAAATTCATTGGTTTTTATATACATATTCATGCTATTTTTGCATATTTCTGTGCATATTATACCATTTTTTTGTGCTTTTTCAAGCGCATATTTCAATTTTTCTTTTTTTCTTTTCTTTATTATTTTTTTTTTTTGACATTTAGCCTTTTCTGACATTTTTTAAAATCCAATTTAGCTTTTTTTTCTCAAGTCCTGGCAACACTGGTGATTACTATGTATGTGATCGTAAATGAATTATACAAAGGCATGAGATAAATAAAATAGTAATATGGATATTCGACTAACACTAACATACATCCAATTAATATAATTTTTTAAATTTAACTAAGTTCAAAGAGTTCACATTCAAACCTTAATGATAATTTAATAATACACAAGTTCAACATCAAAAGTAACTAATTAAAACTAAAGGCTGAAATTAAAATATAGACACCAAAATGAAAGACTATAATATGGCAAAGTAAATTTATATTCTTTGCGAATATTTGCAAAAGGTTGAAAAGAAATTAAAAGAAATAAAATGAACAAAAAAAATAAAGAAAGAAAACAAAATGAAATGTTTATTTATCTAAGGAACTAAATTAAATTTTAACTTATTACACAGAAAAAAATATCAAAAGTTAAGAAGTAATTAAAAAGTATGGTTAACTCCCATCCAAAATTTTTAACAATATTTTTTATTACTTTGGTTGTACGTTGTCATATTTACAAATTTACGAGTTGATTCTCAACTCTTTCAGTTGTTAAAATTTTAATTAAATTTTCGTTTTGAAAAAATAAAAATATGTGTCAAAAAATTTAAAATTATAAAATTTTTTTACAATATTGTTTTAAAATTTTTGTATATTTGGAAGTATAATAAATTTTCTATAGCAGATAAAGGAGTGTTATATTAATAACTAAAAAATTAAGTCTATTTCCATGAAAGGTAAGTATCAAAATACTAAGTTACTACCAAATTTTTACATACAATTTATTATTCCATTTTTAATAGTTCAACTATAAACAGAAACAAGAACAAATTTGTGCAATTTGTTTAAACCTTTGGGATTTGGTGGATCTTACAATGGTAATAATAAGAAAATCTGTTTAATTAAAAATACTTATTCCATTACTTGAAGTATTTAGGAAAGTTTGATTATATTCCGGAACATCGTGTGAAAAATAAATAATTTGTCACAAGGAAAACTAAGCAGCTCATCTCTGAAATTTATTTTTAATCTTGTAAAATATTTTGTAACGTAACCCTTATTTTAATTTTATGATTTTTGCAAAATAAAAAATTTTGTAAAAAAATGTGTAAATATTGACAACATAATTTTTTAATAGGACAAACCAGTTGTTGAAATATAGTTTATTGCTTGATAACAACATTTTTATTTAATGTTACAAATTCATTGTTAAAAAAAATTGTTAAGTGTTAACAATTTAAGTAACAAAAATTGTTTTTAAATTTACAAAAACGGTTGTTGGTGCCTTTTTAATTAAAAAAATAATTGTATTGACGAATTTGGTAATTAATAAAACAATTGGATTGTCGTAATTTTTTTCTGTGTATTACAGTTTTATATTGTTCCAAATTAATAATGAAAATAGTAATAACAGGATTTGTAAGTTACTATTGAAGACATTTTAATTATTACTTAGAAATAAATTGTAAGATATTTGGAATATTAGAGAATATTCTTCAGCATATAATGGGCATATAAAATTTTTAGAAAATATTGTTTTCATTTGAAAAATAATATTAATAACTAAATTGGTTTCTAATTAAATTTTTCTTCCAATAAACATTTTTTTTTATACCCTACACCACCATAGGTGGAGAGGGTATTATGTATTTGTGCTGATGTTGATAACACACAAAAAAATAGGTCTAAGGCTCACCTTAATTTATACCAATCGGTTTAGAATTACTTTCTGAGTCGATTTAACGATGTCCGTCCGTCCTTCTGACCATCTTTCCTTCCATGTAAACCTTGTAATGAAACTACAGTTCGCAATTTTGAACAAAAATTAATAAAATTTGACACACAGGTTACTTATAGTCCAGGAACGAAGCCTATTGAAATTGGTTATGATCGCTTCATTATTTCACATAGGCCCCATACAAATTTCCTCCCGGAAAAGCGTTTTACGATCATAAATCCCTTATTTTAAATCCCTTAATATAAATCTGTGTGCTGAATTTCAGGTAGCTCGGCCCATAATTCACCATAGCTCCCACAAAAACCCCTTTTCAGAAAATCACTTTAACGGGCATAAATCCCATTAAAACGTTAGTATCAAGTAAATATTCGACACAAATAAGTTTTATATAAATATAAATGATAGTGCCAAATTTTAAAGGTTAAAAAGTACCAAAAAGAGGGCTAAATCGGGGACTTACATTTTATTCAATAATTAATTTTCTATTATAATCAACCTAGAAACATGACCTTAAGTACATATATATGTATATGTAGTCCTACGTGAGTTAGAATTCACAAGAGGGGACTTTGTGGTAAGAACTATGTGGATAAGAACTCCCAAGGAGGGACTTTGTTGTACTTCTTTAATCTTCTAATGGTACTTTTTTAATTTTGTACAATATTGAGCGAAGAAACCTGAAGTTAAAGACACATGGTCCTATGTGGGTAAAAATGCCTAAGAGGACACTTTGTGGTACTTTTTCGTTCTTCTAATGATACTTTTTGAATCTAAATTAACGATTATTTTTCACTTTTCTTATTACATTTTGTTTCTTCTTTTTTTAAAAAAAAAAAAAACGAGAGAAAAAGATATAGTCGGTCAGGCCCGACTATATGATACCCTACACCATACAGTATATTTCGGGGAGGGGTCTTTTATTAGACATGGACCCAAATGTGGACCGATACTTATAAGTGTAAAATAAGACATACATACGTTGATGCTGACATTTATATGAATTTATTCACTTTTGGGTGATTCCCGAAAGGGGGCCTTATATGGGAGCTATGGTAAATTATGGACCGATCTTTATAAAATTTGGTACTATCATTTATGTTTATATAAAACTTATTTGTGTCGAATATTAACTTGATACTAACATTTTAGTAGAATTTATGGCCGTTAAATTGATTTTTTGGAAAGGGGTTTATATGGGAGCTATGAGTAATTATGGACCGATCTTTTTAAAACTCGGCACACTTATTTAAACTTATATGAAACTTATATGTGCCAAATAATATTAAAATATTGCTATATTTAAGGGATTTATGATCGTTAAACCCTTTTCCGGGAGGACATTTGTATGGGGGCTATGTGAAATAATGGACCGATCATAACCAATTTCAATAGGCTTCGTCCCTGGACCAAAAAAATGCTGTGTAACAAATTTCATAAATTTTGGTGCAAAATTTGCGACCTGTAGTTTGATTACAAGGTTTACATGGACGGACAGACGGTCAGACGGACAGACGGACGGACAGACGGACGGACGGACATCGTTAAATCGACTCAGAATGTGATTCTAAGCCGATTGGTATAAATTAAGGTGGGTCTTAGACCAATATTTTTGGGTGTTACAAACATCAGCACAAACGCATAATACCCTCCCCACCTATGGTGGTGTAGGGTATAAAAAACAAGTTTATATCTAGTCTATGTTGAAGTACCACAAGTCCCATAAAGCAGTAGCGGGTTAAATGCTTTAAAGTACTCGTATATAGAAGTGAATTTATGTTTGTTAGTCTGCCTGTTTTTCAATTTCATTTCGATGCTTTTATTTTATTTCAATAGGGGTGTAAAGCACAATAGGTTTAAGCTAATATATTTATTACATATTTATAATTTAATAAAACACAATTTGAATTTATAATATAGCGGGTTTTATTAAAAAATCTACGCTAACGAAGTAGCGGGTGTACAAAGGTTCGAAAGGCTTAATTCTTTAATTCATTTTCTTAAATCGAATTAAATTTATTATCCTAGTCATTCTTTTAAAGCATTACAATTAATTTAATTCATTGAATTAAATTCTTTGTACTTCATATGAGTTGAATCAATTCAACTATGAATTAATTCCTTAAAGAATTCATTCAACAATTATACAATTCAAGCTTAAAAAATATATTGAATCATTCAAATATTCTTCAATTCAAATCTATTACAAATTAGCTTTAGAAAATATTTTCTAATTCATTTTGTAAAAGATTAAAAAACATAATATTACAAATTGAATGAAAGAAAAATATTTTCATTCATTTTGGAAAAGATTTGAATTAACGAAAATTTAATGAATTCTTTATGAATTAATTCAATAAGGAATTAATTCTATTCAAACAAAAGCCTTTGAATTAAGCTATTGAATTATATGTTTGAGAATGGTATTATGGAATGAAAAATTCATATTTCTTAATTCAGAATTAAGATTTAAGGGAATTAAGCTAACATTTAATTAAGTCTTTCGAAGCTCTGCGGGTGTGCAACATTTTATAACTATGCTTTTACACCCACCATCAAAAAGATGGGGGTATATTGATTTTGTCATTCCGTGTGTAACATGTCGAAGGAATCATCTAAGACCCCACAAAGTATATATTTTCTGGATCCCGGTTAGATTCTGAGTCGATCTAGCTATGTCCGTCCATCTGCCCGTCTGTCTCTCTGTCTGTTGAAAGCAGTATAGGGCTCGAACGGGGCAACGTAGGGGGACGAAATTTGGCACAAATATTTATCTTATATAAGGTTTGTTTGGTATTGAATGGGCAAAATCGGTTAATAAATGAAAAAGTTATGGGCTAAAAACTAGAAACACAGGGTATCATACTTTTCTGCTGATATCTCTGAAACAAAAGCATGTACGACAACGAAATTTTGTATAAATAGTTTGAGAGTCGATATAAACTTGAAAACCAAAAATGGGCGTAGTCTGCCCACTTTACCGCCAACCTTCCATATAAGGTGAAACTTCAACGAAATTGTGTTCAAATAGTTCAAGGACCAATGTAAACTCGGAAACAAAAAATGGGTGTGGTACGCCCACTTTACCACCCATCTCCCATATAACGTAAAATTTTAAAAAGTTGATGGTGGGTATATAGATTCGGCCGAGCCGGATATAACATTCGCGCTTGTTTATTTTACCTTTTATTTATTTTTATGCAAATATTATTTTTTAAACCAATTAAAAAGTTTAAAGATATTCAAGAATTTTGTGAATTCTTAAATGAATAAAAGGTGCTTAAACAAAACCTTGACATTAATGCTACAATAACTTTAATCAATTCATATTTATTTGTTCCCCTTTATACATAAAGAAGCACATAAATTTACAATCAAAATGAAATTTATTTAAATTTAATTTAATATTAAATTGAAAACTTTATGCAAAAAAAAAAAAAAATAAAAAACTTTTAACAAACAATTTTCATAAAAAATAGTTAACTCTTAGAATAAAAAAACAAAACACAATGAAAATTTGTATAAAAAAGTTTTTCCACTCCATATTTCATTAAATTTCTTGGCAAAAAGTATTAAATACGTCTATAGTCTATATGCACGTCTATAGTTTTGGGAACATTTAATGAGCATTTGTGCTCTTATTTGGTTTCAAGGTTAATGCAAATTTAAATTATTTTAAAGGATGTATATAATTGATCAAATTAATATGGCTGAAAAATAAATAATATTAACGAAAAATAAGAAAAAATAAAAGAATTTAAAAGTAAATTTCTTTAGGACTAAATTTGCTTTAATAGAAAAATATTTTAAAATCCTTTTTAATTTCTACTATTTTTTTAAATGAAGAGGATAATTTGTAATAAGGATAATTGGAATTATGGAATTTTTTACTATTTTATGTTCTCATTTACAAAAGTAAATAAAATTGGAAACCTTTTAAACAATTATACTTTATTGTAATTACATACGAGGGTGGATCAATAAGCCCGTGACTTTTTGAATGAAACACAGTGTTTTTTGCAAAACAAAAATTTATTTTTCAACATAATCTCCTTTTAACTCAATACACTTAGTCCAACGTTTCTCCAGTTTTTGTATCCCTTCCAAAAAATATTTTGGATTTTTCGAGGTCCTTAAAATAGGCATTTGATTGGTCAATAATTTCATCGTTCGAGCTGAATCTCTTTCCACCGAGCCATTTCTTTAGGTTTGGAAATAGGAAGTAGTCACTAGGGGCTAAATCTGGAGAATATGGCGGATGAGGTACCAATTCGTAGACCAATTCATAGAGTTTTGCCATTGAGACTGCATACGTGTGCACCCGTGTATTATCTTGATGAAAAAGAACTTTTTTCTTGGTCATATGGGGTAGTTTTCTTTTTAAATCCTCATTAAATCGGTCTAATAAATTGGCGTAATACTCACCATTTATTGTTTTTCCCTTTTGAAGGTAATCGATGTGGATTATCCCGCGTGCATCCCAAAAAACTGTTGCCATCACCTTATTGGCCGACATTTGGGTTTCACCTGGAGAAACCCATTGTTTAGACTGCTGCTTGGTCTCCGGTGTACAGCAATGGATCCATGTTTCATCCACAGTTACAAAACGCCAAAAAAACTCATTCGGATTGCGGTTAAACAACTCCAAACAATCCTTTGAAGTTGTCACACGTTTACGTTTATGGTCAATTGAGAACAAACACGGCACCCATCTTGCACACAACTTTCTTAAATCCAGCTGATCATTTAAAATCGAAACCACACTGCCATATGAAATGCCTATGGCATCAACAATCTCACGCACTTTTACTCTTCGGTCGGCAAACACCATATCGTGGATTTTTTCGATATTTTCGGGTATACTGACCTCAATTGGCCGTCCAGAACGTTCAGCGTCATTTGTACTTGTGCGACCACAACGAAAGTCAGTAAACCACTTTTTTATCTTTGAAATCGATGGTGCAGAGTCCCCATAGTATTTATCGAGCTTTTCCTTGGTTTGATTAAGGGTTTTTTTTTCGCAAAAAATAATGTTTAATGAGCACTCGAAATTCACTTTTTTCCATTTTTAGAAAAATACTCGAGGTTGTATGTTTTTAACAGCTGTTAAACGTAAAGTAAATGACGATACTTGCTCAAAATTTGACAGTAGTCTATTAACAGGTGGTACTTGATGGGAACAGTGTTGCATTTCATATAACTACGAGGGAAGTTCGAAAAGTCACGGAAATATTGATCCGCCCTCGTACATACACAGAAAAAAGTCACCAATTAACAAGTATATATGAAAATAATTCATTCAATTATAAACTTGTTTAAATTTGCACCTCTCACCAAAATGATTATATCAATTACTAAAAACTATAAAAAATACAAAGCAGAAAAAAATTCCCAATTAATAAATTAATTAAATCAATCAAGTAGATGATTGAATGAATTAAAAATGTGTAAGGAAAAAAAATCATACCAAAATTTATTTTTTATTTTATTTTTTCTTGAACATACCCTGCGGGAAATATGTGGCAATTGCATTAATGGACAGTTTCCTTAGTACCAGTTGAGTATCAATTGACACCTAACTCGTCACCAAAGTTCCAATTAAGAACCAGTTGACACAAACACACTCACTATTTATCAGTTGAGAGTCAATTAATAACATTCTTGTTAAGTGTGCAATTAGCAACTCGAGCAGAATAACAATCAGTGGGTTCGAGCAGAATAACAATCAGTGGGATGAACATGGGTTCGATTCAGGGTGCCGCCATCGACATTAATGAAATATTATAAAATAAAAATAAACATAATTTAATAAAAATAATAATAAAAAATGTTTAAAAAGTAAAGAATTACCGAATTTTTATCAAATTTTTATTATATAAATCGACCCTGAACCTGTCCTCTTGGACCAGCCCTGGACCTATCCTGTGACCTGTCCCAAGGGGCTTATTAGCCACCTCCAATGACAACCCCATGTAAAAGTGACGGGTTCCTTTAATATAAAGTTCCGGAACTGGGACCGGTCACTAGCCCTGACTAGTGACTAGTTTTGAACCAGTTCGTTTTACTCTAGGGTATTTATTAAATTTTGATGCAAAATTAATCAACTAAATTAATTGTAAAAAAGACGGTAATAATTTTTTCTGTGTATGTATAATAAATTAGCTTTATTAAATTATTATATTATCATACAGATTATACAAATACTTATAGCAGTATTTTCAACATGATTTAGTAAAAAAAAAAATAGTAAAAAAAATGTTCATAAAATAACACTGTCCATCTAGGTATATTTCCATTTCAATCCGAAGTATGGCATCGATTTATTAAAAAAGTTTGTTTAAAACTTTTTAAATGTTTTAATTTCATATTGATGTGGTGTCAAGCTGATACAAATGTGGTATCAGTTCATTATTGCTGATTTGACGCTATTTGAAAACATATGGATTATATGGCTGTTAATATATATATTTTTTTTTTTTTTAATTAATGTAATTAAAAAAACGTGTTATCTTTAGTAGTTCTAAAGTTACTATCTTTTATTCGTATACCAATTTTATCGTACTCAAACTTTATATTTATATTCATAAGAGAAAAAGAAAAAATTATTGTCTTATATGTAGTTTTATTTACTTCATTGAATTGAGCTATAACTTTTCTAGGTCAAATACAAATTGTATGTATGTTTAACTGTTTTTGCGTGTAAAATTATAAGTTATTTAATAGGATTTTTTTTTTTTTTTACAGACACTTTTGCTTTATGCAGCAGACTAAACAAATACAATTTAATAAACTTTTCCTTACGTAGCACGTTGGGGTAAAATGTGTTAAAAGTGGCGCTTATTTGAATTTAAATTGTTACAGGATGCTTGTTCCGAAAATTTTCTGAAAAATATGAAAAAATCGTGCGCATATATAGCACGATTTGAGAAAATATGTTTTTTTCGAAAAAACTCCAGTAGATTTCATACAAAAAATAGCTTAAGTGCAGAAATTTTCTTTGCTTTATTAAACATTAAACAATGGGGAAGAATCGAAATAAATTTGTCGGCTAATACGCTTCAGGAGCGGGGCTCAAAATAGGGTACTAGTGTCATGGAATATGTTTAACCACTACCAAATTTTTGTTCCTTACCCGATTCCCAAGATTTTTATATCACCTTAAAGTCCTTCATAAATCCATAAGAAAACATGCTTGCATGTACTACTTTTCTTATATATTTTTCGAGTTATATACATTTGAAATTTCAAAATTTTCAATTTTACAAGATCTTGGTTAAGATTTTTCTATATATAGCCAAATATTTTCAACCGATTTATTATATTTTATGTAGTTGGTTAAAAAGCAAAATTATCTATTGAAATTTTGAGTCGCTATTATTATTGGGTCAAAAGTTAAACGATTTTGAATTGGAAAGTTTGCAAAAATTGACAAACAGACGGACAGATGGACGGACATTAGAATTCTCTCAAAAAAAAAAAAAAAATATATATATATATATATATATATATATATATATATATATATATATATATATATATATATATATATATATATATAAGTATTTTTTCCACTTTTTGATTAATATGGAAACCAAATGTAAATATTAAATTTTTTATATCACCTTTCCCATAATTAAGTGCCATTTTCGACTCATTTAACACAAATGTATAGACAGACGGACGGGCATTGCCATGCTGCCAAAAAATATTTTAGAATTGTAAAAGTGCATTTTTTTTACTAACTAACAAATAGAAAAAATAGAACGTCATCAAAAAAATTAGTATTAACCTTTTCCTGAATTAAGCGTTATTTTCGTCCCATTTAACCCAAATGTAAAGACGGACGGACATTACCATTCAGCCAAAAAACATCTTATAATTCTAAAAATGCATTTTTTTTTACATATAAATAGAGAAATTAAACGTGATCATTAAAGTGTTGATACCATCCTTCTCTAAATTATACATAATTTTCGACCCATTTAACTCTAGTGTATAGACGAACGGACAGACATCAGCGTTCTGCTAAAAAAAAAATCTTAAAATTCT
This sequence comes from Protophormia terraenovae, assembly GCA_951394005.1. NCBI lineage: Eukaryota > Metazoa > Arthropoda > Insecta > Diptera > Calliphoridae > Protophormia > Protophormia terraenovae. The sequence continues at coordinate 129,930,126 of OX596073.1, forward strand.
AAAACATAATTTTTTTACCTAATAATCAATAAAAAAAATAAAACGTGATCATTAGAATATTGTTATCACCTTTCCTGAATTAATTGCCATTTTCGACCCCCTTTACACCAATGAGCGTAGCAGACATTAGATTGAACACATTTTTTACGGAATAAACGTAACTAATATTTATGAAAAAATTTCATCTAATCTCATATAACTTTTGAAACAGAAAACTATATATAGAAATGTAATGTTATTGCTATAAATGGTTGTTTTTTTACCAATTTCTTAAGATCATGCCTAAATACTTATTAAACGGCACCAACATTTTCCGACTTTTGTATTTTGACCGTAACTCCCCCTAGAAATGTTCATTGGATTATAGAAAGATATTGTGGGAAATATTAGTGAAATTGAATACCGTTAGCCCGTATCGCATCGGATGTGATGTTTGTAGGAAGTTTTTAGAAAAAATGTATCTATTAAATATTTTGCTTTGTAACTAAATGTTATAGAATCGTAATATACACAAAATTAACTATTAAAAAAATATATATAAAAATATTGTCACTTTTACTTTTAGATATTTAAGATATTGTTTTACAATAAAGAGTGTGTGCCAAACGGTAGCAAAGTTCTGTGGAAAATTAAAATTTTCCTATGGTGAACAATTTTTATAGTTTTGCTGTGCCAAATGAAAACTTTTTCCCGTGATAAATTTTGACAAAATCGTTAACAAGACTTTAAATAAAATTAATATATTTTTAAAAATAATTTGTTTTAAAGAGCAAAACTACAATTTTATAAATTATTTTAATTTATTATTTATTTTACGACTTTCAAATTTTTCTATTCTATTGTCAAAAATTTAAGTAGCCCTATGAGCTAGGGAAATTTTATTCACCTCATATACTTAAAAATTTTACTTTTCTACATACTTTGCTACCGTTTGGCACACACTCAAAGACGTAATTTTCCTAAAAATACATAATTTTCTGTAGATTTAGTTTATTGATAAAATATAATAATTTTTCATGACAAATTATAAATTTTAAAAATATATCGCATTGGTTCCTTTAAAAGAAGTCAACTCAAAAATTTTCAATTTTAATTTTTTCAAGAAAATGATATACAGTAGTCATGTCTACTCACTGTAAAAATCTTACATAATTTTCTATACTCTTTCACCAAAAACAATACATAATTGTTATTAACTTTTAATGTAAATATTAAAAGAGAAAAACAGTTTTTTTTAAGTCTATTGCAAATTTTTCAATTTAGAGTTGACTCCCAGAGAGAAGGAACCAGAGCGATATGGGAAATTCTTCAAACTCGTTTACTTTTGGGGTTCCAAAAAATTTCTAAATTTTTTTAATGGCGCATTAATGCTAGTTAGTACCAATATTCTTTGGCTCTAAGGGAATACATATTACGTTTATGCGCACCATTTACTCGCAATTAAAAATATTGCGATATGAAAATTTTGCTGTATAAACAGTGAGTTATTACTATATTTATAAGTTAGTAACTCATGAAAAATAATCATGATTAGTGAAGCTAATTGCAAATAAAACGTACAGCGTACACTTCCTTTTACGTTCATAGAATTTTCGATGATAATAGTTTAATTTTTTCCATCTGGCACGACAAATAAGGAAATTTATTTCTTTGTACAATTTGCGTATAAACAGTGAATTATCTATTTGCAAGTTATTTTTATTTGCAATAATCGCGCGTATAAACGTAATAACAGATATGTTCGCTTGAATGACTTTTAGCAAACGGCGCACAGTGGGGTCAAACGCAAATTTTTTGGTAATAAATCTGTATCTCCTAAACTACTGGTTGGGTTAAATTGAAATGTATGGACAGTTACGGAGAAAGAACTAAGCTTTGAGAGAAATCATCTTGCAGTCACCCTGTGATAACACAAAAAAATCTACAGGGTGTCAAAATTGACTACCTCGAGTATGTAAAAGTTTAAAAAAATCTTAACTTATACAAATGAAGTCCGATTTTAAAGATTTTTATATTTCTGTATTTGAAAAATTGCCAAAAATTTATTTGTAAAGATTTTTTAATAATTTTTGCAGGGGTGAAAGATCAATATATACTGTATACAATACATAAGAAATAATGGCAAAAATATTATGCTAATATGCTTTTTTATGCAATTGAAAAAAAGTCGTTTAAAAAATTTACTTTTTATTGAAATCTGCTCTCTTGCATTCGTTTTTGGCCGGGTGGGTAGCAGTTTAGTGTAAAATCGTTCTAAATCTACTTGTTGATGAAGCATCGTCAATAAATTTAAACAAGCTTGCGTGACATTTTTTTTATTAATCGATAGATATTTAACTTTTTCCGAACATCACCATTTCCGACCAATGCCTGATGAAGGGTGCAAGCCTAAATCAGTTCAAAATGTCTACATTGGCCATTTATAGAGCCTTGTCTTTTGCAATATATAAAGAAAAAATGTTTTCTTTTACCGAACTTTGAGAAAGAAGTGAAAGAATTGTACTATATTTTTGTAAAAAATAGCAATTTTTCATACCAATTTCAGAGTGCTGAATTTGAATATTTTTCACGTCTAGACGCAATAAGATAATCCAAAAATTCTTTCAGTATGTTATTTTGAAATATATAGCAAATTACAAAATACTTTTAGAAAATTTTTAGCTCATATACCTCGGGACTTATTCCAGAAAAACGAAAGAAAGTCGAGGCAAAAAATCAAAAATTTAAAATTCAAGTGTAAATATCTTTTTAACTGTAAGAGATAACTTGGGTTAGTGAGCTTATTTTTTTCTTTATCTTGCCAAGCACTTTACAGAAATATAAAATTCTTTAAAATCGGACTTCATTTGTATAAGTTACGATTTTTTTAAACTTTTACATACTCGAGGTAGTCAATTTTGACACCCTGTAGATTTTCTTGTGTTATCACAGGGTGACTACAAGATAATTTTTCTCAAAGCTTAGATCCTCCTCTGCAACTCTTTCATACATTTCAATTTAATCCAACCAGTAGTTTAGGAGATACAGATTTATTACCAAAAAATTTGCGTTTGACCCCACTGTGCGACGTCAATGTTATGGAGATTTAAGATAAAAATTTATAAAAAAAATTGCCAAAATTCTATTTATAGTCCTAAATCAAAAATCTACAATGGTGTATCTTAAATACAAATTAAAAATATAGCGATATGTTAAGTATGCGTAGATATATTAGCGATTTAATAATTATTAAATTTTTAAAATTTGTAAAGTTTTTAATGATTCATCCATTTATTGCAAAATTAATCTTTTTTTAAATAAGTCATAGGACAATTTCATTTATATACATTTTTTATTTGCACTTAACTAAATCTCTAAAGTTGAATTAAATGCAAAATCGTACTTTTTTCGAATGCCATATTGATTTTGATATAGGGTATTAAAGCAGATATAGATTGCCATATTTCATTGCCAACTTTAATTAGCGCTTTGTGTGTGCCTCGACGATTAATGTTAAACTGAAAACATTGCATTCTTAGCCCATGAAAACCCTTGTTGAATATTTTGAGTGAAATCATATTTTTTGCGTAAGTAAAACTTATCACAAGAACTTATTTAAAATTGACTCATAACGCCAAAATCTGCTATAACAAAATATGCAAAAGTTCTGATTTTTTTTAAATGCCACAATGATTTTAAAATTTTATTTGGAAACCTTCTTTGATCACGCCATACTTTAGCTTCACGGAAATAAATAATGAATTAAATCCATTGTATCAAAAGCTTTAGGAATTAAGTTCCAGAATTAATTATAATGAATTTATTTGAAAAAATTACTAATTCTATATGATTTAATTTAAGTTTAAAAAGTGAATTAAAGAATTAATTCTTTCGAACCTTTGCTTACGCTAAAACTTATTTGAAGAAAATAATAAATATTGGAAAGAATTTAAAATTTCAAATAAATTTCAGTCAAATAGTAAAAATAGTATTTGAGAATTGTTGTAATGGAATCATGTTGGTCCTATTTATCGCAATGAATGAATATGGGTACAAGGATATTCGAACATAAAAATATGGTACAGGACTCCATTAAAAACATGTCAGATCTTGATGTCGAGTATGTCCAGACGAATGCAGAAAGTTGTTAGTCTTTCCTTATAATTACCTAACAATTTTTTATGAAAACTACTAGTTTTTAATTTACGTATTTTTCTTTTAAGTGTATCTATGATTATGAGCACAAAAATTATGACATTAACATATAACCCGAAATAATTTATGACTTGTTTAGCTTCCTTTATATTTTCTTAATCGATCGATTTTTCATTCTTTAATGAACGGAAAGGTGGGTTTTTTTATTCCTTACATAAAGCGAACTTAGTTGTATCTATTATTTTGAGCATAATTTTATATACTTACTGTTTGTTCGTATAAGTGATTTCTATTAATAATTTATAACACCAGCACGTATACACATTGTTATTCTCTGTCAATAACAACAAATTGCTCATACGCAATGTGACACTAGAAAAAAATACATGAATAAGTAATAACAATAAGTTAAGAAAACAATCATTGTTTTGACCCAAATAAAAAAAAGAAGAAAAAAAAAACTGACAGCTAAAGTAAAAGCCAAAATATGAAATCAATACTTTAAGTAGTAAATAAATATATTATTTATTATTGGCGGATGTCTAGATAATGTTAAGATAATGATAAGAGTTCCTAATTAAGAAAATGACAGTGATTTAGGAAATAAAATTTTGCAAATATGTAGCTAGAAATTAGAATGAATAGAAGTATAAATGTAATTAAATATTAAAATGTTTTTAAATTGTATTAGAAAGAAAAAAGTATATACTTCATATGAATTCAGAGCAAAATTGTGTAAGATTATAAGGATTTTAATATGGCGCTCGATTCTGTGGTCTAATATCTAAAATTCTAAATACCTACAAACTACACTTACATTCTAAGTGTTTATTTTTACTGTAGCACCGTGTTATTAAAAACAACAGGTAAACAATATTACCATATTTAAGTTTCAAACATAATTAAATGACGATTTTTAGCTTTTGAATATTGATTTAAAATATTTATTCCATAATTTTTATTTTTATCCTACTACCTTGAGTTACTTCAAACCACCTAATAAATTATTTATAACATTTTATATAGAACAAATTTTTATTTAAATTATTCATTCCCCGCTTGTTTTAATATACGATGAGTGTAAAAGTAATTTTATTCAGTAACGAGAGTTTTAAATATTTAAAAATGTATTTGTATCAGAAAAGCAGCAGGTAAATACAATGCAAAACCACTTTAAACTAATCAAACTTACAAACACAGTGTTGAACAAAATATTTAAAACTGAAAATGATTTTTAAAAAGTTAAAAATATTTGTAAACTAATTATTTGGAATAATTATTTTATCTTGTTTTCATAAACTACTTTTATTTTCTAATTAATACTTAAAATAATTACTAACTAAAAATTTTATTGAAAAACAAGTTTTAATAAAATAAGTAAAAAATTCAAATGTTAAACACATTTGCAACTCTTAAGTACTCTTCAGATACAAATGGAACTTTTTTCTAAATTGACAAAATATTACAATTTTTAAAGGAAAATATGATTATTGTTTATTTTGTGTAAATGGCTTAAATTAGCAAGAGATTAAATAAATGAATTGCAAATGTTTTGTGCAATTTAACTGTGGCTTTACAAATAAATAATTAATTCTGGTAATTATAAGTTAAAGGTATAGTTACTATTTAGTTGCTGCACTAAATATAGTTAATAAACTTTAGAAAATTCTAAAAAAAGACTATATAATATATAATATAATATAAATATTTGGGACGCAAAAAATAAAAAACAAAACTAATTTTAAACATTATTGACCACTACTGTATAATATTTAAATAAGCTTATACTTATGCATGTTAGAAACACTTTAAAATAATCAACCACTTGTAATCAACATAATATATTATGAGTCTGCACATGAAAGTAATTTAGTTTTGCTAAAATCAAAAAAATTAAAAAACACGACCTACGTTTTTTAAAATGTGGACAATAACGGTAGAACTTATTTAATTCAATCTGGAATAAGTTTCTTAAACTTTTCATATATTTCTCACTTTTGCCCCAAAAAGTATGCACCAAATAAAATAATTTTCCTTAACCCATTTCAAATAACTAACCGATCCCGTTGAAATAAATTAATAACATTTGTTATGAAGTCTATTTTAGTAATTTTGGTAATAAAATCGAAAAATTTGTATGTTGCGAAAACGCATCAATGGTCAATTAGGGGTATGTTGTTGCACTTATATAAGAAGCAGACGTTTAAACAAATTTAGTGAGAAAATTAGTTTTCTTTTGTCATTTAAATTTAGTTTTATGATTATTTCACAAATTATGTATTAAACATATCAAATATATATATTATATATGTAAGGCAAAAAAAATTGTAGATGGATCATTCCAATTTAAATTTAAAGCAATTAATTAATGATGTAAAAACGTAAAATAATTTGACGGTGTAACACCAAATAATTTATTATAATGCATAAAAAATAATTATTCTTTCTGAAATATGTTACACGTTGAAATATTTGGAATATCTATGCACATTATATTTGATTATATGTTTCGATTAGGATTTAATTATGGTGGTCAGATACCTATTTTTGGTCCTTCGTACAGGCGGTATAATCCGATGTCAAGTTTTTCTTTGATCAATTAACTTTGTAAAAAAAAGTGAATATTTTCTTATTTCTGATGTCTTGGCTATCGTTTTTCCAAAATTTTTCGAATGATTTTTTAAATCAAAAAAAAGTATATTTTATAGACCTCTTTTTGATCTGCTCTATCGGGGCTAAAAGTTCCTCGGAATTCTAATTTTTTTTCTTAACCCATTAATGCCCACTGTTACGTATATGTAACACGACAATGTTTAAGTTTAAAACTATATTGCCAAAAAAAAAAACGGAATAATAAAAAACTATATAAACTGTTATGAATTGTGTAAATTAATATTCGTCCTGCATCCTCAACTGTTTTATATTGTAAGCAAAAGAAGTAAAAATCAAAAATAATCATTATGAATTGAGCAAAAAAATAAAAATCAAAAAATAATGATTATGAGTTGAGCGAAAAAAAAAAATCAAAAATAATCATTAATATTGATTTTTTCATAAAAATCATTCCGGATTCCGATAGAACCTGTTCTGAAGATTACATTCCTGTATTTAACACTTTTATCCGGTGGTTCCTTGTATCTGATTTTTTTGTTTAAAATTTCAAGAATAATGATTATTTTCTGTCCCTGGTCGTAGAATATATTATCTCTTTTAGTTTAAGAGATATTAAGCTTCAAAAATTAAAATTTTTACTTTTTAGCCTGTCTTGGCGAAGTTTTTTCGCTACAGTGGGCCCCATTGTTTTTTCTTATTTCACTAAAAACAAATAGAAAAGTTGTGTAAAGAAAGAATTTTGAAAAAATATTTACGGAGTCAAAAGTTACAAGCATTTAAATTTAAACTTTCAAAAAAAGTTTTTTTTGCCAAAAAAGTGGTAAAATTCTTTTTCTGATATATAAAAATTTTCTTAAATAACATATATAGTATTTATATTTTTCTGAAAGATAACTAAACACAAAATACTTTAAAGCATAAAAAGCTTTTAAGAATCAATTTTTGCGAGAACCAAATTTGAATTATGTTTTCCAACTAATTTCGAATTTTCGCCTTAATTTCTCAAATCGCAAAGCTGGAATCAAAAAAATTATACTTTTTGTTAAGTCTAAAGTGTTTTAATTTTTTTCGCAAAAGAAATTTTCGATCCCCGTTATCGGTTGGAAAGATATAGCAAAAAAGTAAAAAATCCCATTTTTGTAAATTTTTTTCAAGCTTTTTGGAAATTACGGGATTTTTGTAGACAAATCGAAAAAAGTGAATAGCGTTTTGAATTAAGCATCAAAAAATCTACTTATGTATGAAATCTTATTCAAGCAACAAGAAAGAATTCCATAATGAAAAATTAAAAATATGCAAAAAGTCTTTAACAAATTTTCGTATTGTTAAATTTTTTATGTATATTTGAAAAGAAGATCAAATTTTCTAAACATAATTATTTACATTTCTTTTTTTGAATCGCACACTGTGCATCGTTAAAAACATACAATTTTAGTTTCAGTTTTAATTTAAAAAAATTTATAATGTTTTTATAGTATATAACCAAAATTAATTTAAAAAAATGTGCAAAAAGTGCTAAGAAAAAATGCCAAAAATAATTCGAAAAGTGCTAGAAAAACATTACTGGTAGTAATGTCATTAATTTTATATTTAAAGAATTATCACGAGAACTAGAGTTAATTAACAAATAACTTTTAATAAGCTTAAAATGATCACGTGTATCTAACTAAATCAGCGATATCCAAAAAGAGAGGCACTAAAATGAGTATGTGTTTGTACTCTTTAAATAAGAATTGCTTACATGCATTCACATTCTACATATTTAAATGAATGATTTTTGCTTTGTTTTTTTATACTCACCATCAAAAAGATGGAGGGTATATTGATTTTGTCATTCCGTGTGTAACATGTCGAAGGAATCATTTAAGACCCCACAAAGTATATATTTTCTGGGTCCTGGTTAGATTCTGAGTCGATCTAGCTATGTCCATCCGTCTGTCCGTCTGTTGGAAGCAGGATAGGGCTCGAACGGGACAACGTAGGGGGACGAAATTTGGCACAAATATTTGTGTTATATAAGAATTGTTTGTGCAAAATCGTTTAATGAACAAAGAAGTTATGGGCTAAAAACTAGAAACACAGGGTGCCCGTTTCATACTTTTCTGATGATATTTTTGAAACAAAAGCAGTACGACAACGAAATTTCGTATACATAGTTTGGGGGTCGATATAAACTCGGAAACAAAAAATGGGCGTGGTCCGCCCACTTTACCGCCCACTCCCCATTTAAGGTGAAATTGCGTTCAAATAGTTCAATGACCAATGTAAACTCGTAAACAAAAAATTGACGTGGTCCACCCACCTCCCATATAACATAAAATTTGAAAATGTTGATGGTGGGTATTTACACTATCGGACAAAATAAAGTGCGGTTTTTTACTCTTGCTATGTAGTTCATAATTATTGTCTTCGCAGTATTAGGGTTTCTGGCCCTCAATTTCTTATTATTTTCATTCTAAATTGTAATTTATTATAATGAAATGGCTTTTTTGACCTCAGATTCTAAAATATTGCACTTTAAAGACAATTACTTTAATCTTAATTAATTTTCTCTATCTGGAATCAAGAAATCTTACTGGATTGTGGTCGAAGACTTACTGATAATATGGCCGAATTTATCCTTATTTTTCAAATGCAATAATAATTTTAATAGAATTTAATGAATAGAATAATAAAATTTAGCACTTCTTAAGAATATGCCTTCCATTTTTTATAAAAAAAATTTTAAGGAAATAATGTAGTGTCACTTTATTATGTCGCACAAAATGCATGGCCAACATCACACTTTTGCCCCAATCTCGAAACACACATTTTTCAAAAACTTCTTTTAAAGAATATAATATGACAAATACCTGGACACCAACAATGTAGACCATTATTCACCTAGAAGACAATAATTATGAACTAAATAGCAAGAGTAAAAAACCGCACTTTATTTTGTCCTATAGTGTAGATTCGGCCGAGCCGAATATAACATTCGCGCTTGTTTTTTTTTTTTTTTGCCCTCTCAGCTGAGTGTTTCGTTGACGTCCGTGTTTTGTCTTTGTAAAAAGCCGATTATGTTCGCGCCCTAGGGATAAGTTTTCTATCATTGATCTAAGCTAACAGGCAATTCGTGCGCAACACGATCATTGTCGAACTATAATATAGAATGCGCTTAAAAAATTTTGTGCATACAACTCAGCTTACCGAAATTAAAAAATGGGATTAAATGTTAATTCTCCTAAATTTTAAATTTTAGAGAAAATATAATTTTTTTATTAGTTTTTAATAAGATATTTAACATTTTCTGAAATACCTTCCATAACATTTTTATTGATTACTTTTGGATTCAAATCATTTTAAACTCTATTTTATTTTTTAGTATTTTTTACTATGACCCAATACATAAGCCTTAAAGTGTGCTCCATTTAATTTATGCTTTTAAATTTTTAATAAAATTTGTTAAAAAATTGTATCTTTAGTGTTCATAACTTTTTATTGAAAACAAAAATTAAAATGCAAAAATTATTTGTTGTTTTTTATAAGTATGATTGCTTCCTGTAAGTTCTACATTATACTGAATTATTTAGCAGAGACTTGTAGCGTGTTAAAAGATATTTAAACAGAAAAATAAACATAACACTAACACCATTATATGTATACAAATACATATACAAATATTGACTTCATTAGTGCCAATTTATTGGCAGTGGTGTTGGTTACACACCGTTTTGTCGCCATTTTTAATGTTGTTACTTTAACAATATTTGCTGTTCAAGCAAAATAAAAACTTATATCCTTTTTTGAGGTTTTTGTTTGTTGCCATAATGCTTAAAGACTTTGTTGAGCACAATGGGAAAACACTGTGTGATTCTTAATTTTTTCTCTCTCTATTTACCATTTGCTTAAGATTTTCAGCGACTTTAATATTGCTCTCATCAAAGACGGGTGTATAATACGAAAAAAAAAGATAAACAAAAACTGCTGGCGTCATGTAAACATACATTAATACATACAAATACTAAAACAAATTCTTATACAGAATAAAAAAAATTACTATGTTTTTATGTTTTTCACCTGCGTAGCAAATTAAACATTAATGCAAAAAAAAAAAACAGTGGAGCAAAGTGATTTCAGTTGTATTAAGAAATTTCTTATATCTATTAAAATTGTTTATATATTTATTTTAGTAATAAAACTAAATTTGTATTAATTATTTTTATTTATAATTTAACTAGACTTTATTTTTACTTTAAACGGCTAAACTTTTATGAATTTGTTTAACAACAAATATTACGAATAGATTTTCATTTTCCTAGCATTTTTTTTATTCCACAAATTTTCGGTTTCAACACCATCAAAGTCAAGCAAACACTAAATTTGTTTATACAAATGTATCTCTTCGTCAAAATAATAACGCAAAGAATTGAGAGATTTTTAAAAAGAAATAATAAAAAAGGACATGCGCTTTAATTTGCTCTTAAAAAATATTTACTTAAAAATTCTCTTAAGTTTCTTTAAATCAATTTTGAAATATAACATATGTGACTTTCAACAAGTTATATGTAGAGTAACGAAATGTACACAACTATAAAATATAATCGTATACATACATACATACAAACATATTTAAAATATCGTAAAAGGCACACATATACAAAAATTAGACAAAATATTTCTTTGAAAGTTAAGTAAACACCTAAGGCAATTGTGTTTATGGTAAAACTTAATAAGAAGTCTAACTTTATTGAAAAATATATAAAATATAATATGACAAAGTAAAATTTATAAACACCCTACCTTATTATGTGAAGAATAAAGGCTACACGTAATCTCTGGAAATTGAAAACTGATTTGGTGTCCGAACTGTTATTAATATTTAAAACAATTCTTTTCGAAATACAGAAACCAAATTTTGTATGAAAACACTTACGTTTTCGTTCGATTTGTCATTCGACTCATTGTTCGCATAGAAGAGTGATAGAGAAACCCAAGTCAGTTTTTGTTGGCTTAGAAGGTGTTAGAATGAATGCTTTCGTTCGACATAGAGAAACAGGCTATAAATAAAATCTTTGACTATATGTTCTAAAATCCCGAAAAATCAAACATTTTAATGTGTTCCAAAGAGTATGCCATTAGGATTTTTTCGGTTCTTTGGGAGTTGAGAGATTAGGTTAGGTTATAAGGGTCGCACGCTATTGCGAGTGCACTGGGAGGCAGGGAAGAAGTCTCCTCTCCCCTACTATAAACAAAACTAACGTTCCGTTGGTCCACCGTGAACCAAACCGTATTCCTAACAAACCTAATCAGATTTGAAACAACCTGGATCATAGAAGAGTTGACTACCGAGGATTCTCAGTCTACGCTTTTTCAGTACTGGACATTCGCATAACAAGTGTTGTACGGATTCTTCCTCTTCCTCATGTAAGCAGCTTCTACAAAAGCTATTTCCTGAGTAACCTATATGTTCTGACATACGCCCGATACAGTGCCCTATGATAATAACTACAGGAAGCCTTATCGATGACCCATCAAGTGATAGTAATGCTCTAGTTCTGCTTCATGGCCGGAGTGGCCAGAGAGTCCTTGACAGTCTACAAGTGGTCACCAAGGACCACATGAGTTCTATTTCATTCACCGCCCATTCCTCAAGAGTATTGGATACCGCAACGAAGAAGGGGAAAATGTCCTCGCAAGCGATTGCCCCGTCCAAAGACGATGCATTTACTGAGCATTCATCCGCCATTTCGTTGTTTAGTATACATGTATGACCCGGAACCCATATCAGCTCCAGCCGAAAGTGTCTCAGCTGAGTTAAGAAGCTTATACAGTCGTCCACAAGTCTCCGTTATAATGGGAGAATTCAGAGCGTTGATTGCGGCAAGGCTGTCCACATATATATCAATGTTCGAAGCACAGAATTGAAATTCTTGAATTCGCTTCGCTGCCATGTCGATAGTGGCCTGGAAGACAGTACACAAATTGGGTAATCTGGGAGCCATCGAAATGTTTAAGACATCAGAGAAAATACCCGAGCCATTGCCAGTATCCATCCTCGATCCATCAGTGAATACAGAGATTGCATATTCCTTAAAAACGGAACTTGCTAACCACTCTTCTCTACTTATTTTTTTTTTTTTTTATTTATTTATAATAAAGTCTATAGATGAACTCCTTACAGACTATGAGAAAATATAGATGGGATTAATAATGTCAAAACTTCTATCAAAATCAATTTTCGGTATCAAAAAATCGATTCCCTGTATAAGAGTTGATCTGCCTATAACATTCAATATAGAACCATGGCCAACGCGATTGTGCCTGAGTTCGCCCTACTCTTTTAGTCTTACAGCGGAATATTTCTAATGAAAATATCAAGGGGAGGAATGTCAAGGATAGTCTCCAAACAGGCCTGGGAACTGGAACTCATTGCACTAGTGATTGAGAGACAAGCCAATCTGAATATAGATGTGTGTCTTCGTGCCTACTAACCTGCACTATACAAGAGCTCCATAGGTAAGAATTGGTCTAATAACTGCAGTATACATACATCCAATGGACAATATATGGTTTGAGACCACATTTTTTCGCGAAGGTTTTCTTGAATGCATAGAAAGCACATAGTGTCTTCTGCATAACACTCTCAGCATAACGTTTCCATGAGAGCTTAGAGTCCAGAATCACTCCAAGATGCATGGCTCTTTTTCGAGAGTTCCAGGGTGATACTATCAAGACGTGGTAGCTTGAAAATCGGAACCTTATAATTTCGAATAAAAAGCACTAGTTCGGTTGTAGCATTAACTTCCAAACTGTTCTCCCTGGCTCATGTTAGTAGAACGCGCAAAGCTGATTCCATCAGTTCACTAATTGTGTAGAGAAATTTTTCCCTGATGAGGAGTTCGTTGTGTTCGAAAAGGGCTTGGTTCACAACAAGGTTCCACAAGAGTGAAGATAATACTTCTCCCTATGGAGTGCCTTTTGTCACTACTTTACCCTAACTACTCAAACTTAAGTGGACAGCATGTTCCCTGTCCAGTTCCTTATCCGCCGATCAACTCCTAGGCCATCTAATGGCACCCTCTATATCTAGAAAGGATGACATCAAATACTCTTTTCTGCCAAGCGTATCTTCAATCGTACCGATCACGTCATATAGTGCCGTTTCCACCGACCTGCCTTTGAGGTAGGCATGTGATGACCTGCAAAAAATCTTCAGTGATAGAATGCCCCTGACATGAACATCAACTAGTCTTTCCAGACGATAACAGACTAATCGGCCTATAATCCTTCGGGATACTGTGGTTTATTTTTCCCGCTTTGGTGATAAATACTCCTGTAACCTTTCTCCATTCCCTAGGAATATATCCCAATTCAAGACTACCCCTAAATATCCGGATCAACCATGGCATTAATAACTGATATACATTTTCTGCAGTATCGCCTGAAAGATTCCATCTGGCCCTGGTGACTTGTAGGGTTCAAAAGAAAATATCGACCACGCTTTCCACTATCAACTATAAAAGCTACTAATTCACTAATGTGTGTTGGTGACTCTGGGAGGTTTTCAATTACGGACACCTCGTTCATATCGTATAGTTCCAGAGTCTCCTTACTACTCTCGGTAAAGGTACCATCCGGGTTCATGAGGAAACCGGGAGTGCCAGGATCCTTGAATAATACTTTACGTAGCCTTGATGCATCCGTAGTGCTCTCCAAGTCTCCACAGAATCTTTCCCAACCTAGTCTCTCTTTTGAAAGTATAGAAACTGCGACGATAATTATCCCAATTCACTGAAGTTGTGGGGTTGCTTTTATTAGAGGTCAAATATTTATAGTTTTCCAAAAACCATTTTGTTTAAAGTTGGTTACGTAATTTTATAAAAAATTCTCCAAAAATTAATTTACGACATAAATATAAAAAATCAAATTAAATTAAAAACTTTTTCTAAATTGACTAATTTTGGATAGGGCTTGTAGGGATTTCACTTTACACGCATTTGAAAAACTTTAAAAAAACAACCTAAATATCTCTTAAGCTCATGCTACACAAGTAAGCATTTTTTGTAGAGATTAACAAGGACTACCTATAGGATTTTTTTTACCCACCATCAAAAAGATGGAGGTATATTGATTTTGTTATTCTCTGTGTAACATGTCGAAGGAATCTGGGTGTTGGTTTGATTCTCTAGCTATGTCCGTCCGTCTGTCCATCTGTTGAAAGCAGGATAGGGCTCGAACAGGACAACGTAAGGGGACGAAATTTGGCACAAATATTTATCTTATTTAAGGTTTGTTTGGTATTGGACAAAATCGGTTAATAAACAAAAAAGTTATGGACTAAAAACTAGAAACACAGGGTGTCTGTTTCATACTTTTCTGCTGATATCTCTTAAACAAAAGCATGTACGACAACCAAATTTTATATAAATAGTTTGAGGGTCGATATAAACTTGGAAACCAAAAGTGTGGTCCGCCTTACGTAAAATTTTAAAAAGTTGATGGTGGGTATATAGATTCGGCCGAGCCGAATATAACATTCACGCTTGTTTTATATTCAAATCATAAAAAAAATTTTGGCAAATTTAAAAAAAAATTCATACCTGAAGTGACAAACTTTGGTCTACCCTACCTGGGGTGGTAGAGGGCCGGTTCACAAGTTATAGTATTATATAAATCTAATAATTGATTTATATAATTCTGTTTCTCAAAAATTAAATTTTTTATAAAAATATTATTTTAATTCCAAGAATTAGAAAAACTAGAAACTTAATTTTTTCATAGCTAACATAATTCGCAATTATATTCAAAAAGATCAAAGTTAATATATTTTATTGGACCAAAACTATGCTACTAAAAAAGTTAACCCTCATTTTCAGCTATTACCTCATTTCCAAAGGAAGAAGAAAAAAAAATTACATAAAAGTCACCAAAAATACATTATGCATGCCATATTTTTTCTTTTACATCCGCAATTAGTTTTACTTAACACGCCATGACCACCAGTACGTAAAACGTAAAAAAGATTTAGTAAAACTAAAAAAGCACTCATAGCAGAGTATTTTAAAACTTAATATGCAAATGTTTTTTTACCGAGATAGTAAAATAAAAAATAAGTACTAAAGAATATTAACATAATCTTATCAAATGTTGGTAAAAAGATATTTTAAAATTAAATGTATTATTTATATTTTTTATCAGTATGTAAAATAAATTTTATTTTACTTTTTTTAACTTTCTGTCTTAAAACTAAGAAGTAGTAAAGGTTTAAAGAGCTTTAGATTTTATATTTAAAGCGACATTTACCAGTAAATTGTGAATAGTTCGTTTAAAGAAATAAACATTTTAAAAGAAATTTGAATTTTTTGACACAACTTTTTAAATATTTTCAAAAATGTTAAGCAGATTTAAAATTAACGTAGCTATAATAAACCATTAATACTTTATTCTTGGTAACTTGAATATAATTATAATAAATGGAGGCAATAAGTATTAAACTATAGCTTTTATTATTGAACACAACTGTTAGAATTTAATCCTTTTCACATAGTTTTAATTACAATTAATGCCACAACATTCTTGCATAATGATTAAAACTGCCACAATACAAATGAAGGTTAGTAACACTACATCAACTAATTTTAAAGAATTTTAACATGTTTGTTTAATTAAATCATAATTACTTTATCTTCCACATGTAATTAAAAATTTAAATTAATTAAGTAACGAAAGAAAGATAATACTGACCTACAGGTTTTAACAATTAACCCTATAATTATTAAATGGAGTATAGGCTACTACTTATTCAGCAGCTTAAAATTTTCTGGTGAGTGAATAAATGTTAAAGTAAATGCCTCCAAGTATTTGCATGTGAATATGAATGGAAATTGTTAAATCGCTATGAAATCATTCGTAATGATGACGTGCTATGGCATGCTGTAATTTAAATATAAATTCAGTCACAAATAATCTAGATTAAATTTACTACTTAGTAGTACCTAGAGTATTCAAAACCGAAAACCGGTTAACCGATTTCCGGTTTTTTTCAAGCGCTGTCGGTTTCGGTTTTTTTGTAGTTTTCGGGTTTTTTCGAAACCGGTTTTTTATAGGCGGTTAACCGGTTTTTTAAAAACCCCATTTTATTTAACTTTTTACTTAATTTTACTCAGAAAAACAGTAAAAAAATGATAATAAAAATAAAATATGCAATACTAATGACAACAATGTTATTTAATTAGACAATTGTCTTTAAATAGTTGAAATAAATGGAACTATTGAGTTTGAATTAAACAATTAGTGCCTTAAAATTATTGCTTTATAACTTTTTATGTACATTGAAAATTTATCATTATTTATCCTGATATAGATCCAGCAAAAAAAGAACCGAAAAAGTTATGATTTTAACATTGTGTTGTCATTGGAAGGAAGTACTTAGTGGTGAAAAAGAGCTGCAGAAGTTCTTTTTTTAACCCATGGTTGGTAGGATATTATTCTTTTATACTTCTTGTTCATCGTTTTTGAAGCACTTTTCTTAAAACTATGTTTATAAAATTTGTTAATAAAAATTCTGTTTTTGCCCTATTAAATAATAATAAAAATACTTTAAAATGTGTACAATTTATATTTTGTTAGAAATTATTACCATTATTTCCCGATAAAAATTAATTTATTTTCACTTTTTTGGAAGTAAATAATAAGAACTTCCAAAAAAGTTTCAAATATGCACTTTGTTCCACTTCTTTTTGGGAGAACATTATCGTTTTTTGCTGGGTATGTATAGTATGCCGAATTGCCCAAAATCCTATAATTTAAAAAGTTTTGGACCTTATTCAATAAATAGTTAAAGGATACTGAATACTTAAAATTACACACATTATAGGAAAAAATGTAGCCAAATATACAGTAAAAAGTATAAACCAGTAAGAAATCATTATCTCAAATTTAAAACTTTCTTTCATAAAAGAAATAAAACCATATATTGGTTTAATTTTTATAAATAGAATTTTATTTATTATATTTTTTGTTCTCTCTTCTTAGTATTTCAATCACAAAATTAATTAATTTTTTTTTTTTTTTTCGAGAAGACATATTTTCAAATACCAGGGTTAGGAATAAAGTATTAAAGAAAGGTAATGAATTAAAACATATTTAAAAACAAAGTCTATTTTAAATTCAAAAATATATATACATATATTCACATATATGTATATATATTTAATATATAGAAATTATTCACACCAAAATTATTATTTTTTCAGATTAAAACTTACATGCGTATAAATTTCGGCTTTTGTTAAAAAAATCACAAAAACACAACATTTTCAATAAGAAATTTTAATGACTGAAATCCGGTTTTTTCAAAAGTCCAAAACCGATCAACCGGTTTTTCTAAAATGTGATTTTTCGGTTAAACCGAAAACCGGTTTTCAAAAAAAGTCGATTTTTTGGATACTCTAGTAGTACCTGCATATGTATATTAAATATGATTTATGTAATATGAATTCCAATTAAGTACCCTTGATTATAATGACCTGTGTGTCGTAAATGCGACACTTGTTGGATTAACAGTAAGTACATATGTATGTAGTTGTTATGATACAAATTTGCCTTTAAAGAAAATTTTATTAGAGGGTACTGTAGCTTAAGAAATTAAATTTTCTTGAAAAAAGACTGATATTTTAATTGTGAATAATAAAAAACGGTATAGGTATAACTTTGAGATAATTTTAATTCAAATTTTGTTGGTACTTTATTAAACCAAATCAGACAAATCTCGATATACATATGTTGCAGGGACTATGTAGTGATACCTCATTAACTTTTTATATCACGATTTACTTCGAGAACTAAAGTCAATTCAACAAAAGTATTTATAGGATTTAATTAAATTGACTGGGAAATATCGTAATGCAAAAAAAAAAAAAAAACTCTTTTTGTTGTCTTCTGTAATAAATATATATTACAATATTATAGTCATATTATATATCATTTTAAAGTAAATTGTGTCTTCTTTAAAACTATGTATATATTTTAAAGAAATATAAATATTTTAAAATTTGTATCATACTTTTCTTAAAATAAAGCAAAGAAATGCAAATTATGTTTACATGGATATATTTCAAAAATTTGAACCTGAATATTTTCTAAACGCTTACATGTATCAACATAATTTTTATATATGTTATAAAATATTTAATGAGAAATTGATAAATATAAAGATCAGAAATATATATATACAATTTTACTATATATTTTAAAAAAAATTTATTATTGAAAATATATATTTTCGGAAAATTCCCACGTGTGACTAAATTTACTGGTAAGCTGTCATAAGTTTTTCAAAACCTTTAAAAACATACTGAATTTTCTAATTTAATTCACAGAAATATCGAAATCGACAATCATTTTTTTTACAAACTCAGAAAGTTGAACTTTTCATCCAAAATTGACCATTTTTAACCACCGCTGGATTAAACTACACGCAAAGAAAAAATATGGTTCCTGTGACCATAAACTAAGAGCAACATACTATGATTGTACTATATGATTCCAGGTTACAATAAGTATATTTGTACGTAATCATTATTATGATTCCAATTTATAATTTATTGGTAAGGTTCATAACCTTATTAATAACTTTTAGTAAGTTTTATAACCTTTTCTTAAGTATTGCTTTCAATTTTATCATGTTTTTATCATTTAATAATTCCATGTTATCATATATATAAACTAATTTCATCATATATATAATTCCATTTTATTATATATATTATTCCATTCTATCATACATATGAATTAATTCCATCATAAGTATAATTCCATTTTATCATATATATAATCCCATGTTATCATATATATAATCCTATTTTATCATATATATGATCCCATATTTTCATATTTATATTCATTTGTACCACGATATGTGGTACATTCATCATACTGAATAAAAACAAAACTTGTCAATTTATATTTGTTCATATATAAACTAAATGAGAATTATAACTACTGGACTGATACACAAAAATGTGTATTCAAAAGGCATTAGAAGTTGATGGCTTAATTGTTGTAGAATTAACCAAATTTTTGAAATGAATGGTTATGTAATTAACTAAATTGTTGTAGAATTGACTAAATGATTGGATTTATTCATAAATATGATTCCATATAAACATATTTAAATACATATTATAATTCAGTGAACCATATTAAAATTTTGATTGTGGGTAATCATTAAATGATTAAACATAATCATAAACGTTGCTAGCATGAACACAATATATTTAAATCAATGAAAAACGGCTATATAATCATTGAATAGTTGTGGTGATCATGCTGTAACCATGTTTTTTTTCTGCGTGTATGTTTACAATTTTTTTTTTTTAAATTAAATAAATAAAGTTACTTTTTTGACAAAAAAAAATAATTTTTGATATTTATTTTGAAAAATTTGATTTTGATTTTGAAATTTTTTTCTTGTTATCGAATTGAGATAACTTAAATTTTTTTCTTTGGCTTAACTCATAAAATTATAGAGAATTTGGATGTATTTTTTAAATAATTTAATAAATTTTATTTTAAAAGTTATAGGGCAAAATCGGCAAAAAAAAAGTCACAGTCAAAGATGAGAAATTTCATATTTGAAGTCAAATATCATTTAAACCATAAGAGATAATTAAACACAGTAAGCATATTTTTCTTCGCCTTGCTTAGGAGAATTTAAAAAATTAAAAAATTATTTAAAATCGGTTTATATTTGCAAAAGTTATAAGCCCCGATATGTTTTCCACCCTAGAGGTGGTCAACTTTGGCCCACTGTAGCGCCGTCCATGCTCCAGTTACACATTCCAGCCAACAATATCCTGTAAATATAACTCCTCATCTAACGATGTTCTAAGTTTTATCTAAATCGGTTCAGTGGTGTCAGAGATCCAGACTTATTACCATTTATTTTGCATTTGGCCCCACTGTGTATTGTTCAAAAAACACTTTGCATGAATTTATTACTATAAATTGGATACAATAATAATTTTATATTGTACGATTTTTTATATTTTGCGAAAAATATATGAAACGATTATATTTTTTTCTAAAAATTTTCTAAATTAGTATTGATGACAGTTAATACCTTTCCCGATCCGTCTAAACCAAATATTAAGGCATTTTTTTCACTTTGATTGAAGCACCTCAAAAACATGTATTTTCATTATAATATCCGAAGTTTCAGGTGTCGAAAGAAGTTGGCCAAGCAATTTATTTCGATAAAATGCAACGAAATGATAACCCAACAGTTTAAAGTTTGTGCTAATAATATTAGTGATTTTTTGAAATAATGTGTAAAAGCTGGAATTATTGTATCAGAGAATGATCCACATTCAAATGTTAATTTTTCTTACATCTTAGAAGACTTTTGGTTAACAAATGATTGCGAACCATTCACAACTAAAAGCTCTTTTATATTCCAAATGTACACTAGAAAAGTGTCCGGATCTCCGTGGTAATACGCAAGCGTTTGATTTTAAATGCTTCAAGGAGGTTCAACTTTTATGGGTCTAGATTTCGTCATCTGTTACAATCCCATAAACACGATTCGAATAACATAGATCTAATTTGTTCATGATTTCCTTTTAAAATTCAGCGTGAGTTATTTTTTAATGATTGTTAAATTATATGATTTGAAATAAGAAAAACTGCCCTAGATATTCAAATATTTAGGAAAAATTCATAATGTGTTAGTGGGATTCCTCTATCCAGGACACGCACTTCATCAGCGTTTTTTTAGCAAAACAAGACCTTTACAAAATTCGTTCTTGTGGTATCTGCGTCCACCATTGAATTCCTCATACCAGTTATATAAGCTTACCACGTATGGAGCTTCATTTTCAAAAGCTAATTGAAGTTAACCAATATATTGTTTTTCAGTTAATTCATATCGTAATTTGTAGAAAATAATCGAATGAAATTTTCTTATTTCAAAATTAAATATTTGGATGAAGTGGAATTTTAATTAACTTAATTTCCTCTCAGAAGTGATATAGAAGTCATACAGAATTAGTTCTTAAGCACTAGTTCTTAAAACACTCCTTAAAACGAATTTAGAATCAGAATCCGTTATTAAAGAATCTGAAGGTGTGGGAAGTAACTTTTAATTTTATTCGAACTTTATATGACTATGAATTTATTTAATTTATTCAGGCTCGAGTTCATTTTATTTATTTTATTTCGAAAAAGTATGTTTCACATTTTATTTTGAACTATTTGCAGTTACATATTTTGACACTGAAATTACAAAACTTAAGATCACTGTTAAGAAATATGATGCAAATGAAAAGAGTAGAACGAAATAACCTAAGCATACAAATTATATTAGCATGCTTTTTTTTTAAATTATATTCATATATGTTATAGCGGTTTAATAGTTATTATAGCTAATTGGATTCCTTATAACATATTCCAATCGTAAAGGCATTGATAAAGAAGTCTGTCTGGCAAAATATACGTTAATATTCCATTATTATTGTCCATGAATTTTTTTAAGGCCTTTATAGTGTTAAAGCGGCTCCTTTCAGCAAAAACTGTTTGGCATATAATTCCTCGCATACTCTCGGACAAATTAAGGTCTATGAAAAACTAGCTTATGTCCTATTAGAACAGTTTTTTTCTGCAAACAAACAATTTTTTTAACTCTTAATTTTTGATGAAGTTACATCTCGGTGAAATGTATGGACCAAGTTCCAATAATCCTTTTGTAAGAAAAGGAACGTCTATCATAAATTTCTGTCCCTATAAAACCCTTTAGGAATATTTTATTGTAAGTATTTGCACGATATTCTCTAATAAATTCTACCAGAAATTTGGTAATTATCTGATTTTCTCATCCCGCGGTGTATTTTGTATCAATACGCAAAAGAACCATCTGGTAATACAAGTTAAATATATTATTGTCACTAAGAACAACTTCCTCCAATTTTTGTCCAAAAACGTTTATTTTTGGCGAACGACTGTCTTGGTGCTTTGCGAGAGTACAAAGATTTAAATTTTAGTATCCCTTTTCGCATACTATATGTTAGGATATAATTTTTAAATGTATGAATATGACTCAAATATAATATCAGTTTAAAAATGGTTTGTATTTAGCGAGGCGATATTTCTTTTTTAGTGCGAATTCTTTTTATGTCCATAATATTCTTATTAACATTTTTTTATTTCTTTTTTCAAGACCATAAATATGATAACCTTTATTTCGGATTAGTTTTCAGATATTTTACAAAAAATCCAGCCACATATTCTGTATGCTGTCAACCTGAAGGACTGTTATTTAATTCAATACGTTAAACAGGACATTTCGTTAATTACTGTTACATTAATACAATGAAACCTTTTAAACAATACCGGGTTGAATTACTAGGGAAACATTAATACCAAAATGTGTTATTTTAATTTAATGCTGTCTAATGAATCATGATTATCTCAAAATTTTATTTTGTATGCTTAGGTTATTTCGTTCGGAGTTTTTAAAAATTTTTATATTTTTCCAAATAAACCATATAAAATATTACATTTTCCATAAACCCTTTAATGCACTTAGATTGCAGTGTCTAAAAAGATAATTCATATTTTAATTACATTTATAGGTAGCAAAATATGTAAACTTTTACTCTGTATGCTTAGGTTTTTTCGTGCACTTTTTTAAATAATTCCAAGTTTATAAAAACTATATATTTTAATAATTTCAAACTTGTATATAATGAAAAAAAAAAATATTTGCTTTTATCTCTTATAAGTAATTATGAAATAAATTTGCATATTTTCTAACTAATATTGACTATAAATTGTTTTTTTTTTTTTTCTATTTTTTTTTTTTAACTGAACATTTTATTTATCAAATACGCATCTAATATACTTATATAGGAAAATTTAACTATTTTCCATGCATATTTACATTTCTAAAAATTAATTTCAATATTAAATCCTAAATCTGTGGTCTGGACAGTGCGGTTTGACATAGAAAACAACAAACCTGGAACTAATTGGAAATATATGTAATATGTAAAATATAAAAATAATTTAAATATTTAAAATATAAAAATAAATTAAAAGAACAAAAATACACAAAATAAAAACTTTTAATTGGTTTTAAAAGAGAATTTTAAATATTGTAAAGTTTGTGGTAACACACTTAATATATTTATGCATAAAAATTTATGAATTATATTCAACAATATTATTTATTTTAATACTATATAATTTGCTTAAAATTTAATTATTATTTAAAATGTACATTATTTAATTTTTTAAGTTTATTTTGCAAAATAGTTTAACAATTATGTAATTTACATATATTTAAATAAATCTTGATATAAATAATTAAATACTATTATTGCAATAATTTTACTTAACCGGTAAGCTAACCCATTTGGAAAGTACTTTGAATTTGGGTGAAAACCCATAAACTTTATATGGCAATGTCCAAGAATTATTGTTAAGGTACTTATTATAAACAGTCAAATAAGTATAAAATCGAATAATACAAAACTACAAAATACTACAAAAAATACAAAAGCTACCAAATTACATACTTACAGTTAATCTTTAAGTTATTAAATTTCTTACATAAATATAAAGATATTTGAAATCGGACCTTATTTGTTGAAGTTACTAGTCAACTTTGACACCCTGTAACTTATCTTGTATTAATACAAGGTGACTACAGGATTTTTTTTTTTTTAATTTGGGTCCTCATTATATTTCAATTCGATTAAAGTAGTAGTTGAGGAGATACAAATTGATTACCAAAAAATTCTCCTGCCCACAGACCAGCTACAAACTTATGCTCATCCAAAACAATTATAAAATACCTTAGTAATAACTATGTGAAATTTCATTGAAATATATTTAACGGTTCAAAAGTTACACAAAATTATTTCAAAAAACATGTTAAAACTGCTGTGCACTTATGTATATAGAATGCTGCAGCACACATTTACTATAGAAATTAATGAAAATGTGCACATTTCGCTGATGGGGGGTTAAGTTTCAGTTAGTTTTTAAACGATTGTGTAAAGTATTTATACAAATATATTGTATCGTTAGAAAGGTTATTACTTGAAAAATAATATATAAATAGTATACTATTAGAACTAAATTTTTTCCTTAAATTGATCACAAAACGTAAAATTTTTGTGTTTAGTGTTATTTTTCAAAAAAAAATTTAATATTTGAATTTATATAAAATATATATTAATAAAGTTATCATTATGAAATTTTAGTATAATATAAAAAAAATTGTCCTTAAAACAAGAGTATAAATATACATCCACTTTTTTATTCCAAAATACTCAAAATTCTAGTTCGGGGAAAGCTTGTTTCAAAAATTGACTTTTTTCAGTAAAATAGTCACCCTGTCATTAAAAGAGGCGTGGCTTATTAAATATATTTTTTTTTGTTTAGCTATCATATGTAGGTATGTAATCAAGGTATTTCTTTTTTTAATTTCAACTAAAAAATCAAAGATTAAAATTAACGATATTCTGACAGGCCTAGCGGGGAGACTGTTATCCCAACTGCCCTCGGATTTATTTTACGTGGATTTATGTTAAGCCTTCTTTTAGGAACATGAAAAAAAATGTATGGTCCAGAGGAAAATTTTGAAAAAAAATCACAAAAAACCAAAATTTTTTTCAATTTTCTATTTCAAAATAATATAACTTTTTATCTAAACCACATAGGTATATGATCTTTGCATGAAAATTATTTAAAATTTTGTACAAAATCCAGAGAATATTTTAGGAAAATTTTAGAACTCAAAGTTAAAAAAAAAAACTAAAAAAAAGCATGTCCAAAAATGGGTCACAATTTTTCGTTGGTCTAAATATCTCTTAAAATAAAAGAGATAAACCACACATATAAGCGTATTTTTTTTAGAGAATTATAATCTATGTGCAAATTTTTTTTTTTTCAATCAAATCATAAATTAAATTTTGGGGATTTTTTTTTAAATGTTCATACCCGAGGTTGCCAATTTGGAGGTCCACCCTCCGTCCCCCAGATCCGCTAAGAACCTGTCCTCCTCCAAATCAATTGGCATACACTTCAGGATTGTCCGTGAGAAATTTTATTCAAATACGTCCAGCAGTTCTATAGTTACAAAATTATTTCCAAAAAATTTCGTTTTGGGACCACTGTGCGCGAAAAACCCCTTTTCAGTACAACTAACTATTGATTATTTTAATTAGGCTTTTATTTCTTAAATTGTTTGTTAGAAATTGTTGTTGAAAGATGCTTAATACACTTTTTTTCATTTTCCAAAAGACGAAAAATAATTTTTTTTAATTTGATGATCCTGGCGAAAGGATACAAAATGCTCCACTTTAATGTACCTCAATAAGTATGTAATATTTTAATCACTCTAATTTCTAGTATAATTTATATATTTTCATATAAATATTGTATTTATATTTTTTCTTCTACTTAAACTTTATCTTCTTCTTTAAATTTTAATCCATCTTATAGTCTTTATAATAATTTTTTCATAAACGTCTTATGACTTCCTCCTTCCACTAAATAATTACGATAAACACGAGTAAGTATTTAAGGTAATTAATCTAAAATCTCTGTCAAAGTTTTTTTGTTTGACAAGTTCTTTAAAATTTCTTAAAAAAAAACCTAAACAAGGTTTACTTAATCTCCTAAAAACATAAACTTAAGAAACATCTGATGTTGATGTTATCACTCACACTAATTACTTGTCAATGTGGGAATTTACTCACACCTTCGTTAGAACTTTGTTCTTTTAATTCTTATTATTATTTTTTGTTCTTTAACCATAAAACATACAATTTATTGCTGTCATGTCATTAAGGCGTTTTTAATTGCTTCACTTTTAACATTAAATGAAAAATGATGCTAAATGGAACAGCTTTATTTTAGTGTTTTTCTATAAAAGCAATTTAATTGTTCTGGGTTTTTTATATAAAATAATAAAAACGATATAGAAAGATATAGTCGGTCAAACCCGACCATATGATACCCTACACTATCATGTATGTACATCAAAATTCGGGGAGCGGTCTTATATTAGACCTGTGGCCAATTGAGGATCGTTACTTTTACCAAGTGTAAAATAAAATATACAAATACAGAATATTCCAGAATGATTTCCGAAAGTAGGTTTTTATGGGAACTATTATTAATTATGGACCGAACCTCATAAAATTTGGCACTGTGATTTCTATTTAAATAAAACTCATTTGTATCGAACATTAACTCATTTGTATCGAACATTAACTTGATACTTATGCACGTTAAAGTGTTTTCCTGAAGAGGGATTTATATGGGAGCTATAGTCAATTATAGACCGTTATTTGCGTTATTTCTTATTTTAACCATTATCTATGACATTTATATGTTGGAAAAAAAAATATTCGAAAAAACTGAATGAGAAAAATTAAAAGAACCGCCAAAAACGAAAAATCACCAAATCGAAAAAAAATCGCCAAACTGAAAAAACTCTTAAACGAAAAAAACATAAAAATAACTAAACAGAGAAAGCCCTAAAATGAATAAAAACGACACAACTAAAATAAACGCCAAAACTCCATGTGAAGCGCATAGAGGACTAGATTATATGTGCTTTATTTCATCAAAATCAGAGATGGCAAAAATCCGAGCTGGGTCGAATTTTTTTTTTTAATTACCCCTATGATATTTTAGAATTGGCAGGAAAATATTTGAAAAAAAATATATATATTGGAAGGTATTTATTTAATTTACAGATTACAACTGTCAAACGTTCCTATTGAAATTTCTTATTAAATGAGTAAATTTTTCTGGTGGAAAGTAGTGTATACGAAAAATAAGTTTTTTTTGCACTAAAGTTTTTATTTTAATACGATGCACGTTGGGTTGAACAGTCCTCAAAACGAGGATTAATTAAAAAAATAAAGTGTGGATATTGCAATAAATTTTAATACCGAGTAATAGAAAACAAACTGAATTATCATAATCTATGAAATTTATTGTTCTATGTTGTTTACTTTTTTTGATACACTATCTTAAAGTTCAATAATTTTTCATAAATAATCTTATTGTAAATTTTCAAAATCCCAAGTGGGATTTTTGTCAGTTTTTGTAAAACGATACACAGTGGGGTCAAATGCAAATTTTTTGGTAATAAATCTGTATCTCCTAAACTACCGCTCTGAAAGCTTAGATCCTTGCAGACAAGGATCTAAGCTTTCAGAAAAATCATCTTGTGGTCACCCTGTGATAACACAAGAAAATCTACAGGGTGTCAAAATTGACTTCCTAGAGTATGTAAAAGTTTAAAAAAATCGTAACTTCTTCATATGTAGTCCGATTTTAAAGATTTTTATATTACTGTAAAGTGCTTGGTAAGCTAAAAAAAAATAAGCCTACCTAGCAAAGCTATCTCTTACAGTTTAAAAGATATTTACACTTGAATTTTGAATTTTTGATTTTTTGTCTCGACTTTATTTCGTTTTTCAGGAATAAGTCCTGAGGTATAGGAGGTAAAAAATTTTTTAAAAATATCTGGTAATTTGCTATATATTTCAAAATGACATACTGAAAGAATTTTTGGATTGTCTCAATGCGTCTAGACGTGAAAAATATTCAAAGTCAGCACTCTGAAATTGGTATGAAAAATGGCTATTTTTGGGAAAAAATTTAGTACAATTCTTTCACTTTTTTTTATCAAAGTTTCGTTAAAGAAAAAACTTCTTTATTTATATATTTCAAAAATCAAGACTTCATAAATGGCAAATACAGAAATTTTGAACTCATTTAAGCTTGCACCCTACATCAGGCATTGGTCGAAAATGGTGAATTTTGAAAAAAGTTGAATTTTTATCGATTAATAAAAAAAATGTCACGCGAGCTTTTTTAAATTATTTGACAATATATTATCGACAAATAGATATAGAACGATTTGACACTAAACTGCTTCCCGCCCGTCCAAAGACGAATGCAGGAGTGCAGATTTCATGAAAAAGTAAATTTTTTAAACAACTTTTTTTTAACTGCATAAAAAAGCATATTAGCATAATACTTTCGCAACTATTTCTAATTGAGTGTATAAAATATATATTGATCTTTTTCTCCTACAAAAATCATTAAAAAAGCTTTACTAATAAATTTTTGGCAATTTTTCAAAATTAAAAAATATAAAAAAGATATAAAAACTAAAAAAAATAATGTTTTTTAAAGCAAAACTCTGCGTATTTTCCAAAAACTAATAAAATATTACAATAATATGAAAATAGACTTATCTACTAATTCAATGCTGTATAATACGTATATATAGATTGTTTTAAAAGCATTATACTATGGTCTCAAAACTGACAACTTAGGTCAACTCTCACCAAATTCACTGTTTTACAATATTTCCATACGTGCGTATACGTAATACACAATTGTAGTGGCACGTTTTGGTTGTTGAACGAGATAATATTCGTAATAATCGATTATATTTATTAAATATTTTTTATTTTTGAAAAATTGCCAAAAATCGGGTTTTAAAGATATTTTAATGATTTTGCAGTAATTATAGATCGATATATAATTTATACAATACATTAGAAATAATGGTGAAAATATTATGCTTTTTTATGCAATTAAAAAAAGTCGTTTAAAATAATGACTTTTTTTATGAAATCTTCTCTCCTGCATTCGTTTTTGGCCGGGCGGGAAACAGTTTAGTCTCAAATCGTTTTTAATATATTTTTTGATGAAATATCGTAAAAAAATTTAAAAAAGCTCGCGTGACATTTTTTATTAATCGATAAAAATTTAACCTTTTTCCAAAATTTACCATTTTCGACCAATGCCTGTTGTAGGGTGCAAACATAAATTAATTTAAAATTTCGTTATTAAACATTTTTGAAGCTTTATCTCTTGAAATATATAAAAAAATAATTTTTTCGTTAACGGAACTTTGAGAAAAAAGTGAAAGAATTGTACTATATTTTTGTAAAAAATAGCAGTTTTTCATACTAATTTCAGA
Source organism: Protophormia terraenovae (assembly GCA_951394005.1). Classification (NCBI taxonomy): domain Eukaryota; kingdom Metazoa; phylum Arthropoda; class Insecta; order Diptera; family Calliphoridae; genus Protophormia; species Protophormia terraenovae. The sequence goes on from OX596073.1 coordinate 129,959,872, forward strand.
GTGCTGACTTTGAATATTTTTCACGTCTAGACGCATTGAGACAATCCAAAAATTCTTTCAGCATATTATTTGGAAATATATTGCAAGTTCCAAAATATTTTAAAAAAAAATTTTCCTCATATATCTCTGGACTTATTCCTGAAAAACGAAAGAAAGTCGAGGCAAAAAATAAAAAATTCAAGTGTAAATATCTTTTAAATTGTAAGATATAGCTTTGCTAAGTACACTTATTTTTTTTTTTAGCTTACCAAGCACTTTACAGAAATATAAAAATCTTTAAAATCGGACTTCATTTGAAGAAGTTACGATTTTTTTTAAATTTTTACATACTCAAGATAGTCAGTTTTGACACCCTCTTGCTTATCTTGTGTTATCACAGGGTGACCACAAGATATTTTTTCTGAAAGCTTAGGTCCTCCTTTGCAACTCTTCAATACATTTCCATTTAATCCGAGCAGTAGTTTTGGAGATACAGATTTATTACCAAAAAATTTGCGTTTGACCCCACTGTGCGATATTACTTTTTTTAAACAGGTGTATTAAGTTCAGATAGTGGACTATATTTTAAATAAAATTTATTCGGATATATGTTGTATTAATATTTTTAATAATTTTTTAAAGAGTTGTTGGGTACAATTGCATAAAAAAATATATATAGTGATAAAATATAAGACGTTAGCAATAAAGGAAAACATTTCGCCAAAATTTGCCTAAACGAAAAATATTTAATTTTATATTAAAATAAACCAATTTAAATTATACAAAAATCACAATATATTACACTACCAGATGAATCAGGATGAAAATTCAAAATGAAAATTTTAAACAACTGTAGCCTTAAATGTGTAATAAAAATATTTAAAAAATTCTTCGTAAGTTTGGGTCTGTTACTTGAATAAAATATATCTTAAATGAAATAAATCGCTTGATTTACTGCATTATTTTTCCGTCCACTATAAAAATTGCCTTAATTTTTAATACTTTCAATAACATTAATTCTGATATAAAATGCATTTGTCTGTTTTTTCTTAAAACAATCTTATATAATAATAAGTATACTTCAATTTACAGTTTGAGTTATAAATTTATAGCTATTATTCCAAAAGTTACAACAAAAATTATAAATAAAGCGCATTTCCCTGAAAAATAGAAGTAGCCATAACATTAAAAAAAAAATAGTTTTCCAAAATATTTTATTTTAAATTGTAGTATTTTACGTATTTATGAATATCCATTAATAAAAATATATATTTTTTTAAATTAAGGCTTCCACGTATTAATCCTTGTTTTCGCTATAGTTCAAACCACTGTGCGCTGGTAGGGAACTGAAGATCTATTTTAAAATATTTTTTATATATTCATCACATTATTACGTATCGACTGATGGGTCTTTCAACGATTTTTTTTTTCTACGGGACACTCTAATGTATATACAATTAGTGCTACTGAAGAGCATGACACCTAAAAGACTTTATTTATTTATTTATTGTAGTAGAGATTATAAAAATTTTTATTTGTATTTTTAACAACATTTTTCTATATAAGTTACTTGTAATTTAAGGTTTCAAGACCAAAAAAAAAAAAAACAATTCTTTTTAAATTAAATTCCAGAAAATAATTATTTTGTTAAAAAAAATATATCTTGAATAACTTTATGGAGACTTCAAAAATATAAAAAATATTACTATAAAAATGGTACATTTTTGTCTGTATAGTAGATGACGATTCCTTTACATGAAATGCAAAAAAAAAAAAGAAAAAGATGACAATAAAAAACTGTGAAAAAGTCAACATTTTCCCATATAATTGCACCCTACCCTACTTCATGTTCGGTGCGACATATGTTTACGGCATCCGATCACAGAGATTTTAATTTATTTTGACATAAAAAAGAACAATCCTACAGACAGACAGCCAACCGACCAGACGGAAGGACGGACATCGCTAAATCGATTCAGAAAGTGATACTAAGTCGAACGGTATACTTAAAGGTGAGGGTCCGAAGATTTTTTCTGTGCGTTACAATTATCAGCACAAACGCACAATATCCCAACAACCTATGGTGGTGTAGGGTATAAATATTATCTCCAAAGTTGTCGCTAAAATAAAATTATCCATCTTGGTTCATTCCAAATGAACAAATATTAAAAAAAATGGTATATAACTCCTTAGATGGAAAGTATATAAGATTCGACTTTAATTTATCTTTCGTATTTTTTATAATAAGAATTTCTTGAAAAATATTATCATTCATTATTCTAAAAAATATTTAAATGCATAAAAATCTGTTAAAATACAATAGATTCAAAAGGCTATTATTACATTATAAATTTGTAACATTGCACAGTAAGACCTTTTGCAAAATTAATAGTAAAAAATATAGATTCGTAAAAGTTAAAAACACCAATATGTCTTTCATCCACAAGGTGGTCAGATTTAACCCACTGTAGAATCCATTGTGCTTCAGTTAAACACTCCAACAAATAATATTCTGAAAGCCTAACTCTCTCTTCATTGATGTTCCAAATTTCATCAAAATCGGTTCAGTTCACATTGGGTAAACAGAGTCGAAGATGGTGCTTAATTCAGGGAAAGGTGATATCAATATTTATATGATCTTCTTTTATTTTTTATTTATTATTAGATAAAAAAAATATTTTTAGAATTTTAAGATTTTTTTGCAGGCTAATGTCCTTCCGTCCGTCTATACACTGAAGTTAAATGGGTCGAAAATTGTGCTGAATTAAGAGAAAGGTTATCAACGTTTTATTTTTATATTTATTAAAAATATGCATTTTTAGAATCTAACATTTTTTTTTTTTTTTTAAAAGTTATGTCCGTTTTGTCTAATATTTGATAAAGAAAAGAAAAAAGTTTGTAATTTTTGTATGAGTGCTGATGGAATTTTTTTGAATAAAAAAATATTTCTGAAATCGGGCTATATATGCGCACGATTTTTTTCCACAGTATTAAAGTAGACAATATGTACTATTTTTCAAAAACTTTCGGAACAAATATCCTGTAGCATTTTAAGTTGCATTCCTTGAAAGTTGAAAATTTGTGTATTTTAGGACAATTTAAAAAAAAAAATAACTAAAATGTTTGGACAAAATATAATAAACAAATACATGAAGAAAAGTACACTTAAAACCTGAAGTTGTTGGCTCCATTTTAAATTTTTTACTTTAAAATAATTTTTATTTATATATCATATGGTCAAGCCCGACCATATGATACCCTACACCATTGTGTACAGTATAATTCGGAGAGGGGTCTTTTATTAGACATGGTGTAAAATGTGAACCGATACTCATAAGTGTAAAATAAAACATACAAATACAGAATATTACGTTGATGCTGACATTAGTATGAACTTATTCACTTTTGGGTGATTCAAGAAAGGGGGCCTTATAAGGGAGCTATGGTAACATTTTAATAGGATTTATGGCCGTTAAAGTTATTTTCTGAAAAGGGGTTTATATGGTAGCTATGGGTAATTATGGACCGATCTTCTTAAAAGTCGGCACACTTATTTAAACTTATATGAAACTTATATGTGCCAAATTTATGATCGTTAAACCCTTTTCCGGGAGGACATTCGTATGGGGGCTAGGTGAAATAATGGACCGATCATAACCAATTTCAATAGCCTACGTCCCTGGACCAAAAGAAACTTGTGTACCAAATTTCATAAATTTTGGTTCAAAATTGCGACCTGTAGTTTGATTACAAGGTTTACATGGACGGACAGACGGACAGACGGTCAGACGGACGGACGGACATCGTTCAATCGACTCAGAAAGTGATTCTATAAATTAAGGTGGGTCTTAGACCAATATTTTTGGGTGTTACAAACATCAGCACAAACGCATAATACCCTCCCCACCTATGGTGGTGTAGGGTACAAAAAGCACCGAAAGCTTATGAAAATTAAATTTTTTACTATTTTCAAAATTTAAAAAAAAAATATTTAACTTTGACTTAACTTCGGATTTATTACTATTTATTTTGCAAATAGTCCCACTGTGCATTGTTATTACAATTTATATTGTAACATTTATTACACTCTACATTGGTATTCAATAGAATTCCAAGTATTTTCAAAAGTTACAATCTTTGAATGAGTTTTCACATTCAAGCTGTTCAATTTTGGCTTACTGTTGTGCAAACTGTACATCAGATAATCATTTTAGAAAACAATATTCAGGAAGTCTTTCTTCTTTTCTATTAATGTTCCAAGTTTAAAAAAAATCATTTTGGTAATTCGAACCACTGTGTATTAGATGTCGTGTTTAGCATGTCCTTTATCTCAAAAGTAGGGATACTTTTTGTTATGATGAACTTTTCTTGGAAATTAATAAAATTTTTACTATTTTAGCCCAACTGAAGTACATTTTAATTTGCTACTAAAATAAAAAATTTACTAGTATTTTTACAGCAAGCATACATTGTATATTACGTGTTTGTGAAAAGGAATTAAATACATTGTTCTTTACTAAAATTATAATTAAAAGGAGGATGAGTACTCGCCTTAGAATGTATGTAAAGGACGTAATAACAACTTCTTTTCATTAGCATATTATCACAAAAGTTTTTCTCTTTGAAACGAAGGCAACTTTAAAGCTGGGATTTTCTTCAGAATAACAATAAAGTATTTTCGTACAAAACTAAAATATTCTAAATATAATTATTGTTTAAGACTATCATTTCATAGAGACCATTAATGTCTTTACTAAATAAAAGTATCGAATATAAACACGTCGAAATTTTGCCTCTTGTTAAAACACAGAATTTTATATAAAAAAAATTTTTATGCTTTTCTTTGTCTCTTTTGGAATCTACATTAACATGACCATAGATTTATGTGAAATAAAACATATTTTACTTTTACACGTTGCAAAACAAAAACACACATTTATTTTCCTTTTTTTTTTTTTTTTATTTAAGTTCCTTTATTTTCCAATCTCTTTTTTATGAAAGATATATAAAAAGGAACAAAAAGTAAACTTGTTTATAACTATAGAAAAAAATAAATAAATTTTCTTGGAAAAACTTGGAAAAATACATAAAAAATACCACTGAAAAATACATTGTAACTTTAAACGTGACAAGGAAATGTTAAAGATTTTGCCGCCATTAAAACACATTGAACAATATCAGGGGGAGGTCATCTTAAAAAGTTGTGTTGAAAAAGATTTTATAAAAAGAACGTTAAAGAGGATATTTAACTTAGTACAAAAACTACAAACAAAATATCACATTTAGTTTAAACCCCAAGTTCAAGTGAACAAAAAGTTTTAAGTTAAAATTACTAAAGAATCCATATTAGAGATTTGCTTTGCCAATTACAACTTTATCTAGTGTCATACAATTTAATAGATGACAATTGATTTTTGATAAAATTGATTGACCTATTTTAGTAACAATAGATTTATTTTTGTGTAACAAATGTTTGGAAGGGATAGAAGATAAATTAGTACTTTAAAATAGGATTTTATTATAAATTACATTAATTACAGTGAGGCAGAATCAACATTTTTTGGAAATAATTCTAAACGACTCAGGCATAACCTGAGTGTACAATTTTAAATTTTGAAGGGGTTCCCCAAACACCTTTTTAAATGTTTGTAAAAGTAATCCCACAATTCCCAAAAAACCGGCGAAAAACCCCTAAAATGGAATTACTTCAAAAAAAACTTATTTATATTGAAATGTATTACTTTCTCACATTTTTATTTATATCTTAGAATCCAATAAATCTCTTAGAGTGATAAATAGTATTCTATTGTCACAGTTTAAATCAATTAAAGTATTTAGACTAATTCCTAAAGCCAAGGGCTTTAATGTTCCTACTTTCATGTCAAACATTTTAAATACAATTTTTATGTAATTACCCTTCAGGAAATTTGTACCAATTGTACCAATTGACACCTAACTCGTCACAAAAGTTCCAATTAAGAACCAGTTGACACAAACACACTCACTATTTATCAGTTGAGAGTCAATTTATAACATGCTTGTTAAGCCACAATCAGTGGCTGAGTGGTTCGCGTTGAAGACTGTAAAACATAACATACGTTAGATGAACATGGGTTTTATTCGGGGTGCCACCATCGACATTAACGAAAAATTGTAAAATAAAAATAAACATAATTAAATAATAATAATAAAAATGTTAAAAAAGTAAATAATTGCCGAATTTTTACCAAATTTTTATTATATTAATCGACACTGAACATGTCCTCTTGTACCAGTCCTGTGGCCTGTCCCAAGGGAATAATTAGCCACCTCCAATGACAACCCCATGTAAAAGTTTAATATAAAGTTCCGGAACTGGGACCAGTCACTAGCCCTGAGAACCTGTCACGTGACTAGTTTTGATCCGGTTCGCTTTACTCTAGGGTAACTAAGAATTAATATGAAATTCAAAAAGAGTTTACCAAATAATTAGCAAACAAATTTAGCTCAAATTACTTGATTAATATTGTACATAATATGAGCAAGATTATTGATGCAAAATTTTGTTAATTTATTATTAAGGATCAAAAAGTCTCATATTTATGATCAAAACTGACATAAATTTACCACTGTGCTTTGATATTTATTTGCTATAAAACTAAACATAAAATGAAATGGCATAGCATCTTTAAAATCAGTCGAAAACTTAAGACCGCTACACACTGGTCCCAAATCGATTTTTTTTTTTTTTAATAATTCTATAACTTCTGAACCGTGGGAGATATCTAAATAAAATTTCGCATGGTCAAATAAATCAAATTCCAAAGTCTTCATTTAATTTGAAAATATATTTTATTTCTTTAGCTTGAATACAATTGCTCTATATTTTATTTTCTATTTTAAAAGTAAAATAAAATCTATTTCAAAATATATAATTTTTTTTATTCATAGAAAATTTTCGAATATTTTTATTCAACATAAATTGAATAATTCTAAAAGAAAAATATATTTATGGGCCTGTGTGAAACGGTAGGAAAGTTCTATGGTAAAAAATATTTTTGCTATGGTGAGAAAAATTTTTATTTCTGCTGTGTGAAATGAAAGCTTTGTATATATATATATATATATATATATATATATATATATATATATATATATATATATATATATATATATATATATATATATATATATATATATATATATATATATATATATATATATATATATATATATATATATATATATATATATATATATATATATATGTTTGAAAACTTAAAATATAAATTTTCTAATTATTTTACATTTTTTAAATATTTTCTATAAAATTTAAAACTTCAAAAATTTAAATACATTTGTCCAAAGTTTTACTATCCCCATGAGCTAATAAAATTTTATTCACCTCATTACACTCAAAAATTTACTAACATGCATATTTTTCTATCGTTTCGCACAGGCCCTATATTTGAAAAAATTATAAAATTTTTTTTATTCAAACCTTTTGTGGCTGAATATTTTTATTTCTTTGGAATTTTTGTTAAATAAAACAATCAAAATATTTATTTGAAAATTTTCTATTTGAATAGGGTAAGTGCACCTAAGTTCGGCATGTAAGTCGGCATTTTTTAATTTAAACATAAATAAATAAGTATAGCGATTGTCAAATATTACTATAATATCAATTTTACATTGTTAACATATTCATATTTTTAGTTCTAATGATTAAATTATACTAAAATTAGTACTTCTGTAGCATTTTTCCTCAATCTATAGCAACACGTTTTGGATAGCTTTTTTTATACAAAAATTAGTGTATAGACAAATTTTAAAAAGGCAATTAATCATAATAATTTACTTTATATTTTATAAAAAAATGTATCCTGAGAGTAGATATCTATTCAAATAATGTTTTGAATGTGTACATTGTAATGAAAAATGATTGCATTTCATATTTTAGTGGTTGCCGACTTTAGGAACAAAAATTTTTCATATATTCCTATAGTCGGCATAGACTGCCGACTACAGGCAAATTCGATATTTTCCATGAATCCTAAAGTCGGCATCAGCTTCTAGTTATTATTTTATTAAAACTAATAGACCAAGATGTCTATTTTGGGGTATGAAAAGTTTTTTGACAATATTTATATCAAAGCTCATGGTTTTCATTTTATTTAAATTCTAATGCCATAAGTACTACAAAAGTATGCCGTTGTAAAAATAGATATGCTGCCCAATGAAAAATACTTAAATCATATTAATTTTCATACCAACGAATAAAATTTACGAGTCTTGTATATTTGGCAAAAATGCTTCACAATTTATTTCTCAAGAATGATTTGAAACATTCGTAATTTTTAACTTATGAAAAAATATTAATCATTTTGGTCTTCTAGAGAATTTTAATACATCATAGGCAAATATTTGCAAAACTGTAACAAAATTAATGCTTTAAAAATAGTTTTTGCTGAAACTTAGATCAATCTAAACGTACTGTAAACCAATTTTTAAAATCCTAAAAAATTCTCTTGTAAACCGAAATCGTTTCCCTTTGATGGTCAAATTATCTATATTGGTGACTTTTTGTAAGTCATTTGGCCATAGATATAGGTCCAAATAATTACTGATATCAATATTAAAGACCTATGTAGTTTGGTCTGTTCTTTACAACTTTAAATATTGGTCTTGGACAACGGAATGCTATAACTAATTTAAATATATATTTTTCTTCCATAATATGTTTGACAGAAGTATTATGAAAAATTAAATTTATCCCCATTTTATAGAATAATGGATATAAAAAACCATTTTCAGTGCAGTGACTTTTTATTTTATTAATAAAAAATGCCATGCCGACTATTAGATCATGATATGCCGAATATTTGGAAATACATGCCGACTACATGTTAATTCGAAGTTTTTTGTAAAATATATTAATTGGGCAGGCGCAGATCCAGCTCAAGCTTTTGGGGGAGGAAAATAGAATGATCTTCTTAACTATTTCCTGAAATTGTATGATTTAATACAGATTTTTCATCTAGCGTTTTCATTTTGGTGAGGGAAATTTCCGTTTTTCCCTCCCCGTGGATCCGCGCCTGTAATTAGGCAATATTTAGCAAAATTTTTGGTCTTGGTAAATCTGAAACAATACCCTTTACTGAAATGTAATATCTATTTACCCTTCAAAAACTACGTTTGCATTTGTAAGCTGACAACTTTAAAGTAAGAAAAAAATTAAACTACCGACTACCGGTACACTTACCCCTATTGTTGTCAAATAAAAAACCTTAAAATTTGTTGAACTTTTTTTATTTAAATAAAATTCATATGAATATAATTCAAGGTTAGAATAATCGAATAAAAAACATTTGATTATCTTCTTATAAAAACATATTTGTATTACTTTTGATTAAATAAAATATTTTTTTTTTTTTTCATTTAGTTTGTTCAATCAGATACAAAATTTTAATAAATTAAATTGTTTTACTATTTTTTTTTTAATTAATAAATTGATTCAATAACGAATTGACTGAGAAATTCAGTGCCGCAGAATCAGTATTTTACAAGGAATCAAAATTTAAATTTTCTTACATTTTTTACTAAAAATAAAAAAATTTATCAGCATTAAATTATTTTTATACCCATCATCAAAAAGATGGATTCTGTCATTCCGTGTGTAACATGTCGAAAAAATCATTTAAGACCCCATAAAGTATATATTTTCTGGGTCCAGGTTAGATACTGAATCGATCTAGCTATGTCCGTCCGTCTGTTGAAACCAGGATAGGGCTCGAACGGAACAAACAAGGGGTACGAAATTTTTGTTTTATATAAGGTTTGTTTGGTATTGAAAATGATCAAAGTCGGTAAATTAACAAAAAAGTTATGGGCAAAATACTAGAAACACAGGGTGTCCGTTGTAGCTTCATTTCATACGTTTCTGCTGATATATCTTAAACAAAAGCATGTACGATAACGAAATTTTGGAAACCAAAATGGGGAGTAGTCCGCCCACTTTACCGCCCAATTTACCTCCCACCTCCCATATAACGTAAAATTAGAAAAACTTGATGGTGGGTATATAGTTTCGGCCGAGCCGAATATAACATTCGCGCTTGTTCTTATTGTATCAAATAATAAATTAATCAAATATAAATAAAAATAAATTATAAATTTAATAACTCAATAAACAACATTTTAATGAGTTGAATTTTAACAAATAAAATAATTGATTATGTATTATTCGTAATTGAAATTGGAATTGTTTATAATATTTAATTATAAAAATATTTAAAATCTGATTAATAATTGAAATAAATTTTTTTCTAAAAATATAGTCAATTTAACGATTTATCAAATATAAAAATTATTCCAATTACTTTTTTAATTGTATCAATGAATCAAGTGTTCAAAATTAAAATTTTACAATATTTTTTACCAAAAATAAAACAATTTGTCGGGCTTTTATTAATTATAACTTACACCACAATAGGTAGTTGGGATATAATGCGTTTGTGCTGATGTTTGTAACGCACATAAAAGATTATAGGACTCCCATCTTTAAGTATCACTCGACTCAGAAACACTTTCTGAGTCGATTTAACGATGTCCGTCCATCTGGCTGGCTGGCTGTCTGTCCATGTAAACCTTATGAACAAAGTACAGGTCGCACTTTTAAAGATATCTTGATGACATTTGGCACGAATAATTCTTTTGGCATAAGGTCAAAGATTATTGAAATTGGTTATGATCGGTCCATTATTTCACCTAGTCCCCATAAAAATGTCCTACCGGAATAGGGGTTTAACGATCATAAATGCCTTAAATATAGCAATATTTCAATGAAACTCAGTATAGAGGAATAAGTGTCAATCTTTGTGCCAAGTTTCATCAAGATCGGTCCATAATTGACCATAGCTCCCATATAAATCCCCTTTTCCTAACATCACTTTAACGTGCATAAATCCCATACGAATTATAGTATCAAGTTAATATTCAACACAAATAAGATTTATAAAAGTAGAAACAACTTTGTCAAAATTTATGAGAATCGGTCCATAATTAACCATAGCTCTCATATAAACCCACTTCCGGGAATCGTTCTAAAGTGCATAAAATCATATAGATGTTAATATCAATGCATTGTTCTGTATTTGTATAATTTATTTTACATTTAGTAAAAGTGTTGGTCTACAATTGGCCACAGGTCTAATTTTTAGCTCATATACAATAGTGTAGGGTATTATATGGTCGGTCTTGACCGACTATAGTTTCTCTCTCGTTTTTAATTATATTAATGAAAAAATAAGTGCGGATTTGAATAATTGTACACATGATTTTTTTAATACGTTGAATTTTAATTAATAAAATAATTGAATACAATCTTTTTGTAATCGAAATATGATTTTAAATTTTTTAGTGTAAAATTTGTATTTAATACCTATATTACAAAACTTCTTTTTTGAGCAAATTATACAATTATAAAAATAATTAAAAACATTTACAATTTTTGATTATAAATTTCATTGAGATTTTCCTAAAATAATTGTTTCAGTGAACTTATCGTGTAATCTTTGTGAATAATATAATATAACCAAATACAACAGAAGAAATCGATCTCTTTCAATGTCAATGGTCTAAAAAAAAATGGAATTTGACATACTTAACAATAATTTGCTTTGAGTTTTTTATATACACAGAAAAAATTATTACCGTATTTTTTACAATTAACTCAGTTGCTTAATTTTGCATCAAAATTTAATAAATATGTTCAAGAAAAAATAAAATAAATAATAAATTTTGGTATGATTTGTTTTCCTATATACATTTTTAATTCATTCAATCATCTACTTGATTGATTTAATTAATTTATTAATTGGGAATTTTTTTCTGTTTTGTATTTTTTATAGTTTTTAGTAATTGATATAATAATTTTGGTGAGAGGTGCAAATTTAAACAAGTTTATAATTGAATGAATTATTTTCATATATATTTGTTAATTGGTGACTTTTTTCTGTGTATGTATAATTTTAATTGAAACAGAAAATGTTTATGTAAAAAAATTACATACATGTATATGTACATATATGATATTTTAGTATTGAATCAGGAAGATGTCTAATATATATTATGGTTTAACAAATTCTGCATAAAATATTAAAAATTTTCGTTTCATAATCAAATGTAATTAAATGAAATTTGTTCATTTTAATGTAATATTTAATGAAGAATATATTTTGAAAAAAGTTTATTAGACACTAGCAGAAAGGAATGCATTTTATATTTTCCAATTACAAGGTCATTTTATTAGGGGTTATTAACACGAACTAACTGGAGTAAAACTCATTAATTATAAATAAATATAATCGAAAAAATATCTCATAATTATTGTCTGGTGTTTCCATTTTCACATTGATTATAAGAACATTAAAGGTACAAATATAATGACAAATAGGTAATTTCATATAAAAACACAGACAAACAGGCATTGACACGAATGTAACAAAAAAGTAATAAGCTATCTTACACCCACAAAAATAAACATACATACATATATTTTTAATGAAGAACGAGATAACAGAAAAAAAAAAACTATAAGCTTGCTCAAGTTCAAAAAATAAGGATTTGTCAAAGGGAAAAATTGGGAATTTAATGCTAAAAATATATTAGTACAAATGATGGTGATCTTTCCCAAACCACTTTCGAGAAAATAAGAAACCCAATTTGTAAAATAAATGTCAACAAAATGATGTTTGTAGACCATCATAAAATAATAAGAACAGAAAACCAGATAGTAAACGAAAGCAATTTATTATTAAGAAAAATGAAATGGAAAAAAAGAAGATAAAAAATATACTTTCATTGGTTATAAGTACATAAGTATTATATGTAGAGTAACAAATATTCATAGTCGCTATCAGGCTTAAGGTAAATATCTTTCGAAAAGTTCTTTTTCCACTAAGTTACTTAAAGCTATTTTTAAAGTGCCACAAAAAATGTGAAAGATGTTTTCTATTTGTTTTCATTTAATAAACATTTATATAAATTATTTTCGTTTATTTTTAAACGATTTAAAACTATGAACATTTTAAATTCAAACGCTTTTGTACCTCATATTAAAAAATAAATGTCTCAAAGTATATGGATTACACTGGTCGACAAAAAATCCTCCCCCAAAGACGAATAATTGGACTTAATAGACTTTGATGTGCCAATCACGAATCTGCTTTGAGTTTTTTTTTTCCATCAGAAATGACTTTTTTTTATGGGCGTGTCTAATATTTCACCCATAGTAAGGTCATTACTCTAGTATGTTTTACCATAACTCAAAAACTCTAACTTCATTTTTTATGTGCTCAATAGTTTCGGTGTTATTTCAAAATTATTCAAAATTTAAGATCTTTTTTGTTACAAATAATTTATTTGCTAAATGAAAACATCAAAAATGTTTTAGTTTATTATCTTTCTTAGATAATGGTGCGAATAAAATAAGGCATGTATCATCGAAATTGATGCTCAAATCTTTAAAGAATTTATTCACAATTAAGTCAAAATACCCATGCATGCCTACAATTAAGTAGAAATACAGTGGTGGACAAAACAATTTATTTTCTTTCCACTTTAAACTAAAATAGGTGTACCAGATAGAGTTTGACGAACTAAATAATAATCTCTTTTCACTTTTATTCTATCAGGTACTGATTTTTTATGGGAATGACTAACATACTGTCTCCACGTTGATATAATATGTAAGATAACGCCGGCAGAAGAGAGTAAACATTATGTTTATATTATGTTAAATCTTAAAGAAGGGGTAAATGTATCCTAATAAATCTCATAATATTTCATTATTTTCATTCAGTCACAGAGTAAACATGTACTTTTTATTTAAGAAATTCGAAATTTTTTTAGCACAATTTTAATGAAAATATGTTTCTAAATGTAGAATAACCATTAAAATAAAATAATTTTACAAAAAAACTTTGTGTTTAAGTACTTTTAAAAATACACATTCACACACACAAACAAACTTTCGTATATGTGTATTTTTTTGAGAGTAAATCTTATAAGATAGTTGTGTAGAAAAATCTTATCACAACAGTCTCATAATATTTCTTATAATACTAATATTTTAGTCTACACGTGAGATAATTCTCTCAGAGAGCGGATTTGACACTCTCTGTTACATATTATGATATAAAAATATTACGTGGAGACCCAGTGTAATACATCACCTTAGAGCCAAAACACAACCTAGCGGATTATTTTTTTTATATGAAGATTTGACAACTAAAACAACACAGCGGAATCCGCTGGAAATTAAAATCTATTTTAATTTCAAAACGGATTCTCAAAAGCTCTCATTTTCTCACTCTCCCTCTCTGTCAGTGTTGCCGTTTTTGCAAAATGAATCACATAAGTTTACATTAAATTTATATAAGAAAGAAAGAGATAGATTTGCCTTTTATTTTTTATGTATGGAATTTAAGAGAGAAAGATAAATAGATGTGGACAAAAATTGGCTTATGTTAACATTATTTTTTATTCGCTTATGTTAGGGATGAAAATTTTCCTGATTTTTTAATAATTTGATAATTTTAAAAAATTAGAATTTTTGAATATTCAAATTTGTATGATTTTTTGAAAAAATGTTTTCTTGAAATTTTGTATAAAATTTAATTTTTACTCAAAAGATGGGCTTAATAACTCCATTAGTGTTGACTCTATTAAAAAGTAATTTAAGAAAGTCTTGAAAATAATTTTAATTAACATTTTTTGATATTTTTTTTAACAAAATTCGACAAGTCGTTTTCGAGATATGATTCAATATATAGTGCAACCTCCTTAATTTTACAAACCGCGATTTATAGCGAGAACTAGAGTCAATTCAAAAAAAGTGGATTAGAGGCTTAGTACTTATTAATACAATGTATCCGAATTGACTGAGAAAGCCCGTGCCGCAGAATCAGTGTTTCCCTGTGTTATTAGTATTATTAATATTTTCATAATTAAATAATTTATTAAAAAACAAAGTTTTTAATAATTTATTAAAATTTTACACAGAAAAATTTAAAATACAATTTTAATTACGAAATTCAAAATATTAAATAATTTTACATTCAATCACTTATTTTTATTTGTATTTTATTAATTGATATAATAAGAAAAATAATTGAAAGCCAATAACTTGTTTTATTTTTAGTAAAAAACTTTAGAAAATTTGAATTTTTATCACTTGAACAATTGACGCAACTAAAAAAATTATTGAAATAGTTTCTATGTTTGATAAATATACCATATTTTTTAGTGTTTATTTTTTAATGGAAATATAAGAAATTTTAACATTTGATCATTCAAGTAATTGGTACAATTAAAAATCTTATTGAAGCAAATTAATTGATCATATTCTACTGTGTACACCTACCAATTTATTACACTTTTTCTCTTTCCCTCTCTTAACAATGTAAAGCCTAAATTAACAACAGAATCTTAACTCCTCTTGTTTCTTTTTCCTTTATTTAGAAATCATTAACTTCTGTTTAATTTAAAAATATTTATTTAACTGTCTTTTTCAGTTTATTTGCCCGTAGCTGTCGTTGATGATTATAAATAAACAATTTTTTAATTCATGACTATAAGTAGAAGAAAGTGACATTAGAAAAGGATATAACAACTACGAAAAAAAAAAGTTAAATAAATAAAATCATAAAATACGCATTAAAATTAAGTTATCATGGTAACGGTTTACAAACAACAATCTATGTTTAAACATAAGAAAAATTGCCTTCTTTTAATTTTTAATTTTTAGACACGTTTACTATTTAAGCACCAGCATGCAGCCACTGACATAGTGACACATTATGTCATATAAATTATAGGTATGTACATATATGAAAATATATAAAATATATATGTATATCGCCGGAGTGCTGACAATAAGTCTTATGTGTAATTTTTCAATATTTTTTTCTTTAACCACCTGAAAACTTTATTGATTATTCATTTACAATTTCAATATATTTTCAAATATCTGGATTAGTTAAAAAGTTACCAAAAGAATGAGTGTCCGTATAGTATACGTATTTTTGTATGACTTTTATACAAAAACTAAATTGCTTTTTCAATCTCCTGAAAATATTTATTAGCACATAAGAAATTTGACTGCTCCTCGACGATGTGTATATACATATATAATATATATTTTTAGATGTATATGAATTTCTTTAAGTATATTAATGAAGATGTACTTATAGAAAACTGAATAATAACAACGAGAAGTATTATTTGCCTTCATCTTCTTTAACTTATAGATATTGTTTACAAATTAAACGTGACATTTTGTTATACATATTACAAATTGTTATGAAAGATAAATCATTATTACAAATTTCACATATACATAGATATGTAATAGTATTGTGATATATAATTATTTATTGATATGCTTACAAAAGGCCCATATGTGTGTTATTTAAACGATTTCACAAAAGTGAAATGAATAGATATTATTTTATAAAACCACTATACATTTACATATAATTATTATTATTATTATTATTATTATTATGAAATGTTCTTTATTTTAGAAAATATAGAACTTAGTCTGATCACAAACTATAGTTTTTATATACTTATGTAGATTTTCCATTCTGTTCTATCTCTAGCTATGTGACGTAATTGGGTAAGTGATTTTTAAGTCTCCCTGAAAATCGTTCTTCTCCTCGTTTTGAAAAATCGCCAAAAATTGATTTGTAAAGTTTTTTAAATGATTTTTGCAGGAGTGAAAGACCGATATGTATTCTATACACCACATAAGAAACATTGGAGAAAATATTATGCTAATATGCTTTTTTATGCAATTAAAAAAAGTCTTCGTTTTTTTCACAAGATCTCCACTCCTGCATTCGTTTCTGGCCGAGCGGGAAGCAGTTTAGTGTCAAATCGTTTTAAATCTATTTTTTGATAAAATATCGTCAATAAATTTAAAATTTTAGCATTTCTATACCCTACACCACCATAGGTGGGGAGGGTATTATGCGTTTGTGCTGATGTTTGTAACACCCAAAAATATTGGTCTAAGACCCACCTTAATTTATACCAATCGGCTTAGAATAACTTTCTGAGTCGATTTAACGATGTCCGTCCGTCCGTCCGTCTGTCCGTCTGACCGTCTGTCCGTCCATGTAAACCTTGTAATCAAACTACAGGTCGCAATTTTGAACCAAAATTAATGAAATTTGATACGAAGGTTTCTTTTAGTTCAGGGACGAAGCCTATTGAAATTGGTTATGATCGGTCCATTATTTCACTTAGCCCCCATACAAATGTCCTCCCGGAAAAGGGTTTAACGATCGTAAATCCCTTAAATATAGCAATATTTTAATGAAATTTGGCGCATATAAGTTTCACATAAGTATAAATGAGTGTGCCGATTTTTAAAAAGATCGGTCCATAATTAACCATAGCTCCCATATAAACCCCTTTTCAGAAAATTACTTTAACGGGCATAAATCCCATTAAAATGTTAGTATCAAGTTAATAGTCGACACAAATAAGTTTTATATGAACATAAATGATAGTGCCAAATTTTACAAAGATCGGTCCATAATTTACCACAGCTCCCATATAAGGCCCTCTTACAGGAATCACCCAAAATTTAATAAATTCATATAAATGTCAGCATCAACGTAATATTCTGTATTCGTATGTTTTATTTTACACTTATGAGTATCGGTCCACATTTGACTCCAAGTCTAATAATAATGTACACAATGGTGTAGGGTATCATATGGTCGGGTTTGACCGACTATATCTTTTTCTCTCGTTTTTTTTTTTTTTTTTCTATTTTATTAATCGATAAAAATGAAACCTTTTTCTATAATTGACAATTTTCGACCAATAACTTAGAAACTATTGAGAGTCCCATCACGATACTTACAGAGAACATTCAAAATGGTTCCATCCTCTACATATATATTTTTCACAAATTTAAAAATACCACTTTTTGAAATACGCGACCGCGAAATTAAATTCGCGAATTATACACCAATAAAATTCAACATAAAAACATGTAATTTCATTACCTTTAAATAATTGCTTTAATGAACGTAACGTAAATATTTTGGAAGACCCGCGAACGAAATATCGCAAGATATGGACCATTTTGATGTTGAGAAAAAAGTCATGTTATACGTCATATTAAAGATAATTTTGATACCTTTAATATGACATCTCAATAAATCTGATATAATAAATACTTCGAAAGATATTTGTAATTTTGTGTATGCAACTTTGTATATATTTTGAGCTATTTTGCAGTTTCAAACAGCGATATTTCGCGAATTAGTCTTGAATTAGTCTTAATTTTGACAAGAATAATGATTGTACCAAATATCATTAAATTCGGAGAGGAAAATTTTAAAATCTTTTTATGTCTATTATAATGTCAAATGATAATTTTTGACTAAAATGTCTGCCACACCGTGCAACCTAAGCGCTTTTTTTGGAAATATTTCTGTAACTTTTGAACCGTTGGAGATATCGCAATAAAATTTCAAATGGTCAGAAGTGAGGTGTTTTAAAGTTGATTTGGAGGAGTACAGGTCCGTAGCGAGACAGGAGAGATGTGGGTGGCCCTCCAAAGTTGACCATCTCGGGTATGTAATTGTTTTGAAAAATCGCCCAAATAAATTGTTAACTCATTTTTAGCTTTTTAACTTAGCGGGCTTAATATTGCCTCTAAAATTGTTTTAAATATTCGCCAGATTTCTTATAAAATTCTGAATAACATTGCTGCAAGAATCATATAATTATATGAATCCGTTAAAAAGATTTATTAATCTGAATTTGGAACTTTAAAAAATTTTAAATTTTTTGGGGTTTTTTTTAAAAAAAGTTGGCAGTATTTATTCCCTGATAAAATTTGTTTTTTGTTCTGGGCTTTATATTTTATTTAATGTTTTCAAAAGAAATATTAATGGAAATGCATATGAAATAAATCAGAAGAAATTTTGTTAATTTTGAAAATTTTGTTTTTCCTTTTTTGTTAAGTTCTAAATTGCAAAGCTGGGGTCGACTTAAAATTATTTTTAATATAAAGTTCTATATGTAAGGTAAACACCCAAAAATTATTTTCTGACGGAGGTTCCTTATAACGACAGGATGACCATTTCAATAGAAAAAGTAAATTTGTTAACACTTTTTATACGGATTAGGATTTTGGGTATTTTCATGTAAAAAAGTAGGCATTTTTTGAATTCTCATATTTTAGGACAAGTTTATACATATTATACTAAATTTTGAATAAAATACCAAGAAAAAAACAATGATTGTCTATAATCAAACGAATTTATTGACTTTGTTTTAATATCACGTTTTTCTATTTCCTTATAATTTTTTCTTTCTTTATTAAATAAATATATGATTTATGCATTCAATTTCAATGAATATTAGTATTTATAAGATTTTGATTGATATTTTTATTGCATTTAATTCATTCCATTTTGTATGAAAATATATTCATTATTTTTACATTTTCTTTTTGAACAAATATTGTAATGAAATACACATACATACATACATACATACATACATACATACATACATACATACATACATACATACATACATACATACATACATACATACATACATACATACATACATACATACATACATACATACATACATACATACATACATACATACATACATACATACATACATACATACATACATACATACATACATACATACATACATACATACATACATACATACATACATACATACATACATACATACATACATACATACATACATACATACATACATACATACATACATACATATAACTAAAAATTCTTTTATTTGCTTCCAACTTTTAATATTAGTTTAAGTTTTTTACCGCATTACCATCTTTTAACCACCTACTTAATACCACATTAAGTGTCATGATGTTAACGTATTTAGCAATTTACTACAACCAGTTATTTCTTAGAATTTATGTCAAATACATACATAAATTCATACTGACACATATTTAGAATTTAAATTATATTATCTTATTCATCATCTTTCTGTTTCTGATTTCCTTCTATCTCATTTATATCCTGTGTCAAGGATTTTCCAATTTTGTTCTAGTTTAGGGATTAAAATCTTAATAGTTAAGAGAGATTATTATTTTGTTTATAGTTGTTCGTTCGTTATTATTATGACAAATTTATATTCATGATTATTCTTACTCATTATCGTCACACTAATTTATATTTGTCTCAAAGCAATTATTTGCTATTAAATTTTGTGTGTGCTTATGAAATTGTTTAAGAATATTTCTTTCATGTTCAAAATTATCAACATAAATTAGATTATAATGAAGAAAAGTTTTTCCTGTTACATTATTTTCGTCTTTGTGTTTTACTCAAAAAGGAAATTAATGTTTTATACTTTTCTTCTATTTCACACCCTTAACGATTTCATATACAACATATCTAGACAAAGATTCATAGAGAAGCATATGAAATATGTATGTATGTATGTATGTACACTGAAAAAAGTAATATTAATGAACGAAGTACATCAAATTAAATTCATTTTCCAAGCATTTATTAATTTAATTATTTCAATGAAAATATTCATTAAAATTCTATTAAAAAACTAGAGAGAAACTATAGTCGGTCAAGACTGACTATATGATACCCTACACAATTGTGTATGAGCTCAGAATTAAACATGTGGCCAATTGTAGATCAACACTTTTACTAAATGTAAAACAAATTATACAAATACAGAACAATGCATTGATACTAACATCTATACGACTTTATGCCCTTTAGGTCGATTCCCGGTAGTGAGTTTATATGGGAGCTATGGTAAATTATGTACCGATAGTCATAAATTTTTTATACAAAACTCCTTCGTACCGAGTTTCATTGAAACATTGCTATATTTAAGGCATTTATGATCGTTAAACCCCTATGGACCGATCATAACCAGCCAGCCAGCCAGCCGACCACACAGACGGACGGACGGACATCGTTAAATCGACTAAAATCCAAAAGTACAGAACAAGTCTATTATTATAATATATTTTTAATGTATAGTTTCATTGGAACAAAGTATGAATTCATTGAAATCAATGTACTGTTCATCGGAATTACTTATTTTATTTAATTAACGTGTTCATTGATTCAATGTACGAATAAATTTAATCAATAAATATTGATGTATGAAAATGCATTATTTTAATGAACCTGTACATAGGCACAAATTCATTGAAATAATTAACTTTTCATTGTATTTATGTACCTTTTTGGTTCAGTGTATGATGGTTACAAAAAATAAATATGAAGCTATACTTCTAATGAACAGTGAAACAAGTTATATAATATATAACTCATATATAATATGAGAATTCAAACTAGAAAACTTGTAAAATTGCAGCATTTTATTTGGTGGCAATTAACCCGCTTTTAGGCAGTAAGATTCATTGGTGTATAGTCACCTGCTGCTCTCCATCGGTCACCAATGAGCATATTAGCAATTGCCACTTTACTGACTCTATGGTAAGCGGGAATAAGACGAAAAGAAGAAGACTAATTTTTTTTGAGCTCCTTCAAAAAAAAAATAAAAAATATGTGGACTAGATGGAATCTGCTTTCAGTTTTTTCGCATCAGGTAGAGACTTTTTTTATGGTCGTGTCTAATATTGCGCCCTAAATAAGCCGATTACTCGAGTATATTTCACTATAACTCGAGAACGGTACGCACGATTTATATAAATGATACACCAAAATGTGTGGAATAAAATTGACTTTAAGTCATTTTATTAACAAATTTGTATCCGATTAATAGTTTAGGAGATATTTCGAAATAAGTGTCCATGCTAAATTCAAGATTTATTTTTTTTTACTAAAACTTCTTTTTAAAAGTAAAATCATCAAAACTGTTTCAGTTTATCATCTTTATCTGAAAACTGGTAAAACTGCGAGTAAATAAAGCCACGTATCATAAAAATAGATGGACAAATCTTGATTGCATTTACAGTTAAGTTAGGATACCCATGCATACCTACAGTTAAGTAGAGATACACTAGTGGGCAAAAACAAAAATTCGTTTTAATAACAAAAAAAAAGTAGATTAGATGGAATTTAATGTGCTAAATAACAATCAGCTTTCACTTTTTTTCTATCACATATCAACTTTTTTAATGGCCATGACTATTATAACCCCGTCTTTAGGCAGTTACACTTGTAACTCAAGAATGGTTTGTCCTATTAAGATAAATTAAACTCCAATGTATAGCGACTTAAATTGTCTTTGAGAAGAATTTACATAATTTTTTGTTCAGTTAATATATCCGTAGTTATTCGGTAATTAGTAGCGAAAAAAATTAAAAAAAAATAAAAAATGTTGGAAAAAAATGTTGTCCACCACTGTATTTCTATCTAATTGTATGTAACATGGGTATTTTTACTTAACTGTGAATAAAATCATGATTTGTGCATCAATTTTGGAGGTACATGTCTTATTTTATTTGCAGCATTACGAGCTTTAACATAAAGATGATAAACTGAAACTGAAAAGTTTTTTTTTTTGGGAAATTTATTTCAAAGTAATTCCGAAACTATTGAGCACATAAAAAATTAAGTTTTGGTGATTTGAATCCTTTATTAGTCCGCATCATTTGGTGTGTCACTTATGTCAATTGTACACACCGTTCTTGGGTTATACTAGAGTAATAGCCTTGCTATGGGCGAAATATTAGACACACCCATAAAAAAAATCCAGACCTGATCGAAAAAAACTGAGAGCAGATTTATGTTAAGCACATCAAAATACATCAGGTCCAACTATTCGTCTTTGGGGGAGGATTTTTTTGTCGACCAGTGTTTTTAACTGACTCATTAATTTTTATTTACAACAACTTTTTTGATCCAAATTATTTAGTCGATCAGCATGATAAAACTCAAATGATTCCACTGTTTTGCTTTTGCATTATACTATAATGTTAGAAAAAATATGTATATATCTTTTTACATAAAATTCTATCTCACACATAAAATCTTTGGCTTTCGTTATCATATTAATTTTGAAGATCTTTAAAACACACAATTTGGCACACAATAATACATTCAAATGCTTTTTACACATGTTGTAACTACCCTGCAGTCTATAGTGGCAGTGGCGTATAAGTTACCTAACCGACTATATTAGGGTACCACTAGTCACTTTATTAGCTACGTGACTAGTCACTTTAACATGAACTTGTCCTAGGAGGAAGTCTATTGGCACACATAATCACCTCCACGACTACCGAAGGATCAATAAATTGAAAAATAGGCACTTCAACGACTACAAGATGGCCCTTTTTTTCATAAACAATCACTTCAACGGCTGTAAAAGTGTAACTTTTGTGCGCACACAACCACTTTACTGGTTACAATGAGTCAGTTAAACATTTTTGATTCTTCTTTTCGACTTCTTCCCGCCTACCATAGAGTCAGTAAAGTGGCAATTGCTATTACGCTCAATGGTGACCGATGGAGAGCGGCAGATGACTATACACTAGATTACCCATGAATACAAAATTTTTGATTTGACTTGCTCCACCGGCAGTTTCTGGTAGATGGGGCTAAAGAAATAATATGTGCGCAAAAATTGGGTCGATCGGTCGTAAACCGGCCAGTCGACTTTGACCTTTGTCCTAAAACAAGGCTTAAAAGTAATATCTTTATTGCGCTATAACTCTTTAATTCAACATTTTCCTATAAAATACTATAAAAGCTTTTTTATTCAGAATAAAATGCAGAAACTTTTGACATATAATTTTTTAGCCTACTATGACTTGTTGTGATGTTATAAGCAATAAAAGTACAAATTTTTACATGAACTTTTTTTCAAAAAGCCCTAGTTTTAATATAGGCTTAGTCTGCTGGAAACGGTTTTTACTATTTTGTAGAGCAGGATTTGTAGTTTTTATAAATCGATACGTTTTGTCACATTTGCTTAATACATTAGAGTAGATGGACCAAAATCTGAATTTGGGGTATCAATTTTTTACTTATTACACAAATATTGGTTCTAAATGTAGGGTGTAGCATGAAATTTTGAATCATTACAGAGAGTATTTTTATATTGCTATCGAATTAAACAGTCACTCGAAATTTAGGTGTTGCCGATTAACCAAAAATTATAAAAGTTGACATGTTAATATTTTGACACATAAACCACTTTTTTATTCCTTCTGCCTTAAAAATCGGCGAAATAAGTTAAAAAAATAAAAAATAATAAAATAGGTAAATAATTATGTGTAATATTAATAACAATTTTCATTATTATTCGTAAAAATTTAAAATTAAAACAGCAAGTGTTGATGATGAATTTCCAAATGTAGAATAGAAGAAATTAGTTTATAAAACCTTGTATTTAAGTAAATATTTAAATAACATGTATGTACTTCTTGATAAATACATTAAAACTGAGATTAAAAATTACAATTTAAGTGTTCAAGACAATGCATTGCGGAAATAAAATGGTTTACTTTTAATTTACCTTTATTATGTCATGTACCCTCAATAGAGGTAAATAATAAAATAAATTGCATAATTGTTCCTTTATGAAAGGAAACTAAACAACAACAGACAAAAAATATTTCTGATGGAATCGAATCAAAACTAAATTCCGTTATTCTATGAATTTAACTTATATAAGTTAATTTACTAGTTCTTTTGAAAATATATTTTTATTTATTTCCAAGTTGCTGTTATCTATTTTTAATATATATCACCGATTTTTATGGTTAAAGAGATAAAAAAGTTGTTTATATGTAAAAATAACACCTAAATTTCGAGTGACTCTTTAATTCGATAGCAATTTAAAAATACTATCTGTAATGATTCAAAATTTCATGCTACACCCTACATTTAGTACAAATATTTGTGTAATAAGTAAAAAATTGATACCCCAAATTCAGATTTTGGTCCATCTACTCTAATGTATTAAGCAAATGTGACAAAACGTATCGATTTATAAAAACTACAAATCCTGCTCTACAAAATAGTAAAAACCGTTTCCAGCAGGCTGAGCCTATATTAAAATCAGGGCTTTTTTAAAAAAAGTTCATGTAAAAATTTTTACTTTGATTGCTTATAACATCACAACAAGTCATAGTAGGCTAAAAAATTATATGTCAAAAATTTCTGCATTTTATTCTGAATAAAAAAGCTTTTGTAGTATTTTATCGGAAAATGTTGAATTAAAGAGTTATAGCGCAATAAAGATATTAGTTACTTTTAAGCCTTGTTTTAGGACAAAGGTCAAAGTCGACTGGCCAGTTTACGACCGATCGACCCAATTTTTGCACACATATTATTTCTTTAGCCCCATCTACCAGAAACTGCCGGTGGAGCAAGTCAAATCAAAAATTTTGTAAAATCCATACATTTTATGGATAATCTACTATACACCAATGAATCTTACTGTCTAAAATCTGGTTAATTGCCACTAAATAAACTGCTGGGTAATTACTATTTGCTATGTCTGGATGTAAGTAAAAATAAATTTACTTTGACACATTTTTACGAAAGTAAATCTCTTTACGAAAAAATTAAACAACCTCAAAACAATTTATGCTACATGAAAGGATTCTTGTTAAAAACAAAATTGTCTGCTCATAGACTTCATAAAAGGATTTAATCATTTACATAAATTTATTTTAAAAATTATTTTTAATTTACAATTATATTAAAATTTATTCAGGCTCAAAGTTGTTCAAATAATTATGAAAAACGTATTGCAAACGTTAATAAAAATTTAGTAAAAGGGAATGCAAATTTTAGTCCGCCACGATCATCATCAACATAATTATTTTCGTGTAGGGTAGAAAAGGGACAAAATTAAAACAAAATAAATAATAATAGTAGGTAATAATTTATATTTTAATCATTAACAAGACCGAGAGCTATATTCGGCTGTGCCGAATCTTATATACCCTTCACCCATGATGAGATTTATTATATTAAAATGAAATATATTTTAAAATTTTTAGTATTAAATAAACATTTTTAGTATTTATATAATGAATCTAAACATAAATTAATCAAAAATACATTTGTATGTATAAAGGATTTAATTACAAAAGGTATTAATCTCAGAAATTTGCAACTTTGCAAGACTCTTGCAAAGTAGAAATTTGCAACGATTTCTGTAAACACAACAACAACCACATAGAATACATTTTGCACAACTTACTTTGCAAGGGTCTTGCAAAGTTACAATTTCTGAGGTGAATACCTTTACAAATACATATATTTTACCTATACTACACTAAAAACATAAAATAATTTAATATAATAAATAATAAATTAAACAGGTAATTTGAATTTTTATATATTTAAAGAAGAATAAATATTTTTTACATGTAAAACTATATTAAATTAAAAAAGTGTATGGTGGAAAATCTATGGACCGATTTGACTGATTTAAAAAATCGAAATTCGAAAGAACTATTTATAATACATTTATGCAAGAACGAAGTCTTAAATAGTAGCTGCAAAATCATAAAACGTGTTTATGCCTATAACTCGGTTAATATTGGACCATCCTAATTCAATTTTTTAACACAAAAATTCTAAAAAAAAAAAAACCGAATTTTCAGTGAAAGAACATAGTCTTTAATTTACAAAGATTCTGAAAAAAAACCATATATGTTGTTATCGTTTTTCAGTACCCATGAAAACCACAACTATAAGAGAAGCGCGCATTAAATAAAAAATATATTTGGTAAATATTTTGAACTATTGCGGAAATCAAACTAAAACTCGGCATTTGCGTTACCAGCGTCAATGTTAATATTCTTGCCGAATTTCTTAACATTCGGATGGTTTTTGGAAGCAATTGGCGATTTTTATGTTTTATTATAAACAAAACAATACAAATTGAAGTAAATATTTCGTATTTATTATGACATTTGTTGTAATAATTCATAAAATATTGCGAATCCCAGAATGCCACTTACCATGGTTACAGAAAACATTATCACCATTAACATATATTTTTTTAAAATTTTTAAAAACACCATTTTTTGAGATATTAACCCGCGAACTAAAAATCGCGAGATATGGACCATTTTGATGCTGAGAAAAAAGTTATGTTATACGTAACGTGACCAGATGGTTTTTGTCAAAAAGCGGGACCCGAACGACTAAAAAGCGGGATTCTGAACAAAATTAAATGGAAAAAGCGGGATTTTGAAAAGTTTTGTAAAAAAAGAGGGATTTTATTTTTATATCTCAATTAAAAATCTAGTTCAGCTGTTCTCTCGCAAGCACCTTGTTCACGACCTAATTGAGACGTTACAAATTGAGAACGACTCATAAAAATGTTGGAACATCGAAATAAGTAAATATATTCCTACAAACTGAAACATTAAAAATTATAATTTTAACGTGCTTCTCTAAATGTTTTCAAAATATTCCTAGTTAAATTTCAAGATTGAATTCAAATACAGATTGATAAAAAAAACTTGGTACTTTTTGAATTTGATAGCAATAGATTTTCTTAAATAATTCTTAGACCCATTAACAATAAAATTAAAGTTGGTTGCCGTTACCGCTAAAAAAAACCATTCAACTTGACTACCGTTACCCCTAAAATTCAGTTACCGAAATAATTCCAAATACGGTTCCTGCTAAAATATATAACGCTAAAAAACCGTTACCGAAACAGCTCGAAATACCGATAAATATTATTATTTTTAATAAAGTTGAAATAAAACTTGTAATAAAGTTATGGCTACCCCAACTCGTTATTTTAACATTTGACTACAAATTATATTTTATGGTTCTTAACCGATACTTCGAAATTTATGAAAAAACAGTTACCCATAAAATACCATTACCGAAATAACTCGAAATACCGATAACGCTAAATACCTTTATCGAAATAACTAAAAATACCGTTACTTCTAAAAAACCGTTATCAAAATAATCCTATATACGGCTGACAATATTATATTTTTAAAACTTTTAGTTTATACAAAAATAAAAAGAGTATCCAATCCGAAACAATGGAACATCATTTATATGGCTCCAGATAGTTATTAAAGGTTCAATATGAAAATATCCATGTTAACCTTGAGATCAAAGTTCATGTCAAAACAACTTTTTGAAATCGGACATTTTGGTAAATAAAATTGGTTAAAACAAATATTGAGTTTTTAAAACTGTAACATTCTTTAAATAACTAAAGTTTTAAACCTATTTCTGGAAAAAAAAATCTAATCTTTTTTGTTAAAAATATCTGAGACTTGAGATTTTTCATTCACTGGTAAAGAACTGAAGATATGTTAAAAAATTTGTAAATATTTATATTATCTATTATATTATCTTTTGGGAGGACTTCCTACATCGAAGTCATCAAAAAATACACACAAAGTACATTTAAGATTAGTCAGTAAAGAAAATTATCAGCGTAATAAAATATTTAAAACTTTTAATTATCAAAAACGATTTGTAAAAAATTATCAACTCTCAAGTGGAAAAAATTATTTTTAGTTACACTTAAAAATTAGCAAGAATGTTATAGAAAATGTAAATAAGGAAATCGAATAAGTAGTTGTTAGAGTTAGAAAAGCGGGATTTTTTAATAAAAAGCTGGAAAAATATTTTAGGCGGGATCGAAGTTTAAAAAGCGGGATGTCTGGTCACGTTATGACATCTCAATAAATCTTATATCATACATACTTTAAAAGATATTTGTAATTATGTGTACACAACTTTGTCCACCACTTGATGAAATTATCTGAAATTTTGAATTAGTCTTAGTTTTGATAAGAATAAATGATTGTACCAAATATTATCAAATTTGTAGAGGTAAAGTAAAAAAATTTAATTTTTCGTGTTGGTTTTAAATGGAATGACTCAAATGCAATTTAAGGATACATTTTTGAAAAATTTCTACCCTTTTATTTTTTTTTTTTTTTTTTTTTTTAATATGTTAAAAAGCAATATCTTTACTATAAAATGCAAAAATAACTGTTTTGGCACAATAAAATCTACTATTTTTAATTTTTTAAATTATTATAAATTTGTTCATACAAAAATTTAAATTTTTCAAAAAATTTGTATAAAAAGGATAAAATTAGTAACCTTATATCTCCTAAACTAATAGAGATATAAAAAAAAGTTGAATAGCTATTGTTATTCATTTAAAAAATAATAGATTAGGTGTCTGGTACCTTTTTGAAATTCGGCTCTTTTAGGAAGAAAACGGGTAAAAACTGTAATTTGGTGTTTTTTGGAACCCTAACTATATTTAAATCCAGTAAGCATAGAAATAAAATGTGCATCAAATTAGTATCTTATCGAAAATTGGCGAATACAAGTTTAGTACTCTTTGGAATTTTGAACATTTAAGGGATACTTTTTTGTTGGTACTTTTTCAGAAAATATTTTTTTCTTTTTACCAACACATACATATGAATATTTTGACATTAGATCCCAGTACAATTTTGAAATTCATTGGAACACAATCTTTGTCACATTCAAGGGGAATAAAAAGTTCCAAAAAGGCGATAAAAGCGTGAAATTAAATTTTATTAAAACTAAATGATGCATTTATTATTATATTAATCCTAGAAACATGAACTTTGGTACATGTAGTCCTAATTGAGTTACAATTCACAAGGAAGAATTTTTTGGTACTTTTTTGCTCTTCTACTTGTACTTATTGAATTTTCTATAATATTTAACCTAGAAACATGAAATTAAAGATACATGATCCTATGTGGATAAAACTTCAAGAGGGGGTTTTGTGGTACTTTTTGAATTTTCTATAATATTGAACCTACAAATATGAAATTAAGGATATATGGTACTAAGTGAATGAAAATCCATAAGAGGGTACTTTGTGGTAATTTTCGTTATTATAATATTACTCTTTGAATTTTTTGTAATAATAATTAACTTTCAAACATGAAATGAAAGATATATGGTTCAGTGTTTAGAATCCACATTACATTATTATCTACTAAAATATAATAATATAAATAATTTGGTAGTTTTTGAACCTTCGAACGTTAAAAATATAAGAAACTGGTAACTAAAATATTTGAAAAGTTTATTGCTCTCAATGCTAACAAAACACCAACATTGTAAGATCAAAAAAATTATAAAATACAAAAATTAAAAAAAAAAAAAAAAAATAATATTGACCATTTTGTCCCAAAATAATTTATACTGCAATTTTTAGCAAACATATATATCAGAAGAAAAAAAAATTGAAAGGTAGACATTTTTCAAAAATTTAAAATTACTACATTAATAGAGGAAATATTCATATTCAATATGCAGTTTTAATCATTAAAATCCTTTAAAAACTTTTAGAGATGTTGTTGTTTAAAGTTAGACACTTTTGCGATTTTTTGACTTTTCGAAAAATCAAAATCGAGAATAAATTCGCGAATTTTTCAAAAATAAAAATGAAGATATTTCAATGGCTCCATAGGATATATGTGTACCAAATATGAACAAAATCGGATGACCCTCCGTCAAAAAATTGGCTTCGTTTATAAATCTCTAATGGAATGGATAATATATATATATATATATATATATATATATATATATATATATATATATATATATATATATATATATATATATATATATATATATATATATATATATATATATATATATAAAACATTTACGAATTTGAGTATTTGATTTTAATAATTCAGTGATTGACCCGGTTTCAGTAAAAAAATATAATTGAGTTGAAAAATTTAGTAATATAACACGAAATTTAATTTTGTTTCTGCGTATGTTATTTAAGAGACCATCGAAAGAAACAAAATCCATTAGTTGCTCAAAAATGGTGTCAATATAATTAACAGTAACAAATGTGCCCCCTTGGCGAATAGTTTGATAGTTTTTACTTTTATCATCCTTATATTCTTTATATCAAAATTAATTAAATTCATATACTTTATTTAAGATAAATCTGAGTGCAAACTTCCTAATCAAATCCCTTTAAAAAAAATCGTATATTTCAAAAAAAAAAAAGTGAAGCAACTGTTTCTATTATCTTCAGTCTACTGCCTTTGAAATAAATGTGTGCCACATGGGCTACTTAAATATTATATATTTTAGTCGCTCTTCTTCAGTAGTCCCTATTGTTTTTGTTTCTTTTTGGAAAATTAATTAAATTACGTGTGTAACTAAATTTATTTTATTTCTTCAAAAGTTACCTTTTTTTACCACTGCATGTGTATTTCTTTTGGTTTGTTTTATTTAATTCATTAGGCAATCGTGTGTCCTTTTATTAATCATATATTGTATAGACAATACTCAATGGTTACAAAATACACTTACCTACATGTATAAAGCATCATCAAATATTTCCAATAATTAATGTAATTAATTTTAGCAAAAAGTTTTCGATAACTTTATTTTACAAAAGTTCGTGACTTGTATAAATAAACACATAATATGTAATACTTGCTTACCTATATTTGTTATAATTAATACACTGAGAGAAATATGAACAAACGATTTAAAGGTTTTCATAAAATTTGTTTTTAATCTACATATACTTTTTTATTAACTTTATCCGAAAACAAAAAAAATATAAAAATATAAGTTTATAAAGAAAATAGCAGAGAAAAGAATTCACTTATTTAAAGTGTTAAACAAATCACTGCAGTATCGAATAATATTTCCAAATCAGCTTTCAATTTCGTTGCTGCTCAGCAACTTCATGCAGTGCAGAAATAATAGCCTCAGTTGGCCGCACATTTGATTTACTTATTTACATGCATCAGGTGACATTTGCAGGTGCTTTTGCGTCATAAAATTCTCAGTGATGTGCATTACCTGCGGTAAAACTGAAAATAATAATGAATTTTTCAAGTTTATTTCTTTTTTCGCTATGAATATATATTTTAATGTTTATAAAAATGCTCTCAAGAGAACTAAGATTAAAACTATTATACAAATATTTTTAATAATCCTTTTGTGTATATACATATATACATACTTATATTGTGATTTTAATAGATTTTAGCAAAATTAAAAACAAATATGCTCGTAAGAAAAAAACTAAAAAAAAAAAATTTCATAATTAGATTTAAGTTATCTTGGTCTTTGCTTTCATCAGACATTTTTAAATAATAATAATATTTTTCTGTCTTCACCTACCAAGCACAGTTTGGAATGAGGACTCATAAAACCCCTCCCAGTGAAATCTTCATGTTTCCTTCTATTTTTATACAAACCATCAAAAGAATGAGGAGTATATTGATTTTGTCCTTCCATATGTAATATGTCGAATGAATCATTTAAGATCCCATAAGTATATATTTTCTGGGTCCTGGTTAGATTCTAAGTCGATCTAAGTCGATCCGTCCGTTTGTCCGTCTGTTGAAAGCAGGATAGGGCTCGAACGGGAAAACATAGGGAGATGAAATTTGGCACAAATATTTTTCTTATATAAGGTTTGTTTGGGATTGAAAATAGGCAAAATCGATTAGTAAACAAAAAACTTATGGGCTAAAAACTAGAAACACAGAGTGTCCTTTTCATACTTTTCTGCTAATATCTCTTAAACAAAAGCATGTACGACGAACGAAATTTTGTATAAATAGTTTGAGGGTCGATATAAACTTGGAAACCAAAAATGGGCGTGGTCCGCCAACCTGCCATATATGGTGAAACTTCAACGGAATTGTGTTCAAATAGTTCAAAGGCCAATGTAAACTCGGAAACCAAAAGTGGGCGGACCACGCCCATTTATAACGTAAAATTTGAAAAAGTTGATGGTGGGTATATAGATTCGGCCGAACCGAATGTAACATTCGCGCTTGTTGATAATGAATGTTATATTCGGCCCGTCCGAATCTATATACCCACCATCAACTTTTTCAAATTTTACGTTACATCTGAGCGGGCGGTAAAGTGGGCGGACCAAGCCCATTTTTGCTTTCCGAGTTTACATTGGTCCTTGAGCTATTTGAACACAATTTAACATTATGATGGAAGTGGGCGGTAAAGTGGACGAACCACGCAAAAAGAGGTGGATATATTCATTTTATCATTCCGTGTGTAAAATATCGAAGAAATCATCTAAGACCCCACAAAGCATATATTTGCTGGGCCCTGGTTAGATTCTGAGTCGATCTAGCTATGTCCGTCCGTCTGTTGAAAGCAGGATAGGGCTCGAACGAGGCAACGTAGGGGGACGAAATTTGGCACAAATATTTATCTTATATAAGGTTTGTTTGGTATTGAAAATAGGTAAAATCGTTATGGCTAAAAACTAGAAACACAGGGTGTCCGTTTCATACTTTTCTGCTGATAACTCTGAAACAAAAGCATGTACGACAACGAAATTTTGTACAAATAGTTTGATGGTCGATATAAACCAAAAATGGGCGCAATCCACCCACTTTACCGCCCACCTCCCATATAAGATGAAACTTCAACAAAATTTTGTTCAAATAGTTCAAGGACCAATGACCGTGGTCCGCCCACTTTACCACCCATCTCCCATATAACGTAAAATTTGAAAAAGTTTATGGTGGGTATTTAGATTCGGCCCAGCCGAATATAACATTCACGCTTGTTTTTTTTTTTTTACCAACACATACATATGAATATTTTGACATTAGATCCCAGTACAATTTAGAAATTCATTGTAACACAATTTTTGTCACATTCAAGGGAAATAAAAAGTTCCAAAAAGGCGATAAAAGCGTGAAATTAAATTTTATTAAAACTAAATGATGCATTTATTATTATATTAATCCTAGAAACCTGAACTTCGGTACATGTAATCCTAATTGAGTTACAATTCACAAGAAAGATTTTTTTGGTACTTTTTTGCTCTTCTAATGGTACTTATTGAATTTTCTATAATATTGAACCTAGAAACATGAAATTAAAGATACATGGTCCTATGTGAATAAAAATTCAAGAGGGGGTTTTGTGGTACTTTTTCATTCCTCCAATGGTACTTTTTGAATTTTCTATAATATTGAACCTACAAATATGAAATTGAATATATAAGGTCCTAAGTGAATGAGAATCCAGAAAAGAGGATTTATGGTACATTTTCGTTCTTCTAAAGGTACTTTTTGAATTTTCTATAATATTTAACCTAAAATCATGAAATTAAGGATATACAATACTAAGTGAATGAACATCCAAAAGAGATTACTTTGTGGCAATTTTCGTTATTATATTACTCTTTGAATTTTTTTGTAATAATAATTAACTTTCAAACGTGAAATGAAAGATATATGGTTCTGTGTTTAGAATCCACATCACATTATTCTCTACTAAAATATAATAATATAAATAATTTGGTAGTTGACTGATTCCATATCAAAACAGACATTTTCGGATTTGATATCTCCGATTTCAATGGAATTCGCTACAGATATTAAGTATTGCAAATTTTGCTCAAATTAAAATTTTTCTGAGTAAAAAAACGGTCCAAAAATATGACTTTTGAAAAATCAAAAAGCAGTTGAATTTTTTCCAAAAGTAATCACACTTTATTGCTCATAACTTCTAAAATATATATTGTAAAATTTTTATTTCATTTAATAGAAAAACATATTGACTTTAAAACGATATCTTAAACATTTATATACTTCGAAAGTTCAAAGGTCAAAATCTATAATATAAAGATTAAAGCTTAATATCTCAAAAAACGATATTTTAAAATTCTTCAAAAATACATATATTGATAATAGTATTTGTGCCAAATTTCAGGTGGAGCCTCTATTGGTTTAGGAGTTCTGAAGTAAAATACAGAAAAAAACATATTTTTTGTACGTAAAATTTTAAATATTTACAAAAATTATTTTGAAATTATTTTTTTTTATGAACACATATTTAAAAAAAAAAATCAAATTTTATATACAAAATTTGACTTCAGTTTATATTTTGTTATATTACTTCTGAATTAAATGAGTGTCGAACATGAAATTTTGCACAAGCATAAAGAAAAGTTGTATTAATATTATATAGTTTTTTTTAGCATTTTAAAAATATCGTTTTCGGAGATAATGGTTTATTTTTTGTAAGTCTTATTTTTACCTTTGATCTTTCGATCTAAAGTAACTCACTATATATCATTTTTAAGGTAATATATTTGTTTTTAAAATTACACTAAAATTTACTTTTTATTTTCTATAGCTTAGGAGTAATTAATAATTGGATTTTATTTTTGTCCATAACTTCTAAACTAAATAAGTTTCCAACTTGAAATTTTATATCCATATGGAGAAAAGTTATGTCAACAATATATAATTTTTTAAGAATTTTAAAAATACCGGTTTTTGAGATATAATAGTTTGAATTTTTTTTATCTCCAATTTTGACTTTTGAACTTGATGTAAAGACCTTTGTATATATCGTTATTAAGTTATTTGTTATTTGTCTTTAATATGCAGAAACAGCTAGAGATCTACCTTGTACATTTAAGAAGTTATTAGAAGTTAAATAAGTATTCGTTTATAAAGTTTTTAACATTTTTTCTTTTTTTAAACTGCGATATTTTCGGACCGAAAAGAAACATGGATCTGAAATTTCATATTTTCGAAAACACTTCCAATGGTCAATGCTTGTAGTGAATTTCATTGAAATCGGAGATGTCAAATCCGATTGCTGTCCGTTTTGACATGGAATCATTCAGTTTTTGAACCTTCGAACGTTAAAAATATAAGAAACTGGTAACTAAAATATTTAAAACTTTCATTGCTCTCAATGCTAACAAAACACCAATATTGTAACTGTTTCCATGGGAGATAGGAATCGCAGTTAAATTTTACGGATTTCTTCACTTTTGGTATTTAATTTTTTTTTTTTAATGAAGTGTCTATCAAGTTTTTACCTGATCTATGTTTTTATCTGCTATCTATATAAAAGTGAATCTATGTTTGTTAGTCTGTCTGGTTTTGAACTTTATTTCGATGCTTTTATTTTATTTTATCACAATGGTGTGTTTGAGCTGATTCAAAACTTTATACTTATAAAATTATAACTTAACACAATTTGGAGTATGTTTTTTTTTATTAATCTACGCTAACGAAGTAGCGGATTTCTTTATATATTATATATTTTTAAAGGTAAAATTGTTATTATTGGAAATATGGGTACTTTCGTAAGACTAAATTTACCGGTAGAATATCATAATTTTTTGCAAAACCTTATAGAACATATTAAACTATCTAATTTAATGCACAGAAATACCGAAACCAACAATAAATCAGTCATTTTTTGAGACCTGTTTTTAAATTTTGACTTTGAAATTTTTTTTCTTGTTATCGAATTGAGATAACTAAAAAAATTTGTAAAAGCATAATTTTGAAAATTGTAAAGAATTTCAAAATATTAAAAAAAAAAATAATAATAATAAAAAAAAATATTTTAAAAGTTATGGTGCAAAATCGGAAAAAGTCAAGGCCAAAAATGACAAATTTATTTTTTGAAGTCAAATATCTTTTCAGCCATAAGTGGTAATATAGCACAGTGAGCTGGTTTTTTCTTTGTCTTTCTGAGAAGAAGAAAAAAGTAAAATGTAAAAATATTTAAAAACGGTTTATATTTGTAAAAGTTGTAAGATCGATATGTTTTTCACCCTCGAGGTGGTCAACTTTGGCCCGCTGGAGAGGCGTCCGTGTTCCAGCTACACACTTCAGCGAACAATATTCTTAAAGCCTAACACCTCCTCTATTGATGTTTCAAGTTTTATCTAAAACGGTTCAGTGGTTTCAATGATACAGTGTCTGTGTCATATTGTGTACTTGTACGTATGATAAATTTGTATTGTCAATGTTAATCATACGTCTAGTATGACAACAATACAAAGATAGAAAAATTAAGCCATTATTTATATTTTCAGTTAAAAACTTTTTATCACAATTTTAGATTTTGTCTTTTTTTTTTTTTTTTTTTTTTTTTTTTTTTGCCATCATCTTAAGTTTTAGTTAAATATAATTCTCATCATATTACTTAAACTCTTGTAATCATACAAGTATAATAGAAATTTTGTTCATTTTGCAAAAATCAATGACATATTCTTTCCCACAGAGAGATTTGTATGCTCGTGTATTAACATAGTCAAACACTTATGATAATATCAAAAGACATTTACTCATACATGCTTTTTTCATTATTCCTCCTTTAAATAAAGTAAATTTAAAAGCACCCTTTACACTTTTAAATATATCCATATGAATTTCAGAAAATTGTATTAAGACTTCAAGGTTATTTTGGTAAAAAGAAAAAAAATTTTTGAATAAATTTTGTGAATGGCGCAAATAATATATATATGTGTGTATGTTATGTATTACATATATTATTATCTGCGTATATTTACACAAGGGTAAGTAGAAGTGCATGTTCACATATCAATTTGTATAACATCAATATATGTAAGTATACATCAGTATATGTATGTCAGTATTACTTTAATATATTCATGATATTGATATTTTATTTTTCATTCAATTTATATTATAGTGACACTTTAAATTTATTATTTTATATGTAGATTCTAATTTTATATTTTCATTTTAACTTTAGTTTAGAATTTATTTAAAATAATATAAATTTTCAAAAATACAACATTCATTTTTATACCCTCCACCACCACTAGTGGTGAAAGAGGGTATACTAAGTTTGTCGTTCCGTGTGTAACACCTAGAAAGAATCGTTTAAGACCCCATAAAGTATATATATTCTTGGACCATATGAAATTCTGAGTCGATTAAGCAATGTCCGTCTGTCCGTCTGTTGAAAACATTCTCACGTCCAAACTAATTGAAACATCATGTTATAATTTGTATATGGAGTGCATATGTGTATGTTCGCCTCAATATGAATGTTGATAAACACAAAGGCATACAACTATGTTGAGTTTGATGTTTGATCGTGGTCACCATCGAACACACCACGACATGGTACGTTCGCTACTTTTTAACAACATATGTTGATAAGTTTATTAAACTAGTTAGTAGTTCGGTGTGTTTCAAGCTGTACACATCGGTAGAGAGGGATATGTAAATGTTTTATTAAAAGTTTGTCTGCTAACATGAAGATATAAATAAATAATATAAATATGAAATTGTTTTTGAAAATGTTTGGAGTTTTATTTAGCACATTGAAGAAAAAGCATTGATACATATTTATGCTACTTTATAATTTCTAATTCGTTATAATTTTTTGTGCGTTTATAATTAATAACTTGTAAATGTGGTGATATTTTTTTAATTTTCATTGTAAAAATAAAACTGTAATATACTTAGTTATGTGAGAATTTTGTTTATCTCTTTTTGAGGTAAGCGAAGATTTACAGAAATAATTGATCAATTTTATTATATTGATTAAAAGAATAAGTTTTAAATTCGGTAATATTAAAATGTTTCTGAATAATTATGGCCTATTTGGTGTATAAATCTGTTTTTACCAATCGAGCTTCAATTTTAACGCAAAATAAAATTTCAGTTTTTCGTTCTTTAAATCGACTTTGCACAGAAATATAAAAAAATTGGTGGAAAGTTGCATAAAAATAAAGAAAGTCATGTTTTTATTATTCGAGTGTGCTTAACCCATTTACGACTGCTGTTGCGTTTTCGCATCAGTAGCTTTAACATCGCCTAATTATTTAATTATGCAGTCGATGATGAATTTTTTCACAGCTGTTATTAGATAATATGTTGTCTTAAAGATAAGAGAAAAAATCAATTTTTATATAAATACTCTGTCCAGAATTGAGTGTTAAAGCCAGGTGTATCAAATAAATGGTTGGTGTAGTGAAAAGGCGATATTTTCAGATCTGCTTTTCGAAAATATGTTTTTATATTATGGGTGTATTCCAAAGGTAAATAGCTTTAAATTTGAGCTAAAAATGGTACGATTTCTGAAATTCTCGAAGCATTATATTTCGGAATCAAAAATATGTAGGTGTCCAAATGTTTTTAATTTGTTATTTGTTAACGGAATGGGGTAGTGGTCGGAAATAGGTTAAATACACATTTTCTACATTTAAATGGTAATAATTGTATTTGTAACAAAACTAAAAATACAGATTCTTTACAAACACATACAAGGTATTAAAAAAAACTAACAAAATAATTTATACAAATCAAACTACAAAAAAATCTGTAAAAAATCGGGTTTTTTGATAAGAACTCCAATTTTTGCGAAATATGCAAGAAATCACATATTTTCATTTCTCTTAGCCCTTAGATTTCTTATAGAATAAATTAGTTTTCACTAAAAAA
Organism: Protophormia terraenovae; assembly: GCA_951394005.1. Classification (NCBI taxonomy): domain Eukaryota; kingdom Metazoa; phylum Arthropoda; class Insecta; order Diptera; family Calliphoridae; genus Protophormia; species Protophormia terraenovae. The sequence continues at coordinate 129,999,122 of OX596073.1, forward strand.
AGCATTTTTTTGTGAAGATAGTATATAGTAAAAACAAATTTTCGTTCGTTTCGCTCTGCCACTACTATTTAACTTTCTTACAAAATGCAATTTTTTTTACTAAATGAAATATATACTTTTATTTAAAATGAAATATTCTATTTTTTTACCAAGATAATCGACTTTTTGTAAGAAAAATAAGGCATATAGATTTTTCCTTTTTTTTACTTTTTACACATCATTTGCATAATAGTTTGTTAAAATATCTTATATACAATACAAAATCTTTATTAGAACAAGTTCATACTACTACACTATTATGGACGCCAAAAATTAATAAGTAAATTAGAAAAACATCACTTTCAGAAGAACTTTTCCTACATAAAAACTGATGAAAACACTATCTCAGTGGTGGGGGGTATATAAGATACGGCATGGCCGAATATAGCATTCTAACTTGTTTTTAAAATAGATTTAGTAAATATCTAAAATCTTTCTAAAGCAGATCCATCCTGTATTGATATTTTTAAAGCACAAAAATAACCACCTGAAATTATAACAATCTTGTTCATCACATTCTTAATACTTCTATGTGGTTGTCATCTGAATTTCGGTTTTTTATAGAAGTTTCATGTTTCATGAATAAAAAATTGTTAATTTTTTAAAAGATTTACATAACGTTATTGATAAAGTAGTATCTATGTGGTTGTCATCTGAATTTCGGTTTTTTATAGAAGTTTCATGTTTCATGAATAAAAAATTGTTAATTTTTTAAAAGATTTACATAACGTTATTGATAAAGTAGTACCTAAAAAAATACTATGTTTATATTATTTCATCCTAATACTGGAAAAAAAAAATCTTTTTTCATTCATTTATACATTTCTGTTTAAATTTTGGACAGGTTGGAAATTTTAATCGATATTGTTTTTTTCCCTAATGGAATGTGTAGATAAAAGGATTATTTTATGGAATAAACCATTGTTGTAATTATCTGCAACAGACATATTAAAGATGCTTTTTGGAGGAGATACTGTGGCTGCAAGAGTAAAATATTCTAATGATGCAATTATAGGGAGAACATCGGTAATTGTCTTATCAAACAATGATGTTTTTCCAAATAATATGACATTTAGATCGAGAATGCAAAAACTTGTTAATGGCATGTAGTTACGGATATAGTTGCCTTTCAATGACAACAACATACCGTTTGCATTACATAAATGAAGTTTAGTAACTTATTTTATATATACCCGATATGTAATTATTTATTAATGATCAGACTTTTGAAAATTATATTTTTTTTACTTTTTAAATTCAGTTTACAAATTCATTAATTTAATATGTATGTGTGTATGTATGTATTTAGATATGTATGTATATTATGTTGATACCCAGCAAAAATTTTTTAGGTACTGGTAAGCAGTACAAAATTATTGATGCCTGCCGATAGCACATCATTGATGCGCATTTGACTAAGCTATAAAAGGAAGCGAGAAATTTACATTGGGTTCATATTTTTTTTACCGAATTACAACCTGCATCCTCTCTCGCTTACGTGGATGCAGGATTATAAGCGAATGACTTCCTTCTACCCATTTTTATTTACGATTTAAAACAAAAAGTTCTGCTAAGTTGGATGATGCAATATTTTCAACTGCGTTGATTAGTTGTGATCGAGTGTTCAAAGTATAAAGAAGTAAGTTTGTTCGTGAAAGTCAGAAAAAAAAAATAATAATATACTTAAAAAACGTATTAAAATTGTAAGTAAAATTTAATTTAAATAACTACACAGAAAAAAGTCACCAATTAACAAATATATATGAAAATAATTCATTCAATTATAAACTTGTTTAAATTTGCACCTCTCACCAAAATGATTATATCAATTACTAAAAACTATAAAAAATGCAAAACAGAAAAAAATTCCCAATTAATAAATTAATTAAATCAATCAAGTAGATGATTGAATGAATTAAAAATGTTAAAATCATACTAAAATTTATTTTTATTTTATTTCTTCTTGAATATATTCATTAAATTTTGCTGCAAAATTAAACAACTGAGGTAATTGAAAAAAAGACGGTAATAATTTTTTCTGTGTATTTATAATAACAAAATAAAATTATTTATTAAATTATTAAAACTTTAAATGTGTATATTGTTTTTAGTTTACATTATAATATACAAGAAATGTCATGTTTTGTAACGTATTTTGTGTTTTATTACTTTTTTAATTTTCAGTTTAATTTGCTTTGAACAAATTTTGTGCTTTTGTTTTTATACGATTGGAGAAAAAAATAAATAAATAAAAAACAATGGGTTATTTATGGGTTACCAAAAATTTCTACACTTATATAATATACGATACGTATAACATATTTCATGTTTTTTGTGTTAATTTTTTTTTTTTTTTTTTTTTGTTAAATAATATAACATTTTTATTTATTATTATTATTATTTGTTTTGCAGATTAAACAATTAAGGATTACCCCAATAAAAAGGCTATTTGACTCAAATAAAAATATAAAGTTGATGAACTGATTTAAAAAATTTCTGATTTTTCTTTTTAATTTTTTTTTATAAATTAAATCAAATAAATTAAAAAAAAAAAAAAAATAATAAAAAATAATAATTTTCATAAATGCATTATTTAAATTCAAGGCATGATTTCACAGCATCTTGGAACTGTAAAAGATGCACATAAAAGAGGCATGATATCACCTCATCTATGATGCCTAAATAATGTGCATAATAAAGGCATGTATGAATCTAATACGTAGCGCAGCAAAGAGACCTACCAAGTGGGAGATCACGAACAAAAACCATGCCTTCTTGAAGCAGGTTGGTAAGGGAGAGTTCTTTTATCTCTCCCTTACAAACCTGCTTTTGGGTATGCAGCAATTTTTGCTGGATAATTACAGAAGAAATCTTCAAAAATTTTTATCTCCAATATTAATATTATATATCAAACTACGACAGTTTATCCAAAATGTTACAAAAATTGTCATATTAGGAACAAATTTATTTATGTATGTATGTACCTACGTACATATGTATATAAAATTAATAAAAAAAAAATTAACATACTGTAATGTGTAATCCTGGCACAAAATAATCAAATACACCCACCTACTTCAACCACCTTTTCGTATACTATTTTTTTTACGATCTTTATACTTATTCACTTCAAATGTTAAATTTTGTTTATTTTCTTAATCAAATTGTTCTCTTTATAATAAAGTATTGAATAAAATTTTAATTATTAAATTGTTACCTAGCAATTTGTCTTTTTCTTAACATGATATTTAAACGTAACGAACTTGTTAACTGTAATACCAAGTTAAAGTTGCAAGTATCTGTTAGTGGTGGAAACGACTGACAGATAGAAAATTAGTCACTAGATGGCTAGGAGCCTGGAAAAAAATGTCATCCTGTTGCTACACTTAATTTACTTAAACTGGTAAATATAATTAAAGCTAATACAAATTCTATTTCCAAACTGGTGTAAAATTTACATTTCAGAATTATAACCAGCGTTGTCAACTTTTTTGATCAAAAACGCTCCGGTCATTATTTAAAAACGCGCTAAAAGGCGCTAAATTATATTTGAATAATTTTTTTTTTTTTTTTTTTGTATTATTTAAAAAAACCTATTTCATATATATTTGTTATTTTAAGTTCATGTGCAAATATTTAGTGTTTTTATGCAATATTGAACATTCATGTTTTATAAAAACAGTATTTAAGGTGCAAAGAAAGGTTATACATTTGATCAGTGTTGCCAGAACTTTTTCAGAAAAAAGTGCTAAACGACTGTTAAAAGGTGCAATTCTTTAGAAAAAAGTGATAAATTTTTAATAATGTAATTATAATAAACATTTTTGTTATTTATGCATATATTCACTATTTTAAATTTGTTTGAAAAAATCTTACCTCTAAAGGAACAAATTAATTAAGAATATCTTTCTATCTTCATCGTCCATACTTATAAACGTAATCACATTATTTTTTTAACCACATTAAATTAAATAAAAATTTCGATACAAATTTTGAATTATATGTTTGAACGAACTTTTTCCAGTTCCCACATAAGAAAAACTAATTACACCATTACAACAAACTTTAGTGCGTTCATACTTAGAATATTAAGAAAGGTAAACAAGTTAACAGTATTAATTTTTTTTACGTACAATAAAAGTTATAAGCCTTAAAATGTGCACGGATTTCATACACTGTCCTTATAATCGGTGTTTTCCTATGACTATTAGTTTTGGAGTTGACAAAAAAGATTTGCACGATAAGCCATACAAATGTATTTTTAGCAATTTTATGCTTTATTTATCCATAAATAAAAATAAAGTGCAAAAATAAATAATAAATGCTAGAAATGCACTTTTAATGCTAAAAAATACACTTTATTTGGAAAAAATATAAAAAAGTGCTAAACTGCATCTAGCACCTTTTTTTCACAAAAAAGTGCGGTAGCCGAAAAATAAGTGCTAGAATTGCACTTTAAATGCCGTTATGGCAACGCTGCATTTGATAATAACTTTCATTTTAAGGCTCTTGAAATAATAAATATGTTAAATTTAAATATGAAGGTCTTAGTCCCGGCATTATCCTGCTTAGTGGCTATTTACTAAGTTTTAAAAATAGTTTTATGTTTTTAAACTTGTTTTTTTTTTCAAGTATGAAAATTGTCTGACATCTTAAAAAATATTCATTGAAAATAAATTGAAATACAGAATAAATATCGATGGCTTAAATTAGAAAAGACGTATCTCAACTTTTCGTAATTTTACAGGAGAAGGAAAAAACTGATACAAACAAAAGGCAGTTTTAATTCAAAACAAGGAGCGAAACTAGTTCTGACTTTTATTTCTGGATTCCTTAGGAAATTATCTTAGATAGGGCTCTTTTCTGTAATTTAAATTTAATTGGAATAAATTAATGTTATAATTGTTGTTTCAAGTAACAAAAATTAATGTTTCAATAGATTACAGCAAAAAACTATATCTTATAAAGTAAATTTTCATAAAAATGGTGGCAGGATTGTTTTTAGATATAGAAAATCGTTAAATTTTTTTAAATAAGGCTATTTTTTCTTTTAAAAATTCAATTAGGGTAGATATACAGCGGGTGTCATAAATAAGTAAACAAAATTATCATTTCTGTTTCGCTATAAAAAGCGGCAAAAGTAACGGTCCCTTTTTAAAAATTTACATGTTTTTGATGAAGTCTATTTATTTTCTTTTACATTGTTGACAAATTTTCCAAATACTATTCCATTTTAAGTTTTTTTCTAGAGAAAGTTGAAAAGAAGTCGTTTTCCCGTAAGTCAAAAATAAGTAAACAAGCAACTTTTGGCTTAAATTCTTTAATTTTTTGTTAAAAGTAAGTGAAGTTTACGGTTGCAAAATGATTTTATTACATCAGAGATAGTGTTTTGTTACATTATAGGAGGAATAAAAAATCGCTTTTTCGATTATATTAGAAAATTTGATAAAATCAAAAAATTTTAATTTAACCACAATTTTGACCTAAAGGATGGCAAATAGCGATCAATTAAGTGTAGGAGAACTAAGAGTAACTATCATACAATACGAAAAAGGTAAAATATATAGAAATATATAAAAAACTTTAATAAAACGGCCACTTAAATCTCTAAGAAAACCAATACTTAAGTCCAGCAGAAAGGGCTTAATGGTTTGGAAATACATTTTTATTTATAAAAAAAAAAGTGGTACACAAAGGTAAAATAAAATCCCAGATTAACCTTAATCTGTTAAAAGGTATAAAGTTCCAAAAAATGTTTGTTTAATATTTGAAGATTTTATCCTATAGTAGGGAAATTCGCCTATAAATTAGGGTTAATTTGATTCAAAATATATAGCTGAGGAAATAATTAACATTTCAGAGTGACCTGCTCAAAGTCCAGATGTGTCACCAATAGAAATTGCATGAAATTTAATAAAAAAGTCCCCATAATTGACCAAACAGATGGACTTAATTATTACAAAAACCTCTTAATTTTATCCAGGAATATGCAGAATATATGTAGTCACTATACCAACACGTTTGGCACTAATGTTTCAAAATAAAGTCGGTCGGCTATTAAAAGCCTTGTTTACTTATTTATGGAATGTTTTTTTTTACTTCTTTAAAAAGAACCAGATTCACTAAGTAGTAAAGTGTTGAATTGAATATTTTGCTGTTTATTTTGCTAACAATACATTATATATTTATAATTATATATTTCTTTTGATATCGTCGATCTACAACTTGAAAAAGAACCAATTGAGTTCAAGCCACTACTTTGTTTACTTATTTATGACACCCGCTGTACATATATTATATTATTTTATGAATAGATTATTTCAAATGACTCATATCCCAAGATTCCAACTAAGTTTGCTATGGCATTTCCAGTGCTTATTCCTGAAATTTGAGATTATTTTTTTTTTTTTTTTCCAAAATTCAGAAAAATGTAGAAAACGTGATTAAAATTTACAACCAAAACTAACCGAATACAAAAAGCGCCAATTTAGCGCCTTTTCAAGAAAAGGCGCTGATGGAAAAAAATGCGACTTTTGGGTTGCTGAAAAGCGCTAAATCTAGCGCGAAAAGCGCTAAATTGGCAACACTGATTATAACCTAAATTCTTTCACCATCGATCACCTTCTGGTCAAGAGAAACATATTTTTTTATAATTAATGTTTCCATAAAACTAAAACGGAAGAAATACCCTGTTCAAGAGTTTAATTCCTCACAAAATCCAATAAAATTTATTTGGCTTTGCATAAAAAAAAAAACTAAGGTAAATGATGGATTTTTACTTTTTGGCCGTTACACTAAGGGAAAAAATTCGATTCAAATTCAACAACGATTGTGCTCACATTGGTAATTTACGGTAACAGCTTTTTAATAACTTTCGTTAACAAATTTAATAGAAAACATATGTAATTTAACAATTTGATACCGAAATGGTTTCAACTTGGTGCCAATTAGGTATCGATATTCAATAATAATTGAACACGCAGTGTTTAATTTAAACACATACGGTGTAGATTCACTATTGACACAGAATGGTATCGTTTTCAACACGTATGTGATTGATATTTGTCTGGGTGTAGTTAATATAAAAATATTTAAACACTAAATTGCAGATATTTTACCCCATTTCGGTTTGCTTTATTCTTTTTGTGCTTTTGTCATAAAATCAACAAAATCTCTACTAGTTTTGATTCCGTGTCGTTATTATCAAAGAGATTTATTAAGAAGAAGAAAATCGGAAGTCACAAAGAGAATAGTTATCGCCGATTCCTTTTTAGCCACCTATAAATTTTGCCAAATCATAATCATCAGTTGAGTGAAGGAATTTGCAGTTAAAAGGTGTAAAAAAAAAATAATAATAAAAAAAATAAATTAAAAAAAGTTAAATTAGTTAAGAAAACCAGAAGTTTTGTGAAAATATTATAATCAAAAAGAAAATAGGTGAAAAAAGAAATTTTAATGAAAATAATTAAACTTTTCGAGCTAAATCAAAAAAATTAAAAAAAAGGTATAACTATTGTTTATTGTAAAAAAAAAAAAAGAAGAAGCATTTTGCATAGTATAGTGATAAAAAAAAATCGAAAATTTTAAGAAAATTATAAAAAAAAAGAATTTGTTAAGAAAAATTTAAAGTTAATTGGTCCCAAAAAAAAATAAATAAAAATAATTTAGTGATTTAACCGAAAAAGAAGATGAAAAAAATAGCTAATCACAGTGGTTTATTTAAGTAAAATTATAAAATAAATAATTTAAATCGTTAATAAGAAAATTTTCTTTTCCAAAGTAACAAATTAAACAAATCTAAAATTGAAAATCTATAATTTTACTTCACCAAACCACTGTGCAGACAAAAAAAAAAACCCGCGTTAAAAAATTAAATTAAAAATTAAAAAAAAAAAAAAAAAAATAACCAAAGCAAAGAAAGAAAAGAAATTGTAATATAAATTTGTTTCAATACCAAAATAAGTCAAAAACAAAAGTAATATAAATTCAAAATAATTTGTCAAAAAAAATAAAATAAAATGATAATAAAAAGTATGTATAAAAAAATTCCTAAGAAATACAAATTTCCCTAAGAATTTCAGAAAGTTTGTCATCTAGTGAGCAGTGAAGTATCTTCTCCAAAGGTTCGCCATTTCTGGAAAAAGGATATTCAACCAATAGGACCAATAGAAATAGTAAGAAAAACATTACAAAAAGAGCATTTAGGTTGGTCTGATTTCTAGTAGAAATGACTAGAATTAGGTAATGCCTTTCCCACATTTAGACGTGCTAGCCTAAAACATACATTGGATCATATTCAAGATACTGTTGTATCTAAGCTTATAGTTTGTGAATATTGTTTCTTAAGGGGTTCTATAATAGTTTGAGAAAACATGGAGTTTCGGTTATATCAGGGCTGTCTTAGCGGCAGTGTCTGCAACTATATTACCCTGAATCCCTGAATATTTTAATATATTGTTATAAATCATGCCATCATAAGATTTGTTATGGTTTTTGAAAAGAACTCTAGATGCACTGAGGCTATCAGTCTACATTAATACTCTTCTAGCTTGTTCAGTTGACAATAAATGTACCAGTATAATAAGATAATAATCTTCATGAACAACCTCAAAATTAGAAGATGCAATTTGTCACACTACTACTCACATCTATATAAAAATGATGTCCGGTGAGTAGAAATTTTTTTCCATCAGCATTTTCTTAAAACATAATTAATTGATAGATATGTTTTTGTAGATACTCAAACTACATTCAATAATGACAACAGCGTCCAGCTATTCTTTTCGATTGGTCTTTTAGGAATAGAGATGTTATTATTCCTTAGTAGAGAAATAATAATAACGTTGGAACAGTTAATATGCTTTAAGAATAAATAATGAAGGATGTCTGATGGCGTAGTAATGGCTCTTGCTGCCATTCCAACAGCTACAAATTTCGGAAAAATTTTATTAAATTATTTATTTACACAGCAAAAACTTTATGGTTTTCGGTAATAGCAACTACTTATTAAAGTACTTTCCTGGAAAGTAGGCGTCATTATTATTTGCCTTCTCTACATTACATAAATAAGTATTCAATAGTATAATTGCAGAGTAAGTTACAATAACATGGATCACTTGTCTAGAGCGCAGGATTAGCAACCAGAATGTTGCCGGTTCAACCCCATTCTGATGCTATTCGTTTTTTTAACAAAATATTTTAAAAATATATTTTATGATAAAACAAGTTTTTTAGCTTCGAATATCAAGTGCGAGATGGTGTACTGAGTAAGACGTTAGTCATTAAAAACGACTAGTTAATTAGGGTCCCAAGTTCAAAACTCACTGACGGCAAATTTTTTCGTTTTTTTTTTTTTTCATATTTTTATTTTTGTTTAGGTACATATTTTTTAGTATCACTAGAGTCTAAAAATAACTACTAGAATTCATGGACAACTCGAACAAAAATAACTAGTTATTGAGACAAAATATAAGTAGTTTATTTTTATTTCCAATTATACCTGCTAGCTTACCAGGAAAGCAAAGTTTTTGCTGGGTAGTATAGTATTTTAGACCTTTCTTCTTTAAATTGAAAATTTAAAAAGTGATTGTTTATTTATCTTTTATATTTTTCAATAAAAAAATATAAAATAAATAAAATTTTAAATCTATTCTATATTAAAATATTATATTTTTTCATTAATTTATTTGTAATCTAAAATGTAACTAGTTCCTATTGTTTTTACTAATAATGACTTGTAAATAATTTTTAATACATGTTAATATTATTCTTAGAGAAAATGTTAATATTAAAATTTAAACATAAACAGCCGTATTAAAAAAAATTAATGTAGGTTTGATAACGAGTTACTAACTTTTTCTTATGGAAATTTATATACAAAAAGTTAGTAACTCGTTATCAAGCATACATTATTTTTTTGTCAATACGGCTGAAAATATATAATATTGCATGCTTATGATATGCCGCCTGGAAGTGTACATCCCAAGACTACTTACAACAAAATTAACTGTCTGTCCGTCTGTCTGTCTGATTCAGATTATTGTAAAATTTATTTTTTTTTTTGTTCGTGCTCCTTCAAAAAAAAATATGTGGACTAGATGGAATTCCGCATGGTAAACTCGAATCTGTATTCAGTATTTTTCCATCAGCTTGAGATTTTTTTATGGGCGTGTCTAATATTGCGTCCTAAATAAGCCGATTACTCGAGTATATTTCACTATAACCCCAGAACGGTATGCAAGATTTATATAAATGATACACTAAAATATGAGGAATAAAATTAGCTTTAAATCGTTGTACAAATTTTTATCCGATTAATAGTTTAGGAGATATTTCGAAATAAGTGTCAGAAAAAATGTTTTCATGCTAAATTCAAGATTAATTTTTATACTAAAACTTCTTTTTCAAAGTGAAAACATCAAAAATGTTTCAGTTCATCACCTTTATCTCAAAGCTGGCAAAATTACGAGTAAATAAAGTCACGTATCATAAAAATTTATGCACAAATCACGATTGGATTCACAGTTAAATTAGGATACCCATGCATACCTACAGTTAAGTGGAGATACACTAGTGGGCAAAAAAATATATGTTTTTTTTTTGTCTCAAATAAAAAAATAGGTGGATTAGATGGAATTTAATGTGCTAAATAAGAATCTGCTTTTACTTTTGTTCTATCACGTATTGATTTTTTATGGGCATGACTACTATGACCCCGCCTTTAGGCAATCGCACTTGTATAACTTGAGAACGGTTTGTCCAATTAAGATAAATTAAACTCCAGTAGATAGCAATTTAAATTATCTTTGAGTCGAATTTACATAATTTTTTGTGCAGTTAATATTTCCGTAGTTATTCGGTAAATAATAGCAAAAAAAAAATTAAAATAAAAGTTTGAAAAATCGTGAAAATTTTAATCCATAACTCTGAAATTCTTTAATCAATAAAAAATTTTGTTGACAAACCTAGAATAAAATTTTTGTGTGTAAAAACTGAAAGCAGATTCGTGTTTAGCACATCAAAATGCATCAAGTCCAACTAATTGCGACCTGTAGTTTGATTACAAGGTTTACATGGACGGACAGACGGACTGACGGACATCGTAAAATCTACTCAGAAAGTGATTCTAAGCCGATTGATATAAATTATGGTGGGTCTTAGACCAATATTTTTGGTTGTTACAAACATCAGCACAAATGCATAATACCCTCCCTATCTATGGTGGTGTATCGTATAAAAATTGATGTAAATATATGTGCAATATAATCTGGGTATTTAGAAGTATTTGGACTTTTTTCTCTATTCCATTCGCGAACAAAATATTGGTGAATAGGTTGAGGTACACATAAAACATTCGATGGTACATGCTTGTAATATTCTTCGTACATTTCTTTTACATTTACAGTTTCTAATCCTTTATTTTCATTGTATCAGTACCACTAGATGGTTATTTTAAAGTTATTTTTAATTTTTTCCATAAAATTTTTTATTTAAACCTTCCGCTATTAAACTAATAGGAACATATTTAAAAGAAGATATTTTAAAGACTTTACACTTCATTATTCATTATTAAATCGACTCAGGAAGTGATTCTGAGTCGAACGGTATACTTTAAGGTGGGTGTCCGATGATTTTTTCCGTACATTACAAACAACAGCACAAACACATAATACCCCAACCACCTAAGGTAGTATAGGGTATAAATAGAAGAAAAATATAGGAAATATGTCAAAGTACGAGTGAAAACAATAAATTACAAGATGAATGGTGGCTAAAAGGAAACACACATTTTTATAAACATGGAAAATTAAGTGCAAAAGTAAATAATTTTAAGATATAAATTTCTAAGAAAGTAAAACACAAACAAGATTGCAAACAAATTTCTAAGAAAACCTTAATACCTTGAGAAAAAATTACAGCATGTAAACGAAAAATTTTTTACATTTTCAGTTGTAAATATACATTATGACATGGTATTTTTATTAATATATCATTCGCCAAATTTATCATTGCTTAAGTAACCTTTTTTCGACTTGATGTGGGGTTCAAAAATTCAAAAAAGTCATTCAAAATAAATTTCATATTATATTCCAATTTTCAAGTTTGTGAATTAAGGATTTAGATTTAATAAATATTAAATGTTTATAATCTTCGGAATATGCAAAGATTCAAAGAATAACTAAATAAATAAATTTGTCAAATTTGTTTTTTTTTTCTGATATTTTTTCAATCTTTAAGATATTTTATTGACTGATCTTTCTAAACTCAAAATACAAATGTATATATATTCTCAAGATTTTACAGAATCATAAACTTTTTAGTTTTGCCTATAGCAATATATAAAGCATTTAATTAATACTTGCAATTTAAAATGTAAATATTTTTCGTTTATATATTTTTATATTATACCCACTATCAAAAAGATGGGGGGTATATTGATTTTGTCATTCCGTGTGTAACATGTCGAAGGAATCATTTAAGACCCCATAAAGTATATATTTTCTGGGTCCTGGATAGAATCTGAGTTGATCTAGCTATGTCTGTCCGCCTGTCCGTCTGTCTGTCTGTCTTCTGAAAGTAGGATAGGGCTCGAACGGGGCAACGAAGGAGGACGAAATTTGGCACAAATATTTATCTTATATAAGGTTTGTTTGATATTGAAAATGAGCGAAATCGGTTCAAGAAAGTTATGGGCAAAATATTAGAGTCACAGTATGTCCGTTGTAGCTTCATTTCATAGTTTTCTGCTGATAATAAAATTTTGCTGAAGCTAGAGAGACGAAATTTAAAACGTATGTAGATCTCCCTCCATATAAATCCACGAATACGGGATTTTTGTAAATTCGAATGTGTAGGGGGTAAAAAAGGGTAAAATCGTTAACCTTATATCTCATAAACTAATAGATACAAAAAAAGTTAAATAGTTATCGTTATTCATTTAAAAAATAATCAGACAGATCTCTGGTTCTTTTTGGAAAATCAGCCTTTTTGGAGAGAAAACGGGTAATAAATGTACTTTGGTACTTTTTTTCACCATATGTATCTTTTAAACCACACAACATACAGATAAATTTTACATCGTATTCGTGGCATATCAAAAATGAAAAACCCAAATTTTATACTTTTTCGAAATTCGAACATTGTACCTATTTTAGTACATTTTCCTTAATTTTTATACCCTACACCACCATAGGTGGTTGGGGTATTATGCGTTTGTGCTGATGTTTGTAACGCATAGAAACAGTTATCCAATACCCACCTTAAAGTATACCGTTCGACTCAGGATCACTTTCTGAGTCGATTTAACGACGTCCGTCCGTCCGTCTGGTCGGCTGGCTGGCTGGCTGTCTATGTATGTGGATCGAAATGGTGTAGGCTATCATATGGTCGGGCTTGACCGACTATATCTTCATCTCTCGTTTTATTATTATTATTTTTTTAATATAAACGTTTTGCTTTAAATTCAATTTAAGAATTTTACTTTCAACACAGTGTATTTGTGGCTTTTAATAATTTAAAACAATTGTTTCCATTTAAAAAATTGTTCAATAACTTGTAGTATAATCAATATGAATTTTTAATGATAATTTTTTTTTTTTTATTGAATTCGCATTCAATTTAAGTGCTTTTGAATATTTAAACAAATCAAAATGGCAGCAAAATAAATATGCAGCATCATGTATGTGACTTTTAGAAAATATGGTTTAGAAATTGTGCAAAGATGTTTGTTAAAAAAAGGAGAAAAAATATAAAAAATTAAATAGAAAATATAATAGAATTTCAAAATTTATAAATTGATGTTAATGAATTCTATTAACAAAATTACAGATCTTTTGAGAAATAACTTATATTTTTATGTTATATAGAACATTTTGAAACTTTGTTTCTACAGGCGGATGGACTATTATTTTTATTTATACCTTTAAGTTATTTTTACCTTTAGTGAAGGATAAAAGCAACAAAATAAAAATAATAATAATAAATATGTTTATTTGTCGGCATTTATAGTCTGTGGTAGACTTGGGAATAATATTTCATTTTGGTGCAACGTTCGTTATCGGTCAGTACGACTGAATTAAATATTTCTTTCTTTTCTTTCATCTTTCATTTACTGAAGTAAATCATGACATACTTATAAAAGAGTTAAAATTTATTGAATGTTCCAGAAGAACTCTTGAAATATCCACTGATTATCTAAAAAATAGGAGGCAATTTGTGCAAGTGGAGTGTGGAGTACCGCAGGGCAGTGTCTTTGGTCCGTTATTATTTAAAATATTCATCAACGATTTAAAAAATATTAAATTTAATGGAAAATTGTTTATGTTTGCTGACGATATTTGCCTTTTCTACAATTATGATCATGAAAAAGTTCTGAAAACGTTAGTTGAATATGATGCATCGATTTTATCAGAGTTTTTAAGAATAAACAAATTAATATTAAATTCCAGTAAAACTAAATTCGTACTGTTTAAGCCATATTTATCAAGAAATTATGAACCTATGAGTGTTCATATAGATGGTCAATTAATTACCGAATCAAAAAGTGTTAAATATTTAGGAATGAACTTAAGACACAATCTCGTATGGGAATCTCATATAAAAGAACTTAAATCAAAGTTATCATCAGGTATTAGCATTTTATACAAATTTAAAAAGAAATTAGACGTAAACACTAAAATGTTAATTTATCAATCGTTAATTCACTCACACTTAACATATCTTTCTGGAATTTATGGCTGCAAAACAAGTACAGGACTACGGTCATTACAATTGGCACAAAATAAAGCCTTAAAAATTGTATTCAATCTGCCTTTGCGATTCAGTACGAGCAATTTGTTTAAAGACTTTGCAAAAAATATATTACCAATTAAGGGTTTACATAAACAACAAATATTATTATACGTTTTTAAATGTTTAAAAGCTATTGGTACACACACTATACATTTTAACCGCAATATGTCGCATACGCAAATAACAACAAGACAATCAATGGATCTAAGAATCGTAAGATGTCGACTTGAATTGACAAAACAGAGAATTTCGTTTGCTGGACCTAACGAGTACAACCACTTACCTGATCATTTAAAAAATATCCCCACATTATCCTCTTTCAAAAGTTACCTTAAAAAATAGTTACTTCAAAATATTGAAATACTTCTCGCAAATTAAAATTATATTCAAAATATTGTATATAATCATTTTATATAACCATTGTATATAATCATTGTATATAACCATTGTATATAATAATTTTCTTAATTTAATCAAAATGTAAATAGTTAAGTTGCCAATTTGCCTCTATAAAGCCAACGGCGCTGAGGCAGAATATATTAATTGTTATATGTAGATATGAAATAATAAATAAAATTTTCCTTAAAAAAAAAAAAAAAAATATGAATGAGATAGAAACGAATGAAAGATGAAAGGTTTTTTTATCTTTCATTTTACATTTTCTGAATTATGTATGGAATAGATACCAAAGAAAGGTTCTTTCTTGTCTTTCATTTACTGAAGTAGGAATGAAATATGTTTTTTTTTTTTTTTTTTTTTGTGAAACAGTAATGTCTATTGAATGTTTAAGCATTTTTTTATTTCGTTATTTTGAACATACCACATTTGTGTATTATTATTTACATAATTTTTTTTGCCGGATGAATTCACATATTTAAATCAGCTGAAAATATGACAGAAGAAGAGAATGAAATATGAAGGAAATGTGAAAAGTGAAACATAAACATGAAAGATTGTGAATTATTTCATATCTTTCATTTAAATACTTCTTT
This sequence comes from Protophormia terraenovae, assembly GCA_951394005.1. Classification (NCBI taxonomy): domain Eukaryota; kingdom Metazoa; phylum Arthropoda; class Insecta; order Diptera; family Calliphoridae; genus Protophormia; species Protophormia terraenovae. The sequence continues at coordinate 130,014,943 of OX596073.1, forward strand.
CATGAACTTGTGTCGTTCTCAAATCAGCCGGATAGATACAAACGTATGATTAATATAAATAAATGTAATACAATCAATATTAAGTATACGTTAAGGGGCACCCCGATTTCAAAATATTTTTGTAATATTAAATGTGATTTATATTGAAGATGTTAATTAAAACAAAATGAAAAATAATTTAAAAAAAAATAAAATGTTCTTATACAAATTTCAATGATATTTAACATTTGCATTAACAAAATTTAATTAAATAATTAAATTTTATTATTTTTATCATGAATTCTAAATATAAAAACTGTGAAATAAATACAAATACATACATGTATGTATGTATTTTAAATTTTATTATAAATAGTAAACAATATTGTTTACTCATAAACAATTGTAATGTTCATTTGCATAAACTTAAATTTTAAATATTTGTCTAAAAATATTATTTATGAACTGACAAACTGTCAGTTTGTCTTCTATTTTTGTTGTCATAAAAATGCCAACAATATTTAAATGGGAAATTATAATTTTTTTATTTTTTTTTTGTAAATTTTTTCTTTAGGAAATGAACAAAACAATAAATTTTTGTTAGTAACAAGAAAACTTGGTAAACAATATTGTGTTAAAGTCATCAGCTCTTTTTCTTTGTAGATATTTCATAAAATTAAACACAGTTTACAATTTGTTTAAAGATAAACTTTTAATTACACAGATCAACAAAAACATAATTTTCGGTCCCTGTGTAACACAATAGAACCGAAAAGAACCCACAAAAATTCTTTATAGATTCAATTCTTCTTTTATTTAAGAATAAAATCAATATTTACACATCGATTTAAATGAAGTATAGTTCGTTGTATTTGAAACATATACAACTTTATGACAAAATACCAAAAACAGAATGTGTTATCGTTTTCGATTTTTAAGGATTTTTTAAAAAAAGATTTTTAAATTTTATAAAAAAAATTGTTTAAGAAAAAATTCTTAATATATACTAGACTATTGAGCCGTTTAAAAAATGGTATGAGAATAAATTACAAGCTGTTTGAAGCAGAATTTTTTGATGTTTTATTAAACCGAATAAGCTAATCGTTCTTGAGATATGTTGCAATATGTGATGCAACCTTATTAATTTTATCTACTTATATAACATAAAATGAGTCCAATCGTCAATAAAATGATAACATCGAACTGAAATGTAGGATATTGTAGTCACCCTGTTATAATAGATTTCACAGTAGGACCGTTCGTATAAATTTTGGTAATAAATCTATGTCTCCTAAAATACTGATCAGATTGAATTGATATATATATATATAGGAGAGTTAGAGAGAAAGACCCTACACTATCATGTATGGGCATCAAAATTTGAGGAGGGGTCATATATTAGACCTATGGCCAATTGTGGATCGGTACGTTTACTAAATGCAAAATACAGAATATGATGTTAATACTAATATTTATATGAATTTACGAGTTTTGGGGTGATTCCCGAAAGTGGGTTTATATGGAAGCTATTATAAATTATGGACAGAACCTCCTAAAGTTTGGAACCGGTTTTACTACTTAAACAAAACTTATTTGTGTCGCATACTACCTAGATTCATTTGTATGGGATTTATGCACGTTATAGTGATTTTTGGAAGAGAGGTTTATATGAGAGCTATGATCTATTAAATACCGATCTACAGTGATCCCAAAACGAAATATTTTTGGAAATAGTTCTGTAACATAGAATTACTGGAAGAGTTTGAATTAAATTTTGCATGTACAATCCTGAGAAGTGTTTTAATTGATTTGGAGGAGCATAGGTCTTTAGGGGGTCTTGGGACGTGGGTGGACCTTCAAAGTTTGTCACCTCGGGTATGAAAATTTTTTAAAAAATTGCCAAAATTTCATTTATGATTTGATTGAAAAAAAATTTTACACATAGATAGTCCTTATGATTCTCTACAAAAAATATGCCTATATGTGTGGGATATCTTTTTTACTTTAAGAGATATTTGGACCGAAATAAAATGTTAACCCATTTTTAGATATGATTTTTTCTAGATTTTTTTAACTAGGTGGGCTCAATTTGAGTCCTACAATTTTTCTAAAATATTCTCTGAATTTTGTATAAAATTCTATATAATTTTCGTGCAAGAATTATATACCTATGTGATTTAGATAAAAAGTTATATTATTTTGAAATAGAAAATTGAAAATTTTGGATTTTTTGTGATTTTTTTTTTTTTTTTCAAATAATGGATTTCATTTTAAAATCCATTATTTTCCTCTGGACCATATATTTTTTTATGTTGCTAAAATAATGCTTAACACAAATACATGTAAAACAAATCCGGAGGCAGTTGGGGTAACAGACTCCCCCCTAGCCCTATCAGAATTTCGTCAATTTTGAATTTTATTTTTTTAGTTTTTTGTGGAGCTCAAAAGTGTCAAAGCTGAAATTAAAAAAAAAATACCTTGATTACATACCTACATATGTTAGTTAAACACACAAAAAATTACTTAATAAGCCACGCCTCTTATAACGACAGGATGACCATTTTACTGAAAAAGGTCAATTTTGGAAACAAACTTTCCGCGAACTGGAATTTTTGGGTATTTCGGAATAGAAGTGGGAATCTATTTATACTTTGCTTTTAAAGATAACTTGTACTATATTATGCTAAAATTTTATAATAGTAGCATAATTAATATAGATTTTATTTAAGTTCAAATATTAAATTTTTTTACCAAAAAACACTAAACACAAATATTTTTAGTATTTTGATCAATTTAATGAAAAATTTAGTTTTAGTACTTTTCTACTTATATATTATTATTTTTCAAGTAATAACCTTTCCAATGATATCAAATACATGCAGAAATACTTTACACAATCGTTTAAATACTTACTGAAACTTGACCCCCTTCAGCAAAATTGACCTACATTTCTATTGTAAATGTGTGCTGCAGCATTCTACATATATAAGTACTCAGCAGTTTTTTTAAATAATTTTGTGTAACTTTTGAACCGTTAAATATATTTTAATGAAATTTCACGTAGTTATTGCTGAGGTATTTTCCAACTATTTTGGAGGAGCACATGTATCTAGCTGGTCTCGGGGAAGGGGGATGACCTCCGAAATGGGTCACCTCGGATATTATATAAGAAATAATTGAAAGATCACTTTTAGAGGTTCTCCTCCTGCCCACAGACCAGCTAAGAACTTGTACTCCTCCAAAACATTTGGAAAATACCTCAGCAATAACTACGTGAAATTTCATTGAAATATATTTAACGGTTCAAAAGTTAAAAAAAAAAAAAAAAAACACCTTAAGATTGTCCATGCAAAATTTCATTCAAATTCATCTGGTAGTTCTAAAGTTACGAATTATTTCTACAAAAAAAACGTTTTGGGACCACTGTGCGATCAGAAAGTTATTCTGAGTCGGTTGGTATATTTAAAGGTGGGATTTTTTCTGTGCGTTACAAGCATTAGCACAAATGTATAATAACCCAACCACCTATGGTGGTGTAGGGTATAAAAGGTGGATTAGAGGCTTAGTATTTATTACTTAACACCGAGTATCCGAGTTGAAACCCCGTGTCGCTGAAATTGTTTTCCCATTTTGTAACTCTGTGTAATTATTAAACCAAATAACTGATATCAAAATGCTTAATTTTCCATACATTTAAAGTTGATTTAACTAGGAATTTAATAGACACAGATTTATCACAATTTTTTTATTATTGGCCCCACTATGAAACAATAAGAACACTAATTAAAACTTATTGAAGTGTACTCTAAGATAACGTGTACAAGTGTTATTTTCTACAACTACAACAACAGCTGCCACAAACAAACACTAAATATGAAATAACTTGAAGTTAAATAAAAAGTATTCGAATGACATGAACATATCAAAAAAAAAGCAAGATTCATTTATCACTAACTCAAGTTTTTTTTTCATTTCAAAGCCACTCAAACACATACACTTATAAAATAATACAAATAATTACATACACAACCATAAGATATGAGTAAATAACTCAACTTACCATCATCATCATCTCCGGATAGACTGTTGTCTGTCTGAAGGATTTAATGTATTTCCTGATACCAGGGCTGTATGTGATATGAAATTGTGTGTATTAAAGAGACATTTGATGGTGATAATTTCTTTGCTGTTGTTCTTATTTTAGTAACATTTGCTGTTGTTTTCCTAGATGTGTTTGATTTTACTGTTGTTTAAAGAATACCGGGTTTAAAGTTTGCTATTAAAAAAAAAAAAAAAAGATAATATTGTTGGCTGCTATCTTTATTGTCCTAGTGCCTTGTTAACAGCTACATATATATTGTTTATTATTTTTTCTTGCTGCTATTTTTTGCAAGAATTGTTACAATCCTAACTTACTATGGCTGGTTTTATTCATTCGTCCTTGTATGTATAAGTAAAGTATTGACTTATATTAAGTTTCATATCAACTAGAAATTTTGCTCATATTTATTATTTATTCTTCAAGTATTATAGTTTCTAACAAAAAGTTTTATTTACTAATCACCAGCCACCTCTTGCTAAGCAATTTTGTGTTTCAAGTAACGATATGCTGTAAAAAAAAGAACATTAAATACTACTAAATGCGAATTTAATTACTTTTATGTATTTCTATTCTAGCGTATCGATATATATACAGCTGCGTTCATAATAATATTAGTGGTGACCAAACTTTCTGAAGTAAAAATTTATACTAAGGTAATTTTAAAACCTCGGCAAATTTAAACGGTATTTACAACGGAATGTAAAAAGTTAAAAACAAAAGAAATAATCCTAAAAACAATTTTCGTTCAATGTGCATTGATCATAAAAATAGGAGTGATGGTGAATTCTTAAAAATGAAGATGTTTACGTTAAAAATTTTTTAATTAAATTAAAAAGTAATTATGAGGAAGTGAGCGAAGTATATTTTAAATAGATTTTTTTCATAAAACAGTTATTTGTTTAATAGCGGGACGAGGAAAACGCTCTTCTGAGGAAAAGAGAAATTAATAAAATAAAAACGTAGAAATCATGGAAATTTTTTTAGAGAAATCAAGTAGATGTTATCATGTGTCGATAAAATGATGGCAAATGCATTATCGTAAGAAAGGAAAGTGGAAATGTTAAGCCGAAGTGAAAAATATCGAGTGCGGGTGACCTTTATGTAGTCCTTTTTAGTAAAATAGATTATTTTCTGTCAGCAAGTAACATCTAAAAGAAGCTAAATTTCTCAGTTAATGCTCTTACTATTAGTAGAGGCTTGATTAAAAATAATTTATTTGCTCGAAGTCCTCGGAAAACACCACTGCTCTCCAAAAAACACGCATCCTACGGCTTGCAGTTCTCACAAGGGCACATTAACTGGTCAAAAGAAAAATGAAGGAATATTCTGTGGTCAGACAAAAGCAAAATTGGTGGAATTAGACTCCGACAGTATGTCCAATGCCTTTCCAGCATAGTATTTTAATCGCAATATAAAAACAAGCGAAAAACTATATTCGGCCATGCCGAATCTCCACCACTGAGGCAGTATTTTTATCAGTTTTTATATAGGAAAAATTTTTCGGAAAGTGGTGATTTCTAATTTACTTATTAATTTCTGGCGTCCATAATAGTGTAATGGTATGAACTTTTGTATTGTATATAAAATATTTTAACAAATTATTATGCAAAAATCTGTAAAAGGTGAAAAAAGAGAAAAATCTATTTTGGGTTTTTTTCAAAAAGTTGATTATCTTTGTAAATGAAAGTATATTTTTCATAAAAGTAAAAAAAAGAAAACTTAATAGTAGTGAACCAAATGAACGAAAATTTGGTTTCACAATAACCGTGTCAATTTTGCATAATTTTCAAAGAGTCCATAAAATTTTTGTATTAAATTTATTTTCAATGCTCCTCCGATTTGGTTATGTAAAATGACAAAAAAACTAAGTTCACGCAGTAATCCAAGCAATTTCATAATTAAATGTGAATGTGCCTTGCGAAGAACTGACTTTTTGAAAAATTTTCGGTCTTGTTTTCCAAACTTTGAGATTATCTACTACGTTGACTATTTCGGGCACACCAACGTGATATAGCAAAAAATTCGTACAATTACAACAAGTATCAATCCTCATCCCAAATTTTGTATTCGGTTAAGGTGCGCACAGACCACGCCCAAAAAACTAAAAAAATTTCAAAAACAAAAAAATTTTGTCATCATAAGTTTATCACCCTGTATTTAGTTGCTGAAAGTCTGCACAACAACAAAGATGTTGCAGAATTTATGAACAAAGTCCGGTTACTTTACTTATGATGGAGTAAGATAAAAAGTACAAATGCGCGAGCAAAAATTTATCAATTATTTCCGCAAATCTTTACTTACCTCAAATTTATATTAAATTATTTAATTATAAAGTCGTTTCTTTGATGATGTTGGGAAAACTTAATAACTAACCTAAAGCAAAGTATAATCATTTAACTATAAGAGTTTCCCTATGCATAATTTAGGGTGATTTATATAAAAGAAATTACTCTAACCGGCCATGAATTAAGCGTTTACTGTTAATTTATATCATTCTTGATCAAAAGTGCCCTCAAAAGTTTAGAAAAATTATATTTGAAAACTTTTATAAATACTAATCTTTAACGAAATGATAAAAATTATGGATGTTTTTTAAATATAATAATTTAAATGAATTTAAAATAATCATACAAAATTCTCACATAACTTAGTATATTACAGTTTCATATTAACGATGAAAATTAAAAAAATATCACCACATAATTATTAATGCCCAAAAAACTGTAATGAATTAGAAATTATATTCAATATGTATCAATACTTTGTTCAATGTGCTAAATAAAATTCAAACATTTTCAAAACAAATTCATAATTATGTAATTTATTCTAGCAGCATTATATTTACATGCTAGCAAACTTTCAATAAACCTATTTTCATACCCTTCTCTACAGACGTGTATAGCTTGAAACACATCGAACTACTAACTAGTTTAGTAAACTTATCAACATATATTGCTAAAAAGTAGCGAACATACTATGTTGTGGTATGATCGAATTTCACCACGATCAAACATCAAACCCAACATAGCTGTATACCTTTGTGTTTATCAACATTTATATTGAGGCGAATACACACACATGCACTCCATATAAAAATTATAACATGATGTTTAAGAAAAAATTATGGCGTTGAAATCATATAAACTGTTCATATTTTTGTCTATATCTTTTGTTCTACTAAACCGATTTAATTATTTTTTGGCAGTAATCTAAGGTGAACCTAGATAAACCTTTTTGCTAAATTTTATTTAAATCCGTTTGTGGCTTATTGAAATATTGTCAGTTAAAGTTTGATTTAGGGGTTTCTCCAGATTTTGGTATATAACTTTTTTTCTGCTGAACCGATTTGGCTGGTTTGCAATCCCAAACAACGTCTGGGAACAACAAATAACCTGAGTAATTTTCATTGGAATAGCTCAATTAGTTTAGACGTGAGCGTGTTTTCAACAGACGGACAGACGGACATTGCTTAATCGACTCAGAATTTCATATGGTCCAAGAATATATATACTTTATGGGGTCTTAAACGATTCTTTCTAGGTGTTATATACGGAACGACAAACTTAGTTTACCCTCTTTCACCACTAGTGGTGGTGGAGTGTATAAAAACACTGTTAATCATGTTGGTGCTGAAATGATAATATAGTGAGTTTTATAATACAATTAGGTTGATCCAATACACCATGCAAAAGGATTATGGATCAACTGTTACGTGTGGAAACAAAGAATAATTTAATGCTGAGTACAATATCCCTTTCAATTGGGACTTAACACAGGATAACGATCCTAAATACATCCATTTAATGCCAAAGGATTCGTTTCGTACCAATGGGGGTTGAGGTTATGTCGTAGCTTTTTTAGTTCCCTGACCTCAATTGCTCATAAAACTATGGAGAGACGTTAAAAAATGTGTTACGAAAAAAATACTGTCAAATGCTGACGAATTGTGGATCTTAGTGTAAGATAATTGGTGAAAAATTCCAGTAAGATTTGGTCGGGATCTTATTGAATCTATGACTATTAGATATGCTGAAATCACCAAAATTAAAGCTTTTTCCATAAATTACTAAAAGTATTAAAGCTATTTTGGAAACATTTATAAAGTCGTTTAGCAAATTTCCCGTCTAAATTTTAAAAAAGTTATACTACTCCTATTTTTATGAACAACCAGTTTTGAAATATTTTTTTTAAAACATCGTTTTTTTTATTAAATATAGTTTTAATTACATTGCGAATTATTCTAATACTACAATAATAAATTAATCATTATTGTTACTCACAAAACTTTAATAAAATATATGTTTTGTTTTTAAAAATTAAAACTTAGTTTCTTATATAAGGGTACTCCTATTTTTATGAACGCAACTGTATATATATTTTTTTTTAATAGTAGTTGTAAAATTTTCCTCAGGATCATTTGTTAAATTTTATTTTATTGCCTACACAATTTAAATCCTTTAATACTGATGTTGTTGTTATTTATTTTTACTTACAATATTATATTTCTAATTCAAATAGTTGTTATTTATGTTTTAATTGTATTTGTTATGCTCTTATGTATGTATTTATCTGAAAAGGAATTTTTGTTTACTTACACATATTAAACAATAATAAAATGTGTGTGTGTTTTCCTGTTAAAGTATGCAAAATTTTAAAGGGATTGTAGTAAATTTTATTGTCTTTAATTGGAAATAAAAAATAAAAAATAGTAATAAATTTATTATTTTTATTAAAACTTTAAATGTAACAAAAAAGTTGGCAATATTCTATAACAATGTTTTAAAAAAGTTTATAAACACCGCACAGTGGGGTCAAACGCAAATTTTTTGGTAATAAATCTGTATCTCCTAAACTACTGCTCGGATCGAATTGAAATGTATGGAAAAATTGTAGAGGAAAACCCAAGCTTTCAGAAACCATTATCTTCTATGTATCACCCTGTGATACATACATTGTAAATTTTTATTTACTAGCAAATAGCAAAAGATATTCAGCCGTATTCAAAAAAACTAATGTAGGTTTGATAACGAGTTACTAACTTTTTCTTATGGAAATTTACATACAAAAAGTTAATAACTCGTTATCAAGCATACATTATTTTTTTGTGAATACGGCTGATTGACTTTAAAATGACGTATATAAAATTTAATTACATCGAAAGTTCAAAGGTCAAAACCGAATGTTCAAAGGTCAATATCTAAAAAAAACGGTATTTTAAAATTCTTAAAAAATATATATTGACACTTTAACTACACTCGTGCCAAAATTCAAGTAGGTGACTCTTTTGGTTTAGGAGTTATAAAGCTTTTCTTGACCATGACCAGAAGAACTTAAAATTATGATTTTAAGCATATTTTCAAGAAATAATGTTAACATTTAGAGCTAAATAAAATTTAAACCAGTAGAGGTATTTGAATGAAGTTTTGTCACAATATAGATACATTTTGTCTAAAATCAGGGAATAAAAAAAAACTCCCACTTTTTTGTACGAATACCCAATATCCCAGTCCGGGGAAAACTTGTTTCAATAATTGACTTTTTTCATTAAAATGGTCACCCTGCCATTGTAAAAGGCGTGGCTGATTAAATATTTTTTATGTGTTTAACCAACATATGGGGCTATATTATCAATATTTTTTTTTCTTGATCTCGACTTTGACATTTTTTAATTTAAGAAAACAAATTAAAAAACTTTTTTCAAAATTGACAAAGTTTGGATAGGGCTTGAGGGGAAATCGTTCCCCAGAGAGCCTCCGATTTTGTTTTACACGCATATGCGTTAAGATTTCTTTTGAAAATATTACAAAAATATATTTTAGAAGTGATAGAATTTTACCACCTTTTTGAAAAATAATCCCAAAAATGTCAACTGTTTTAAAAGTTTCAACTTCAGATTAATATAACTTTTTATTGGATTGATATATTGATATGTTTCTGACAGTAGTATTATTAAGAATTTTGTTGATGAATATTTTTAGTGAAATTATATTTTCTGCGTAAGTAAAACTTTACACAGGAACATATTTCAGTTTAAAATTGATTTATAACACCAACATCCGCTATAACAAAATATGCAAAATTGCTGAATTCTTTAAAATAGCTATACACGTTTAACAAATTAATATTTTAAAACACCACAATGATTTTTAAATGTCATTTGGAAACCTTCTATGATAACGCTATACTCTAGCTTCAATGAAATAACGTTGCGAGTGTGCCTCGCGAAAAAGGCACCTCTTGGAGCCATTCACGTTTTTTTCTCCAAGTTTGGGTACCTCCTACAGCATTTCTATTGAGGGCACAATAATGATATATATGTCAAATGATGCATAACTTCAAGAGCTATTAGGTTCTGTTTTGAATTTTGAAATATCCGAAACGGCGTAAAATCCCCAGTGAAAAAAACTGCAAAATTTTTAAATTTTTTAAAAATTGATTTCACGACTTTTGCACAACACAATTTGACACTGGTTAATTGCACGCTAATTAAATTCATGCTGGTTCTTTTCTACAAGTGTTTATAGTCTTCATTAGAAGAATTGGACATTTATACTAAAATTTGAGACTACAGCAAGAAAAAGAAATAAAAAAAACTTGTTAGTTTCAAACACTTTTTTGGAATTTTTGACTTTGGGGGCTTGCCGGCACCACATGGAACCGTTTCAGGTCTTGAATTTTGTTTGTGTTACATAATCAAGTGTTGTTAACATAATTGTATCAAAAGTTGTTTAAAAAAGTCAGAATTTAAAAAAATATTTGAGGTTAAAGGTCGGTTTCATAAAGCAAACTTAAAAAGAGAATTGCCCATATACTTATTTTTACCTGTAATCATATATTACAATCATAGTATGTTGCTCTTAGTTTCTGGTCACTAGAACTATATTTTTTCTTTGCGTGTACTAACGTGAAGAACTTGAGAGCATGGGGACAGAGATAATAATGATAGACACAAACGTTTTCCCACCCATCTTTTTTCTGTGTGTACTCATTGTTTGCTCTTTTTTTAAGTTTACTAATTTAATACTTTAGTCACTATCAGATTCTAATAGCGTCAAATCTTTTATTAATGAAATACAGATTATTTAATTTTTAACATATGCAGCTTTATGATAAAAGGAAAAAGGGATAATTTTTTATCTTATTAGATTTTAAGTGATTTTTGAAAAACAAAAATTTGTAAATTTTATAAATTGTTTTCTTAATATTTTAATATTACCGAAATTATAGAATCAGTTAAATCTTTTTCCAGATATGTTGTGTAATCTCATTAATTTTTTACATAATCGTTTATTTTGAAAACTATAGGGCTATAACTTAATGATTGCATTTAAATTGACTGAGATATTCCATGCCACAAAAAAAATATATATCGACCATTCCAGGAAAGAACGCCCGAAAATGTATATTTTTTTACTTGATGGCTTTCAATTTCTATAAAAATTTGTATACATAAACTCCATTAAGCCTTTTATCAATTTCAGTTTTCAGTTTTGTGAAATTGCAAAAACTCGCGATTTAATTTCGCTTTTTAATTTTCTCAAAAACCAAACAAATTTCAAAAGTATGTAACTTTGATTAGCAATATCTCTGGAAAGACTTTGTGAATTTTAATGATTTAAACGGCCTTAAAATTTCGCATACGGCGGCTTTACGACGAACATTTTAAAAATAAGAAAGTTTTTTTAAAAATGCATTTTAATGCAATTGCATTTTTCAAATGCATTTTTCTTTAAATATGCTACTAAAATTTTTTTAATTTTTTAACATAAATGAAAAGTTTGTAATCTTTACATTAAGATAAAAGTGTCAAATTTTTGGGACGCGAAAATCTTATGTGCATAATCAAATTTTTATAAAAACATATTTAAAATTTTTCATATAAAAATAAAATTTTTTCTTGTTTTTGGAATTTTCTGTAAAATTTGTAATAAAAGTTAACAAAATATAAAAAGTATGCGATTTTAAATATTCATATCTCTTGAAGTTATTGATGTATTTCTGTAATTTAAAAAGTATTTAAAAGGCCATTGTATATTTTTTGTGTAATTTAGTCAGAATTTCGAAAATCACCTCTTCGATCCATAATATTTTAAAAATATAAATGCAGTTTTTAGATGCATTTTTGTTAGTTGCGAGTTTATTAAATTTTAATTTTTCTAAAAGTGTATTTAAAAATGCTTTGTTTATTATAACTTAAAACAATAAATAGTCTGATACATAAAGTTTTACTATTTTTAAGGATTTTTTAAAAAATAACACAATAAATTTTTTTAACAAAATACGTAAAGATACTCATAATACCAGAAAAATATAATTTTTATATGAAAAAATTTAAACTAGTTGAAGAAAGGGGAAATTATGCACTATATTGAGATTTTTATTTTAATGTAAAGATTCCATGCTTTCCAAATACGAAAAAAATCAAAAAAAATTAATAGCATATTTAAAGAAAAATGCATTTAAAAAATGCAATTGCATTAAAATGCATTTTTAGAAAGTATTTTTTATTTGTAAAGTACTCATGTTTAAGCTGATATAATTACAATTCAAACGCCGTTTAAATAATAAATTTCCGTAAAGCGTTCCCAGAATTATTTGTATTTAAAGTTGTACACTTTCGAGATTTTTTAGATTTTTTTGAAAGTGAAAAAGCTAAATAAAATCGCGAATTTTCTGAATTTAGCGAATCTAAAAACGGAAATATTTAAAGACACCCATAGACCTTATACGTATAAAATTTTATAAAAATCGGAGGACACTTGGAATATTTTTGGGCGTTCTTTCATGGAATGGACGATATATTTTTTTTTTATTTATTGTATTCTTTAAAAAAAAAAAAAACATACATTCATTGAATAGGGAATAAAGTTTAAGAAAATTATTTATCGATTTTAATGAAATATAGCTATTTTATTTTTAACATATCCAGATTTGTTTTAAAGGAGAAAAAAGTGAATTTTTGTCCATTTTAAATTTTTAAATATTAAAAAAAATCCATTTTTTAAAATTTTGTAATGAATTTTCTCTCTGAAGTTAGAATATAAGTATTAATACAAAATAATATAAAAGAAAGTAAATTTTTCTTTTTAATTTCCTTTATTTAAAAACACTCAAAACTACTAACGAAGAGATAAATAGTCAACTATTTATTTCAAACTTATCAAAAAGTTTAAAATCTAAACAGAAACCTAAAGAAAAACTAAAAAAGAAACCAACACTAATAAAAGTATTTTTATTATAATATTAACAACAAATAAAAAAACACACTTTTCTGGGATTTATTTAAATCCTCTTAAATAAAGACAATGAAAAAAATCACAATTCAGTGAAAAAAATACACTTGAAAAATGTCAGAAAAATGAAGAAGGAAACGATACTAAAGACATTGGCTTTATTGTCTTACAAATGAATAGATTAAAACACCCAAACAAATATTGAAAAAAAAAAAAAAAAACTAATTTTTGTAGAGATAATAGAAAAAGAAAACTAACCTAAAATACATTTAACATACTTTAAATACTAAAACGAAAAAAAAAAAAAAAACAAAAAAACAGATACGCAAATTAAGGGGAGAGCTTTTCAATTTGAAAAGTTTTCTCAAAGTAAATTCCATAAAAATAATTTATGCCAAATGAAATAAGAAATATGTTTGTTTTTGAATGGAAGAATGAAAAATTGGCGCCCTACACTTTAAAATACTCTTTAAATACCCTCTGCACAAGGATCTATGAAATCCCTTTTCTAAATTAAATCTCGAATATTTCTCTGTTACAATATTATGAATTTTCATATAAAAATATCAGACCAGTAGATTAGAAATAACTGATTTATTGCCAAAATATTATTATTATTATTCTGGGTTAATGAACGGTACTTGTCAGTCTTTATTAAAACGATATATCGGGAAAGCTTCTTAGACTTTTTCTATATAAAATTAAAAAAAATCAATATTTTTTTATTTCTCTGTTTTTAACATTTAATTTTTTTTTTTTTTTTTTTTCTTTGCTTGAGATTTTAATGATTGAAATTATAATGAACAATTTTCCACTACCATGAATACATTTGTATAAAACCTTTTGGTTTGACCTAAATTAAAGTTAAAAAAAATACTTTTGTTATTTTCCTTTTCATTTTTTGTCATTATTGGTCATAACCGCAACAAAGGTTCAGTTCTGCTATCATATTCATAGGATTTTAACACAAACAAACATGTTTTTAATTTACATTCTTTTTTTGTTTTTCATTTCATTTTTGTGCAATCAAAAGTTGTTTTATTGAAGAATTTAATTAAAAAAGCATATAATCCACATGAGTATTTATAAAAAAATGATAATAATTTTTGATAGTGTAGTTTTACAGTTTAAATTATATTTACATTCTTTTTTAAATTGCATGAGATTTATAGGTAAAAAAATATATATAAAATATTTTGTTAATTCCACGAGAACTTTATAAAAAAAAAATTAAAAATTTTCGGAAAATATTATCCTGTAATGGAATTCATTTAATACATTTTTAAATAGCTATACTGACACATTTTTGAATTTCGGAACAAATTTTAACATCCGGAAATAAAAATTATGACATTTTAAAATATATTATTTTTTCCCTTGAAAAATTTAACAGAAATAATTTTAAAATAGCCTTAGGCCCGTTATTATAAGTATAAGTTAAGCCAAAAGTGACCGATAAGCTAAATGTAAGAACATCTAACCATTAATTTTTATCGGAAGGTTTATGTATTCAGAGCTGCCATATTTTCTGCTTTTAAAAGAAATAAATAAAAACATATTTATTCCGCTGTAGTTTTTAGTCATTTTTCTTTCTATATTTATGTTTGTTCTGGCGTTGTCTTTTAGTTAGCTTAAACTCATTTATTTTAAAAATTTCTTTGTTTTTTATTTGTTTATATTTCCGTTAGTGGCAGTTACGTTCAAATAGTACATGTTGCCACTACGTTAAGTGGCTAAAAGTAATCGGTTTTTGCTTTGATATTGCCGTATTATCAAAATTATAAAATTTACCTTAAAACCAAGTTGTAATAACCAAAAGTAGATAAAGCTCACTTTATCGTTCACTTTAGTTTATCTTACCTTTAACTATCTGATACCTTATTGGTAGGTTATAATAACGGCCCTTAAAGTAGTAAAGTAAATATTAAAATATTTAAAGTTAACAATAGTTTATCAAAGGTATAGTAAGCAAATCATCGTTTTTTAATACAATTTTAAAGAATTTGGCTTAAATACGGCTGTTATTTTATTCAATGCATAAGAAATAATAGTAAAAATATTGTATCATACTCGAGGTGGTCAACTTTAATACCCTGCAGCTTAACTCATATTACTACAAGGTGACTACAATTTTTCTTAAAGCTTATGTCCTTCTCTATAACTTTCCCATACACTTCAATTCGATCCGACCAGTAGTTTAGGATATACAGATTTTTTACCAACATATTCGTGGTGTTACTGTGTGACATCCCTGATAATGTAATGCTATTTAAGTATTCAGGAAAATTACACAGCCAATTTAGATTTTCAATTATACTAGTTAAATAATAATAACATTAAATTAAGCTAATTAGAACACAAATTAAATAAAAATACTGAAATAAAAGACTGACTAAAATATGGCAGAAAAATAAACTCTTATTCTCAGTGAATCTATATTGACTGACTGACTGATTTACTTAATTGGTCATTCATCATCACACAGCCCAAACGGTTAAAGCTAGAAAGATGAAATATGGACTGTAGTTTGGTCTCCTATCAACTATATCCACTAAGATGGGTAACCTTATATCTCCTAAACTAATAGAGATCCAAAAAAAAAGTTAAATAGTTATAGTTATTCATTTAAAAAATTATCGGAAAGGTGTCTGGTACTTTTTTGAAATTCGGCTCTTTTAGGGAGAAAACGGGTAAAAACTGAAATATGGTACTTTTTTGGAACTATATTTTAATCCAGTAAGCAAAGAAATAAAATATGCATCAAATTAGTATCTTATCAAAAACTGGCGAATACAAGTTTGGTAGTTTTTGAAAATTCTATTATTATTTTCAGAAAATATTTTTTTCTTTTTACTGACACATGTATATGAATATTTTAACATTAGATCCCTGTACAATTTAGAAATTCATTGGAATACGATAAAAAGGGGATAAAATCGGAGAATTAAATTTTATTCAAACTAAATAATGTATTTTTTATTGTATTAAACTTAGAAATATGAACTTAAGTCCATGCAGTCCTAAGTGAGTGAGAATTTACAAGAGTCCTAAGTAGTGGTAGTTTTTTTTTCCGATGACACTTTTTAAATTTTCTATAATATTGAACCTAGGAAAATGGAATTAAAGATATATGATCCCAAGTGAATGTGTATCAATAAAAGGGGACTTTGTGGTACTTTTTATATTCCTCTAATCGTACTTTTTGAATTTTCTAATTTTCATTCTTCCATGGTACTGTTTGAATTTTATATAATATTGAATCTACAATTATGAATATATGGTCCAAATGAATGAGAATTTACAAAAGAGGATTTGTGGTACTTTTTTATACCCACCATCAAAAAGATGGTCATTCCGTGTGTAACATGTCGAAGGAATCATTTATTAATAAAAAAGTTTCAAAAATTTAAATTTTTTTAATGAATTCAGCCTTAAATACATAATAACATTAAGAGTCATTAATACATTATAAGCCTTATAGTAAACAAGAGTCTGAAATTATTATATGCCTTTGAAAAGTTTTTTTTTTTTTTTTTTATTAGCCTTATTTATATTTTTCATTCTATTTGTTTTTAATTAAATCATAAATAATCTAAAGTGATTGTATTTTTTATCATTATATTTAAGGGTTATTTACAAAATCCATCTCCAAGGTTTGTTTCAAATTTTTTCTATTCACTAAATATAAAATTATAATCTTAATGATTTTAGTAAAAAAAAAATGTTGTAAAATTAATCAAGTAGAAATGTTTACAATATAAAAACCCTTAAATTCTCTACGAATGAATAAACCAAATAATATTGAATGAAAGAAATATATTTTATTTTCCATTCATTCACATGCACTTGAGCAGATGGAAAAAACGAAAGAAAACAAATTGAAAATAAACATAGAAATAGAAACACTTACATACGATAAATGTTAAACACTTGAATGAATTTGATTTGAATAGAAGATTCAATATTAAATATGTACTTAAATAAATAGAAAAAAAAATAGAAATACGTAGTTATGCGTAGAGTACAATCGGCTATGAGTGACATTTTAAAAATTCACTAATTATTTCCGTTTAAAATGTTGATAAAATCGAAGTGAATTTCTAAGAAACAAAATCTATTTTTAATACAAATGAAAAAAAAATAAATAAAATTTTACTATTTTTAAATCAAATATTTGTTTGTCTCTTTTTATGTCATCACTTCATGTTCCATAGTAAATGATAAAGAGCCCACACAAGTTTATCAAGGATATAAAATGTGTTATACTTTAAAAAAATAAGACTGTCGTAGTTAAAAAATTATCTAAAAAGATGTGGGATATCCTAAAGCAGAATATGCAAATAAATTTATAAACTATAGTAGTTATGCTTA
Source organism: Protophormia terraenovae (assembly GCA_951394005.1). NCBI lineage: Eukaryota > Metazoa > Arthropoda > Insecta > Diptera > Calliphoridae > Protophormia > Protophormia terraenovae. The sequence continues at coordinate 130,032,628 of OX596073.1, forward strand.
AAAGATGGCTTTTTTCACGTACCCTATTTCTTGGAAAATTTATGAATAGTTTTTAAAAGCCTTTAAACTGTTTGTAATAGGGTGGTGCTTTAAAGGAAGAAGAAAAATAAAAGTATTTGTATTTTTTTTATGACAAGCTCAAAGTTCTATTACATGACAAACCACGAAAACCACGATGTCCGTCCGTGTGGACCGCTGGCTGGCTGTCCCTGTAAACCTTGTGAACAAAGTACAGGTCACAATTTTAAAGATATGTATCTTGATGAAAATTTTGAACGAAAAATTATTAGAACACAAGTACGAATTATTTATTTCATCTAGCCCCCATACAAAATTTTTTAGCCCCCTCCCAAATTTTATCAAGATCGGTCCATAATTAACCATATCTCCCATATAAATCCCTCTTTCAAAAATCACTTTAACGTGCATAAATCTCATACAAATGTCAGTATCATGTTAATATTCGATACAAATAAGTTTTATTTAAGTAGAAATCGCAGTGCGGTTTTATGAGATTCGTTCCATAATTTATAATAGGTCCCATATAAACCCACTTTTTTGGAATCCCCCTAAAGCGCATAAATGAATTTTAATGAATGAAGTTAAAGATCTATTTTTAAAAATGTTTAAATTCACCCAGAGTTGATATGATAGATTAATGACATTATACTTTTTGGAATTACTTGGAAATAACGAACAATTAAAATGTTGAACATATGCGATTGTGGTGAACATTACGTTGGCACGCGGGCAGCCGGAATTTTGCTATTTTAATCCAAAAGCACACAGCATATACTTTGTCCTGTTTATGTTTATGATTTTAATACAGAATAGTTAAAATGTGTATATAGTTTAAAAATAATTACAGAAAATATTATTCTGACCCGCAATTCATTCAAAACGTTTTTAAATAGCTATACTGACACATTTTTGAATTTCGAAACAAATCTTAACATCCGGACATTGAAAAATTAGGCGTTTTTGTCAAAACTTTATGAATAAATCAAACAAATTATTATTTTTTTCTTGAAAAATGTAATAAAATAATCTTAAAGTAGCCTTAAAGTAGGGAAACCAACATTAAATTATTTAAAGTTGACAATATTTTACAAAAGGTATAGTAAGTGAATCATCGTTTTTGAATACAACTTTAAAGAATTTTGCTTAACAATGGTTAGTAAAGCTATATTAAGTAAGTGTTTTTGAATAAGGCTGTTAATGTTTAATAACATCGTTATAAGGAGGAACCGGGAATTCGTGCGCTTAAGAAGTGTAAGCCTTTCGTAAAATAAATCTAGATCTTTTAAATTACTGGATAGATATTGATTAAATTTAAAACATACCATTTAAAACACACCACCAAAATGGCTGGATTATACGAATACATAATATACATTGATACTAACATTTATATGAATTTATGCACTTTAGGGCGATTCCCGGAAGTGGGTTTATATGGGAGCTATAGTAAATTATGGACCGGAGCTCATAAAATTTGGCACTGCGATGTCTACTTAAATAAAACTTGTGTCGAATACTAACTTGATACTGACAGTTCAATGGGATTTATGCTCGTTAAAGTCATTTTCGGAAGAATAGTTATTTTGATACAAGGACGAAGCCTATTGAAATATTTATAAAATTTCATTTTCTTCTCGAAAAATAGGCTTAATTATTTCATAACTGTTGACCGTATTAAAAAAAAATAATGTAAGAATGACTTGAAGGCAAAATGAAGACAATTTCAATTTTTTTTTTTTGATATTTTCTCTAACAAAATCAGACAAGTCGTTTTTGAGATATGCTTCAATATATGATGCAACATTATAGTCACACATGTATAACTCGTGAACGTTTTATCCAATTAAGATAAATTAAACAATAGATAGCGATTTAAATTATCTTTGAGAAGAGTTTACATAATTTGTTGTTCAGTTGACAATTCCATAGTTATTCGGTAATAAGTAGCGAAAAAAATAAAAAAAAAAAAATATGGGTCAGTGCAATATTGGACAATGAACAGACAACATCTATGTTCGTTTATTTGTCAATATTTTTGTAATAAGTATGTTTTTGCATTATTTGGTCATGAGTGTTAATTGTTTTATGTCATATGATGTTTTGTATATGTTAAATGTTAAGACGTGTTAATACTTATATTAACTAATTATTTATTAAAATAGCCCTGAAGATGTCAATCGATGAGTGACGAAATATTGGCATTATAAATTAAACTTTTAGCCTCGAGCTCGAAAAATATAGGAATTTAAAAAAAAAAATATTTTTGAAAAATCGTGAAAATTTTGATCCATAACTCTAAAATTCTTGAGCGAATAAAAAATGCTGTTGACATACCTCGAAAACAATTTTCGTGTGCATCTTTTATCAAAATCGTGTAAATGGTTCTTGAGTTATAGTCTATAGTCTGAATAAGGTGATTATATTAGTCATGCCCATAAAAAAATCAGTACGTGATAGAAAAAAGTGAAAGCAGATTCTTGTTTTACTCGTCAAAATCCATCTAGTACATCTACTTTTGTTTAGAGAAAAAATAAAAGAAAAATATTTTGCCCACCACTGTATTTCTACTCATTGTTTGTATTTTTACTTAACTGTGAATAAAATCAAGATTTGTGTTTCAATTTTGAAGATACATGCCTTATTTTATTCGCAGCATTACTAGCTATAAGATGAAGATGATAAACTGAAACATTTTTGTTGTTTTCATTTATCAAAAAAAATTTTAGTAACAAAAAAATTTTAAATTTTGCATGAAAAAATTTTTTTTATCGGACACTTATTTCAAAATAACTTTGAAACTATTGAGTGCATAAAAAAATGATGTTTGGGTGGCTTGAAGATATTCGTAGTCCGCATCTTTTGGTGTATAAGTTGTTTTCAATCATGAGTTATGAGGAAATTTAATAGAGTCATGGCCTTGCTATGGCCGAAATAATAGACACGCCCATAAAGAAAATCCAGACCTGATAGAAAAAAACTGATAGCAGATTCATGTTTAGCATATCAAAATGCATCAAGTCCAACTATACGTCTTTAGTCGAGCATTTTTTTGTCGACCTTACTTAATAAACTTTAAAGTGGCATAGTTTCGGTTCTGTAAAAGATATTGGTTTCAATATTTTTCTGTATAACGAAGAATTATGTCAGCTAAGCAATGTAATTAGGATGAAAAAAATCGAGTTTACACTTTTTCTGATTTTTGAAATTAAAGTAAAATTTTTGTAAAAAAGTGTTTTCTTGAGAAACTATAAATATTTTATCTGTAATAAAATCTTTGTTATTAAAGTTATCTTAACGAAATTTTCGGTAAATGTAGATTTTATTGTATAAAATGAGAAAGTGAAAAAAACTTTAAGATTTTTGTAAAAGGAATCCCACATATCCCAAAAAAAACGCCGAAAATCCCAAAAATGTTTTTTTTCACATTTTCGGCTATAAAATCCACATTTTTCCGAAGTCCCGTAGATTTTGATTGAAAACTTTTAACAACATATTACAGATTCTTAAATTGCATTCCGCTTGCCGATTCGTGCTTTGGGATTTGAGAAAATATAGACTAAATTCAAAACTTTCATATAAAATGGGTCGAATTGGGGAGAGTGTGTACCTTGTCCATTTGAGTTATTGGGCTTGCTTTTTATTTTAAAGTCTTCTCTGTGGAGATACCTTTCAGAAAAGTCTAAATTTATTATATGTTGTTAAAAAAAAATTTTTATTTTAGAGAAAAAAGAGTGAAGATACTTTTTTCGGCCAAAAAAACACAAAAAGTCGTCATTTTTGCAATTTTCAAATTCAGAATCGTTTATTTTTGGACTCAGTAAAGATATCGACTTCAAATTTTTTTTATTCAAAGGATAATTTTGTTCTTTAATTAGCTAAAGAAATAACAAATAAAATCGGTGGGAAACATTAGGATATATATAAAAAAAACTGGATCAAGAACATGCAAAATTGAAGTACTTAAAAATTCAAATGCAAATAACTCAAAAACCATAAAAGATAATTAGGACATGCAAACATGTTTTTGTAGGTCTATTGAAAATATTTGAAATTGGACGAGAAACAAAAATTTGGCAAGTGATTAAAAAATTTGTATATCAGAGATACCCAATTTTGAGCCCCTTTAGATGCGCCCCTGTTCGGTCCCCCTTCCAAACTTAACATTGTACAATCCTCTGCTATACATATACCAAATTTCATACACATCCAACCAGCCGATCAGAAGTTACAGATTTACTTCCAAAAAATTTCAATTCTGCCCCACTGTGCGTTGGAGATATCTAAAATAAAATTTCACAGTTGAGGTATTCCAAACAAGAAATCTGCAACGGTTTACAAGTTACAGAATTATGTTCACAAAAAGCATTTTGGAACCACTGTGCAACGTATTTATTTTGTTGCTTAAACCACATTCCTAAAGTAGCAGTGGTTTGATTGAATTTTAAATATTCAAAACTCTATTTATATTTGCAAAACCAAAATGAAAATAATAAACCACCACTTCAAACTAATTAGCTAAATTTAAATACACTCATACACTGACATTTATGAATGCAAAAATTCCAACAGTTTTGACAGGACTCTTTACTATGAAATTAAAACTTGTTACTTGATTGAGTTAATATATAGTTCTTTGACTTAAGTTTCTCAAAATAATCAAGAGTAAAGACAATATAGAGTTTAGTAGAATGTAATTTTTGGAAAAACTTTCTTCCTAGACACTCTATATTTAAAATAACTAGTCACATTATTTGTTTTATATACATTTATGTATCGAAATTGCTAGTAAAGAATAGGTATGGTGATAGTCACCAAAACTACTGGGTTATATATGGAAATATAGTTTTATTTACATTCTATTACTCAACCACTTGTAATCATCATATTACGTTAAACACATTAGACCAGCTCACAAAAAATGAAGATATATTTAAATAATTAAATTTAACTTATAAAATAAACTTTGAATTATTTAACGATTTAATGTCCTTAGACACTTAAAATTTTAAAAAATATATTTTAAAAGGCATTAACGTTCCAAGTCGTCCTTTAGAATGTATAAAAAATAATGTTCAACATTAAAATTATCAACGAATTTTTCTACCACCAATTAATATTTATATTTATTTATTATTTTTTATTTGACTAAATAACGTAAATTTTAATCTTTATAAAAAAAAAAAAAACATTTCGATAAATTAATTTTACTCTTCCATAGCGTTCTTTTTCTCCCACAAAGTTATCGTGGTTTACCCTATAAAAGACACGCAATAACTGAATTTGTTGACTACAATATATCCTTTCGTTAAATTATCATTAAATTTAAAGGAAATAAGAGAACTCTCTTAGAGGTTATAAAATCAGACATGCGTTTTAAATTATTTTTAAAACTTTAGTTAAAAGAGAAATTTAACTTTTGTTTAAATATTTGTTATGATTTAAAGTATAACATATATAACTTTCAACAAGTTATAAATAGAAGTTAACAAAATACTCAAAACACAAGGCAAATAAACTCACAACAAATAAATAAACATGACAAGATATGTTAAGTCATATACAAAAATTATTTCTCAAGTAAATGCCTTAGGCAAAAGAAAAAATAAATGTATAATAAATCTACACAGCTCTTGTGTGCTAATTAACTACATGCAAGAGTCAGGCTTATATAATTTTGGGTACCACAATGTTTCAGATCTATTACACTCAGCTAAAAAATTTCACTTTTTATTATCACTCGTAAAACGACATAATGTGGGATGTAGATCTTCTTGTGTATCAATAGACCAATTTTCGAAAGACCGTCTGACCGTCTGTATGTTGAAATGAATTTATTAGAGCCCACAGTCCAATAAATACATTTCTCTTTCAATATATATGGGGCACATAATTAAGAATATCTTGGTATTGAAATACAGCGAAATCCGTTCAGAAATGGCTGAATTGCAAACAATTTTCTAGAACATCAAAAAAAAAAAATGTCCCAATTATTATTATTATTATTTTTACCCCTACACCATCATAGGTGGTTGGTGTAAAATGCGATTGTCCTTATGTTTGTAACGTATAGACAGAGTTATCCAACACCCACCTTAAAGTATACCAATCGACTCAGAATCACTTTTTAAATCGATCTAACGATGTCCGTTCGTCCTTCTGGCTATCTGGCTGCCTATGTAAACCTTGTGCACAAAAAAAAATTCAATGAATTTTGGCACGATAGACTTTTATGATACAAGGACGAAGCCCATTGATTGTGACATTGGTCCATTATTTCACCTAGCCTCCATACCAATATCCCCCCATAATAGATTTTCAACACTCAAGACTAATAAAAATATTTTAATGAAATTCGGTACAAAGAAGTTTTGTATAAGTAACAATCTTTGTATAAAATTTTATGAAAATCGGTCCACAATTGACCGTAGCTCACATATAAACCCATCTTCCAAAAATTTCTTTAAAGAGCTTAAATTCCTTACAAATATTAGTATAAAATAATATTCGACATAAATAAGTTATATACATATAAGTATAAATCATAGTACAAAAAAAAAATTGGTCTATAATTTACCATTGCTCCCATGTAAGGCTCTCTTCGGAAATTGCCCAAAGGTGCATTAAATAATATAAATGTTAATATCTACGTCGTTTATTTTATTTTATACTTAATAAAAGTATAGGTCCACAATTGGTCACAGATTCAATGTAAGTCTCCTCCTCGCACTTTGATGCACATATATAATGGTGTACGGTCTAGATCGACTACTTATATCTTTTTTATTTGTTTTTGTTTTTTTTTTTTTTTTTTTTTTTTGAAAAGTTGTGAGCGCGTATAGTTCAGATGAACTGTTTTAGGCTACAAACCATTAAGCCTGAGTTTGAATCAAAATTATTTTAAGGCAAAGTATTTTATTTGATATTTGATTTGTTATATACTTTTTGGGACAAACATGAGATATGTATGGAAAGTTTTAATATGTTATTTCCGATAATATGGAATAAGTTCTATAGTTTTTGTCAAAAATTTAAAATCTAAATCTTTTTATGTAGTAGAGAATTTTATTTAAAAATTTGTAATTAATTGCAGTTAAACTTATTAAATTTATCTTCTATCTATCTATCTATCTATCTATCTATCTATCTATCTATCTATCTATCTATCTATCTATCTATCTATCTATCTATCTATCTATCTATCTATCTATCTATCTTCTTCTTCTATGTATCTATATATATAAAAATTAATGTGTGTTTGTTTGTATGTATGTATGTTTCTTTGAAGTCTATAGTCGCCTAAACGGCTAAACCGATTTTCTTGAATTTTTTACAGTGTGTTCCTATATGCCTGGAAGGAAAAATAGGCTACTTTTTATTTTGAAATTCAATGTGGGCGAGGTGCCACGCCCACTTACTAAATACCTATTTAAAATAGTATATCTCGGAAATTGGTAATACTAGAGTCCTCAAATTTTGCACGAACAACTTTGACACCTATATGAACATTCTGGAAAAAAAAATGCGAACTAGCAATAATGGGTGTGGCACATCTCACACCTAATATTGCTTGCCAATACCAAATGCCGTAAATTTAGGAAACTATAACAGTTACATTTCCCAAATTTTGTACAATAAACTTAGGTGTCAATGTGAACATTTTGTGCAAAAACGGGTGGAATTGAAATAGTGGGCGTGTCATCTCTCATGTAAAGTTAATACCAAAATTTTTATATCTGGGAAACTATAAAAGTTAGATAGCTCAAATTTTGTACGACTCGCATTAGCTTCAATATGAATATTTTGGACAAAAATTGGTACACTAGCAATAGTGGGCGTGGCACCTCCCATATAAAGAAAATTTGAAATTATCATATCTGAGAAAATATAATAGTTAGAGTTCTAAAATTTTGTCGGAGCCACTTTGGTATCAATATTAACATTTAAGAAAAATATGGGCGGACTAAAAGTAGGGTGCATGGTACCTCCCATATGAATTAAATGCAAAAATTCGTATATCTGGGAAACTATTGGAGTTGGAATGCTCAAATTTTGCACAAAGAATTTTGACATCCATGAAAACATTTGTCTAATAAATTAGCGGATTATGGTTGTATGGTCCCTCCCATAAAAATTAAATACAAAAATTAGTATATTTGGGAAACTATTAGAGCTTGAATTTTCAAATTTTGCATGGGAATCATCTATCTATCTATCTATCTAATTTTTAATAAAAATGTTATATTTTAATTACTAAATAAATATATTTTTTTAATCCTTTAATTACTATGTATTTCATTTCGGGGGGTGGCGAAGCACACCGGGTATTAGCTAGTAATAAATATTGTCTAAAAATGACTTTTAATATTCGACCAAAACATTAAAAAGGCTGATTCCTCTACTTCGCAAAAAAAGTTTAGAAACAAGAAAATATAATTTTTAAGAAGTATTGAACATTTTTAAAACGGATTCATGACAATTTGACTAGCGCTTAACAATTTTCTATATTATATATACTCCATTTTGAACCCCAATAGCTCCACTCCTGAGGGGTGAGGAACCCCCTCCAAACTCAAAATTTTACACTCCTGTGCTACTTACTATTTAAAATTTTATGTAAATCCAACCAGCCAATTTGAAATTATAGATTTATTCCCAAAAAATTTCAATTCTGAACCATTGTGCATCACAAAACTGTTTTAATGAATTATTTTCATTGTTTGGCGCTTAAATCTGAAAGGTTTTAGTTTTCTGATTCGTATTTAAAATAAATGTTACCATTTAAGATAAAAAAATATATATCGTCCATTCCATGAAAGAACGCCCAAAAATATACCAAGTGTCCTCCGATTTTTGTAAAATTTTATACGTATAAGGTCTATGGGTATCTATAAATATTTCCGTTTTCAGATTCGCTAAATTCAGAAAATTCGCAATTTTATTTCGCTTTTTCACTTTTGAAAAAATCTAAAAAATCTCAAAAGTATACAACTTCTGGGAAGGCTTTGCAGAAATTTGTGATTTAAACGGCGTTTGGATTATAATTATGTCAGCTTAAACATGAATATTTTATAAGTAAAAAATATTTTTTTAAAAATGCATTTCAATGCAATTGCATTTTTTAAATGCATTTTTCTTTAAATATGCTATTAAATTTTGTTGATTTTTTTTCCGTATTTGGAAAGCATGGAATCTTTACATTAAAATAAAAATCTCAAATTTTTCGGACGCGTACATGTACTGTACATAATTTCCCCTTTTCTTCAACTAGTTTAAATTTTTTCATATAAAAATTATATTTTTCTGGTATTATGAGTATCTTTACGTATTTTATTAAAAAAAATTTATTGTGTTATTTTTTTAAAAAATCCTGAAAAATAGTAAAACTTTATGTATCAGACTATTTATTGTTCTAAGTTATAATAAACAAAGCATTTTTAAATACAATTTTGAAAAATTAAAATTTAATAAATTCGCAACTAACAAAAAAGCATCTAAAAACTGCATTCATATTTTTAAAATATTATGGATCGAAGACGTGGTTTTTGAAATGCTGACTAAATTACGCAATAAATATGCAATGGCCTTTTAAATACTTTTTAAATTAGAGAAATCCATCAATAACTTCAAAAGATATGAATATTTAAAATCGCATATTTTTTATATTTTGTTAACTTTTATACAAATTTTAAAGAAAATTTAAAAAACAAGAAAAAATTTAAATTTTATATGAAAAATTTGAAACATGTTTTTATAAAAATTGGATTATGCTTATAAGATTTTCGCGTCCCAAAAATTTGACACTTTTATTTTAATGTAAAGATTCCAAACTTTTCGTTTATGTTAAAAAAAATTAAAAATTTTAATAGCATATTTAGAGAAAAATGCATTTGAAAAATGCAATTGCATTAAAATGCATTTTTAAAAAATATTTTTTATTTTTAAAATGTCCGGCGTAAAGCCGCCATATGCGAAATTTTAAGGCCGTTTCAATCATTAAAATTCACAAAGTCCTTCCAGAGATATTGCTATTCAAAGTTACATACTTTTGAAATTTTTTTCGTTTTTGAGAAAAATAAAAAGCGAAATTAAATCGCGAGTTTTTGCAATTTCACAAAACTGAAAACTGAAATTGATAAAAGGCTTAATGGAGTTTTTGTATACACATTTTTATTGAAATTGAAAGCCATCAAGTAAAAAAATACCCTTTTTTGGGCGTTCTTTCCTGGAATGGTCGATATGTATTTTTTTCACTTTCATAAGCATAATTTGCTAGAAACGCAAAATATACATTCATTAATTTGTCTGTGATTTCGCAATTTTCCCTTAGTCACCATAAACAGTTATTTATTTATTTTTTTAATGAATAAAAGCAATAACTGCGCAATCATTTCCTGCCAATTTATATAAAATCAAACACGTGTATATTTATTAAAATAAAATAGAGTAATAGAGTGTAATAACATAAATAGTAAACAGAAAAAAATATTTCAAATTATTTTTTAATAAAATTATTAACTAACTTTACATAGGAATTTAATTATATTATTTATTAATTTAATTAATTTTCTAATTGGTTTACAATTTTGTTTTTTAATTATATAAATGTATAAAATGTAAAGAAAAATGAAAGATTTGTCTATAAAAATACAGAAATAAAATAAATTTAATTCAATTTCAAAAAATTTTCAGCTCATTCTTTCTATTTTTAAAAAAAGTAATAATAATAAAATCAATTATTCTACTTATTAATATCATCATTTTGATGACTAGAGCAAAATGAATTAAAAGTTAATTAATATAAGCAATTTCGTAACTGAAGTCCATTTTTACTTTTTTCTGTGTACACATAAATATAAAACAATTGCTATAAGAAAAATAGTCCTCCTAAATATAAAACCTCGTTTATAATTGTAAACACACTAAAAGTTGTCTACAAAATCAAATATGCCTACACATTAGACTGCACCAAAATTTACCAACTTTCGAATGTTGACCGTAACTCCCCCCAGAATCGTTCCTTAGGTTGCAAAAATATACTGTGTTAAATGTTAGGGAAATCGGATATCGTTAACTCGTGCGGCATCGGACCTGAAGTTTGTAGGCTGCATTTAAAAGGGAAAAAGTTGACCTTTTTACGGTTTTTAGATAAAATAGAAAATCAGTTAAAAAGTGTTAAAGTTAAGGAGTGCGTTCGAAAAAATGTGTTGCGAAAATTGTGACAACACATACGTTTCTTAGTCAATTATACAACAAGAGTATTTTTGTTTGAAATTGGATTTTAATTTCCGTGTCCTATTCTTGGCTTCTAAATTTTTTGCAACATTGCTGTTTGGAACTTTTTGGACTTTCAGCTAAAAGGAAGGTTGGAAACCGATACCGTTATAAATACAGATTAAATACCGTTTAAAGTTGGTTACCATAACCAACACCGATACCGAAATTATTATTTTGTCAAAAATAAAGGTATTCAAATACTATTTCACTCTGTACCGGTATATACCGGTATTTTAGTTTCGGTATTTTAAAAATATAACTTTTTCAACATAAAATGCTATTGAAAGAACAATTTCGCATATAATTTACCTGTATAAATAGTTTTTAATAATAAGAGCTTATTTAAGGTAATATTTATAGATTTTTTTTCTTAAAAAGGATTTTTATTGTTTGTTTCTTTGTTATATCGTTTGCAATAAATATATTTTAAAGCAGGTTTAAATGCCTTAAACCTAGTACGAGCAAAAAAATGCATTATCTAAGACACGGTTTCCCAAATGGTGGTCCCCGGTCCCTAGGGGGAAGAGCTCTAAAATAGAGTACAAATTCGCTTGCTTTTTTGTTGGAATAAGGGGTGAATTAAGAGATCGATGTTAATCAAAGAACTATTAGTTTTAAAAGTGGCGATTTCGATGAGCGAAAAAAGGCTGCCAGTTAAATGACGTCTCCGAAATGAAAAAAGAAATCAAAAATTGTCCACAAAAAAAATGGAAATTTTGGAAAAAGCGAAAAATCATCCCAAATACCAAAATCAAAATCGAATTTTAGCCTAAAAATCGCAAAATATTAGGCTATTTTTATATGAAATACGATTTAAATTTGTGGAAATTTTTTGGGTGATTTTTTTTTTTTTTTTTTTTTTTGCTTTGGGTTTTCTGATGGCAGCTGCGAAAAAAGTTTGAAGGCTTGGCCTGAAGCAATAAATAACACTGGTCGATAAAAAAAATACACCACCATAGGCAAATGGTTGGACTTGATGTATTTTGATGTGCTAAACACAAATCTGCTTTTCGTTTTTTTCCATCAGGTTTGGATTTTTTTTTTTTTTTTTTTGGGCATGTCCAATATTTTGCTCATAGTAAGGCCATTACTCTAGTATATTTACTTATAACTCAAGAACGGTGTGAACGATTGACATAAGTGATATACCAAAAGATCTCCTAAACTTAATTTTTGTATGTGCTCAATAGTTTCGAAGTTATTTAAAAAAAAAATGTCTAAAATGAAAACTTTTCATACAAAATTTTAGATTTTTTTGTTACTAAAATTTCTTTTAATAAATGAAAACATTAAAAATGTTTCAGAGTATCATCTTTACCTTAAAGCTGGTAATGCTGCGAATAAAATAAGGCATGTATCTTTAAAATTGATACATAAATCTTGATTTTATTCATAGTTAAGTAAAAATGCCCAAGTTACATACAATTGTGTAGAAATCAGAGTAGTTAGAACACTCATTTTTTTGATTCGTTCGGAACATAATTTTTATCAGCGAATTTAATCCTAATTTTTAGAAAGAATTTTATTTTTTTGTTTGCAAATTTAATTTTTAAATTTGTTCGAAGATCAAAAATTTTATTTTCTAATATAAAAATATTATTCAGAAATTAACCCGAAACGAATTAATCGAATTGAATTCGTGTAACGGTATAGAAATGTGTTGACTTATGTTGAATGAAAGATGTAGTTTTTGTTTTTTGTTTTGTTGCTGCTGAATTGTTTAAAATAAAACAACACAATGTTTATGGCAGTAGTTAATTGAGTGGGTGTGTTTTCTATTTGCATATTTATGTATGCATGTAAATATTTATGTAAATACATGTTTTGAATTATAGATATCTGAAAATTAGAACTTATTAATCATTTGTGTATGTATGTTTGTATGTATGTATATATGTAAGTATCTATGTATGTATGAATGTATGTATCTGTATGTTTATTTACATACAAATCAAACATTTATCGATATCACACAAACAATACTATTATTTTTTACGATCGCTACTTTTAAAATAATTATTTGCATGACAGCCAAAAAAATCAGTTGATATACTTGCATACATACAAACTTACAAATTTTAAATAAAAATATCATTGGAGTTTTTATAGTCATGTTTTTTTTTTTTTTTTTTTTTTTCTTCCTATCGACAGTTCATACCGCTAAAAAAATATTTTTTATACATATCTACATGTATGTATAAATGTACATGCACACAACGAACCTTTTTTACTTTTTTTCAACCACTTTTTTGCGCACGTCATTGTACTATGTGTGTGGCGACCGAACTGTTTGTAATCGTAAAATAACGATCTTCCACACAAATACAAATTTAAAAAAAATAGTTTTTTAGATTATTTTCGCAACTCAAATTAACAAAAGTAAAGAATACAAATTTAATCCAAAAAGTAAATTTTATTATTAAATTTACGAATAATATTTAAAAGAGCGAATAAAAACTTAAAATTTTGTTCGAGATCCGAATTTTTCCGTACCTTGGTAGAAATATTTTTTTTTTAATTTTTTCTTGAAACAAAAATAGGTGAACTAAGTGGATTTTGACGAGTTAAACCAGAATATGCATGCACTTTTTTTCTATTACGTACTGATTTTTTATTGGCATGACTAATAGCATCACCTTATTCAGCGGTCACACTATAAAATTCAAGAATGGTTTGTACATTTTGGACTATAACTCAAGAACCGTTTACACGATTTTGATAATTGATACACCAAAAGACTCATACAAAATTGTTTTTAAGCTGTGTCAACAATATTTTTACTCGCTCAAGAATTTCACAGTTATTGATCAAAATTTTCACGATTTTTCAAAGTTTTTTTTTTAATATTTTTTGCTACTAATTACCAAATAACTACGGAAATATTAACTGAACAAAAAATTATGTAAATTCAGCTTAAAGACAATTTAAGTCGCTATATATTGGAGTTTAATTTATCTTAATAGAACAAACCGTTCTCGAGTTATACAAGTGTGCCTGCCTAAAGGCGGGGTCATAGTAGACACGCCCATAAAAAAAATCTCGACCTGATGGAAGAAAACTGAAAGCAGATTCGAGTTTAGCATGTGGAATTCCATTTAGTCCACATCTTTTTTTTTTTTTTGAAGAAGCACGAAAAAAAAATGTTTGTCGACCAGTAATTGGGAGTAGATCAAGCAACAATTTCTCGGTTTTAAAAAATAAAAACGGAAAAATCGACACCATAGCACGCACGTAGCACTCTGTATTTATTGGGATCCATTATGTGCTGCTAAAACGGGGAGAAACGATTACAAGAGTGCTGAGCATAATTGATTAAAATTAAAGAACGAGAATGGATCAGAATATGCAACCAGACATAAACACATGACTTTCTCTAATAACCAAGTTTGGCGACGATGACATTTCTATTATCAAAGAACTGAAATATGTAGGGGGGTCAGCAGAAAAATTAAAAATTTCTGATAGGTTTCACGAGTTGAGTAATCGTGGGAACCTCTGATCTAAGATAAAGATCCAGTAATTTATCATACGACTGCCATGAACGTACTTGACACATTAGCACTTACTTCAACATTTTATTTTATAATTATTATGTATTCAAAGCAATGAAAAATAATTTATACTATTTATGTAAAAATTTTTACTGTGTATAACTTAAAAACTCTTTAGGGAATATTTTCTTTACTATTTTTTATGGTGATTGGAATGAGTATTAATTTTTTATCACCGATTTTCTCTATAATGTAACAAAATGGCATTGAAATATCTCCATTTATTTAAATTTTATTTAGGTTCAGTTATTAAGATTATTTTTCAAAAATATGCTTAAAATCAAAATTTAAAATTTTTCGGGTCATAGTCTGGAAAAATTATTTCCAGGCTATTATTATTGGGACCACTGTGCACTAATAGAACGAACATTCATAAAAAATCCACGTGTAAAATTAAGTGTAAAATTATATTTTTATACTTTTTAATTACAATTAATGTGCCAATATGGTGGCATATTTTATTGATTAGATTGTCTATATTTTAAAAGGTTTTTGAACCTGAGTATGAGTTTAGAGGTCACTAACACTAAAGCAATTAAATATATAAGGAGCTCAACCTTAATCAATATTTTATTCGTGATGATTATTTTCACTTACTTTTTATGCAAATTCATTTAATTATATGTTACGATGGTAGGTGGTAGGTAAAATGTTATTGACCTAATTTCGTTTTACAGTTTTGCTTCTATTACAATTTGCTAGTGAGAAATTCGGTGTAACAATAAAATGTGTCTGTGTTTTCACGTGAACAAAGGAAATTGCAAACTCGATTAGTACAATTAAAGTTGGGGATAAGACCACCCATGGTGGTGTAGAACACAATAATGAATACTGCTAATTGTAATAAGCCTTTTATTGAAATGAGTTCAAACATTAATTTCTAGGTAAGTTTATAAGACATTTTTACTGTATGTTAAGCAAATGTATTCTGATTATTTTCTATGCATTGCACAATTAAGAAATCCAATCAAGATAGAATAATTGATTTTAAACAGAAAACTTTATTGCAAAATAAATACAAAAAATAATGATAAAATTAAAGAATTCTACAAGATGAAAACTTTCAATTAATTTTAGAAATACATTTTATATAATATAAGAAATACAAATAAATCTAAAATCTTAACAAATTCATGTTTAATCCTTTAAGCTAATTCTATAAAAATATAATTCTATAAAATATTATTTAATTTCTAACATACTATTGCTTAAAATATATATTAAACTCTTTCATTTAAACCAAACGTTTTAATCAGTATTTAATTGTTTTCTTTGCTGGAAAATTTCCTTCGAAATTTAATCTATTTTAAGCCTTTTACAGTATAAATGCTTTACTATTATCTGCTACTATCAGTGTTAGTATAAATATTTAAGGCAATTAATGTAAAATCTTTGTAGTTTTTAATTTAGAAAGTTTCTTTAAAATTCTTAAAATAGGTAAGTAGTGGGTGGGTTTTCAGATATTTAAAATGTAGTTTTTTCTTTTTAAATTTATATTTACAAAAGTGTATATTTGTAC
This sequence comes from Protophormia terraenovae, assembly GCA_951394005.1. Classification (NCBI taxonomy): domain Eukaryota; kingdom Metazoa; phylum Arthropoda; class Insecta; order Diptera; family Calliphoridae; genus Protophormia; species Protophormia terraenovae. Next base: position 130,048,993 of record OX596073.1, read on the forward strand.
AATTTTGTACATAATTTTAAATTTTTAACTTTAACCAGCCTTCTTTAAGTGTTTTTTGTTATCATTATATTTTATACGAGCAGTACAACTTTACTTCGTTAGCGTAGATTTTTTTTGATAAAAACCATACTTTATTATAAATTTAAATTGTGTTTTTAATTAAGTTATAATATTATAACTATTTTATAACCCAGAGCGCTTCGGTACCCCATCGTATTGAAATAAAATAAAAGCATTCAAAGCAGACAGACAGACTAACAAACATAGATTTGCTTTAATATATAAACGAGCAGTATATCCGCTACTTCGTTCTCGTAGATTCTTTTTAAGAAAAATTTTATTTTATAATTTTATAACAACAAATTTTTGGCAAATATTTTTAATAGCATAAACACAGTTCGTTTCGCTACCCCATTGTATTGAAACAAAATAAAAGCTTCAAAATAAAATTCTAAAACAGACAGACTAACAAACATAGATTCACTTTTATATAAATAGATTAACCCTAAATAGATAAAAACATGGTAGCCTTTTTATTTAGAAAAAACAAAATTAAGGAGTGAGATCGAAAAAATCTTAACACACATTAATAAATAGATAAAAACATGGTAGCCTTTTTATTTAGAAAAAACAAAATTAAGGAGTGAGATCGAAAAAATCTTAACACACATTTTGCCTCATAACTTTTTTCGGAATTAATATTCAAAATTTTTTTTGATCTAGTTATCATGAAAAAATACTTCAGTTATTATTTTTAATAACAACCATGTTAATTTGTCCTTATTTTCGTCAAAATAAGTGACGAAAAAGATTTACGTCCTACAAGTTATTAAAAAATTTCAAAAAATCCAAATAGGTCTTACAAATAATTGGCCACAGAATTAAATGTCGTCCGTAAAACCGTTTCTAATGTTATTAAACAGTATCAGGAGAATTTGACTATTGATGTGAAACCTAGTTCGGTAAGAAAAAAGGACCACATGATATTGGGAAGGCCAGAAAATTGAAGGCATATTGAAAGGAACTCCAAACACATCTGATAGAAAATCAGCTCAGTTTTCTCAGTGCTTCGACTATTTGGTGCGAAAATTTAAAGCTAATGGGAAAGTTGATAACATATAAAGTTAAAAAAATTCCAAACTGGAATTCTGCAAAAAAAAATTACAAGCCAAAAATAGGACTCGGAATTTAAAACCAAATTTCATAAAAAATACTCAAGCTGTATAATTGACGAAGAAACGTAGGTGCTGGCAGAATCTTCGCAGCTTGTGTCTCAAATATTTTTATTGCTAATGCTCGAAGCAATGTTGGAGATAAGTTTAAGACCCAAAAGCAGTAAAAATTTCTTACAAAATTCATGGTATGACAAGCTTTTTGCAGTTGCGGCAAAACAGGAAAGTCATTTGATACATTCGGATCTATAAATACCAAAATATGAATAAAGGAATATTTGCAAAAAAGACTTCTTCTTTTTTTAAGAAAGCACAACGTGTACACATATTTTTGGACCCATTTGGTATCATGTCACTACGGTAAGAAAGCTCTGGAGTGGTACCAAATCAATAACATAGTTTTAGTACCAAGAGAGGTCAATTTCCAAAATTGTCCATAGCATAGACCAGTGGGTAGATATTGAGCTCTTGTGAAAAGTGAATTCAAGAGCACAAAAAAGGTGTCCCAAAATACCGAAGATTTTAACAGAAGATGTGCACACTGTTCCAAAAAAGTGACTGAAGCAACTATCAAATCTCCAAAGAAAGGGTTTTCAAAAATGGTCCACAATTTTATAATTAGTGGTTAGAACCATAAAAATTATATATTTCTGTGATCTGTGCTAAATTATCAAATGATTAAAAAAAGAATGAAAACTCTAAGATCAACCATTTCCAAGTTATAGAATATTATGTATGTTAAGAATTTTTCGATCTCACTCCTTAAATACCAAAAATTAAGAAACCCGTAAAATTCAATTATGATTGCTATCGCACGTGGGAACAATTATAATGTTGGTGTACTGTCAGCATTCAGAACAAAAAAGTTTCAATTTCTATTGTTACATTTTAGTAGAGGAGATTAGGACCAATACACAGTGGTCCCAAAACGATTTACACCCGAGGTGTCCAATTTTATAGGTCCACCCACCGTCCCCTAGACCAGCTAAGAACCTGTGCTCCTCCAAATCAATTGGAATACATCACAGAATTTCATTAAAATACATCCTGTAGTTCTAAAGTTACAGAATTATTTCCAAAAAAAATCGTTTTGAAACCACTGTGCAATAGGGCTTGTGGGTTCTAAACACAGAACTATATATCTTTAATTTCACTTTTAAAAGTTAATTATTATTACATAATATTCAAAGAATAATATAATAATGAAAAGTACTAGAAAGTACCCTCTTATGGATTCTCATTCACTTAGAACCATATATCTTTAAATTCATGTTTCCAGGTTCAATATTTTAGAAAATTTAAAAAGCACCATTAAAAGAATGCAAAAGTACCACAAATCCTCTTTTCGGAATTATTATTCACTTAGGACCATATATTTTTAATTTCATTTCATTCAAAAAGTACCATTGGAAGACAACTAGTACCACAAAGTTCCCCTCTTGAATTCTTACCCATATAGGACCATATATCTTTAATTTCATGTTTCTAGGTTCAATATTATAAAAAATTAAAAAAGTACCATTAAAAGAAAACAAAAGTACCTCAAATCCTCTTTTATAAATTCTCATTCACTTGCACCATATATTCATAATTGTAGGTTCAATATTATATAAAATCCAAAAAGTACCATGGAAGAACGAAAATTAGAAAATTCAAAGTACCAGAAGAATGAAAAAGTACCACAAAGTCCGCTATTATGGATACTTATTCACTTGGAATCATATATCTTTAATTTCATTTTTCTAGGTTCAATATTATAGAAAATTTAAAAAGTATCGGAAGAATTGGGTATGTTTTTAGTTTTGGAATCATCTCTATCAAAATACCTTTCAGAAAACTATAAATTTTAAAATATTTTTTTTTTTTATTTTTTTTTTTTTTTTTTTTTTTTTTTTGTTTTTGTGATAAAAAATAACATAGTGTAAAAACGCCTTTAATAACATGTTATTGAAATAAAAGAATTTAATAACATAAACTTAACAAAATATATTTATTTTGTCATTCTAGTGGCCAAAAGCGTAAGAAATTATTATTACCCAGCGAAAAACCTATCAAGTGCTTCCCAAAAAGAACATTTTCACTACATCAAAAGTAGAACTATGTGCATATTTTGAACTTTTTTGGAAGTTATTAATAATAACATCCAAAAAAGTGAAATTAAATGAATTTCAGAGGTAAAAAATGTTAATAATTTCTAAAGCTATGTTACCATTTGTAAAATTTTTTATCAAATTGCATAACTAGTTCTACCAAAAAATTGTTTGCCGTTGTTTGATCTTGCAAATGTTTTGTAAAAGAAAACAGCGTCAAATAAGATTCGGTAAAATGTGTGTTATGATTAACGATAAGTAAAAAATATTTTCCCATTAAAATGAAGAAGATAGAAAATACTTTATATAGTGGTTATGACATTTTGGACAAATATTTGACTAGTCTGAACATTCCTTAAGAAAATTAAAATTTTACATATTATACCACTCAGTACTTCCACCCAATGGCAATGCAATATTAAATTCACGACTTTTTCAATTCTTTTTCAATCCTTTTTTAGCTGGGTATTTTTTGCAATAAGTTAAGATAAAAGGAACATCCTCTGAGGCTATTTTTTATTGTTTTTACTTATCCTTGCGTAAAACAACAAAAACAATAACTACAACAATCTTGTTAAGCCAAGAATTTATATTTGTTTTATACAGAGTTAACAAACAGTACCTGTTGGCAAGATGATAAAGAGGGTATCAGTGAAATAAAATTATTAAATGGAGGAAACAGATTTTTCTTTTTCTAATGTGCAACTATACAGCACCTTCTAATGATTTATATTTCAAGTCTCTAGGTTTATATTTATCGGATTTCATAAAATTAACATCTGTTAATTGGGTTAAAAAAAAAAAAAGAAAACTACTTATATAAATTTTGTTCTTACATTTCACAGTCTAGGAAAGGTATAAAGTACTTTTTTTTAATATTTTAGTTAAAAAAGTATCAAAAAGTAAAATAAATAATTGGCGACATATTTGTTATAAAGAAATAATACTATATAAAGTCTATTTATAAGTTTTTTTGGCAAAGTCCACAATTTTGAATTCTCACTTATATAAGACCACATATATTCAAGTTAATTTTTCTAGGTTAAATACAAAAGAAATTTCAAAAAAACTAAAGAAGAACGAAAAATACCACATAGTATCCAATTTTGAATTCTTATCCATACAAGACAACGTATTTTTAATTTATGTTTTTACGTTGAATATTATAGAAAATTTAAAAAAGTATTAATAGAATAACGAAAAAGTATCACAAAATCCTTCCTTGTGAATTCTTAGTAAAGAATTTCTTACTCAGTTAGGATATTTAATTTTATGTTCTTAAGTTTAATATTAAAAAAAAAAAAAATCTTCATTGAGTTTGAATAAAATAAAATTTCCCACTTTTACCTCTTTTTGGTATTATTTCTCTATGGATGTAGCAAAAATTATATTCCAATGTATTTCAAAATGCTGGTGAGATCCCTAATAAAATATTCATATGTATGCATATGTTATTAAAAAGAAAAAAATATGTTTAAACCGAAATGAATATGGCAACACGAATGCTGATGAAGTGTGTAGCGGCAGAGAAAGTACGTATTTATGAAAAAAAGTACCAAAAACAAGTATGATTTTTACCGTTTAAAGTATCAAATTTGTTATTTTTTGATTAGTTACGAATATGACGTAAATTTTATTTTTATATTTACTTGTTGAAATAATACTATAGACTATTTTATAGTCTAGACTGTAGACTATTTTATAGTCTAGACTATAGACTATTTTATAGTATAGACTATAGACTATTTTATAGTCTAGACTATAGACTATTTTATAGTCTAGACTATAGACTATTTTATAGTCTAGACTATAGACTTTTTTATACTTTTTCCCTTAACTAATAATGTATGTATACTTCTTGAGTTTAGGGTGGTCCAATATTCATTTTTAAAAGAAGATTTAAACGTATCTATAATTATGAAAGGCGATGTTAACTAGTCTAGTCTATAGACAATTTTATAGTCTAAACTATTGACTGTTTTAAAGTCTTGAATATATACTATTTTATAGTCTAGACAATATACTATTTTACAGCCTAGACTATAGACTATTTTATAGTCTAAACTTTAAACTATTTTATAGTCTAGACTATAGACTTTTTTTTATAGTCCAGACAATAAACTATTTTATATTTTAGACTATAGACTATAGTCTAGTCTATAGACTATTTTATAGTCTAAACTATTGACTGTTTTAAAGTCTTGAATATATACTATATTATAGTCTAGAAAATATACTATTTTACAGCCTAGACTATAGACTATTTTATAGTCTAAACTATAAACTATTTTATAGTCTAGACTATAGACTTTTTTATAGTCCAGACAATAAACTATTTTATATTCTAGACTATAGACTATAGTCTAGTCTATAGACTATTTTATAGTCTAAACTATTGACTGTTTTAAAGTCTTGAATATATACTATTTTATAGTCTAGACTATAAACCATTTTATAGTCTAGACTATAGACTATTTTAGACTATTTTTTAGTCTAAACTATAAACTATTTTATAGTCTAGACTAAAGACTATTTTATAGTCTAAACTATAAACTATTTTATGGTCTAGACTATAAACCATTTTATAGTCTAGACTATAGACTATTTTATAGTCTAGACTATGAACTTTTTTAGACTATTTTATAATCTAAACTATAAACTATTTTATAGTCTAGATTATAGACTATTTTATAGTCTAAACTGTAAACTATTTTATAGTCGAGACTATGAACTATTTTAGACTATTTTAGACTATTTTACACTATTTTGTAGTCTAAACTATAAACTATTTTATATCTAGATTATAGACTTTTTTATAGTATAGACTGTAAACTATTTTATAGTCTAGACTATAGACTATTTTATAGTTTCAACTATGACTATTTATTTATTTATTTATTTATTTATTTATTTATTTATTTATTTTTATTATCAATATTCAATATTTTACACTTTTTCCCTTAAGTAATAATGTACTTCTTGAGTTTAGGATGGTCCAATATTCATTTTTTTTAAAGTAGATTTAAACGTACCTATAATTATGAAAGGTGATATTAACTGAAATTCCCGTGTAGCATTATTTTCACGTTAAGGTAAAATGTGTCAAAAGTGGGGATTAACTAAATCCCATACAAAAAACACCTTAAATACAGAATTATTTCTTTATTGCTTTCTTAAAGATTATTCGAACATTTTAAAAAATAACAGCCGTATTCACAAAAAAATAATGTATGATTGATAAAACGAGTTACTAACTTTTTGTATGTAAATTTCCATAAGAAAAAGTTAGTAACTCGTTATCAAACCTACATTAATTTTTTGAATACGACTGTAAATCTGTAACTTTCGATTAAAGAAAGTAAATTTTTAAGTTTATCTTTATTGAGTCCAAAGTTAAACGATTTTGAATTTAAAACCGACAGATGGACGAACGTCAAAAATCTATAAAAAAATGTTTAAATTTCAAAAATGCATTTTTTTATATATTGATCAATACAAAAACAAGCATTAAAATATTGATATCATCTTTCGCTGAATTAAGCGCCATTTTCAACCAATGTGAATTGTATGATGTAGCTATTTGGCAAATATATTCTAAATGTGCGACACACTTTGGTTTTCTTTCATACAATGTCGAACTACCCTATTGTATATACACATATGCATGTACAAATAATATATAAACTTCATTTATTTTTCTCATATAAAATTTCCAGGAAAATGCCTGTTGCACAAGATGACTACGTGTACATTTTGTTTGGTTTTCTTTTGTTTACTTCTAGGAAAATTAAATTCAAGATTATGCAATTATAAGAACACAAGCAAACATACGCATATAATTATAACGCAAATATAAACACACACAAATAAATAAAAACTATTTGCATAAAACGGTTTTATTTTTTTTAATAAAAGAAACAGTAATAACAAGTTGGATGAAGAATATTCGGTTAGACCGAATCTGAATTTAAGTGAATATCTATAGGTAATACGTCCCGAGCGATATATCGAGAATATACATACGTATGTTTATACTTTATTGGGTAAATATAAAAACATACATCAGCACATAAAGTATAAATATGTTAAGCTGACGCCAACTGATTACTTTAGTCTCCACAATAAATTTCTATGAGTAAATTATATCTTCTTCTTTTTGAATTTCTTTACTTTAGAAGTAAGTTGGGAAATTATATTTTATATATTTCTAAAACTATTTTACACATTTTTATGCGGTAAAAAGTACTTTTAAACCATTTTATGTCGAAAACTAGAGTCAATTAAAACAAGTGAAAATGTTATATTCGGCTTGGCCCAATTTATTTACCCACCATCTCACAGTGGAGCCAAACGCAAATTTTTTTATAATAAATCTGTATCTCCTAAACTACTGCTCAGATTAAATTGAAAGAAGAGTTATAGAGGTGGGCCTAAGCTTTCAAAAAAATCATCTTGTAGCCACCCTGTGATAACACAAGATAAGCTACAGGGTGTCAAAATTGACTACCTCAAGTATGTAAAAGTTTAAAAAAATCGTAACTTCTACAAATTAAGTTCCATTTTAAGATTTTTATATTTCTGTAAAGTGCTTGGCAAGGTAAAGAAAAAATAAGCTGTTATCTCTTACAGTTAAAAAGATATTTACACTTTAATTTTGAATTTTTTGCCTCGATTTTCTTTCGTTTTTCGGGAATATGAGGTAAAAAAATACTTTGTCATTTTTTATATATTCCAAAATAATATGCTGAAGGAATTTTTGAATTATCTCAATTCCTCTAGACGTGAAAAATATTCAAATTCAGCACTCTGAAATTAGTATGATAAATGGCAATTTTTTAACAAAAATATAGTTCAATTCTTTAACTTTTTTCTCAAAGTTCCGTTAATAAAATTTTTTTATATACATATATTTTAAAAGGTAAGACTTCATAAAAGGCTAATATAGAAATTTTGAACTGATTTAGGCTTGTACCTTAAATCCAGCATTGGTCGAAAACTGTCAATTTTAGAAAAAAAGTTTAATTTTTATCGATTAATACAAAAAATGTCACGCGAGCTTTTTTAAATTTATTAACAACATTTTATCAAAAAATAGATTTAGGACGATTTAACACTAAATTACTTCCCGCCCGGCCAAAAACGAATCCAGGAAAGGGGATTTTATGAAAAAAGTCAATTTTTTAACGACTTTTTTTAATTGCATAAAAAAGCATATTTGCATAAGATTTTTGCCATTATTTTTTATGTAGTGTATAGAATATATATCGATCTTTCACTCCTTCAAAAATCATTTAAAATGCTTTACAAATCAATTTTTTGGCAATTTTTCAAAAATCGGACTTAATTTGTAGAAGTTAAGATTTTTTTAAACTTTTACATACTCGAGATAGTCAACTTTGACACCCTATAACTTATCTTGTGTTATCATAGGGTAACTACAAGATGATTTTTCTGAAAGCTTAGGTTCTCTTCTACAACTCCTCCATACATTTCAATTTAATCCGAGCGCTTTAAGAGATACAGATTTATTACCAAAAAAATTTGCGAAAAATCGGAATTTATTTGTGAAAGTTACGATTTTTTGAAACTTTTACATACTTGAGTTGTGAACATTGATATCCTGTTGCAGATATATTACAGAACCCCTCTTCCAAACTTAAAATTGTGCACTCCCCTGGTACGCAATTTTATGTAAATACAAGTATTAGATTAGAAGTTATGGATTTTTATTTTTTTTTTTTTTTTTTTTTTTTTTTTTTTTTGTAAAAGTTTAAAAATTTTGTATTTTATTTTATAACTAGCTTTTTCCGGTGAGCTTCGCTACCCCATTTCACGAATAACTAATGTTTACTTTACATGGGTGTTGCAACTCCCCCTGGACCTATCCGCTCTTTTTTAAATTTGATATGAAAATTATTTCTACAAATTTTATGATTTTTACTGTAATACTCCTTTAGATATGCGAAAAAGAATACTTCTCCCCCTGAACCTATCCCTTCTAAGTATTTTCTTTTCATCAATACAATGCGATACCATATTATAGAGGTTCCCACGAAGTTTGAGTAATATTGCTATAATAGTTCCTTAAATATGCCATAATGAATATTTGTTTTGTATATTTGAATTTAGGTACATACACAATGACGCTATTAAAATTTAAAAAAATCGGTTGAGCGTTTTAAAAAAGTGGGCATTAAATGTGGACGTGGCATCCGATCGAAATCCAACATAGCCTTTAATATTCTTCAGTGCAAGCACTATTTGCTCATCAATAAAGACATAAAATCAATAAAAAGCTTCATTAATAACGTACAAAATTAAATAAAATAGATTTTTAAGTAGACGAAAAATGTTTTAATATATTAAGTAATTTTGTTTAGTTAAATTTTCAACATTTACTCAATTTTTACTCACACTTTGATGTCGATACATCTAACTAAATTATATATATATATATATATATATATATATATATATATATATATATATATATATATTTAACCAATTTTTGATCGAAAATCTTCATAAAATCTGCAAAGAAATAATTGTATCTATTTTATTTTCAGTTAATTGCATATAACACATGTTGTGCCTAAATTTAATTAAATTCTTTGTTTTAATTAATTGTATTACTTTACAACTTTCTTGTTTAATTCATTAAGTAAAAGAATCTCTTTTACATTTGTCATATGAGGACAGTACTCAATGGGTAGGTTACCATCTACTGCCTAAGGTATCTGCATAACAATAACCTTATCTAGTCATTAATTTGTTGTTGTTAAGTTTTTCTTTGTAAAAGTTCGTGACATTTATTTATAAAGACAAATTTGTTATACTTTATTAATACATAGAGAAATAATTTTATTAAAATTTTTTTTTTTTTTTTTTTATGAAAACAATTTTTTTACAATTTAAAAGGAAAAAAAATAATTAAATTAACGAAAATTTTAATAAAATCAAAATAGATTAAAGTTGTCATTATTTAAAAATTGTATACAATGATTTTTCTGAGTGTATATTTTTAAACACATTCAATATTTGTTTTAATTTCCTAAGCACATCAATTTCGAATTATTTATTTTCATTGATTTTATTTTCAAAAACGGAACAATTTTCCAAAAAAAATAAATTTTCGAAAAAACAGTAACAACCATTATATAAAGAAAAGAAGGTAGTTCCAATCAATATTTTGTTTACGAAAATAAGGATTTTTGAAGTTTTATTTTTGTAAACATTTTTAACGAATATTGCCAGATATTTAAAATGAGTTTCTATTTTCAAAGTATGTTTGTAATAAAATTGTGTAATGATATTATATGATAACACAGGTCAACAGCAAAAATGGGCTTGAAAAACCACTATGCAATTTTGATGTATTGTGGTTCCAGTAGTTCAAATATGGTCTAAATTTTAAATTCTATGGAGGTTTTTTTTAAAAAAATTTTTAAGTAAAATTATAAATTTTTTTAAATATTTCTCCACATAATTAATGATAACTCAAAAATTGTTAGTCCGATATTATTAAAATAAACTTAGAAACATTTAAAGTTGGCGAACCACGCCAATTTTTGGTTTTCAAGTTTATATCGACCCTCAAACTATTTATACAAAATTTCGTTGTCGTACATGCTTTTGTGTCTGAAATATTAGCAGAAAAGTATGAAACGGACACCCTGTGTTTCAAGTTTTTAGCCCATAACATTTTTATTTATTAACCGATTTTGACCATTTTCAATACAAAACAAACCTTATATATGATAAATATTTGTGCCAAATTTCGACTCAGAATCTAACCATTACTTAGAAAATATATATAAATACACACGGAAATATATACAAATACACACGGAAATATATATAAATATACACGGAATGACAAAATCAATATACCGCCATCATTTTGATTCACATGATATGTAGCTTCACTACACATACAAAAAATAATAATACAGTTTTCGATTTTTTCCAGATTTTTATACCCATAATCAAAAAGATGTCGAAAAAATCATTTAAAACCCCATAGAGTTAGATTGGTATTGAAAATGGTCAATATCGGTTAATAAATAAAAATGTTATGGGCTAAAAACTAGAAACACAGGGTGTCCGTTTCATACTTTCCTGCTAATATTTCTGAAACAAATTTCTGAAACGACAATGAAATTTTGTTTAAATAGTTTGAGAGTCGATATAAACTTGAAAACCAAAAATGGGAGTGGTCCGCCCACTTTACCGCCCATCTCCGAAATAAGGTGAAATTGTGTTCAAATAGTAAACTCGAAAACAAAAAATAGGCGTGGTCCGCCCTCTTTAATGCCCACTTTACTACCCACCTCCCATATAACGTGAAATTTGAATCGCAATATATAAACGGATTAAAGGAAACTAAAAATGGGCATGGTCCGCCCACTTTACCGCCCACCTCCCATATAATGTAAAGTTTGAAAAAGTTGATGGTGGGTATATGGATTCAGGCGAGCCGAATATAACATTCGCGCTTGTTTATTATTTTTTAATTTTTAAAACTCAAAAAATTACTAAAAAATATCTACATGTAGACAAAATATAAAAATATTTTTATTGGTCACTGTAATGATTTTTATAACCATATTATAATTGTAATAGACCAACATTTGTCTCCGTAACCAAATTATTCCTGTTGTAAACAAAAAATATGTTTATCGCAATCCTTCTTTATTCTAGAATAAATTATTCTAGTAACAAAAAATTAAACATAATATGTTTGCAATGAAAACTATATTTTTTATCTATTAATAAGGCTAAAACAGAATTTGTATTAAAAAATTTAGTAAACATAGTTTTAATTACTTCAAAAGCCCATATTATTATGACAAAAATAACTATACAAAAATAACCATTGATAATAAACTATTAGAGTCCAACCAAACGCACTTTTTCAAACGGAACCCGTACCCGAACCCGAACTTCGTTCAATTTTGCAAAGTTCGGCCGAACCCGAACTTTTGTTATAGGAGGTACTTTCTAGACGCTGTTTAAAGGCATATAAGTAAATGAAATTGAATTTGAAATTGTAAAGATATTTTTATTTTGAGAAGTTAAAATTGTAGTGAAACATATTTAATTTTATTTATTAAACTCATTTTCATCCATTCACTTATTAACCATCACATCACACACTAACTTTCTTCACCATGTTTATATTAAATAGACACAATAGAAACATTTTAATATCCTAAAAACATATTGAAATTTGATATATGAAGCCTGCCAGACTCTATTGTATTACAAACACACTTTTCGTAATATTCAATGACTGAATACATTAACACAATTCAAGCATAATTTTGATATTTATTTACATACAAAATTCCTTTTTTTTTTTTTTTTTTTTTTTGTTTAACAAGTCATTAGAGGCAATAGATAAAAATAGAAAAATCTATGCTTTATTTCATTACTTTTTTGCAATCAAACATTACAATGAGAAAAAATATGTTGTAGCGTTTGGTCCTTGGGGAAATGAATTTTAATTAAGCTTACAGAAACACATGGAAAAACACTGAGACGAATAGACCATAAAGATTTAATTTGATTTATGAAACAATATCTAGTATTATACTATAAACGTGATCGTTATAAAATGCATGGCACATTGAATGAAATACCTTACACAATATCTCATTATAAAATTAATTTTTTATTGATTTTTTTTTTTTTCTACAAGTAATAAAATATTTTTCTACATTTTTTATAGTGTAATCCAGGTCACTTTATTACAGTACACTTTAACTTACATACATACACACATTATCTCTTCAAAACTGAACAAATTCCGGCAAACTTATTTATCATCTGTCAAAATACTCAACCAAAACTGTTGAAATACAATATTCAAACATTTACACATAACACAGACTTATCTACAGAACCCAGTCGGAAATAGAAGGGCTAAAGATACATTCTAAAATGCCTTATTTAGGATCTACAAGACCTGCCATTCGCATTGCAACACTATTTCTTTTTTACACGGCGTGTCATTGGAGGCAAGGCCTTCCCTTCTCCCTTCCAAAAAGAAGCGAAAAGGCAAAGACTCTTAAATAAATAAATATGCTCTCTTATATTTTCAATGCTATTAAAAAAGAGTATGAAATATATAAAAAAAAGACATGCGGACTACCTTCTTTATCGACACTTAAAACAAGACTAAATGAGTTTGAGCTTTGTAAAGCCCAAATTACAATAGCGCGTAGTCAGCAACAGTATCAGCAAAAATTATCAGCTGATCACTGTCAGCACAACATGTTGCTGCCGTTATAATTACAATTCAGCGTAGGCAGCCACAATTTACAACCACCATCTAACTTTGTTCTACTTGTGTATTTTAGCCTCTCGTTTATTTGCTCACTCTCTTTGTCTCGCTCTCAATCTGAATGCAGCGCAGTGAATTTAGAAACTGGGCTAAATGAAACAGCACTTATGAATTTTTTATTAAAAACAAAACAACCTATTTCATATATATTTATTATTTTAAGTTCATGTGCAAATATTTAGTGTTTTTATGCAATATTGAACATTCATGTTTTATAAAAACAGTATTTAAGGTGCAAAGAAAGGTTATACATTTGATAATAACTTTCATTTTAAGGCTCTTGAAATAATAAATATGTTAAATTTAAATATGACGGTCTTAGTCCCGGCATTATCCTGCTTAGTGGCTATATACTAAGTTTTAAAAATAGTTTTATGTTTTAAAGCTTGTTTTTTTTTTCAAGTATGAAAATTGTCTGACATCTTAAAAATATTCATTGAAAATAAATTGAAATGCAGTATAAATATCGATGGCTTAAATTAGAAAAGACGTATCTCAACTTTTCGTAATTTTACAGGAGAAGGAAAAAACTAATACAAACAAAGGGCAGTTTTAATTCAAAACAAGGAGCGAAACTAGTTCTGACTTTTATTTGTGGATTTTTCTACTCCTTAGGAAATTATCTTAGATAGGGCTCTTTTCTGTAATTTAAATTTAATTGGAATAAATTAATATTATAATTGGTGTTTCAAGTAACAAAAATTAATGTTTCAATAGATTACAGCAAAAAAAACTGCAAAAATATATCTTATAAAGTAAATTTTCATAAAAATGGTGGCAGGATTGTTTTTAGATATTGAAAATCGTAAAAATTGTTTAAACAATGCTATTTTTTTCTTTAAAAATACAATCAGGGTAGATATACATTTATTATATTAGTTTATAAATAGATTATTTCAAATAACTCATATCCCAAGGTTCCAACTATGATTACTATGGCATTTCCCTCGCTTCTTCAAAATTCAGAAAAATGTAGAAAACGTGATTAAAATCTGCAACCAAAACTAACTGAATACAAAAAGCGCCAACTTAGCGCCTTTTCAAGAAAAAGCGCTGATGGAAAAAAATGCGACTTTTAGGTTGTTGAAAAGCGCTGAATTGGCAACACTGCTCGTAGTTACAATTTTTTATGTTTGTAACACTGCGTCTCCACGTAATATTTTTATATCAGTGTCAAATCAGCTCTCTGAGAGAATTATCTCACGTGTAGACTAAAATATTAGTATTATAATGTCGTGGTATATTAGAGAAATTTGTATCAAGACAAACGTAAAATTTTTGTTTGATTTGCAGATATTTTTTTATCTCTGTCAATTTTAGGAGAAAACGTATGTCATAATAAACCATACAAAAAGTACCAACAACAAACAAGATGGCGTCTTTTACCAAGCATTATCAAGACAATTTTGTCAGAGCTCGAGCGCTGACAATTTTCTTTTGATGCTGCAAAAATACTGACAAATTCAGTCTACATTACTTTGAGTCTACATTAGACAAATTTTTATCAAGACAAACGTCAAAATTTTATCATGATAAAGATTTGTCTAATGTAGACTGAATTTGTCAGTATTATTGCAGCGTTAAAAGAAAATTGTCAGCGCTCGAGCTCTGACAACTTTGTCTTGATAATGCTTAGTAAAAGACGCCATCTTGATTGTTGTTCATACTTTTTGCATGGTTTATTATGACATACGTTTTCCCCTATAATTGATAGAGATAAAAAATTATCTGCAACTCAAACAAAAATTAGACGTTTGTCTTGATACAAATTTCTCTAATGTAGACTCAAAGTTAGACAAATCTTTATCTTGATAAAATTTTGACGTTTGTCTTGATAAAAATTTGTCTAATGTAGACTCAAAGTAAGAAATATTATGAGACTGTTGTGATAAGATTTTTCTAGACAACTATCTTATAAGATTTACTCTCAAAAAATACACACATACGAAAGTTTGTTTGTGTGTGTGAATGTGTATTTTTAAAAGTACTTAAAAACAATGTTTTTTTTGTAAAATTGTTTTATTTTAATGGTTATTCTACATTCCGAAATATATTTTCATTAAAATTGTGCTAAAAAATTTCGGATTTATTAAATAAAAAGTACATGTTTACTCTGTGACTAAATGAAAATAATGAAATATTATGAGATTTATTAGAATACATTTACCCCTTGTTTAAGATTTAACATAATATTAACAAAATGTTTACTCTCTTCTGCCGGCGTTATCTTACATATTATATCAACGTGGAGACGGAATGTAATGAGAAAGTTAGTAGGTGAGTGACACCTTCTACTTCGCATCTAATGAAATGGAAACAAGAATTAGTACCGGATTTCTTTTTTAAATGGAGTCGAGGCATTCTTTAAGAAATTTTTACAGAAGGCAAAAAGGAATGTGTTTAAAGTTTGTTCGGAGGCATTCGAAAGGCCTGTTGCGAAGAAGCACTAACATATTTTCCTGCTGGGAAGTATTTAAATTACACACACAAATGTAGCATAGCCATATATTTTATTCTTATTTTTTGTTAAGAAAGTAAACAAGTCAAGCAAAAATACTTTCTCCTTTACACACAATGAATTTTTCAAATAGTATATTATTAAATTTCACCGAGGTCTGTGTCCTTTGGACAACAGTGTCAATTTATTAATGACCCTGTCATTTTGATTCATTTTATTCGCATTTGTTGGCTTTTCTTTTTTATTTATTATTTATTTATTTTTTTTTTTTTTTGTGGTATTTAGGAATAAATTATTTTGGTTTAATTTTGCATTAATAAAATTAGTACAAGACAAAGTCATAGTCATGACAAATTTTTTGTGTAATTTTTTTATGTTACAACAATTTGTTATTTTTTTAATTTACGTCTTCTACAAAATTATAAATGGTAGCGAATTTTTCTTGTCAATTAAATTTGTATAATGTTCTGTTTAAAATAAAATACAAATTGATATAAATTTTTACGTAGTATTAAATAAGCAAAAAATAAGAAAAACGGTTTTAACGCGAAAAATCTTCAGGAACAAATCTTTCTAGAATGTTTTAATTGGTTTTAAAATAATATGCATGATTTGTATTGTGGTATAAAAGTTAACCTATATTCTGAAATTAAAATATTTATGCAAAAAATTTATTTATAAAACTTATTTAAAAAAGGATAGCTTTTCCTCAAAAATATTACAAATATCAAGGTTTAATTTTTCTACTTTAGTAGCTCTCATTTATTGTGAATATCAACTACTAACAAACATCATACTAAAAACGAGAGAAAAAGATATAGTCGGTCAAGTCCGACCATATGATACCCTACACCATTATGTACATTATAATTCGGGGAGGGGTATTTTATTAGACAAATATGGACCGATACTCATAAGTGTAAAAAAACATACGAATACTGAATATTACGTTTTTGCTTACATTTATATGAATTTATTCACTTTTGGGTAATTCCCGGAAGAGGGCCTAATATGAGAGCTGTGGTAAATTATGGACCGATCTTTGTAAAATTTGGCACTATAATTTATGTTCATATAAAACTTATTTGTGTCGAATATTAACTTGATACTGACATTTAAATAGGATTTATGGTCGTTAAAGTGATTTTCTGAAAAGGGGTTTATATGGTAGCTATGGATAATTATGGACCGATCTTTTTAAAAATCGGCACACTTATTTATATGAAACTTATATGTGCCAAATTTCATTAAAATATTGCTGTATTTAAGGGATATATAATCGTTAAACCCTTTTCCGGGAGGACATTTGTATGGGGGCTAGGTGAAATAATGGACCGATCATAACCAATTTCAATAGGCTCCGTTCCTGAACCAAAAGAAACCAGTGTACCAAATTTCATAAATTTTGGTTCAAAATTGCGACCTGTAGTTTGATTACAAGGTTTACATGGACGGACAGACGGTCAGACGGACGGACATCTTTAAATCGACTCAGAAAGTGATTCTAAGCCGATTGGTATAAATTAAGGTGGGTCTTAGACCAATATTTTTGGGTGTTACAAACATCAGCACAAACGCATAATACCCTCCCCACCTGTGGTGGTGTAGGGTATAAATATATTCACTTTTTAACATTTTGTGTTCCATACTATTAAAAACTGCTGTAATATTTTCATGCGATATACTAAAAATTTCAGCGTCTGTTTAAAATTTATAGTAATATACTTAAACAGCAACTCGTAGTAGTTGTTCTTACACATTTTTGGCGAACATATTGTATGGTGTTTTCTTTCTTGTGCTAGATATTCTTCTCTATTTGAAAATTTTAGCTTTAATTTTACTGCTATAGTATGTAATTTAGCAGTCTTTTTTTTGCAATTTCGATGCTTTGTATGTAAGAATACAACGCATAAGGTGAAATCCCTGCAGTTTTTTCGGTGTCAATTTAGCCGCTTTTGTACAGTAAAGTTCATTTGTGACTACCCACCTAACTCATTCAAATGTGTACGTTTTTTTCTTTACCCTAACTTCGCATATTATGTGAGCGATAGTTAAGCTATCGCACCTTTTATTGCTTCTTTAGAAACCGTGGAGGTGGCGATTTATACTCTATTGACCCTTTGGTGAGCGTGGAGGTGGCGATTGTTTTTTATAGGTCACAAAAAAGTCAAAAATGTAAATAGTTCATCCATTGGCTGTACAGGTTGGATTACTTGACTAACGGCAATAAATACATTTTAGGACATTTGGCTCTGATGCATTTTTTCAAACGTGTGTAGTGTCAAATATCAATTTATTGACTCCTTGTTGCTTAACAGAGTCTTTAGTATTTTACTTTGTAAGAAAAAAGTTAATAATGTTTTTTTATATTTTTATGTTATTCGTACTACATTAATTAAATGTGTTTTTAATTTAAACACGTGAAATACATTCAATAGAAATGGATTACCTCTCAATTATTTTATATAATACAAAACTCAGTCTTGCTAATTAGAATTTTAAATTTATTAAAGAAATCAATTATTCTGCATTTGTGTTTTTTTAAATTGAATTCTTCGTACTAGTCACAATATCGCCACTTTTTGGTCCTGGAGTGTAAATATACTTCCTCCTAGGACATCCCCATGTTAAAGTGACTAGTCAGGTAGTTAGTAAAGTAAAACATAGTAAAACGTAAGGATGTGAGTTCGAGTCGGGGTGCCGCCATAAAAAAAATGTAAAAATATAAAAATTAACTAAAGTGATTAATAAAAAATAATATGAAAAGAAAATAAAAAAATAATAAAAAAAATAAAATTACCAAAAAATGAAATTGAAAAAAGATTCGGCACAGATACCCTACACCATCTTACCGACAAATAATTAAATTTTCGCCTAACGTACATTTTTTCAAACTGCGAAAATTTGAATATGAAAAAAGAAGCAATCATAACAACCTTTGCTTTTAAAAAATAAACAACAACAATTCCATATTTATTTATTTTTGTATGTGTGTATATAAAAACTGAATGCATATACAAAGAACAACAACACTGTTAAGCCCAAATTACAATAGCGCGTAGTCAGCAGCAGTGTGTGCTGCCATAATCAGCTGATTATTTAGAATGCACTGTTTGTTATGCTGTTGATTACATTAGGTCAGCAGCAGTTTGCAGTGCTGTTTTATTTAGCCCTGTTTCTAGATGGTGGTTGTAAATTGTGGCTGCCTACGCTGAATTGTAATTATAACGGCAGCAACATGTTGTGCTGACAGTGATCAGCTGATAATTTTTGCTGATACTGTTGCTGACTACGCGCTATTGTAATTTGGGCTTTATTCATTATATTACTGCTGTTGCTAACTAAACTACTTGTCTTATAGGCAAAAACGTCACTTATAGTCATTACAATGCTTAATATACATGTTTGTGTGTGTATTTATATTCTTAACAGATATGTTTTAGTCAGCGTTTAATTTTAAGCACACAAAAATTTTTTTCAACTGGCGACTGCGCTGAAAACAGTTTAAGTTTTCATTTTCGATCACATGCTTACTTAACAAAATTTGCTGCTCAAACACAAAACTGAAGTAAGCAGCAACCAGTTTTTATTTTGTTCAGCAGCCAAATTAAATAAGCAGCGCACACACTCAGTTTTTTGCTCAGCCAAGTTGATTTTACGTCTTAGGCCCGTTATTATAACTTTCCAATAACTAAAGTTAGGATGTTATCGTTCACTTTAACTGTTTTTGGTTGTTATAAGTATAAGTTAAGCTAAAAGTGACCAATAAGCTAAAGGTAAGAACATCTGACCATTAACTTTTATCGGACGGTTTATGAATTCAGAGCTGCCATATTTTCTGCTTTAGAAAAGAAATAAATAAAATCATATTTATTTCGCTGTAGTTTTTAGTAATTTGTTTGTCTATATTTATATTTGCTCTGGCGTTGTCTTTTAGTTAGCTTAAACTCATTTATTTTAAAAATTTCTTTGTTTTTTATTTGTTTATATTTCCGTTAGTGGCAGTTACGTTCAAATAGTACATGTTGCCACTACGTTAAATGGCCAAAAGTATTCGGTTTTTGCTTTGATATTGCCGTATTATCAAAATTATAAAATTTACCTTAAAACCAAGTTGTAATAACCAAAAGTAGATAAAGCTCACTTTATCGTTCACTTTAGTTTATCTTACCTTTAACTGTCTGATACCTTATATGTAAGTTATAATAACGGCCCTTAGTCGTGTGCGCTCAGCACAACGTAGAATCATTTTTCAGCAACGTAAGAACAACTGGATAGTAAGACTGTATAGTTCTGTACAGTTGATTTACAAAGTTGTTTGGTTTTTGTTTATACATTTAAGAAGGAAAATGAAGTTGTTTTTTTTAAATAAAAACAAATAGAAAACGGTGCAATAAAATACTACGAATTGTATTAAAGATATTTATATGTAGATTTATTAATTTTAATTAAAAAAAAAACAAAAATTTTTTATATAATCCATTTATTTACAATTTATTTAAGATGATAGAACTTTTATAAAAATATTAGATAATATTTAATACTAGTAGATGAGAAAATATTAACTAAATATTAAATGTTGTTTAAATTAAAGAAAAAATTAAAAACATTTTTGTTATTTGCAATAAGAAGAAAATTTTGTTATTTTGTATAACTTTCTTTGTTTTGGTCTATTACACAAAGTTGTTTTTGTTTTTAAATTTTAGAAGGAAAATGAAGTTGATTATTTTAAATGAAAACAAATAGAAAACGGTCCAATAAAATAATATGAATTTTATTGAAGATATTACATACATATATCTTTATTTTTTTTAATTTTAAATAAAAAAAGTTTTTCATTTAACAAATATAGAAATTTTGTAAAGATAAATAAAAAAAGACATTATATTTATTTGTATGTATTATGTTACCGAAATAATAAAGATTTGTTGTGATTTTTATTTATTTATTTATTTGTTTATTTATTTGATGATCGGCTTTAATGTCTTAATTATTTTTTACTTTTATTAATACCTCAGCCGAACAATAAGACATTTGATTATACAAAAATAATTATAATAACAGTGCAATTCTCGACCGAGTGACAAAAAAAAAAAAATTATTGTGATAGTAAAAAAACATGACAATAATGTTTTTTTTATTCTGGCTTTGAAAAAAAAAAATTTGTTTATATATTTTTGGTGATAGTTGTCACACTCATAAAAGCATATAATAAGTAATTATTAATTAATGATAATTGTCATGAATTAGAGAATAGCACTGTAAGTAACATTTATATAATATTTAAGATTTACGTAAGTTATAATAAATTATCCGCTTTATAAAATATAACCAACTGCTGGAAAATTATATACATATGTAACTCTCTTTTAGTAAAATTATGTCACTATTTACAAATTGGAATTGAAGTTGAAGGGT
Organism: Protophormia terraenovae; assembly: GCA_951394005.1. Classification (NCBI taxonomy): domain Eukaryota; kingdom Metazoa; phylum Arthropoda; class Insecta; order Diptera; family Calliphoridae; genus Protophormia; species Protophormia terraenovae. Next base: position 130,070,476 of record OX596073.1, read on the forward strand.
TGTTGAGTAATGAAATATTTTTAATAATAACAAACGAATCAAAATTAAGCAGATCATCTGCTAATAAATAAAAGTTGAATGTGGTTTTAAACGGAAAAATATAGTCAATTAAACAATTTATCAAAGAAATATTCTATTTATTTCAAAATTTAAATATTCTAAAACATTAACAAATCAAATTATAATGCGCTAACTTTTATTAAAAAAGTCCCAGCAAAAAAAAAAAAAAGTAGAACAAAGTGTATATATACTTTTTTGTTACAACTACTTTGTTTCAACTTTTTTCAAATTTAATAATAATTACTTCAAAAAAAAATAAAATTAATGAATTTCTAGCGGGAAAAAAGGTTAATAATTTCTAAGAAAATTTAAATTTATAAATTTTAAATCATATTCATTGTATTTTGATAGCTCTAAAACAGACTTTTTGTTATAAAATTTTATAAATATTGTTTTAAAGGAAGTACTTCAAAAGAAATGAACTAGAAATATAGAAGAAGAACATCTTACCAATAACAATCATGGGTTAGAAAAAGAACTTCTGCAGCTCTTTTTCACCACTAAGTACTTCCTTCAGCTCTTTATTAGTTCCTTTTTTGTTGGGGTGCTACATTCCATGTTATATCTTTCGGAATAGTAGGTCCATATGTTAGGAAAAATTTTTAAATTTCATATAGTTTTTTTTTTTTTTCACTCACACGGATCTACTCTAAAATTAAAATTTTTTTTTTTTCTACTAAATATGATCCTTAATCAATTTAATAAAATTTAAGATATTTTCAATTTTGTGATTATTAATATTTAATAATATATATTTTGAGACTTGAAATTCCCTAAATAATAAAAAAAAAATTGGGCCATTATGCTCAGAATAATTTCTGTCCACCAGAGGGGTTATTGTGTAATTCGATTCGAAAGAAAACACTTTCGAATTTCAATGTATAAAGTATACAAATTCGAAAGATTTTCCTTTCGAATTTAGTTACAAAATAACCCAGGTTTTATAGTACTTTGTAATTTTTTGATTAATTTTGTTCAATATTTAAACGAGTGTACATTATAATTCGGGGAGGAGTCTTTTATTAGACTTGGAGTCAAATGTAGACCGAAACTCATAAGTGTAAAATAAAACATACGAATACAGAATAGTACGTTGATGCTGACATTTATGTGAATTTATTCAATTTTGGGTGATTCCCAAAAGAGGGCCTTATATGGGAGCTATGGTAAATTATGGACCGATCTTTGTAAAATTTGGCACTATCATTTATGTTCATATAAAACTTATTTGTGTCGAATACTAACTTGATACTAACATTTTAATGGGATTTATGCCCGTTAAAGTTATTTTCTGAAAGGGGTTTATATGGGAGCTATGGTTTATTATGGACCGATCTTTTTAAAAATCGGCACACTTATTTAGACTTATGTGAAACTTATATATTTCATTAAAATATTGCTATATTTAAGGGATTTATGATCGTTAAACCCTTTTCCGGGAGGACATTTGTATGGGGGCTAGGTGAAATAATGGACCGATCATAACCAATTTCAATAGGCTTCGTCACTGGGCTATAAGAAACCTTTGTACCAAATTTCATTAATTTTGGTTCAAAATTGCGACCTGTAGTTTGATTACAAGGTTTACATGGACGGACAGACGGACGGACATCGTTAAATCGACTCAGAAAGTGATTCTAAGCCGATTGGTATAAATTAAGGTGGGTCTTAGACCAATATTTTTGGGTGTTACAAACATCAGCACAAACGCATTATACCCTCCCCACCTATGGTGGTGTAGGGTATAAAAAGGCTACAATTTATTTACAAATATAAACAATTTTTGAGATAATTTACTCTTATTTGTATTAATGATCTATTCGCTAATTCTAACTTACTAACAATATCGATGAAAAAATACAGAAAATTCAACATAAATTTTACATACTTGTATAATCAATGAGTCAAATATACAATTGTTAGAACTACTTTTTTTCCATTTAATAGTCATATGTATTGCAAATTTAAAATATATAATTTTTCTTCCAAATGTACGCCTATATCTTCAACTAAGTCATAATTTTTACCGAAAGTGTCCAAATTTTTTCTTTTTTATCTTTTATTATTTCGTTATAATATACGATTCTGACCAGTATAATATTGTATACATATACATGTTATTAGGACTTATATCAGGTTATGAATATATATTTATTAGTTTCTCAGTTATTGCATTTTAAAAATGACAAAAAGCTCTTTGAACCACCCTTTATTTAAAAAAAATAATAAGAGTTTCGTATTACAACTTAACGTTTTAATTCAGTTAAACATTGCTTTTATTGGGTCCAAAAGTTAAGCTTAACTACAATTTCTTTAATAGATCAAAACAAAGAAAATTATACAAAATAACAAAATTTTCTTCTTATTCAAAAGAACAAACTTTTTTTTAATTTTTTTTTTTTTCTTTAATTTAAACAATATTTAATATTTAGTTAATATTTTTTCATCTACTAATATTAAATATTATCTAATATTTTTATAAAAGTTCTACAAAAATTTTAAATAAATTGCAAATAAATATATTATACAAAAAAAATTTTTGTTTTTTTAATTAAAATTAATAAATCTACATATAAATATCTTTAATACAATTCATAGTATTTTATTGTACCGTTTTCTATTTGTTTTCATTTAAAAACTATACCACTTCATTTTCCTTCTTAAATGTAAAAACCATAACCAAACAACTTTGTATATTGACTGCGCAGAACTGTACAGTCTTACTATCCAGTTGTTCTTACGTTGCTGAAAAAGGTTTCTACGTTGTGCTGAGCGCACACGACTAAGACGTAAAATAAACTGGCTGAGTAAAAAACTGAGTTTGTGCGCTGCTTATTTAATTTGACTGCTGAACAAAATAAAAACTTGATGCTGCTTAAATCAGTTTTGTGTGTGAGCAGCAAAATGTGTTTAGTTAGTATGTGGTGAATAACTAAATCAAGTAAACTTGTTTCAGCAAGATGCTGTAAAAAAAGCAACTGTTTAGAAAATTACGACTGCTTTAAGCAGCCATTCGAAACACTGGTTTTAGTTTTTAAAAATAAACAACAACAACAATTCCATATTTATTTATTTTTGTACAGACTGCATATACAAAGAACAACAACAACACTGTTATTCATTATATTACTGCTGTTTCTAACTAAACTACTTGCTTATACAAAAAACAAAATACGTCACTAATAGTCATTACAATGCTTAATATACAAGTTTGTGTGTATTTATATTCTTAACAGATTTGTTTTTGGGCCATAACTGTTGATTATGAACGAGTTTGGTTTATTAAAAAAACCGAAAGCTTGAACAAGGACTTCAAAAATAAAAAATGCGATTTCCCCGATATCTCAGTTATTACTAAACCGATTTATTTCATTTATTCAGAACAAAAACTCAGAAAATAATTTCCGAGCTCCCTTTAAAAATTCGAAGTCCCTGGTATATGCAGAGGCTTCAGAAACTGAAAAACCGGTTCCAAAAACCGGTTTTTAAAGCATATCTCCGCCATTTATAAACCGATCCTGCTGATTCAAAAAACCAAAATTTTATAAAAATATTTGTGACCGATCTGTATAAAAATAAAAATCTATAGCTTAAACCAGGGCTTCAAAAAATAAAAAATGCGTTTTGTCCGATATCTCAGTTATTATTGCACCCATTTATTTCATTTTTTCAGAACAAAAATTTAGAAAAAAATGTCAGAGACTTCTTTGTAAAAACGAAGTCCCTAGTATATACAGAGGCTTCAGAAACTGGAAAACCGGTTCTAAAAACCGGTTTTCTTAACATATCTCCGCATTGTATGAACCGATCTTGCTGAATTCCAATAGCAAAATTCTCGAAAGCATTTCCGATCGTTTGATATATATATTATATATGTCAGTTATCGGTGGGCTTCATAAACGCCATTTCAACCGACACACGGACGGACGGACGGACATGGTCCTATCGTCATCATTTCTTACAAGGATCCCGAAAATGTAAACTTTTTTGCTCTCCGACGAAAATTGTGGGAATTACAAACGGAATGACAAACTTATATATACCCTTTACACCTTTGGTGAAGGGTATAATAATTATATTTTTTGCCATTTTTGGTTCTGCCATTTTAAATTTTTTATTATACCCACCATCAAAAAGATGGGGAGTATATTGATTTTGTCATTCCGTGTGTAACATTTCGAAGGAATCATTTAAGACCCCACAAAGTATATATTTTCTGGGTCCTGATTAGATTCTGAGTCAATATAGCTATGTTCGTCCGTCTGTCTGTCTGTTGAAAGCAGGATAGAGCTCGAACGGATCAACGTAGGGGGACGAAATTTGGCACAAATATTTATCTTATATAAGGTTTGTTTGGTATTGAAAATGGGCAAAATCGGTTAATAAACAAAAAAGTTATGGGCTAAAAACTAGAAACACAGGGTGTCCATTTCATACTTTTCTGCTGATATTTGTTCAATAAAAGCATGTACGACAACGAAATTTTGTACGTATAGTTCGGGGGTCGATATAAACTTGGAAACCAAAAATGGGCGTGGTCCGCCCTCTTTACCGCTCACCTCCCATATAAGGTGAAATTGTGTTAAAATAGTTCAAGGACCACTGTAAACTCGGAAACAAAAAATGGGCGTGGTCCGTGGTACTGCCCACTTTACCGCCCCCTCCCATATAACGTCAAATTTTAAAAACTTGATGGTGGGTATATAGAATGTAACATTCGCGCTTGTTTTTTAGTTCATTTTTGGAATCAGCAAGTCCAATAACCTTGAAATATTAATTTTTTGCCATATCCGACAACGATAAAGGGTTTTGAGTAAAAATCGATCTCTCTGGCCTTTGTGCAATGGTTTGCATTTGCTGCAGCAAATTGCGGAGTCGAGTCACAATTTTAGTAGTATAACAAAGTTATATTGTGGATATTTCTATTTGTTGTGTATTGTATAAATGAAACATTTGTATATTTATTGCACAGTCGTAAGTTATTTTTTTTTTTTTTTTTTGCTAGAACTGCATATTTAAACCTTAACAAATATGAGCATATTAATTTTATTCTTCAAATATTCCAGTAAAAATTTGATCTTCGTATTCATGACAACTTTTTGAATAAATCATAAATCTCTCTCTCTCATGCATATTCTTTTCAAGATGTAATCGAATGTTTCGTAACCAAGACATCTGTTTACGGCCAATATCGTGCCTTCCTTGGAATATAAGATGAAGAAGTTCATATTTTGTAATTTTCTTAAAATGTCTATGTTTGGGACATGTTCGCACAGAGCTTTTTTCCATAGACAAAAATCAAAATAAAATCATTATTCAAATTAAGTTGAAATATACATTTTTGGAAAGGTAACAATATAGATCATATAATTTAAATTTTTTTTTTTTTTGGAAAAAGTTATTTTTGTGGCTACTAGAGGGCGCTAAAGTCAGAGAATTTAAAGCCAATTTTAATGAAAATGATGGTTTTAAACTGTTTTAGGGAAAAAATTGTCAAAAATTCATTTTTTGGTGAAATGCGTCGAAGTTTCGTTTTTTCAATACCTCAGAATATTGGTAAACTAAAACTATTATTATAATTTAAATATAGTGTTTTGAGTATATACATACATATATTATTACTCAAATTTACACATATTTTTTACTTAAAACCTAAAAATTCCTTAAATTAAATGAAGGATATAAAAAAATTATAAAAAATTATACAATTTTTTTTACGGTTTATGTAAGTTTTTACAGTTATTTAACCGATTAAAAAATAGTTAGAGCCTATTTTTTGCTTAAAGTTAAGTTAAATTGAAAAAGTGTCTGATTTTCCGTTTTTACCTCAATTTCAAAGAGTTCTCAATGTTGACGTAATTTATTTTGATAAATTATAACAAAATGATTATAAAAATTATTCCGAAATTTAAAAAACAACTAAGGAATAGAAAAATATATTTTTTGCACCTAATATATTACGTTAAAAGTCCTCTAGATGGCGCTAATTATAGAGCATTTTTAAATTTTAATACAAAAATTACATGAGTTCGATGGAGTATTAAAAAAAATTTTTAAAAAATTATAAATTTTTTTTGGCTTGATTCTAAAATTTAGTATTGTTTTTTAATATATAAAAAAAGAATTACTTCCTATTTTTTGCCACAAATAAAAAAAAATACGAATTCAAAAAATTTATAAATTTCCTTTTATTACACAAAAGTCAAAAAATTATTTAAGTTGAAATATTTCGTGTTGTTAAATCGATATTGCTTTAAAATTTAATAAAATATTGAAAACTAAAAAAAATAAAAAATTTGGACCGGAAATCGGGCGAAATTAGGCAAATTTATGATTTAATGTACATAAAATGTGGGTATAGAAATTAAAATAATATTTAAAAATTATAGGGCTTGGGGGAGGTAGGTATGCCCTTGCTCCTATTAAATAGAATATTGTCTGATCCATTAAAAAACCCATTTCCAATAGGTATCGTAAATTTTTATACTGTTCTGACCAGTATTTTGGAAGAAAATGCATTTTCACATTTCAGAATATATAGGAGGTAGGGGTGTTCTTGCTCCGATTTTTTCAAAACTTTGTATATATTTATTCTGCGTTTAAAGCAATATATTTGCCAAGTTTCAATCTGCGACACCTCCTTCTATTTTTATAAAATTAAAAACGGTGTGTTAGCCAGTAATGCTTTTTTCTCATTTCAGGATATGTGGGAGGTAGGCGTGCTCTTGTTCCGATTTAAATAAAAATTAGAAGACGTATAAGCAATTTATTTTTAATGGCTGGCACAAATTTTGGTAAAGTTCAGAACAGTATTTTAGAAAAAATTTAGTTTTTTAACTTCAGGATATATGGGAGGTAGGCGTGTCCTTGAGCCAATTTTTTTAAAACTTCGTATTTATGCATTCTAAGCCTAAAGTAATATATGTACCAAGTTTCATGGCTCCATTGAGTAAAGTAATATGGACCATATATAACATTTCACCATATGAAAACGAATCTTCTCGTTTTCATATGGCAGTTCTCGCCATTTCTATCCTGCACTTGATACACCTAAGTATTTGAATTTTTCGATTTATTATATTATTAATTCTTAATTATCTCGAGAAGAAACTGCAGATCTTTAATATTATCAGATATTAAGGTGGTATCATCAGCATATTGAATGTTATTTATGTTTTCTCCCTTCACTTTTACACCTTTCTTTACATCATTTAAGGCTTCATTAAATATTGCTTCTGCATAGTTGCCGCACTCCATTTTTTATTTGAACATAAAAAATGTTGTGATGCCATCATTGTTCCTGATGTGTGCTGTTTGATTCCAGAACAAGTTCTTTATATAGCGAATATCATTTTGATCAATATCAATTCCTTGCAATATTTCAACAGTTTTTTATAAAATAAACCCATTTTTCTATTTGTACTTTTAAAGGTTTTTTCATTGCACTTTTCATAATTACCAACAACTGTCAACTTTGACAGTCTATAACTTTTTTAAAATAGTTTTTGGGTATTGTTGCTTAGAATGTCCTTAATAAAAATGCATTACAAAATTTTGAAAATTCCGAAAATAATTTTTTTGATTTTTGGCCGCACTCACCACACAGTGCGTCGAGGCATTTTTCTGTGATATCGGCTTTCATTTAAAAATCATTTGAAAACTGAGTTTTTGGAAGTAAAATGCATATAATAATTTAATATGTTTGATTTTGGAATATTTTCAAGATTATATTGTGCATAAAACCTTTTTTTTTTTAATTACCGTCGTCGATTCGACGAAGTGTAGGCTTTTCGTAATAAAAATAAGTGTAGCCTTTCAGGGTTAACAATCATTTACAGTAAATTTACTCCCTCCCTTTCCAAATCAAGAACATTTTTTTTTTTTTTTCATATGCATTTTTTTATTTTTAAAAGAAAATCATTACAAATTTGTATATAAAAAATAAGAGAATAAAACATAATAAGCAATAAAGGATAACATTTTTATTTTAATTTATTTTTTTCTTTTAAAGATTTCTAAATTTTTAGTGTTAAAGTTTTGCTATTTTTTTTTTTTTTTTTTTTGTTGCTTACATTGTTTAAAGCATTTCACATTAGGCATTTATTTAAACTAAATAGAAAAGAAAATAATTAACAGACTTTAGTAATGTTTACAATTTCGTTTTAAATATAAAAGAAAAAAGAGAATTATTATACAAAACTAAAGAAAACAATGGCCAATATTATATAATTTAAAATTTGTTAAGGTTTTCTTTTTTTTTTTTTTTTTTTTTTTTTTTGTAACTAAAAATCAAGTAGTTTGGTTATAATACGATTTTTTTAATTAAAATAATAAAAAAACAATATAAATCTTTTTTTTAGATTTTTTTGCATAAATTACAAACTAATATCAAAGTTTTATTATCAACAGTTTAATTCGTGTTGCTCTAAATAAGTGGGGGAAATATATGTATAAAAAAATAAACTTCCTTAAACTTAAAAAGAACAACAAAATTCAAGTTATTAGAATCATAAAGTAATGTGTGTTTAATTTTTGCTTTTTTTTCAAGAAAAAAAGTTTTGTTTGCTTTTCTTACCAAAAACATTTAATTAAAGATGAATAATTAAATTTTTTTTTATTTAATAAACTAAAATTTAAGATCAACTTAATTTAGTTTATTAATATAAGCATTGTTTGATTTAAGCATTGAACATTTTGCATTGAACGTTTAACACACATTTCATTAAAGAATTCTGCTCTTAGAACAGAAATTCTTTAAAATAAACGTCAATGTTTGTTTTATTTTTATAAAAATGTAGCTTTTTGGGGTTGTTGGTAAATTTGTTTTAAACTTAAACTTAAATAAATTATAATAATTTAAAATAATTTTTCTACTTGTTGTGTTAAGTTTGTACAAAAATTAATTTCAAAAATATTCTATTGTTGGATGCAGCAGGCTGAATGCAGAGGATGTTTAAAAAGTCTTAAATATGTGTATGAATTTTTGAGGGGAGGTTTGGGTTAAAAGTTTAAGTTATTTCTCTTTGTATTCTTTTAAGTCTTAAAACTTATTCTTAATAAATGACTTGTTTGTTTGTTATATTGTATTTTTTCAATAGTTTTTATGTAATATCACATTTTGTATCATAAACCAAATAATTAGAAAAAAATCTTTAGAATTTTCCTTAAGGGACTAAATACTACTTTATACAAAAAAAATCTATAATTTTTTAAAATTTGCAACATTTTTCTTTTTGTTTTTTTTTATGTGCTGTACTTAATTTAATAAAATTTACAATTTATTTACTTTTATAACTTTTTGTCCCTTGAAATAAATTTAAAGATTTTTCGCTATTTGTTAATAATAATAAAAAAAACTTAAATTAAATAAAATAAAACTTAAAAGAAATCAAGAAAAATATTAAACAAACAATTAAACAAATATATATTTTTTTATATGTAGAAGTATGTATGCAAAAAAAGTTATTAAACTTTGTTGAGTAATTGTTTAAAATGTTTTTTGGTAAATTATTGTTTAAGAGTTTGTGGTTTTATTATTAAATTAGCAAGTAGAAAATTATATTTAAATTAAATTACAAAAAAGTCTTTCTAATTACACAAAAAAAGAACTAATAAGGCATTTTAGATAGATAAATTAGATTAGAATTTGTTTAAAAAACTAAAAATTTCAAAATATGTGTTAAAGAAAATTTCATGAAATTTATTTTGTGACCTAAGCTTATTCGTCAAATTTTATTATTTGTAGGATTTTGTCGATTTGTAGCAGATGTTTCTGTTGTTGCTGCTGCAGTTGAAGATCCATTTGTTGTTGTGTTATTAGTTTTATTTGCATTTAATTTTGCCTTCATTTTCATGAGCAAAGCCTCAAAAGAATCCTCTTCTTTGGGTTGAGGAGCTGGCTGGGGAAACACGTACGATTGATAGGTATTTATGCCGGCATTATCTGTATGGTAATAAAGGAAATTGTTTTTGTAAATATTTATTTTATTTACTTATTTACCTTATTTATTTAATTATTTAATAAAAAATAACTAAATATTTTTAGTTAAACTTACCTAAATCAGCATAAGATTGCCGACAGAAGGCACGTCTGCCGCCAAAGCTGACATCATACATATTTATTTGTGGATCACGTGTACTATTGTCGATGGCTGCAAAGGCATCTTGAGAGCGTTCAAAAGTAACAAAACCATATTTCATGCTGAAAGAAAAACAAAAAATTTGCTACATTTTTCGTCAATTTGTGAAAGAAAAAAAGTTAAAAAGTTCCAGCTTATTGAGTTGAAAGCAGTACACGTTGATGTCCGTGATGTCATTTGACAATTTTCGATTTATTTATTTACTCTTTTCGTCTTATTTCGAATTTTTCCTACTTTAGCCGACTATTTTAAACTTTTTTAAATTATAGACTTTTTTCGACGGTTCAAAATTTAACCGAGTATTTTCGCTTATTTGACAATTTTCATTTTTTTCTTTTATTTTATTTTTTTTTTTTTTTATTTTGTAACTTTACAATAACAAGTCGATTTCTTAACAATTATCAAACCCCAAGAACGATTTTAACTATTATCGATTTTTTTCAACAAAAAGTCTAATTTAAAATAAAAATTATAAATTTCATTTACTTACCCTGTATCCTTATAATGTATGCTAATCTGCTTAATAGTACCATATTGCAAAAACTTTCTTCTCAACATATCTTTGGTTGTCTCCTGTTCGATACGACCCACATACACAATACGACGTTCCTCAACAGCTGGCTGTGAAACATTACGATCTACAAAATTATTATTGTTTTGACCATTACGATAACTTGAACGTCTTGTACGTGAACGTGGGCGCGAAGTTGAACGACTACGTGAACGTCTATACAAAGGACTACGTGAACGATCCGAATCGGAGGTATAGGATGAAGAGGAATATGGAGAACGTGAACGTTTACGTGCAGCAGAACGTTTTGTATAACTAGTGCGACGTTGGCGACGACCGCGTGCCACACGATCAGCAGATTCGGAATATGAAGATGAAATAGAACTACGATGTTTACGACTACTTCTCGAGGAATAACCTCCAGTTCCAATGGCACTATCATATGTACGCATACGTTCTAACGATGATGAACAGCTGTTGTCACGAGAACGTGAAATGGTAGATGAATTACTATTGTCAGACTGTTCGTCTGAAGAGTATTCCGAGGATGAAGAAGAAGAAGATTGTTCATTATGTTTACGATACTGACGTTTACGATGTTTACGTATTCTTTCGCGTGACTTGTGTTGTAAACTCGCTTTGGGTAAAGGTAAAGGAGGAAATTCTGGTTGTAAATCTGTTTGTATGCCTATTGAACACATGCGTTTACGTATTCTATCTTTACGCAAATGCATTATAATTTTATCTTCTCCATGATGTTCTGGTTTTTTACTTTCTTTCACGTTGTCTGTGGTGTCGCTGGTCTCTTCTATTGGGAGAGTTTTCTTTACCACAACATCTTGTATACTGGCTATAAGAGAACTAGTGGATAATTTTGTATTATCAGTGGCTTTAACTTTTTGAAAAGTATTTGAAATAGTGGACAATAAAGCTGAAGACTTTAATAAGGACCTGGAGACATTATTAACGGGTTGTATGGCCTGATTAGGTATAGGTGGTATGGAAATATCTGTATTACAACTGGCTGATACTATTATGATTTCCTCATAATCTGATTTTAAATTTTGTGAATTTAAAGATTTCTTTTCTTCTTCATTTAGATAGGGAGTATCTTTTACAATTTCTCTTAAAGGCAAGAGTTTTGTAACCCTAGGTACCTTAGCTGATATCGTAGAATCTATAATGCGCATTTGTTGAGCTTTTTTCAATTCTTGCATTCGTAAAACTTTATTTCTAGCCTCGATAATGGGATCGGTTACAGTTTTTGCTGTTAAATTTTGTTGTTCTTTAAGAGATTTCACTATAGAGGTAACAGCTTCACTATGTTTTGTGGGTGTGGTAGTAATAGAGGGTTTTTTACCATTATTCATTGGTATACTAGTGGATTTATTCTCTAATTTTGGTATTTTATAGGATACAAATTTAGTATTTGTTGTTTGTGTTGGAGTATTAGCAGCTTCAACTGGTTCACCACCACGTCTTTTTTTATATTCTTCCAAATTTAATTTTCTTTTTACAGCTTGAGCCTTTTGTGCAGGGGTTTCTGTTATTTCTTGTTTTATTGTAAGTGGCTTTTGCTGCAATTGTTCTTGTTGTTGTGGTTTTTGTGCACTACTTGTGTGGATAATTTCACTTTTTATGGGAGTGTTATTATCCTCAGAACTTTGTTCTGATATACTAACACGTTCATGTTTAAGTAAAGCTAAATTCTTACCTCCCATACCAATACCAATTTTCTTTACAGAATTTTCAGGTTTTATTATAGATTTCACATTAGCAGTAGGAGGAGTTTCTTTATTAGGAGAATTTTCAATTTTAATATTTTTAGTTGCTGTTGGTTTTGTAGCTTTTTGGGCAGCTTTACCTTTTCCTTTGGCAAATTTGCCCTTTAAAAGATCACATTGTTTTTTGTTGGGCACCAAAGGAAAGTTGCGAGTAAAATTGGATTTTTGGCTACTCGATTTTTCCTATAAATAACAAAAAATATACAAAAAATCTTAATAAACAAACAAATAATTTAAAATCTATAAAAACTTACTTCTGTTTTATGATTTTCCGTTTTTTTCGTCGTTTGCGTAGGACTCCAGGAAGGATCTGTCTTGACATTATCTACAAAAGGAGTTTCTTCTTCGGTTTGCAATTGCCCAACAGCTGTAGAAGGTTTAAGAATTTCTGAAGCTTTTCTTAAAGAGCTAGCATCATCTTCATCCATTTCTACAGTTTCCACATCAACTATAACATCGGAATCAGAATCTGAATCACTATGTTTGGATGATATTATTTGCACTACCGATGGAGTTTGTGTAATATTTGTAGCAAATTCATTTTTAATTAAATTATTTGTTTTTGCAGCTGATTGTAAATTATTGTGCAATTGAAAATCATCTTTTGTTATGAATTCCGCTAAATCAAAATTATTAGCATCGATTTGTAAGCCCAAACCATCAACATCGGAATTAAGGGTATTGGTACTGAACGTACGATTTTTGTGATACGATGTATCTAAAAGTAAATCATCGGGTGCTACTAAATTTGTATGTAAATCTATTAAAGAGCTATTATTGTTATTAGCCAATGTATTTTGTATTAAACTAGTATTATTAAGCAATTTTTCATTAACATTTTCTTCATCGTCGTCGTCCTCCTCATCGTCATCATCATCATAATCACTAGTATGTGATTCATAGTCTCCTATAGAGGAACTATCTGTTCTAGTGCGAAATGTACCATTACTACACTGACTTTGACGTTCAAAATCTAATAAGTCATTGTCGTCATCATCTTCATCCTCATCACTATCTTCCTCATCTTCGCTGTCGGTATCATAGCCATCAGCATTGGGATCTACTGTTACAATTTCTATGGCTCCACCACTTGCCAAATGTTGACCAGCAAAATCTTCATAATTAAACTATAAAAATTGTATTTTTTTTAATATGAAGAAAGATAAGAAAGATAGAAGAATTAACTGCTGTTCCCTTGTATATGTTTCTCTTGTTTTAGTTTTGGAAACCTACCACATTTTTAGAATTTTGTATATTTATTGCGTTTGTATGTTCATCCTTGTGGAAATCTTCTGTGGGTGCTATGGGCAGTATGCCATTTAAAGTTTCTGTTAGTTGCATGCCCATGGTTCTTTATTTTTTTTAGGCGAAAAAAAAACACAAATAATTTTATTTAATATTTTTATGGATATTGTTAATTTATTTTTTTTTTTAAGTTACACTTACTCGCTACCACTGGACCAAAATTCTGAATCGTTATCATATTTTACATAGTTACCGTCAAACGGATCATCGTAAACTACATTTAGCAGCCTTGAATCCATAACGTTTTTCTAACAACAATTTACAGTAAGTGAACACCTGGAAGAAATAAATGAGTTGTTAATATCAGCATAAATAAATATTTAAAATTTTATTATTAACAAATATTCTCTAATGTCATTCCTCGAATAAAATGTGTTTTAAAGGTATTTAAAATTTATTATTTTTACTTTATTTTTTGCCCATACGTACTGATTTATTTTTTTCCGGGGAATCACAGATTTTTTTTTTCATGTTGAAAACTTTTGAACATGTAAAATCAAACAAAATTCACAAACTACAAATTGCGTACATTTTTCTAATGACTTTTATTTTGGAAGAGAGATTGAGCTGATAATCAATCTTTGACCATGTTAAATTCACCCTAAAATTTAATTTATTTATTTTAATGAAATAAGTATTCTTTTCCAAAGTTTTTTTTAGGAATTATTAAGACATTAAATTAAAACTAATATGCAAAAAAAATAAGCTTAAGGAGGAAGAAACCAAAGACAAAATACTGTCAATAATATTACACAACGGAATACAATTTTTATAAGCATTTTTCATTTTTAGAATTTTTTCAATTTTAGAATACTCGACTTTCGAATTTTAGATTTATTTATTTAATCCAAATAAGTATTGTCGCAAGCTCATAGAGCCTAAATTGGCTAGACTACCATACAAAAATTAATTATTACTACAATTATAAACTTATCATAATATTATTATAATTTTTTTCAAAAAAATACGATATAAATAAAATATTTTTTTCTAATTTCCGACTTTTTTGTCTTTTTCGAATTTTCGACTTTATTCGATATTTCGACTATTTCCGACTTTTTATACCCACCATCAAAAAGATGCCGAATATAACATTCGCGCTTGTTTTAATTTTAGAATAGTCGTTTTTAAACTTTTTTCGACTATTATCGATATATGGGATCGATAAAAGCTTGACACACATTTTGCTTCATAACTTTTTCGGAAGCAATACATACAGTATGTATGTATTTACATTAAAAGAAAATATGAATTTGTCGAAGTTTGGCTTTAAAAAACTATATAATTTTTTGTAAATAAATTTTGCTGCATTATCGTTATTTGCTCATATATGCTTGGAGTCATTATTTTTCTCATGACTTGAATTTTAGTTTTCATCCTTCATAAACTCTTATTAAATGAGCTTTAAATTCTAGAAATGTTACTGCACACCTGTTTTATTTCATAATAAAACCGATTTTCCAACTATTTTGAATGAAATTGATCTGTATTTAACAATATCTTTTAAATACGAAAGTATGAATATTTATTATTTAATTTTCTAAATGCTTTGTAAAGGATTTTGAAGGTTTTCGGCGTATTCTGACCGTATTAAATTGTATTATTTTATAGTATAAACATTCCTGTACAACATACAATTCGTTCCATAACTTTTTAAGCTTATCAACTTAAATCATTGGGAATGATTATAATTGTTTAATACTTTTTCCCCATAAGAGTGTTTCTTTCCATGTAGTTTTCCATCTGTAATTGTAATCCATCTGTGTTTTTTTCATTGTTTCTTGAAAAATAAAATTGATATACCCTTTCCACAGCACTTTATTATAAGCCCTAGTGGATATATTCAAATTTTTCTTAATTTTTCTAGGTTTAACTCTGCCAAATATTTGAAGAAGATGGATATTAAGAGATATCAACTACAATATTACGTGAATTTTGGATCAATTTAATATTCTATTAAGTATATATCTTAATAAGGAATATATTTTTACAATATCTTTAACAATTTTCCCGAATTAGAGGTTATAAAAAACCCCAAATGGGTTTATGATCTGGAGTTTTTTCTCTTGACTTACTTAATATATAATTGATGGATTACTCGTAATATATATCATGGATTTGAACACATATTCTTGTACTATGTGATTATAATTATCACACTGACAATTTATTGGCAATAATACATCCTAAAGTTCAAAAATTGTTTCACATAGCGAAAAAAACGCAAATGTAAAAACATTTGCTTGACAGGTAGATTAAAGGGTATGTGTAGTTTTTGTTGCTGTATTTTCGTAATTACATTCATAATGAATTTTTTTTCTGGTAAAACCCGTTAAAGAAATATACCTAAAACAAAATGTAACAAAAAAAATTTGCAATGTTATAAACATTTGCAAATATTGTAAAATAAAGTTGAAATAATAATTTTTTGTTCAATGTAAAAACATTTTCTTGACATACTGTATTTAAATTTTTATTTTTTTGTTTTTTTGATCTAGTTGTTATTGAAAAATATATCAGTTATTATTTTTAATGTCAGCCATGTTGATTTGTTGTGAGTTTGATCAAAATGAGTGACAAAAAAGATGTACGTGCTACAAATTATTAAAAAAATCCAAATTGGTCCTACAAATAATTGGCCAAAGAATTACATGTCTGCCGTCAAACTGTTTCCAATGTTATTAAACAGTATCAGGAGAATTTGACCATTGATAGGAAACCTGGTTTGGGAAGATAAAAAGGTCAATATGATATTGGGAACTGATAGCATATTGAAAAGAACTCCAAACACATCTGGTAGAAAAGCAGCCCGGTTAAAGCTAATGCGGAGTTGAAAACATATAAAGTCCAAAAAGTTCCAGACAGAAATGCTGTAAAAAGTTTAGAGGTTAAGAATAGGGCGCGGAAATTAAAGTCAAATTTCATACAAAAATACTCATGTTGTATAATGAGAAACGTTTGTGCTGAAAGAATTTTTGCAGCTTCTGGGTCAAAATTTGTATCTTGCTAATGCTCGAGGAAATGTTGAAGATACGTTTAGGACCTAAAAGCAGACAAAATTTGCTTAAAAAATTCTTGATATGGCAAGCCTTATTCAGTTGCGGCAAAAGAAGCAAGTCATTTGTTACAGTGGGCTCTATAAATACCGACATATACATCAAAGAGTGTTTGCAAAAAAGGCTTCTTCCTTTCATAAGAGAGCACAATATGTCCACACATTTTTGGCCTTATTCGGCATCATGTCACTACGGTATGAAAGCTCTGGAGTGGTACCAAAACAATAACATAGTTTTTGTACCAAAAGTTTAATTCTCCAAATTGTCCGGAGCTGAGACCAGTGGAGAGATATTGGCCTCTTGTGAAAAGAGAATTGAAAAACACAAGAAAGGTGTCCCAAAATATCGAAGATTTTGAAAGGAGAGGGAAAAAATGTTCCAAAAAAGTGACTAAAACAACTATCAAATATCTAATGGAAGAGTTATCAAAAAAGGACTACGAGTTCATAAGTAATGTTTAGAACTACAAAAATTATATTTTACTGTAATATAATATCAATTAAATATAGAAAAGTCAAAACTCTAAGATAAACCGTTTCCAAATTATTGAATTTTATATATGTTAAGAATTTTTCGAACGCAATCCTTATGTGTCAAAATTAAAAAGTGAGATTATGAGACCAAATCGCAAATTATTACAAAGTAGATAAGAACTCAACATAAATTTTTATTTTAGTTAAAATAATAGATAATCACTTTAATTGGGTATCATCATTTCATAGCGTTTCAAAAATGCCAAAAAGCACTTGGAACCATCCTTTTATAGCATTAGGGAAAAAAATTTTGAAAATTTAAAATACATTCAATGTTCAGCATTTCTTTGCATAATTGTGATTTTCTACCATATCAGAAAATTATTTAATCATTCGAAAAATTTCAATTAAAATGTTAACCAGAACTTTAAAATAATATCAATTATTTTTATAATTAAATAAATTACTCAAAATCGCGGTATTTTAACAAATTAAAATCAAATTTTACATAGAAAAATCTTAAATTCAATTTTAATAACATATAATACAAATTTAACATATTAAAAGATGTATATTTAATTATTAAAATAATCACTAATTTTTATTTATATTTGAATAATTTATTAATTAATACAAAAAGAAAAATAATTAAAAGCTAATTATTTTTGTTCACTTGAATAATTGATACAATTAAAAAGTAATTGGAATAGTTTTTTTTATCTTTGATAAAACGTTTAATAGACCATATTTTTTGGTGTATAATAAAATTAATCTATAATTTTCGTAAAAAAAAATACAAATATGTTTTTAGCAATTTTGTGGTTTTATTTAAAAATTTCTTGTAATTGATAAAAAATAAATAAACAACTACAAACATTTTGATAAAACATAGTTTATTCTTGTACAAATTATGGTTTTAAATTAACCTGTCAAAACCTCGATAATATTCAGAATTTATTTTTGCAAAACTTTGCTTCCATAAAATAACCTAAAGGCTCTCTTAGGGAGAAATGCATTTAATGAAAATATTATGGGTATTACCAGAACGATTTATTTACAAAAATAAATTAGGGTGTATCTATATATATTATACTTTAGAAATAAAACATTATACCTATTACCAAAGAATATACAACATATATGAATATTCTTTGCTATTACCAAAAAATATTGGAAAAAATAAGAAATTATAATTTTTTTTTTTTTTTTTTTTTTTTTGCTGCAATATAGTGAACATTCACTGTTAAATTCTCGACATTTGTATTCAATGTATGCGACAAATTTGTTGTTATTAGAAATCAATCTATCACTTATTTAAATAAAAAAAGAGTCCTTAAAAATATTTCGCATTTCAGCTGTACTCGATGAGATACAATGGCTATTAAATAAATACTTATTTAATAAAGACAAAGTATAAGTATATCGTCACCGAAAATGCAAAACGACGTAACATCAAAATTTTCAAAATTGTGTTTTTGATGAAATATACTTCATTATTCCAAAATACATGTGACCACAAATTTTCAGACTTGTAACTCAAAAAATGACGGTAATATTAACGAAGGCAATAATTTTCTCAAGTAAAAACAACGTAACATCACATTGGTTAAAAAAACAAAAAAAAATAAAAAATCTTTTTTTTTACGAATTTAGATTGCAAATTATTAAAAACATAATAGCTATTGAAATTTTGGAGTAAAAGTTATCAAAAATCCTTTTAATTACAATTTTTGTAAAATTTTTATTGATGTTACGTTTATTTGGCTTCACAAAATTGAAATCTTGAAAAACGTAAACCACATAACTTAAAAAATATTTAATGAAATTTTAATTATTCATCATCAATATATTAGGCAATATTTAAGGATGTAATTTCCCAAAAATCTTGTTTGTAGGACAATTTGTTTAGATTTTATAAAGTTTTTAGTGCCTCCTGTAAAGTTATGAAAAGTGATGTTACGTTGTTTTGCATTTTCGGTGACGATATATTTTAAAACATTTTTTCATAAATTTTAAAAGTTAGTAATAACTACAACAAAATAACTAAAATTGTATTAATTTTCCTATAATCGATAAATGTAACACGTGTTAAAAAAACTAAAACACTAATTGAAATAAATTGTATGTATGAAAATATGTACATTGTACATATGTATGTATGTATGTATGTATGTATGTATGTAGAAGTATATTTTAGCAAAGTAAAAAAAATGTGGATTTAAATTAAAGTGAGTCATTATAATATCCGTCGATTTGCTAACAAAACTATTTCTAAGAACAATGAACTCAACTAAAAAAATTAAAAGAATATTAAGTAAAAGAAATAAATATAATCATTATCTAATAATATATTTTTATAGTATTAAAATAAATAAAAACAAATATGTTTACTAAAACATATAAGAATTAACAAAAAAATAAAAATTATAGTTATAAAATGCTTTATGCTAACACAGAACTGAATGTATTATATAGACATTTCCAAGGTCATTTTTTAAAAATTGTTTTAAACTAAATTAAATACATAAACCCTATATAATGTTTCAAAATATCGTTACTTTTTGAAAAAAGAAATACGTCCTATTTAGTTTGAAAAGAAAGCATGTGCTGGTTTAGAATTATATCAAACCAATACATCAAAAAATGTGCATGAAATTGCTTGCAAGTATGAGGTGATGGTATGAATGTTAGACAGATAAAAAGGTAGTAGCAACATCAAACCAAATACATGCAGGGTTACCTTTTTTCAAAATTTTAACTTTGTTAAGGGAAAATTTGTATTCGCCAAATGTATATTAAAAGGAAATTTGTAAGATTTTTTATATTTAAATAAAAATTCATTTCATGGATAACTTATTATTAATAATCCTACAAATCTGCATTCATAAATGAACTTTATAGTATTTAACATAGCATTATAGATGGGATTCTACCCGGTATTTATTTATTTATTTAGTTACCTTTAAACTTATTTGAATTATTCTAATTACGTTTTTAATTTTTTTAGGAACATGAAGAACCAATTAATTATTACTTCTGAACACCAATTGTAAATCTAAATTAAAGGTGTTAAGAAAAATATAGGTATCAAATGATTCGAAAAAATACTTTGGTACTTTTATCAAAAAATGTATTATATATCAACTTTTCCATCCCAGATCAGAGTCCAACAGTGGCAACTCGTCATCAGTTTAAATAATTTGGTGGGAACAATTTTCTCATCAATTCCTATAAGTCGTGGAAATGAAAAAGATAGGAGTAGGATAAAAAAAAAATATATATAATTTGTGCAAAAAATTAAAAACAAAAATAATCCTTATATTTGTAACCAACAGAAATAATAATCAAATTGTAATTTTAATTATAAAGCTCATATTCGTTATGGTCACTGATAACACTGGTCGACAAAAAAATCCTCCACCATAGACGAATAGTTTGACTTGATATATTTTGATGTGCTAAACACGAATCTGATTTCAGTTTTTTTCCATCAGGTCTGGATTTTTATGGGCATGTCTAATATTTCAGTCATAGTAAGGCCATTACTCTAGCACAACGGTTCTCAAATGGGGGTCCGCG
The DNA here is from genome assembly GCA_951394005.1 of Protophormia terraenovae. NCBI lineage: Eukaryota > Metazoa > Arthropoda > Insecta > Diptera > Calliphoridae > Protophormia > Protophormia terraenovae. The sequence goes on from OX596073.1 coordinate 130,091,383, forward strand.
ACCCACAAGGGGTCCGTACGAACATTTTAGGGGGGTCGCGAAGACCATTTACTAAAGTACACAGTTTTAAGATTTTTTTTATTTAAAAAATTTATTTTTGTTTATTCCGACTTTAACAAAACTTAAAAACTAAAAAATTGGATGATCTTTAGGCTGGAAGGGACTATAGGATATAAATTAACATTAATTTGATAAAAACAGCGAAAATATTGCAGTTCTTTTGCGCTTCAAACTTTTATTAATTTTTTTCATAAAACTGGAAGTAGACACATTGATGTTTGTCCAAAGCTGTTTTTTTTACGTTTTCAAAAATTTTTATTAGATCCCACGCAACGCAAGGGAGTTCCTATAAAATGTTTAAAATTTAGTAAACATTTCAATGAATTGATCAGTTCATATACAGTGGCTCACAGCTTATTTTATGCAGAACATATATTACGTTTATACGCACCATTTACTCGCAATTAAAAATATTGCGATATGAAAATTTAGCTGTATAAACAGTGAGTTAGTACTATATTTGTAAGTTAGTAACTCACGAAGAATAATCGTGATTAGTGAAGCTAATTGCAAATAAAACGTACAGCGTTGGCACTTCCTTTTACGTTCATAGAATTTTCGATGATAATAGTTTCATTTTTCCCATCTGGCACGACAAATAAGGAAATATATTTATTTGTTCAATTTGCGTATAAACAGTGAATTATTTATTTGCAAGTTATTTCTATTTGCAATAATCGCGCGTATAAACGTAATAATAGTTTCATGTTTATTATTCCATAGCTATACAGCATATAGGGACATACATACATACATATGGTATCATTTGAAAGAAAAAAAACTTTAGCTTTACAAGTAACTAAGCAAAAGTTTAATTGTATCGAATTAACTGGCTGGAACTTTACAACATTTTGAACGAAAATATAAAACAAATTTAGCTTTTATATTAATTTGTACACAATTCCAAATCCATAAGGGTTAATAACCTCATTTTCAATAACAGCTTTATTTTTCAACCAATATTGCAGTATAAGATTTTATAGGAGAATATGCATTATATTTTTAACAAATGACTTCTATTTGCACAGGACTTCCTTATGTCAAATAAGTCTTGTGCCAGAGTTGGCTTTTCTGGATTCAGATAGATATTTAATTGCATTAATATTTGAAAGAAACATTTAATTTTTAATTAGTCACCTTTAAAGATGTAATCTATTTTTAGTTCTAAAAGCATAATAGGACAGATGCCTCCTCTTCTTGTTCATAAAGTATCTTCTCCTGTTGCGTTTCGCTATATTTTAATTCTATAACCAATATTTACTTTATATAGGACTACTACTCCCCCTAAACCTAGCCGCCCTATTTGAAATTTATCATAAAAAACGATAAAATGGGTTTGATCTCAAGAACTTTACCAAAAGTATGAAGATCTACATAAAAATATACGTGAATAAAAACAAAACTAAGATCAGTAATAAAACTTTTTATTTACGTCAGTGATTTTTGTTCATGTATCGATCGACTTAGTATCATATTTGAATCATTTGTTTGGAATATAAAAACCTAATAACTTTGTGAATTTTATTGGACTTTAATACCATGAGGGTGAAAAATACCGTTTGAACATATTTTTGATACTGAAAAATATTATTATTTTCTATACCTGGAATTTGCTTAATACACACAAATTGTGATGGGTCGTTCTCGAGTTTTAATCTCTTAAGGGGGTCGCGAAGCTGTTGCTTGTGAGAACCCCTGCTCTAGCATATTTCCTTAGAACTCAAAAACGGTGTGTACGATTGACATAAGTGATAAACCAAAAGATGCGGACTAAAAATATATTTAAATCTTCCACACTTCATTTTTTTATGTAATCAATAGTTTCGAAGTTATTTTGAAATAAGTGTCAAAAAAAAAAAACTTCATGCAAAATGTTTCAGTTTAGCATCTCTATCTTAAAGCTGGTAATGCTGCGAATAAAATAAGGGATGTATCTTCAAAATTGATGCATAAATCTTGATTTTATTCACAGTTAAGTAAAAATACCAATGTTACATACAATTGAGTAGAAATACAGTGGTGAGCTAAAAAAAATGTTTTTTTACTTTTTCTTGTAACAAAAATAGGTGAACTAGGTGGATTTTAACGAGTTAAACAAGAATTTGCATTCACTTTTTTTCTATCACGTACTGATATTTTTTATGAGCATGACTAATATCATCACCTTATTCACCGGTCACACTATAAAATTCGAGAATGGTTTGTCAAATTGAGACTATAACTCAAGAACTGTTTGCACGATTTTGATAAATGATACATTAAAAAATGCATACGAAAATTATCTTCAACAATATTTTTTATTCGCTCAAGAATTTCAGAGTTACGGACCAACATTTTCACCATTTTTCGAAAAAAAAAATTTTGAATTTTTTCGCTACTAATTACTCAAATATTAACTGAACAAAAAAGTATGTAAATTCATCTCAAAAACAATTTAAGTCGCTATATATTGGAGTTTAGTTTATCTTAAGAGGATAAAACGTTCACAAGTTATACAAGTGTGACTGCCCAAAGGAGGGGTCATAGTAGTCCTGCTCATAAAAAAATCGATACGTGATTAAGCATGTTAAATTCCACTAATCCACGTATTTTTTATTTAAAACGAAAAAAAAAAAAAAAAATTTTGGCCCACTAATGTATCTCCACTTAACAGTAGGTATGCATGGGTATCCTAACTTACCTGTGAATGCAGTCATGTACGTAGCTTTATTTACTCGTAGTTTTAACAGCTTTGATATAAGGATGATAAACTGAAACATTTTAGATGTTTTCACTTTTAAAAATAAGTTTTAGTAAAAAAAAAAGAAATCTTAAATTTAGCATGAATTTTTTTTTTTTTTTTGACACTTACAGTTAAGGAAAAAGCTCTACATGCACTCTTTTTGTTGTTTTAAGGACTTTTCAAAAAGAAAAATAAAATAAAATTACTTCATTATGTAAGGAATTAATAAATAAGTTTATTTATAAAACAAAGTGCTCATTCATAAGCATAACAATGACAAAAATAACAAAAACATAAAAAACTCATAAGAAAAAAGTCAATATACAGCCACCTTGGGCATCAATTACTGCTTGAAATCGGCGGGGCAAGGACATAACCAAATTCTTGGTGATATCGGGTGTTATTTCGGTCCAGGCACGATTAAGAGCGGTTTTGAGAGTTTCGCGACTTCTGATGTCATATTTTCGCACAAATTTTTCCAAAATATCCCAAATGTGTTCTATGGGGTTAAGATCTGGTGACTGGGGTGGTGAATTTAGCTATGCTGGCGCATGATATAGAAGCCAGTCTCGAACAACATACGCAGTATGCTTGTGATCGTTGTCTTGCTGGAAAATCCATTTCTAAGGCCCAAGCTTTCAACAGACGCCTTTAGATTATGTTCCAATATGTTCTTATAATGGTACCGGTCCATATTACCTTCGACAAAAACCAAACGACCCACCCCCGTTGACGCCATAGCTCCCCAAACCATAACATTCCCTCCACCATGTTTCACTATAGGTATAATATTTTTTGGATCGAAGGCAGTGTTTGGTTTTCTCCAAATCTTTGATCGGCCATCATTTTCAAAAATGTTGTACTTACTTTCGTTGGTAAATATAACAGATTTCCAAAAACTCATATCCTTATTTAAATGAGCTTTAGCAAATTCAAGGCGAAGTTGACAATTTTTTGCTGGAATTAATGGCATTTTGCGTGCCGTTCTGCTTCTAAAACCGATGTCATGTAATACATTTATTATTGTTCTGGGTGTGACAGTAACTAGAATGTCTTTCAAGGTATTTTGCCAATTTAGGAGCACTAATTTTTGGTTCTTGGTTGATTTCTTTAAGGATACTGCTTACATCGCGACTTGAAAGCTTCCTAAGTCATAGTTCCTAATAATGGTTTGAACAGTCGACCTACTTGGTTTTAATATTTTTCCAATTCCACCATATGATTTATTTTCACTACGCATTTTATCCACTAAATTTTTAACTGAACGGGTTTTTTCCTTTTTTTGTTACAATTTTTCTGTTTCATTTTAGGAGCTACCACACTGTATGTAGACTTTTTTCGCATTAATTATTATGTTTAATGCTAGTAACTTCTATGCTATTCGTATTTTTTAGGTTTTTTTTCTTCAGATAGTCTTAAATATTATTTAAACTATAATTGATTTATAATTTTTTTCTATTTTCATCAACAATGCATTTAAATTTCAAAATCATAGTGTGTATGTAGAATTTTTTCCTTAACTGTATTTCGAAATATCTCCAAAACTATTGAGCGGATAAAAATTTGGCTTTAAGCCAGTCAAATTTATTACACATATTTTGGTGTATTATACATATATATAACGTGCATACCGTTCTCGAGTTATAGAGAAATATACTCAAGTAATCGGCTTATTTAAAACGCAATATTAGACACGCACATAAAAAAATCCACATATTTTTTAAAGGAGCACGAAAAAAAATTTTTTGTCGACCAGTGTAATTTTCGTACATTTTGCAGTTGAGATGAGAATAGGGTAACTATGCCCAGAGGAAGTAGTAGTCCTAAACAATGTTAATTTTAGTTATTGCATAAATAGGATTTAACTAATTTTAAATAAGTTATCATTTAAATCTTTGCATACAAATATGTATGTAGTTGAAAGAAATAAAACAAAAAAATATTCACTAAAATCGAAATTTTGAGAAACAGAAGTAAAATAAATAAATTATTTGGAATATAAAATATTTAAATACAATTAAAATGCAACATTCTTGTAAGTTTCAAATTGATTAGAAAATCTGGAAAACTTTTTAGTGCACAAACTAAAAACAAAAGGTTTTTCCGAAATCTCTGTTAGGTAGTGAAATTTTTGAAAATTAGATTTTTATGTACACAAGAAGATCTACAGCCTACGTTTGGTTTTTTTTTTTTTTTTTTTTTTTTTGTTAAATTAATATATTTATTATGTACGTATTTCTGTACAAAAAACATAACAACAAACATGCACTATGAATGCATTTTTAGGGAAGCTATTGGTAACACTGTCAACATGGAGTTCAACACAATGCACAACAAAAATTAAGGCCAACATGTGTGTTTAAAATTTTTTCTTGTGTAGAGCAAACGATAAAGAATATAAATGTACAAAGAAATACAATAAAAAAGACAAAAACGAAATACATACAATACAAAAAATTCAAAAACAACAAAAAATACAAGAAAAAAAAATAAATAATACCATGTGCTTTTTTTATGCCTTCGCTACTTCTCCAATTTAAGTAAAGAAAAAATAATGGATAATACAATTTATATCTTTTAAATACTTTAAAATATAATATTTGGAAAATATAAGTTAATATAAAGAAAACTATCTTAGGAATAATTATAAGCGACAGCAAATTTATTAATAGTTTTTGCACGTATGCTCTGAATTGATAAACGAAATTTTTAACACATTTTACTTGAATTTTTAAAGGTATTTAACTACCGCTGCTGACACGTTGCATTTTTTTGTTGTACTTTTTTTTTTAATTTAACAATGTAGTTATTATTAATTTATCGTTTATTTTGGCAATTTTATTTTTTAATAAAATTTGCAAACTATTATTAATAACTGTATAATGTTTTCAACCACATTTTACCGTTATTTAGAGCAATGACCTTTTTCTACGACATATAAGAAATATAGTATAATTGTAAAAAGCTTTAACGTTTACTGAGTTTAAAAAATATTGTTTTGTTTAAAAAAAATAGTAATTAAACTATTAATAGTATATGTATATTTAAATTAAAAATAAACAACACCCACTTCTTTAATCGCTAAATTGTACTAACAAATTACTAAGAAGCGCCATTTGCCTGCCCTGTCTGCTTGTTGGTTTTTAAGTATGAAGATGAGACATTATGAACAGACATATTTTAATTACCTGTTAAATCCAAAAAATCTTGATGTAATTTTATATATTTTAATTTTTCAGAACTGTTTATTTAAAATTCACTTTATTTTCTTTATTTTTAATGAATTTTAATGCTAATAATTTTAAAAATTTTGTTTTCTTAAGACAGCACACAGAAAAAAACGTGTTCACTTTCTGTGTGTGCCGTATGTGAGTTGTGGTTGTTTTTTTTTTTTTGCTTATTATCTTTTTTATATTTTTTCCTTGTATGCTTCTTTTTGTATTTCTATAAATGTCTGCTTTGATTGTTGGCTTCTTGTGTCGTCTATTTTAACCTCACATGTTGCCCACCATTCAATTAATGTGGGGGACTACCACAATTTCCAAATTTAAACAATTTATTGCTACTTTATATTGAAATATATTTTGTCTTAAACTTTAATATATTTAAGACTTTTTATTTATTTTGTTTGTTATATGTTTATTTATTAATTTTTTTTATTCAGTTAAGCACTACACTTGTTTTATTTTGTTAGTAATTTGAATTGGAATTTTTCACGTGGACCGCAAGACAAACGAGCGAATGCTTACTGCTATGAATTGGAATGTTTTGACATTCCCTTTTTGTTATGCGGCTTTTCCACATCACACAGTTTACAACAGCTATAATTTGACCAATTGCTCATGCGGCGAATTCGCAAATTTCGTATAGAAAAGAAATGTCAAAAAGAATTTAGCACGTGGTAATTTTCTTAAAATTATGTTGCCAGATTTGAATATTAATACACTTCAAAGGGGAAAATAAATATATGAATTAATTTATATTAAATATAACGGATCTTAAACGAATAATGTTATGGAAATAACCGAGAACCATAGTATAATAATAAAGTACTCGCACATCTACAAAAACAACAATTGCTTGTATTTTGTTAGTGTAAAACTACTGCCCACAATGTCAAAATGCTTTGAGCGGAAAAATGAGAGAATGAAGGAGAGCAAAAGTAAAAAAACTCGAAAAAAATTTTACATATGAATACAAAAACAATTTGACAGTACCGCGAGGTTTGCCAATGAAAAAATTGTAAAACAGCTGTTCTTACGAGTATACTTTATAATTATACTATGCCGAGAACAAACTTTTTAATAAAAAGAACTAAAATAAGTTTTTCTAACAAATGTTCATTAAAATCCGTCTCAAAAAAATTATTATTCGATGATTTGTTCTTTATATAATATGTTAATAAATAAAATTATAACCGGGTTACGAATTGAGTAATAATTTCTTTAATTATAATTAAATTGTCAAAAAGTTTCGAAATTAATTAAAATTGTTAATATTATTTTTGCATAAATCAAGATCACCATAACTATTGATTTAAAAATAATTTTTATACAGACTCAAGAGTTCTTTTACTTGTGATTATAGTGATATAAACAATTTTGTTCGCTCTTGCTAAGTTAATGAGTTATAGGCCTTTAAAATTTCAATTTGTTTCTCTGAATATTCGATATTAATAACTGTCCAATCTTAAATATATCGATGCCGTAAAAAGCACTTAAATAATAGTGACAAAAGAAATAATTTTTCATACAAAATTAGAATAATTTTGGTGTTTAGTATTTATAAAATAAGACAAACATACATATATAATGAACATTTATGAATAAATAATAATTTTATCAATAAGTTGAAGGCACCTATAGCTAAAATCCTTGTAATGTGTACGTACAAACACTTAATATTTAAAATATTTACGTTTTAGTAGAAAGTAATTCGAATGAATGAATTCAATTATGAGCTTAAACAAGAGCCTTTAAATGGGGCTATATACGTTTTTAGGAATTTTATTATGGAATGAAAAAAATTTTATGCTCCAAACCATAGCGTAGTTAGAAAGTGCTAGCACATCTACAAAAACAACATTTGCTTGCATTTTGTTAGTGTACATGCACATAATGTCAAAATGCTTTGAACGGAAAGTGAGAGAATGAAGGAGAGGAAGAGTAAAAAAACTCGGAAATAATTTTACATATGAGTACAAAAACAATTTGACAGTTCTGCGAGGTATGTCAATGAAAAAATTGTAAAACAACTGTTCTTACGAGTATACTTTATAATTATACTATGGATCCGAACCATAGTGAAATAAGTCCGGATTCACACAGCAATTTTTCTTGCCACAATTCTGATTTTATAGAAGAGAGAGGAGAAGGGAAGAGTAAACTTTCACATTCTCTTTGTTTCTCTCGCCTACGAAGTCAGTATTGCGGCAAGAAAAATTGCTGTGTGTGAACTCCGAATAAGAAAGTGACCTCGTAAGCACTTTTTTCATGTGTGAACAAGAAAAAGGCTAGTCTGGATGTAGCGTAAATCTCTTAGTCTAGATTAGACAAATTTTTATCAAACGTCAAATTTTAATAACGATAAAAATTTGTCTAACTTCGAGTCTACATTAGGCAAATTTTTATCAAGACAAACGTCAAAATTTTATCATGATAAAGATTTGTCTAATATAGACTGAATTTGTCAGTATTATGGCAGCGTTAAAAGAAAATTGCGCGCAAGCTCTGATAAATTTGTCTTGACGTTGCTTGGTAAAAGATGATATCTTGATTGTTGTTGGTTGTTTTTTTGGTTTATTATGAATACATTTTCCCATATAATTGATAGGGATAAAAAATTATCTGCAATTCAGACAAAAATTTGACGATTATTTTTATAAAAATTTCTCTCATATACGTAATGTATGAGAAAACAAATAAGAAAGACAATAATGAATTAAATCATAGAGTAATTAGAAAGTGTTCATAAGCACAGCTGATTTACAATTGATTTTATATACATTTCGCGAAACTGTCAAATTGTTTTGTATTCGTATATACAAAATTTTGCCTGTTCTTCTCCTTGTTTTACTAATTTTCTGTTCATAGCATTTTGTCATTGTTTGCAGTAGATTTACACTAACAAAATACAAGCAATTGTTGTTTTTGTAGATGTGGGGCCACTTTCTAATTACACTATTGATTAAATTTAAAATTTCATATTTATGATTAATATTGGTAGAAAATATTACTATTTTTTACCTAAATGAAAAAAAAAAAAACATTAAATTTTATTTGAACGCCATATTATTTGTTTTTTGAAACCATGTTTAAACAAAATAGACAACTTCACTTTAGTATAAGCATGCGATTTGAAATCGCATATTTTCTTGCGATTATGAACCACAAACATACATTATTTATTTTGAGTACGGCTGTTAATTTTTAAATATTAATACTTAGTAACAAAAGTGCTATTGATTCACTTTTTTTTAAACAATATTTCTTTAGAGATTTTTTTCAAGAATTATGGGATGGGAGTTTTGAAGAAAGTGGCAAGCCAGCAGAAATTTTGCCTTGTTAGCACTTTTTTCCAATACGCATTATAGAATTCGCTTAGATTTTTTCGAATTTGAAAATATGTATTTATTTACAACAGATGTCGCTGCTTGGGAATATGTCTGTTCGAAAATATTTAAATAGCAAGTAATGACCAGAGATTCAAAAGAAATAATGCTATTTGAAATGATTTCATTATTTAAAATCGTTTCAACTATTTTAATGTTTTAGAAAAATTTAGGGCTTAAATCAATGTTCTAAAAATCAAAGTCCTATTGATTTTTACATAATTGGAACTCATTGAGATCTCTAAACCACTTAAAATTGCAAATATCTCCTATAATATTTATCCGATTGACAGCTTGTAAATAGGTATGGAATGTATTTTCAACAGCGGCTTTCTGGACAGGATTTTTCCTTTTTACAGAAGTCTTTAATAACAATTTTTTTTCTTTCGAGAATACGATTTTAAAATGCCTGTTTTGATAATTTGGTAATATTTTTACTTGTTAAGTAATTTGTTCGCACGCTTTTAATTAAAATGCTATCAGCATATACTGACAACACGCCATTGTGTTTCTTCTAAAAGAAGCCTCTTCCGCAAAACTTAATGCGATTTCTACCTCCGTATAGAAAGCCTTTTCCAAATTCAGCTACCAAGTTTAATCAATCTTCTGATTTTTATATGATACTCCATCAAAAATTCAATGCAAAAGTTAGGTTAAAATCGATTGTATGTGAAAATGTAGAGCTTCAAAAAAACTATAAGTACACTTAGACGATGCCATAACACAATGTCACGAGTGTTGTTCCACAACTTTACGAGAACTACTGCAGCGAAAAACGAAATAGAGGAGCAGATTGACTATAATTTTCTATTCATGTTTTTATAAAGTTAAAATAAATTTAAATTCAAAACAGATATTTGGAACCAAATTTTTAAAAATTCACTAACGTACCAGCTTTCTACTTTTTACCATTTTTAAGTAATTGTATCTTTTTGAACCAAAAACGATATATCTGAAATTTATTTTATTTATTTATTTATTTACAAAATATGTAATACAAAGCCTTCGTGGCCAAAATAACAATATTACATAACAGAAATATTAATACCTGAGAAATATTATATATTATACTAAATTCATTTAAATTAAATTTAATAAATTAGTTCATTGGCTCCCCAGCCATAAAAAACAGTTAAAAAACAATAATAATAAATAGCCCCATTCAGTAGCGACTTTAATTAGGAAATAAGAAATCAACACATGTAAAGCAAAAAAGTAATGTTATATTAACTTCATCAACCCAAATACCTTACTAGCTTTACTATCATAAAAAGAAGCTAAAAAAAACGTACAAAATAAGTTTAAAAATAGCAAAGCAAGTAGAAGATTTAGAGAAAGAGTAAAATAAATAAATTTATTAAAATTGACTAGTAAATAATTGTAGGAGTTTTAGTCTAAAAACATTATTGGAGTGTGAAAAAATCCTCAAAGAAAAAGGTAATAAATTCCACCAACGTGCAATCCTTACCATAAAAGACCTTTCAAAAAATGAAGAATTTATTCTCGGAATACAAATCTGAGGGTTTCTAGTCGATCGCGAGAACACAAAGTTTCTATATAAAGTAACAGGTTTACAATTTCTAATGATTCTATAGAAAAACAACAAATTCCGGTATATAACCAAATATTTGAAGGTATAGCCAAAAAAGCGAATGAAATGTTGGGAAATATGATCACGGCGACGGATATTGTAGACAAAACGTACAACAACATTAATCAAATAATTATTTTTCCTCATATGGACTGCACAGGTACCAGAATAAACTTCGAATCCATATAAGATATGTGACATCAATAGAGCCCACGATATACGAATCCTAACATGAAGCGGCAGAAATAGGTTGACTGAATTAATTCTACGCAATACACCAAAAAGCCTAGAACTTAGCATATCAATGTGAGAATTAAAAGTTAGTCTATTATCTAATATAACACCTAAACATTTTAAGTTACTCACAAAATCAATACGAACATCACCTAAAAACACATCCAAATCCAGAACAAAACGATTCGTAGGGCCAAACATGATGCCCTTTGTCTTAGCAGGATTAATTGTAAGAGCATTACAAGATGTCCATTCTAGAACTCGTTCTAAGCAGTAGTTTATATTTTTAACTAACACATCTTTAAAATCAAAACAACCTTTAAACAAGAGGTAAACATCATCAGCAAATAATAACATTTCGCACATTGCAGAGTTGATTAAGAGTGGAAAACTGTTAATATATAACATAAACAGAAGTGGCCCTAACACCGAACCCTGAGGGACTCCGGAAGAAAGTGATCGTAAATCAGAATTGAATCCATTTAACATAACAAATTGGCTTCTATCAACCAAATAAGAAAATACAAGCTTACATGCAGATCTAGAAAAACTAAACTCATTTTCAAGCTTTTTAATTAACTTATAATGGTCAATTGTATTGAACGCTTTCGAGAGATCAAGAGAAATTAGTACGCTGATATTACCATCATTGACACTACGCCTAATATCATCAGTCAGAGTAAGAAGTAATCCAGTTGTGCTAAAACCCCTCCGATAGGCATATTGATTCTCATAAATATTAGAAGAAACTGATTCGATAATTTGATCTTTGATAATATGCTCAACAACCTTAGATAATGCTGGGAGAATAGAAATAGGACGCAGATCCTCAACTCCATGAACCACTCTTGACTTAGGAATGGGAACAACTTTAGCTACCTTCCAACATGAAGGGAAAGTAGAAGTTGTAAGAATGGTGTTCACAAAATTTAAAATATATTCAGAGATAAAAGGATACATCAATTTTATAAATTTAATAGAAATATTATCAATTCCAACCGATCCAGATTTAACTTTATTTAAAGCTTCATACAACTCACACTCACTAATACAACGAAATGAAAAACCAAGATCATTAAAGTCATCAAAGTTGACATTGTCTACATTAGATGAAGACCCACCCGATACAAAAAAAATCATTTAACTCATTAACATCAATCTCAAATGAAGATAAATCGCCACCAGTACAACCGCCACGTTTCAGTATTTTCCATATGCTAGATGAATCTAAACCTTGAAAAACTTTGGAAAAATGCCTTCTCTTAACTTTCCGTATAACATTTTTTGCCTTATTACGTAGACGACAAAAAATTCTCCAATTATGATTTGAACGATCTAACATAAACGCACGGTAAGATAAATCCCTAAGGGATCTAGCAAATACAATTTCTCTGGAATTCATCCAGCCATTATCTTCATAACGAATTCTCTTCCTTACAATAGGAACATGTGTAAAAAGCAAGTCGAAAAGTGAACAAATTAAAGAGCATTGATAATCAGCATTATTAGAATAAAACTGTGAAAAATCATAGTCAGCCAAACACGAAAAAAGACCATCCCAGTCAATGGAGTTAAAGTCACGATATTCCACATATTGCTCAGTTTGCACAGCCGGAATTAAGAAGGAAGAAAATATTAATGCATGATGCGATATGGAAGGGCAATGAGTTTGATTAGATAGGCAAACAAACGAAATATCACTAACTAACCAAAAATCAATTAGTGAAGAAGAAGCATGAGCCACATCAAAATGTGAAGGTAAAGAATTGTGTAGAATTGACAAATTCAATCTTAAAGAAAGCGAACGCATAGAACTAGATTTAACAACATCAAACATGTTGCAATTAAAATCACCAACAATGATAATATTAGAGTAAGTAGAAAGAAAGTTATAATGAGAATTTTCAAAAGATATAATATCACCATGAGGTAAATATACTACTCCAAATAGAAAGATAACATAGTTGAAGCAGAGTTCAACAAATAAAGACTCACAAATGCCCAAATCTGAAACCTGAAAGACCTTTTTATACTTAATTTTCTTTGATACGTAAATACCAACACCACCACCTCTTGAACCAATGCGATCATTCCTACAAAACCTATAACCAGGAATCTCAACAGACCGACTAGAAATGTATGGTTTTAGCCAGGTCTCAGTAACTGCAAAAACATCCAAAAAAGTATTATTAACAATAGATCTTAACTCATCAATTTTAGAATAATTACCGGATGGTTTAATGCTTTGACAGTTAAGATGAGCAGCATTCAAATTATGTGAATTTAAAATTCAAATTGTCTATATTATCAATTTTATGATTTAAGTTTTTACAATTGTAAGTTACTTTCACTTTAATAGGTTTATTAAAAAATACCTTTTTATATACATTTTTAAATACATCTTTGTAATAAATAAAACACAATTTTCTCCTCCGAGCATTATTTTCATATTATATTTTAATTAAATTTATTATTAAATATTGTAAGATCAATTTTAAATGACGTATATATATCTCACGTCTTTTCATTCATTTTTGTAATAATCATGTAATAATAGGTATGATTCATGTAATTTTTGTTTATATTTTTTTGACGTTGTTATTATATGGAGTATATTTTTTATTGTAAAAAAAAAGATAATATTTAGAATATTGAATACAACTTGTATATAATTTTTATAAGTAAATATTTTCTAAGGAGCAAGTACAAAATGGTAGACAAAATCTATAAGTCTTTATCATAATTATTTTCGCTTTTGTGTTGCATCGATCTCCACATAAACTTTTGTCACTCTTGAGACAATATAACGCTTAAAATTAAAATAAAATACAGTTTAAAAAAAGGGGGCATGTGTATAAAAAATTGTGTTTAGAAAAAAAAAAATGCAGGAGGGAGGCTTGTAGTTTTGCTCGTTATTGTAATAATGTGAATATATAGTAAATGTCAGTTGTACGCCTGGTTTAACGACGTCTTACACTAACCCATTCATCATCATCACCACCTTTGTTTTCTGCAAAAAGTGGGGAAAAAATACATTAGTTATTTAATTAATATTTAATTTATTAAATAACTCTTACCTTTATCTTGCTGGGGTTCTCTTTTAGGTTTCTCTTTCTCTTCACGTGCAGGAGGACGTTCAGTACGCCAATTTCCGGAATCTTTTCCGCCAGCACCAGCAGCTGCACCACGATCACGACGATCTCCACCAGGACGACGATTATCACGATCAGAGGGACGAGGAGCATCACGCCAGTTTCCAGCAGAAGATTGTTCATCGCGACGACCATCACGACGATCATCACGATCACGGTCACCACCACCACGGCGGAATTCACCACCGCGTGGACGTTCTTCGCGATCACCACCTCGTGGACGGAAATCACCTCCGCGACCACCGCGTTCCTCGTCAGCAGCACCACCACGGCGCCATTTGTCATCACGTCCACCAGCCGCAGGGCGGGCAGGTGCAGATTCTTGTTGTTCACGGCGTACACGCCATGATCCGCCATCAGCTCCACTTTCGCCAGCTTCCTTACGTTCAGGTTGGCGTTCACGTTCACGTTCAGGATGAGCGCCACCACGACGCCAATCGTTGTCTCCACCTCTTTCGCCACGACCGGCGTCGCGATCACGATCACCACCACGTGCACGCCAAACCTTGTCAGCGGGCTTCTCACGCTCACGTTCTGCAGCAACTTCACGAGCCAGACGCTCTCTTTCCTCTTGAATTCTGCGCTCGGCCTCTTCTTCCTTGGCACGTTGTTTCTCGTATTGAATGCGACGTTTTTCTTCTTCAGCTTCACGTTCCTTGCGACGTGCTTCGGCAATGGCTCGTTCTTCTTCCTCCTTAGCACGACGAATTTCTTCTTCTTTACGCATACGTTCCTCTTCCTTTTCACGCAACCATTGTTGGCGACGTTGTTCACGACGCAGTTCGACACGTTTGGCCAAACGCTTCTTACGCTCTTCAGCCAAAGCAATTTCGAACTGCTTGAGTTTCTCGGCGTACACAGAGGCACGCTCGGTTTTCAAAGCTTCCAAGAAAGCGTCACGATCTGGATGCATGCGTTTAAGACGTTCTTGTTGAATAACGGCATCCTTGCGCTCAGCAATAGCGTTTTCTATGCGCGTAGCCTCTTGGGCTTCCCAGAACTCCTTGTCTTTAACCATTTTCTCACTTAAATACTTTTCGAACAGAGGAATTTCCTTCATACGCTTGCAACGTTCAAAGTAATCAATCTTCTTCTCTTGAGATTTGAGTTTGTTCTGCAACTCTTTACGTTCGCGTTGCAATTCCTCGGACTCCTTAAGAGCAATTTGTTCAGCATCCAGTTTCTTAATACTTTCAGGATCGAGTTTTTCTAACATCTTCTTGCCGTGAGCAGTCTGAGAAATTTGTTGCACCTTCTCCTTTAAACTCTTTTCCTTAATGGCTTGAATTTCGTTTTGATGACGTTTGCGCTCGCGTTCCTCGTTCTCCTGTTCGAGACGTTTTTGTTCAGCTAATTTAGCCTTACGGGCTTCTTCTTCTAAGCGGCGAGCCTCCTCTTCTTCACGGGCGTTGTTTTGCTTCTCAATAAACTCTTTACGATCTTCGATGATCTTTTGACGTTGAAGAATGCGTTGGTGCTCACGGTTTTTGATTTCGTGATAGTGTTGAACCATTTGAGTACGCAATTTGGCACGTTGATCGCGTTCACGATTGGGATAAACAATCGAGACTGCACGATGCAAGACCGATGACATATTGACCAATTGTGATCGGATTTGTTCCGAAGGCATAGATTGTAAAGTGGGTCCATCGGGATGATCCTCGCGTTGGCTTTCGGTTAGATCAGTACCAAAGTAAATACAACGTTTTTGATGATCAATGCGAATTTGCATGTCGTTGTGACGTACAGACTCCACCAACAATTTCTCCAAATCGAAAATGTTACAGAAAGATGCCATTTTAAGAAGACGATCAAATTCAATACTCTCATAAACTTGAGAGATTTGACGTATCAAACGCATGATGGTAACATCCTTCAAGGGACGAACATAGGGAGCCAAGGGGTTAGTTTCACCAGGAATAGCTTCGATGGCATCCACAACAGTTTGTACACGTTTGCACAAGTTCAAGGGGTTGAAGTCTACTTCCAACCAATTGTACAAGTTACGATATTCCTCAGAAGCCAGTTGAGGTACATTAAGGCGCACCTGTAACATAAATGTTTAGAATTAATTATTCGGCATTCATTAAAAATTTATTTTAAAAAACTTACCACTTCCTTTAACAAGGAGGCCCTAGTGGGAGGTTGTTGCAAACCCAATAGAACAGCTAACTTTTGGGCCTTCTCCAAGGGACTTTTATCGGCTTCAATAAAACGATCAAATTCAGGATGGGCCGAGGGCAAAGGTATGGAAAGAGTGGCAATTAAAACATGAGAAGCCATACGTTGCATGTCTTCCTTAGTCAAATTCTTTTTCAATTCACGTGTCAATTGGAAGAGTTTTAATAAAGCGGCGGCATGGAACAATTGATTGCCGGCCTTGGAGAAAACCATAGCTAATTTTTGATAATAATTGGCCATAGTTTTTGGAACGGGAGTTTTCTTGGACAAAGCCATTAGACCATGAATATCCTCAATAGCTTTATAGGCTTCTTGCCACAGTTCCATTTGAATGGCACAATCCAATTGGAATAGCCTAGTATCAAGGCACAGTTGTTGAGTTTCCAATTTTGTAATTGACACACCGGTAGTTTGATTGGTGCTCTTGCAAATATCTTCCAAATGTTTGCGCAACTTGTCGCACAAACGACGGAATTCACTTTTGCGGTTGTATTTCAAACAGAAATTGAAAGCCATACGTGCAATGTCATGATACAAAGCCTCACAGTGGGTGTTAATACGCAACAACTCCAAACATTGGCAATAAGATTCCCACAAGAATTTCACCCATGGCAACAAAATGGTACGATCCGAACGATCTTGAGCATCTTCACCGCATACAGCACTCATTAAAATACTCTCGGGAGTGGCAATGTTATCCAAATCATCCAATTCCAAAACAGCCACAGCTGCGGAAGATTGAGCTTGGGCAGCTTCGGTATGCTCCTCGGCCATGCGCAAGTAGGCACGAATAACATTTTCCAGAGAATTCACATTCACCAATTGGAACATGTTGCGGTATTGGAACAAACCCTCCTTGGCAATGTGAGACTTTTTAAGTTCCACACACAAGTACAAGTACTTGTACATGAGGGGCTCAATAATTGACTCCGAGTATGCATAGTTCCAGCGCTTGTTACGAAACACTTCCTGCAAAGTATCCAAGGCACGCAATGGTTTGCCTACTTCAATAAATTCTGCAATAATATAACAAAGAAAACAACAATCAGAAAAAACCCCCAATTATTTTAACCTATTTTAGGGATTGCCATCATCATTTTATTAATATAACACACACACTTTTTATACTATATTTATTTACATCATTGTTGTTCTTTTTGTTCATTTGACATTTCACTTTATTTTTTTAACTACTACCACTACAATTACACCTTCATCCACCCGTTCACACATACAGTAATTTTTAATATTTGTTTGGTTGTGTATGTGTATCTCCGCATGGAATTTTTCTTGCGAAAAAGTCGTTCATAATTGCACCACTTACCATTCGCTCTTTTCAAAGCATTTTCCGGTCGTTGAGTATAACGTGCCATTATTAATTCATATAATTTTCACACAATAACACTTTAACTTGAGTTTAACACAAAATTTTCACAATTTGATTGCGTTTTTATGCGGAAAATTTATAAAAATCTTCGGCGAAATTGTGTCTGCCGTCGAAATTTATGCAAAATGGCCGAGTGACATTTTTTTTGACGACACGACAAAATTGAACAGCGTTGTATTTTTTAGGCTCAAACATAGAAAAAAAAAGTATGAAATTATTAGGTTGGCTGTTTAGATGGTTTATTTATCTGAAAATTTAATTAAAGTTGTATTATGAATCTTGATTTGTTCTGATTAAATACATATTAGTTAACTTCAAAGCATTCCTTTTTAGCAATATATCTTTTTATATTTAATTTGACTTAATAAGAAGTAATTTTTGATTTTTTTTATTGTATTATGTTCACACTAATAAGTTTTTGTCTTGTTTTTTGGAAAACACAATGAAATTAAACATCACTGTACACATATCATTTTATTGTGTTTTTCCTTTTGGCCTGTCTTTCTTCTGCCAAAATATTTTCAAAAAAAAAAGTTGGGTAAAAAGGAAGAATTACGTTAGCGAAGCCGCTTTTGGACATATCACAGAGTTAAAAACCCTTCCGGCCGGCCGAAGGCCGGCTATTAAGAAAAATTATTTCCATGATTTTTTTTTTTTTTTTGCACAAGAAATTACAAAATACTTAAAAATTGTGTTTATGATACTTTTATATTATTTTTATTTTGTTTTTGTAAATGCGCCCTTAAGAGCTTTTAAATGACACCTTAATCATTGCAATCGGATAAATAGTATAGGAAATATTTATTATATTGGTGAATTAGTGAGGTAAATGAGTACCAATAATTCCATTAATATATTCATTAATTACAATTAATTTTTCAAATCTTTTTAAAAATAATTCATAGTATAATAATAAAGTATACTCGTAAGACCAGCTGTTTTACAATTTTTTCATTGGCAAACCTCGCGGTACTGTCAAATTGTTTTTGTATTCACATCATAGTATAATAATAAAGTATACTCGTAAGACCAGCTGTTTTACAATTTTTTCATTGGCAAACCTCGCGGTACTGTCAAATTGTTTTTGTATTCACATGTAAAATATTTTTTGAGTTTTTTTCTCTTCTCTCTTTCGTTCTCTCATTTTTCCGTTCAAAGCATTCTGACATTGTGGGCAGTAGTTTTACACTAACAAAATACAAGCAATTTTTGTTTTTGTAGATGTGCGAGTACTTTATTATTTTACTATGAAATAATTATTATTTTGTTTTTATTATTTTTAAATAAGAATAATACACATTTTTGCAACTCTGTAAACATTAAGCATTTATGAATAATTTTTGACATTAAGAAAGTAATCGTTTATTTGACACAACACAAATAAAAAATGTAAACAAAAACACGCGTGTAATTGCATCAAGGAAAATAATTTTAACAGAAATTTCTATTAAATGCTTATTAAAATGGCTAAAAATTGGAAAAAATATATATTATGGTTTGCCCAGGAACATATAGATTTTCGATTAGCTGTAATTAATAAAAAACCGTAAAAGTTTTCGTATTTTTAAAGTTTTTTTTTTTAATTTTAGGAATTCAATTCTTTGGTGAAACTTTTAAATCTAGAATATCGTAAAATTAGTCCAGAATCGTTGGTGAGATTGTGTTTTATTTAAACAAATTATGTGATAATATATGTATTTTCCTATTTTAATAGAAACCATTTTGGATAGTGGAATTTCCAAATGATGAAACAGCTTTGAAATTTGCCTCTAGATCTATAGGTTTAAGAGCCATTTTTGAACTATGGAGTCATGGCTTAGATTTTAAACAATATCATAGTAATTTGAAAAACTATGTTCAAGACAATATGACATTCATAGAATCTTATTTCAAAAAAGAATGTTCATTTAAAATCACTGTGGAAACGTATAATAAACATTTTAGTCAAAAAGAAAAGATAGAGAAAATTGAAACAATGGATTATTTACCTTTGGAAGGTAATGTGGATTTAAAAACTCCACAGGTGGAATGGTGGTATATAGAATTCTGGGGTTTAGATCCTACACAAGTACCAGAGCAGCCCGAAGATATATTATTTGGAAAATGGGTATTTTTTCTAAAATTAGTTGATTCAAATAATTTTAATATTATTTTTTGTTTACATGAAGTTGGCAAATGGTCAAAGACATTTAATTAAGGAAATGTCTTTAAAAACTCGTAAATTTATTGGAAATACTAGCATGGATGCCCAATTAAGTTTACTTATGGCTAATCAGGCTTTAATTCAACCCGGAGATTTAGTATTTGACCCTTTTGTGGGTACAGGATCTTTGTTGGTTAGTGCTGCCAAATTTGGAGGCTATGTTTTGGGTGCCGATATTGATTTTATGATGCTACATGCACGAGCCAGACCTAGTCGTATAACACAAAAAGTACGTGAAAAAGATGAAAGTATTAGAGCCAATTTGAAGCAATATAATTGTGCAGACCGTTATATGGATGTTGTGGTGGCTGACTTTTCAAATCCCTTGTGGAGTGAAAGAATTAAATTTGATAGCATTATAACAGATCGTAAGTTATATAAAAAATACATATATGTATATGATTTTTGACTCATACTGTTTTTTAGCTCCTTATGGCATTAGAGAAGCCACAGAAAAAGTAGAAAATAAGACGGTTTCAAAGGATAACACCCGAAATCCAGATATGCCTCATTATCCTTCAACTTCACGTTATACCTTGCCAAACTTGTATAAAGATTTGTTAATATTCGCAGCACGACATTTAAAAATTGGTGGCAGATTAGTGTGTTGGCTGCCCTATCACAGGTAAATTAGAGGACAATTGTTTTAAAAATAACCTGATTTTTTTTATAACATTTACAGAGATGATTATACAGAAGAAATGATACCTTTACATAAAAATCTTACCTTGATCTCTAATTCAGAACAGCCTTTGACAGGCCAAACAGCCAGACGTTTGTTGACCTATGAAAAATGTTCTGAACCTTTAGGTCTCGCTTTCGATGAGGTAGTAATTAATGAAGCTGCTTTAGCTGTGGACTTTAGGGAACGTTATTTTGATAATGGCTGTGAAACAAGAACGGAAAGACGTTTGCGTAAAGCGGAGCTAAGAGAACAGGGTCGTTTAGAGGCTTTAAAAAGGGGTAAAATTATAGCAGATGGACGCGAACAAAAGTGTAATTTAAATAAAGCCAGATTTTAAAATAAAGACAATTAGCTAGTTATAGTAAATCGAGTTTATTTACAACACATCTTTGGTCTTAAACTCATTATTTGATGTTAACAATATTATGTGTTACGTTTTTAAAGTTTTTTGTATTAAGTCTTGTCCTTCTTGATCTGAATATTCATGTAACTCACAATCAAAAACTTGTGTAAACGATTTCAATAAAACTTTTGCCGTTTCTGAGGTAGTTACATAACGTCCAAGTTCTTTCGTTAGGGATGTGACTCCTTTTCCTTCTATGCCACAAGGTACTATATGATCAAACCAGCTTAAATCTGTGCAGCAATTGAAGCCTATACCATGAGTAGTAACATAACGTGAACCATGTACTCCTATGGCACATATTTTCAAATCATTTACCCATATGCCAGTGTCTTGGGTTGTGGCCGCATTATTTATGCCCATTCTTTTGCAACACTCTATAACCATTTGTTCCAAACTACCCACATACCAACGCATGCTGGGTTTAAATTGTTTTAAATGCAACAAAGGATAAGCTACCAGTTGTCCGGGACCATGAAATGTAATTAAGCCTCCACGATTTGTACGATAAAATTCGGCACCCAGTTGGCGTAATTTTAGTTCATCTTGCTCGCTATAGCCTTTGGTACGTATACCTATGGTATACACGGGATGAAATTCTTGTAAAACTAAAAAGTTATGAAATTCCTTAAAAGGTTCGTTGGGTTGCTGGATTAATTTTTGTTGCAATTGTAAACCTAATTGATAGGAAATTAAACCAGGCTTAATAACAGATACTAATGGTTTTAATTTACACATTTTCTCAACAAATTTTACAAAATTAAAAAAAAAAAAAAACTAAAATTTCAAAATGCTACAGCTGTTTAATTGTTTTGACTTTAAGTACTGTATTCACAGCTGTTAAAGTACTGTATTATTACAATTAAGTATATGATGAATAAACTGCAGCCAACTTCAAGTGAATATTTTTGACATTTTCCCATTTTATTAGTTTTCCTACGAAGTAGCTTTTTTCAAGCAAAAAAATATTTTTTTTTGTACAATAATTCATTAAATTAAATTATTAAAAATAAAAACAAATGAAAAATTGGTAATAGTCATGAAAATTAATAAAAAAAAGTTAAAGTAAACGAAGAAATTTATTAAATATTACCATAGAATTAAAAATTATAATTGAGAAAGAAAAAAAAAAAAAAAATTATCAACCAGAAGAACTTGTGTATTAAGAAGAATATACATGCGAAGAGAAAAAGCTAATAAAAATTGTATTATATATCAGATCACCACGTAAACGATACTTGTAATGTCAACGCCATCATCACACAATGATGGCCAAACTGGAAGAGACGAATTTTTTAGACATGGGTTAAATCCAAATTTAAATACTCCTACACAATTGCAGCAACAGCTTCAACTGCCTTTGCAGCAACAAGCGTTTGTCAACAACACCAACAATATAGCATTACAGCAGCAAACAGCAGTAATACAACAACAAGCAGCAGCAGCTGTAGCACTTGCTACTCCACCACCATCACTTAATATACCAGCAGCAACACAAAATCCTACAGCTGCTGTACCACCTCCAGCACAATTTGTGCACTGGTCAAATCCCTTAATGGGTGGCGCAGCTTTTCTGCAACCACAGCCTCAGCCAACACCTGCTGCTGCTCCTCAACAGCAACAACAACAATTTAATGATTTTCTTTTTAATATACAAGCTCAAGCTGCTTACGCTGCTACAGTGCCACCAACAACACAGTTAAACACAGCAGCTAGCCAGCAGGAAACCTACTCTGTATTGCGTGTAGGAAATGGTAACTTCTTAAAAATTTATCATTGTCCAGAAAATTCAATGGGACCTCTGCCAGGCGAGGCGGCTTTTAGTCCTATACCGTCCTATAACCAAACACAAACAGCTGCTTTTCATGCCGTAAATCCTCAAGCAGCTACAGCTGGCCCGCCTACTCTACAGCAGCAGCAACAACAGCAGCAATCTCAAAGTCAACTAAGTAGCTCAGCAAACTCAGCAAGTCCCCAAGTTTTTAATAGTTACGAGCTATTTTCAAGCAATACATTTACACAACTGCCAACAGCAGAAATGCCACCATTGCTTTTGTTGGGACCCACTGCTAAACCTCCAACAATGACCACAACAGACGAACTTAACATTGGAGAAACTAATCAAACCAATAATATTGAAACTACTAACATGATTATACACAATATGCCCAATAATAACAATTGGCCGGGTGGGAATCATCCTGTTAATGCTCCCTTATATGCACAATTTGAAAAATATCAAAATCAAGAACAACTTGAAGCTCTTACTCAGACTCTAGCCAACACAGAAATGACATTAAATAACAACAGCAATAATAATAATAGTAATGAAACTTTGGAAAAGACTATTAATGCCCATATTGCCATACAACAACAACAACCACAATTACAACAAAATCCTTCCGTAACCCAAGATAATGTAAAACAATCCCTTACAACGTCCTCTACAGTTACAGCCGCCACATTACTTCCTTCGTCTAGTCTTAAAACTGAAATACCACGACAGGAAGCACCTAAAAAACGAATTGTGGCCGAAGTAAAACCCATGCGTATGACCTATTCAGATGTTTTAAGTAAATTTAATAATCAAAATCAGAATAACCAACAAAACAATCTCAATAATTCAACCATAACCACTCAAACTACCACATCATCTTCATCAGCTGCAGCAACAAATCAACGCAATCAACAGAAATCTTTAAAAAATGATTCCAATGCAAACAATACTTCAATTAACTTACGTCGTATGGGTGAAGAGACAACACACATTCGTTCATCTTCTAAAAAGTCGCCAACACATGAAAATAAAGAAAATCAACAACAACAGCATCAACAACAACAAATGATAAATAATAAATTAAACAATAATAATCAGAAACGTTCTACCGTTATAAACACTAATAATACTTTAAATACTAATAATAATAACAACAACAATAGCAATATTTCTGGTGGTTCATCATCATCAAATAAATCAGCGACAACTATACAAAAGAATTTAATTAATAATTCCAAAAACAATACTTTTAATAATGGCAACAATAATAACAACAACAGTAATGATAATCAACAGATGAAAAAACCACGTACGAATAAAAGTTCAGATATTCAAAATAATGGAGGTAAGAAAGATTAGTTTTTATTATTATTTTTCTTTTTATTTTATTATTTATAACATGTGTAGCAGATATATCTATGTAGAGTTATAGGAGGGGAAAAAACATGAAAAATATTTCATTGTATATTTTAAACTGAAATGCAAAAAAGACAAATAAATATTATAAAAAGTATTTTAAAAAATTTTTTAATTTTAATGTACACAATATTTGGGTTTATTCCAAAGATTTGTGAGCACTTCTTTCAGACTATACATTAAAGTATCTTGATTTGAAATGGGACAAAAAATTTTGCAAAGTACCCCCTTAAATTTAAAGATTGATATGTATAAAGTAATCACTAAAATATTTATTTTATAGAAAAATAATTTATTTATAGAAAAATAATTTTAAAAATCTGTAAATTTTACCGAGAAAATCACGATTTTATGAAATTTTGATTTGTTCATTTTAATTTTTTCTTGGATTTTTAGGTGTTTTTTAATAAACGGAGTAAAATCCAATAAGACTAAGAACAAGTAAAAGGGCATATATATATCCATCAATTTGGTAAATATCCAAGTGATTTTTTAATAATTTTAGCAAATTTATTCGCAAAAAACATGTACACAATGTGTTGTCGGTGAAGTATGATTATTTGCCTTTTTAATATTTTGGGAGCGGGTATTTTATGAGAACTTTACGATTCAGAAAATGAAATAATTATGCAGCTTCGGAGCGGCTGGTCCGATTTCAATGAAATTTCACATAGAGATGGTAGAGGTGTAAGCGAGTATAAGTTTTAAGCTTGGACCTTGTAGATATACCGGAGGCAATTTACGCTCCCATTTGCCTACTTTTGAAACTATCTGCTGCATTGACTATTTAGTTCACACCATTTAGAATTTAGCACAAGATATGCATAATTACAAGAATTAGAAATTCCTATAGCAAAAAAAAAAAAAAAAAATCTGACCATAATTAAACTACCATTTATGCAATTGCTGAAAGTCAGCACGATAACAAAGAAGCACAAAAATAAATACCGAAAGACTAATTGGTCTAAAACTAAAATAAAAATTTCAATTTAAATTTTTATTTGTATTTCTTTAATTAATAGATTTACATTTTAGCTAATTTGTTTAAAGAGTTTAGCAAGATAATTTCCTTTTCTACTTAAATATTTCAATCTAGAGGTAATATTTTAATCTTGAGGATATATTATTTATTTTGAAGGAAAAATTTAAGTAAAAACCTTTCTGAATCAATTTTTACAAACTAAAAACTAAATACTTTAAAATTTGTAAGGAGATTAACTCAATAAAGTCTTCGTTTATATAGTTTAATTTATCATTTACTGTGGGAAAATCAAGCAATTGTATTCAGTCTTTGCGTTGAAAAATGCCAGGGAAAATTTGAAATCAACTTTAAACGCTTTTTCTGAGCCACTTGGAGCTTCTTCCTGTGACAATTAGCGGATGTAGACCAAACAGGACTACAGTAGAACATGATTGGATACTATAGATTTAATTAATATTTTCTTTTTGTAAAATAAAATATACCTTTCACTCTATTAGTTTTAAGACTTGTGAGTTCAGATCAGTAACCCGTTTATTTAAAACATTATTACCACAAAACTTATTAAGGATAAAAGTCAATATCATACAAGTTAAAAAATTTTAATAATGGTCCATATACTTAGACGTGAGTGACAGATAGGACAACTGTTTAAAATGGCAGCATCAATTTCTTTATGGTAGCAATAATGAATATAACTCGAACGAGATTTTAATTGTGCTAATATTGATCTAGTCTCCCTGAGGAGTTGCTTCTCACTATTCGATAGCACAGTGGGAGGGGCTGTTCGTATAGGATGAGAGAATGTTAGTATATGTTGCCATTAATTTTAAAATTGACTTTTAAATTCTTTGTGATGATGATCACTGGTCATTTCTCAATAGGGAACATGATGTGTAAATGGGACATTGCCACGTTAGACTTTTGCAGGACGTGTAATGATGTACTCTGTCATTGTGTTGGGCTTCAGCGCTGAAGGCTGAAGTGGTTTGGGAGCCACACACTGCATGATCTAGATTAAATTACAGGCAAAGGACTTATTAATCTCATAGGGTATGTAATGGGAATAAGATGGCTTAGGGGCAATCATAACTGAGTGTTAGAGTTTAGGTTGCACTTTTATTTAACTTCTATTCTGTTTTTCTTTTTCCTTCTCTATCTTTAAAGGGATCACAATAGGCCGTTTGTTGTCTGGGTAGAGACGTTTATACGCCACCCTTTTCAATCTAACGTAACCTAAAGCCATTAATACTTTGCAGTCGTCTCTACTTCTGCAGGCACAACCAATTATATCAAAAACCTACTCTTTTTGTACTCTATTATGTATAACTGTCTGAAGGATTTATCGATCTTTCACTCTTTCTATTATTAATATCGTTAAATTGTGCTATACAAGTATGGCAGCAAAGATTGTGGTTCTCGGCATTTCAGTGACCCAAAACTAACCGTTAAAATGTTCATCCATCTAGAGCTCTCTGTATATTCTCATGACCAGGGAAACCACAATATGCTCTAAAAAAATGGGTTTTATGCGCATTAAATATGCAAAACTGAAATTTATCAACCGCGTCAAAATTTGATTCCCCATTTTTTACTTTATCTCATAAAAACGTTATTGATCTTCTATTTTCTTACCCATCTAATTCTAGACACTGTTATTAGTTCAGAAATTATCATATCGATCACTGACTTTCGAAATTCGTGTTTTGATGAAAACTTACAAATTAGAAGCATTTAGATCATTTGTCAAAATTTCATCGACGTATCAGGTCATTTCGGATTTATGGCGAAAGTAATTTTATCGTGACATTTTTCATACATATTAAAATGGGTAAACAATAACAAAAATGCTTCTGTAAAGTTTTGTTTTCTGCACTTACAACATTTCCGCGGTTAGGGCTCGATATGCTTTCATAAAAAAAATTGTTTTTACAACCTAAACTTCAATAATAATATTCAATCTTGTTGCTACAAGGCAAGCTTCTCAACGATAAAATGGTATCCATTATAGTTAATTTTAACCCCCCTGTTTTTATAAAATCAAATTTGAAAAACATTTAATGAGGTATAAAAAAATGATCCTTAAAATGTCAAAATATGCTCTAAAAGGGTTAAATATGACCTAAAAATAACAAAATAGGCTATAAATATGCACTAACGAATCGATGCCAAAATGATTTATTTGTTCTGAAACGGATAAATATTTAATCGATGGTTTCATTCAACGTCCAGGAAAAAACATGCAATTGCATATTTTGGTTTCCCTGCTCATGATCATTTATAACTTACTAATTAAGTATTACCGTTAAAATCAAAAACTATTCTTTTTGAATTTTAAAAAGCTTAACTTAAAAAAAAGCTAAAATTAAAATTGCAATTTATTTAATTATCCATCAATATATTAAACTATTTTAATATTTTTCCCACATTATAGCTAAAAATTTCAACAATATTAATGAACCACGTGGATCATCTAAAAACAATAGCAATAATGCTCCAAATAACTCAACACAATCTACAAATGTTTACAATTCCGCAAATAATACTTACGCTCGTAAACCTACAAAATCCTCAAATTCTGGCAACTCATCATCGGCAACGGGTCAACAAAGGTCTCGTTATCAAAATAACTCAAATGCATCATATTCCTATTCGTCTACGTCGAAACGTAGTCGTAATAATAGTTCATATGGTCCATCATCATCATCATTAAATAATTCATCATATGCTCATGGCGCTGGTAATAATCGTAACTATGAATTGGCAAAACGTTTTCTCCAGGCCTGGTATACATATACACTTAAGATATTGACTTGGCTATTCTATTTGGTCTATGATATTGTAGTACTCGGTTGTAGTATACTCTATGAACGTTTGATGTATGCTTATGAATGTGGCAAAACGTATGCAAAACAATTACATAAAGATCTAAAGCAAAATTCAAATAAGCCGGGTATTTGGTTTAAAAACTATTGTCGAAAATTTGATGCGAAATTCTCGAAAACTTCGAAATGGGCATTTTGGCGTAGATTTTATAAGAAAAAACCACCCGAAGCATCTAGTGATTCAATAAAAACGGGTAGACTGCCGGCCACAGGTGAAGAAGCAATGTGTCAGTTATTGAATTGTAAAGGAAAAGATGCATATAGGTTAGTGGAATTTTAAAATTTTTAAAACAATATTTTGAAATTAATATTTAACTTCTTTTGATGTATTTAATTTTTGTTTAGTATTTTGGGTGTTCCACCAAATAGTTCACAAGAGCAAATACGTAAACATTATAAGAAAATTGCAGTCCTTGTACATCCAGATAAAAATAAACAAGCTGGCGCTGAAGAAGCTTTTAAGGTTTTACAAAGGGCTTTTGAATTGATTGGTGAACCGGTAAAATATATTTTGTTTTGAAATTACAGCATACTTTTTGTGTTTGACTTATGTAAATTTTGTTTTTAAAGGAAAATCGTCTTGCTTATGACCAGAGTTTAGCTGAAACTTTACATGCCGAAAAAGCTTGGACCGAATTGCATGATTTATTATCACAACTACAAACTAAAATTACAGAAGCTGCCAATACCATTAGGTAAGTTTGAATAAAATTCATTTAAGAACAACTTTTCATTAGATATTATTCGTATTGATTGGCATACAAAATTTAGTTAATATGATTGTTTTGAGAAATTTTGGGAGAAAACAGAATATACCTTCGAATGAATATACGCAAAAGAGTATAAGGTATTGGTCCTCGAATTGAACGATATTTATTCAGAGAAGTATCAACGATTTTGGAACCATTAAATTACACTTTCAATAATGCGGACAATAATCTAACGTTTTAAAGGATCATACATTCTCGCTGAACATACCAATGATTGCAGAAAATTTTGCAAATAATCTGAACGATGTATAATTTTTCTGACCGATTTTTTCTAACTTCTCATTAAATAGTTCTTATTTTCCCATAATAATATCTTAAACTAAGGATTATATGATCCTTTAACTATTTCCATTCACTTACAAGCAATAATGACATTGTACCATTTTAAACCTTCATTTAAATCTCAACTTGGGTCTGGGTTTTTTATAATTTTGCAAATATTCTTAAATGTTGGCGACTTATTAAAGATGAGTTTGTATCACAAAATTTTATACTATGTTAAAAGAATATTAAGTGTAAGTAATTGATAACACAGAGTTACAAAATGAGAAAAAATTTTTGCGGCACGGGGTTTCTTAGTCAATTCTGATACACGGTATTAATTGACTCTAGTTCTCGCGATAAATCGCGATTTGTAAAATTTAGGAGGTTGCACCATATATTGCAGCATATCTCGAAAACGACCTATCTGATTTTATTAAAAACAAAAAAAAAAAAAAAAATATCAAAAAATTTTAATTTTACAAATCGCGATTTATCTCGAGAACTAGAGTAAAATCAAAAAAAGTGGATTAGAGACTTAGTACTTATTAATACCGTGTAACCGAATTGAATGAGAAACCTCGTGCCGCAGAATTAGTGTTTCCCTGTGTAAACCATTTTAAAATTTAAAAAATTTGTATAAATATTTTTAAAATTGGAAATGCATACAATTTTTTTTATATAAGAATAAAACGGAATAGACTCTAAAACTTGAATTAAAATTAGAAAAAAAATCATAATGGAAAAAAATCTCCAATAAATATACAAAAAAACATCAAAATTTAAAAAAAAAACATCAAAATTTAAAAAAAAAAATGCTAAAACGGAAAAATCCAAAATTAATGAATTAGACAAAACAAAAAGAAAAAATGCTAAGATAAAAAAGCCGGTTAAATAAAAAAGATCGTTAACGGAAAAAAAATGGGGGGTAAAAAGTGTAAAAACGGGCAAATTCGGTAACCTTATATCTCCTAAACTAATAGAGATACAAAAAAAGTTAAATAGTTATTGTTATTCATTTTAAATATAATAAAATAGAATAAAATAAATTCGGCTCTTTTAGGGAGAAAAATAGTAAAAACTGTATTTTGGTACTTTTTTGGCACTCTATCTAACTTTTAATCCAATAAGCATAGAAATAAAATGTGCATCAAATAAGCACCTTATCGAAAATTGGCGAATACAAGTTTGGTACTTTTTGGAAATTCGAACGTTTAAGGGCTAAAAATCGTGCCTGGTTTAGGTATTTTTTTCGCAAAATATTTTTTTCTTTTTACTGACATGGTCCTATGTGGGTAAGTATACAAGAGGGGGTATTTTGTGGTACTTTTTCATTCTTCCAATTGTACTTTTTGAATTTTCTATAATTTTGAATCTACAAATATGAAATAAAAAACCAGAAAAGTGGGTTTGTGGTGCTTTTTCGTTCTTCGTTCTTCTAATGGTGCTTTTTGAATTTCCTAAAATATTGAAACTGGAAACATGAAATTAAAGAATGACATAAAAGGGACTGTGTGGTACATTTTCACTCTTCTAATGGTACTTTTTGAATATTGTACAACAGAGATGCACAGTTTTCAAATTTCCTGACTCGCGAGTTTAGACTACAAATGCTGCTAACGCAACGCTGCTTTACACGTACACTATAAACTACTTCATTCGACTGCTGCTCTCTCATTAATGTCAATGCAAATCAAGCAGAGTTTGTTAGTCTTTTTTTAAATTTAATTGTATGCTTTTATTTTATTTCAACAAGATGTATTATAACTATTTCCACGGGAGTTAGGAATCATAGTATATTACGGTTTTATATTAAGGAGTACTGCAAGATCGGTTTAAATACTATTTATATAAAATTGAATCTGTGTTTGTTAGTATTTTTTTTTTTAATTTAATTTTATGCTTTTATTTTATTTCAACACAATAGGATAGCGAAGCGCACTGTTATTATTCAAAAATTTATAGTTATAAAATTATAACTTAACTATATTTAAAAAAAATATACGTTAACGAAGTAAAGGGTGAACCGCTCGTACCAAAATCCCGAGATTGTAATTTTCTAATTTTTTTACATAAATATAAGTAATAAGTAAAAACGACAAAAATGGCGCTTAATTCAGGGAAGAGGTAAAGCGCATTATTAATAATTTTGTTATTATAATTAGGTCATTATTACGTCAAATAAATACTTTCTGAATTTATAACTATTTTTTTAGCCTAAATCCACCCGGCTGTCTATAAATCAATAACCAACACACAGTGGTTCCAAAACGTTTTTTTTTTTTTTTTTGAAATAATTCGGTAACTATTGAACCGTTACAGATATATCAATAAAATGAGGTAAAAATTTATTTCGACCCGAATATCTCTTAAACTAAAAGAGATAGCCTACACATGTAGATGATGTTTTGTAGAGATTTACAAGCACTATCTATATATAAAATTTCTTTTCTGTCGTATAATAAATTAATTTTTGGCGATTTTTCAAAAAAATTACATACACGAGATGGCCAAATTTAGAGGGCCACCCACTTCCTCCCTGACCCGCTAAGAACTTGAACTCGAAAACACCTCAGCTCTGACCATGTGAAATTTTATTGAGATATCTCAAACGGTTCAATAGTTACTGAATTATTAAAAAAAAAAGTTTTGGAACCACTGTGCCACATTTGATATAATTTTTAGTACTCCGTTTTAAAGGTAACCTGATGAAATTTGGTACTTGAGCTATTTTATACAAATATAACATTTTAAAATTGGTTATAATCGAACCATTATTTCACTAAGTCTGTGACTTAGACGGCGCACTACACGGAGAGTGAAAAAAATTAAATAAGGACTGCGCACGAAAAAATCCGTGCATGCTCTTAGGCTTATAACTTTTGATATGGTGAAAAAGAAATAATTCTGTTAACTGATTTTTATTTGTCGTTATGCTCACTAGCCATGTGCTATATTTCATTGTAATAGAAAAACTAGTTTTTGCTAAAATAGAAATTGAACAAAAAACATCTAAACACATAATTCAAATTTCTCATGAAATCTTACACAGATCATATAAAACAATTGCTAGGAAGGCAGTTGTGTCATAAAATGCAGTTTTTTTGGGCCATAATATTATACAAAGAAGTCATGGTCACTGAATGGAAACCTGGTAGTGGAAGAAAAATAGTATCTTCAGGCTGTAGGACTCAGACAAAATAGAAAGGATTTTCAGAGAAATTCCCCTCATCTCTGGAAGAAAAGTGCCACAAAAAGTTTATTGCTTTGAATTTTTATTACAAAAGTTGAAAGGAAATCTAGCCTGAAGATGTATAAAGTACAAAAAAATCCTAATAGAAATCAAGAATTTGGAGGTAAAAAAAAAATAAAGTAAAAGTACTTCAGACGATTTTTTTCATAATTATGATTAGTGTATAATAGACAATAAAATGTCCGTACAGACTGACTTTTTGGACTCCCTGGCCAGGAATTCTATGTTGCAGATGGTAGAGGGAATGTGGAAGAAAAATATCGTCTATCTAAGCAATCAAAATAAATTGACCTCTAGTAAAAATAATTTAAAGCTGATCATAAAATGAAAAAAGTTTAAAAATAAGTGGACTTATTCGAGCAAAGAAACGACCAAAACACAATAATACCTTTAATTTCCTTGAAAACAAACAGGAAATAATTTTTTTTAACTTGAACATAACAGTCATTAATAAAAATATAATTTAAGAAAAAATAGCCCATTTGTTCAGTTTCTATAAGCAGATCTGTAATCAATTTTTTTTTCGTGCGCAGTCCTTAATTTGTTTAACAAATAGTGATCCTATAACCAATTATTTGTTCAAATAAAATTTCAATTAAACGGTATTTTTCTCAATTTCAATTGGGGTAAAAGGGGGTCGAAAATGGCAATTAATTCAGGGGAAGTGATATCAATATTTTAATGATCACCTTTTATTTTTTATTTAATATTAGGTAAAAATATTCAGTTTTAGAATTTTAAGATTTTTTTGGCAGAATGGTAATGTCCGTCCGTCTATACATTAGAGTTAAATGGGTCGAAAATTATGCACAATTCAGGGAAAGGTGATATGATCACGTTTAATTTTTCTATTTATTATAGACAATTTTGTTCTTTAATAAACTGCAAAAAATTATGGCAAAATCGGTTGAAAATGTTGGGATATATATGGAAAAGAATTGTCCAACATTTTTCAAAGTTGAGATTGTTGAAATTTCAAATGAATATATTTTAAATAATATTTAAGAGAAATAGTACATGCAAGCATGTTTTCTAAAGGATTTATCAAGTCTTTAAGATTATATAAAAATCTTGGGAATCGGGTAAGAAACAAAAATTAGCTAGTTGTTAAACATTTCATATGACGTTAGTACCCTATTTTGAACTGTCATATTCCGCTCCTGAAGCGTATATGGGATCTTCTAAACTCAATTTCAAATATTTTTATTGAATAGATAATTTTGTTCTTTAATTAGCTAAAGTAAAAATAAATGAGATCGGTCGGAAACAATAGGATATATATGGCAAAAACTGGACCAAGAACATGCAAAATTGAGGTACTTAAAAATTCAAATGCAAATAACTCAAAAACTATAAATGATAAATAGGACATGCAAGCATGTTTTTTGTAGTTTTTATCAGAGCCTACAATAAGGTGTAAAAATATTTGAAATTGGACGAGAAACAAAAATTTGGCAAGCGATTAAAAAATTTGTATATTAGAGGTACCCAACTTTGAGCCTCTTTAGCTCCGCCACGAGGGATCTTTTCGGTCCCCCTTCCAAACTTAATATTGTACACTCCTCTACTATATCTATACCAAATTTCATGCAAATCCAACCAGACGATCAGAAGTTACAGATTTATTTCCAAAAAATTTCGATTGTACCCCACTGTGTATTGTAGTACAAAAAATTTAATTTGTGCTTATATTTAAAGTGTCCTGTACCGTTTTGTTTCCCTGTTTGTAATAAAAGAATAAAGAAAATACGGTTCTGCAATTTGTTTTTGGAAATGAATGAGAATTGAAACTACACAGACTTTGTTAATCATGATTATCACGGTTAAAAAAATCCCATTTAATAGTGTTTGATCAGGTACAATCTACTAACATTTTCATTAGATTAACAATATACTGGTAGGATTTTTTGGTGGAAAATATTGTACAACTAAATTAAATTTTATTTACCCTAAACATTTTTTATTTTAATACGATACCTGGTATAACTAAAAATTTCAATCATTTTGTCTCAACAGATTTAAACAACTTCAAATATCCTCACTCCTCTGCTTTCATTTTTAATTTTAGATGTAGTACTTGTGGTTTACGTCATCCCCGTAAAATAACAGATCGTCCACACTATGCTGCTCGTGAATGTGCGTCTTGTAAAATACGTCACTCTGCCAGAGAAGTAAGTTTCCTTTATTATTCAAAAAAATCATTTAATAATCAAATCTAAATAAATTAAAAATAATCTCTTGATTATACTAAAGGGTGATATTTGGGCTGAAACTAGTATGTTGGGTTTACGTTGGAAATATTTGGCTTTAATGGAGGGTAAAGTCTATGACATCACCGAATGGGCTAATTGTCAAAAGGGGGCATTGGCACATTTGGAACCTAATTCTCATATGGTTCAATATCGAATTGTACGAGGAGCTCAGCAGCAGCAACAACAACAGCAACAACAGAAACAACAGGCCCAGCAACATCAACAACAACATCATCACCAACAACAGCATACAGGATCTCAATATCCCGGCACAGGAGGTGTAGGTGGTAAATTTAAACGTGATAATATACCACCCAGGTAATAAAACTAAAATATATTTCTCTAGGATCCCTTTAAGGTTAATATATATTTTTTTCTTATTGCTATTGTTTTATTCCTTTAGTGAAGCATCATTACATGAGTTCCTTGATAATTTATACAGTGGCCAGCATCCCCAGCAACAACAACAGAATACCTCTGCTTATGCCGGTTCTAGCCGCAGACGTAATCGTCGCAATTAATTTATACAATACAATAAAATATTATTTTTCTTATCTTTTTTATATATACTACTATTTAATCTTTAAATCTCTCTTGTCTCATTATTCTTCATATTTTATTATACTTTTTGTTTTTTTTTTTTTTTTTTTTATAACTAAGACCTGTTTTTTCACAGATGACAGGATTTAAAAATAGTATCAAAATTATACTAAACAAGCAGTTATTTTACAACTTCTACTACTATTATTTTTTGTGTGCTTTTTTTATATAACTTATCATTAAAAAAAAAAAAACATCCAATTGAATGAAATCTTTAAAAAATTTTCCTCTCCACTATTTAAGCAGTATATAACTAATTACTCGTACCATATATAGAGCAATAAACTACACACAAAATGTTAAGGCCAGTTTCCAACAATGCAATTATATATTTTAATTTGTTTATACTGCCTCAGTAGTATCTCTTCTTACCTTTTTTGTACATTTTTATTTAACCTTTTTTCTTTTATCTCTTGGAACATATTATCGAATTTTTTTTTTTGTTTTGTTGATATTTTCTATTGTTTCCTATATACATACATGTATTTTTTTAATATAATTAAACATTTAATTTTAATGTCTTTATTTAATATATATTATAATATGTATTTGTATAATCATAATTATTAAATTATGGTTATAATATACATAGATATATTATTATTATTTTGTTTAAATACAATTATTGTATTCACTAAATTAGTATTTAATCTTGTAGTAATTTTTACCAAATACTTTGCAACTTCAATAAAAGAAGCAAAAATCTAAAAAAAACATAAAACAACAAAATTAAAAATAAAATTACAAGAATAATAACATAATTAAACTCAAATACTATTAAAACATATTACATATAAATGTAGTGTTAATTATTCATAAATGTAACTCTTATTAATAAATATCAAGAAAATGTTCTTAATGAAGTTCTTTTTTGATGTATAAAAAATAATGCTTAAAGTGTTTTCTTTAAAAGGGATATCATTAGATTTCTGATTTTGAAAAGCTTTTAACCATGGAAGGGTTTCCATATTTTTTCCCTTCGAAATGATTTACACTAACTTTAATTAAAAATATTTCATAATGTATCATTAACATGAAAAATAAAACAATTCAATTTTAGATCATGTATTAATTTAAATAAAATAGCAACAAAAGTTTCTACCAACTTTTGATTGTTTTTAAAATATTAAAAAAAAACTGATAAAAGGTATTGATATTGATTATTTAACTGGCAAATATACGTTTTTTAAAATTTATGTACATACAAAAACTTTAAAAACAAATGTTTTTGCATGCTCTGTGCATATTTCAAATATGTGATACTTTTTTTTTCAGTATGGCTAAGTTTTCAGAAGCTGCAAACCTTTTTTTTTTCAAAATTTTTAAGATGCTTGGTTGATATATAATGGGGCCAATAATCATATGACTTATATAGCTAAACTATATCCTTATGTAGTTTTTGAGGAAATTTGGCGATAAATGGTTCTTTAATTGCTTTTAACATATTTTTTGAGTACAAGAGCCCGGGTTAGACTAGTGTGATATTTTATACAGCATATTGCGTCTTTAGTTTTATTATAGAAGTCATAAGATGAAGTCGTTCTGTAATCCTTGATACTTTATAACAGGGGTTCTCACAAGCAACAGGTTCGCGACCCACTTGAGACCTTACAACTTGTAAACGACGCACCACAATTTTTTATATCGAGGGTTTATATTCAAAACGGGCCACATGCAAAACCCCAATTGTTCAGGAGAACATAAAAACTGTTTATTTCAGTCATTTTTCAACATTTTACAATCCGTTCTTCTACGAGTTATTAATGTTACGTCTACCAAACCTCGGACTGAAAAATAAATCTTTTAACCCCATTATTCGCGAAGTTATGGTAGATAGCCCGTTTTTCCTTAAAAAAATATATTATTTGTAAATAGCTCAAAAACAAAAAGTGAAAAACATTGTGTTAGAATTAACTTTTGGCTCCAAAATTAACAACATATATAAAAAACAGAAAATAAAGAGTCTGACTCAAAAAAAAATTTTGTGGAAATCTGTATGAGGCCCATTTTTAATATAAGCTCTCGATATACAGTGGTGGCCATGAGGTTAGCACACATCATATCTACTGTTTTTAAAAGAAAATTATTTCGTCTCATTACAATTATTTACTAAAATTGTTGCTTTTTAGTGTTGTTTATGGTGTCTGCAATAAGTCCCGTTACTTTTTTTTTTAATTTTTAATTTAAGTGCAGTAATAGGCAAAATAAGCTGGTCACAATTTTAGCACAAGCAAGTATATTTAAATTTTTTTATATGTTTTTTGTGAATATAAATAATTGGTAAGTTTAGATATTATTTCATCAATGAAGATAAAAAAATTAAATAAATAAACATTATTTAGACATATCTAAAAAAAAGTGGTGTACAGAGGAACAACGTAAGATTATTGAACAGATGTACTCAAGAGGAATAAGCATAAGTGAGATTGCTAATACTTTGGAATGTTCCAGAAAGATGATTTATAATGCACTAAACCGTGTTCGGAAGTATGAAACATTTAACAATTTTACATAGGCTCCTAGGCCAAGAAAAACATCCCGTAAAGAGGATTCTTTAATATACAGAACCTCTGTCGAAGATCCTTTTAAAAGCTCCACCGTCATCCAGAATGAAATTTCAAGAAAATATGGTATCAACGTGTCCTGCAGAACATTAAGAAGATAACTTAATGAAAAAAATTTACGTGGATGCTTTTCTCAGCATAAGCCACACATTTCAAATAAGAACCTAAGGGATCGATTGTGCTATTCTCGTGATCATTTGGAAAAGCCATTAGTTTTTTGGAAAAATGTTCTCTGGAGTGATGAATCCAAATTTTGTAGATTCGGATCGGATGGTAAGAGGTATGTATGGCGTCCTCCAAACATGCAACATAATCCAAAGTACACTTCTAAAAAAATAAAACACGGTGGAGGAAATGTGATGGTGTGGCCAGCTTTTTCTGGGCATGGCGTTGGTCCTATATGCAAGATTGATACACGTATGGACCAATATGTATACCAGAATATACTATTAAATACAATGATGCCTTATGCAGAGGACAACATGCCACTTAGGTGGAGTTTTATGCACGACAATGACCCAAAACACTCCTCACGCTTAGTGAGGAGTTACTTGGAAGAGAACAATAAAATGGCCAGCCCAATCTCCGGATCTCAATCCTATTGAGAACCTTTGGAATGATGTGGAGAAGCACTTAATAAGAGCAAAACCAAAACATTTGGCCGATTTATGGACAGAAATAGAAAAAGCTTGGTATGCTATTTCAGGGGAGCGCTGTATGGAACTTGCGGAAAGTATGCCAAGGAAATTGGCGGCTGTAATAAAAAATAATGGATACCCAACTAAGTACTAAGTTTATAGTGAAATAAGTTTTTTGTTTTGTTACTTTTTTTAAATGTGAATAAATTTTTTTTATTTTGTGCTAAAATACTGTCCAGTGTTTTTTGACGGTTATTCTATTCGGAACAGAAAAACAGCAAAGATGTATATAGGAATGACAATGAATATATTGTGACGTGATCTTAGCAAGACATGTTACACGTATATAAAAGAAATGTTAAAAAAATAAAGAAATACAGGAAATATTTGCTTTTAAAGATAGGTAGTAGCAAGTGTGCTAACTAGGGTGATCGATTATTCGACTTTTTGGAGAAACCGGTTTTCGAATAGTTCGAATAGTTGGTATTTTGAAAAAACCGGTTGCACTTTTTTAAATTCAGGAAAAACCGGTTAACCGGTTTTTTTGCAGAAGTTAATATTTCTACCAAAAGACTACATTTCTTAAAGAAAAATCAATAAATATTATGATGTTCAAGTTAAAATATATTACACATAATTATTTTTGGAAATAACTATTAATCCAATAAGAACGAGAAAGAAATAGTCGGTCAAGTCCGACAATACCCTACTCAATTATGTGCAACAAATTCGTGGAATTGTCTTCTTTTCTAAACCTGTGGAATTGTGGGCCAATACTATGTTCAATTATCGACCGATTTTCATGAAATTCGGAACACAGATTTTAACTTATATGGAACTTACATGTGTGAAAAAAATTCTTAATACATTTAAGGGATTTATGATCGTTAAACCCCTTTTCCGGGAGGATATTTGCATGGCGCTAGTTTAAATAATGGAACGATCATAACCAATTTCAACACGCTTCGTTCTTAGACTATAAGAAACCTGTGTGCCAAATTTCAAATTTAATACATGTTCAAAATTGTGACTTATATTTTAATTAATTATTTATTTTTTTATGAACAGACAGACGGACGGACGAACATCATCAAATCGACTTAAAGACGATTGGTACAAATTAAGGTGGGTCTTAAACCAATATTTTTGGGTGTTACAAAGCATATGAACGAACGAATAATATAATATAAAAATTTTAAGAAAATAATCATCAAAACAAACAAAACAGAAACCATGGGTTAACATGATAAGAGCCAGAATCAATGAAACTATTCTGTAGAAACTTTTTTAAAACAAAATCTTTGAAAAATTAAGAAAATATTCAATAAAAAAAAGACTAAAACATTGAAATTAAGTCTAAAAATATTACAGGTGTTACAATTGAAGTAATTATTACTAATTTATTTATTTAATATTACAATAATTAATTTCGTTTTAACCTTAAACTATATTTTTAAAACATTACAAATAATACTCTAAAAAAATATTCATAATTTCGATTCAAATATCAGTATTTAGTACATGTTTTTTGAAATAAAAAGCTATTTTTAAAACCGGTTTTTTGTATTTAAAAAAACCGGTCTATTCGACATTCGAAAAATGAACATTTTGAAAAAACCGACAGCACATTGACAGAAAAAACCGGTTTAAAAACCGGTTTAAAAACCGGTTGGAAAACCGTCTCGATCACCCTAGTGCTAACCTCATGGCCGCCACTGTATAAGCAAGGTTTAAATATGCAGTTCTAGCTAAAAAATTTTCACTTACGACTGTGCAATAAATATACAAATGTTTCATTTATACAATACACAACAACTAGAAATATCCACACCATAACGTCGTTATACTACTAAATTTGTGACTCGTTTCTGCAATTTGCAGCAGCAAAAGCAAAACATTGCACACGAAGTAAAATATATTTCTTTGTTGTTTCACAATTTTGTTGAACCCATATTACGCAGTATTATTTATTTTCGTTTTGATTTTGCTGCTATAGTACAATGTTTAGCAGCCTTTTTGTTGACAATTTCATTGCTGCTAGACATTCTTGTGAGTAAGATAAAAAACATAAACATACTTACGAACATACACACTACATACATACAAACGTACATATCAACATACATATATACATTAGGTTACATTTCAACCATTATGTGTTTTATTTTACACACAAAGCATCGAAATTGCAAAAAAAAGACTGCTAAATTGCCTACTTTAGCAGAAAAATCAAATCGCAAATTTTCAAATAGAGAAAAATATCCAGCATAACAAAGAAAAATTCTACGAGCACACTGCAGCACGAGGTTGTTGTTTATATATTTGACAAACAAGTTGAATGCTGTTTAAGTATGTTGCTTTAAATTGTAAACGAACGATGCAATTTTTAGTATACCGCATGAAAATAATGCTGCAGTTTGTAGTAGTATGGAACACAAAATATTAAAGAGTGAATATATTTTTTTTAGTATGGCGTTTGTTAGTAGTTGATATTCATAATAAATGCAAGCTACTATAGTAGAAAAATAATAAGTTATGAGCAGTATACCGCTACTTCGTAAGCGTAGATTTTTTGAATAAAAATCATATTATACATACTACCCAGCAAAAACTTGGTAATGGTATGTAGTTACGGATGTAGTTACTTTTCCATCATAACAACATACTTTCTGCATAACATGAAAGTAGATTAGTAACTACTTACTTTTAACTTGATATGTAATCAGTTACATAAGATCAGATTTTTGGAAATGTTACTTTTTATCTATCTCTTCATTTATATAATAAAAATTATATATTTTAAAAGTGGGTAAAATATGAAAATATATAAATTATTTGTTAAAGTCACGAAGACTAAAACAAATAATTAATGGTAAACACACCAGTCTCCGGTGAAGTCGAAACCACGACGTAAGCATACAGAATAGCTTATTGTTAACAAATCCATTAGGCCACTTTATACGTACATGAATTCATTCATGAACTCTGTAATTTGAGTTTATGTAAAATACTACATCAAACATAAAATACGGTATAACTCTTAAACCAATAAAGGGGTATAAAAATGTACTAGAGGAAATTTGTAGGAAATTTTATTATCTATAAATGTTGTATTAACATCAAAATACGTACTATGCTCAATAAGCTAGTTACATGCAAAAAGTGTTACTGTTCATTTAATTTTACTGTCTTGTGTACTAAATACATTTTGTGTCTGAAAAATGTTTGTCAAATTTTTCAAAATTAAATATTCTTGACATAAAAAAATAAATTCGAGAAAATACAATTTTTTTGTTAATGTTTACAAAAATCAATTTCTTATTTCAAAAGGCTATTGGTATCTGAATATTACTAAAAAATATCCACTAATTTGTATTGTTTCTCTTAGGCACATTGGCACAAATTTATAATACCATGAAACTCAACAGGCAACAAATTTGAAGCGATTGCAATTTAGGAAATACAATTACATAAAGGTAAGAAAAATTTATTGGCTATCTTAAAACAATTTGTTAAACGTATTAAACTCTTAACAATTTTCAGACGGGGGCAGGTCAGTAAGGTACGGTATTTTATTAAATTTCTGCACGGGTCACAAGAATGCGCTTCAAGAATTAACTAAAAGTCTATGGTATGAAATGGTATGTCAAATCCTGATTTCAGCATATTTTCAAATAAATAAATTTCAAACAAAATTATCTGCTTTTTATTTTCAATACTTCAGTACTTACTTGTAACCGATAATGTAACTAGTTACTATTCATTTTGCTAATAATGACTTCTGTAATACTTTGAAATTAATGAGTGATTGAATAGCAACAAAGTAATTAGTTCTTGTAACGACATCTAAGTAATGACTTTCTGAAATGCCTACCTGTAATAATATAGAGTAAGTAGTTGCCTCTAATGACATCACCGTGTTAAAATAATGAGTTATTCATCTAATGTGAAAGTAGTATGGAGCCATTATATTAGCTTCTTATTTCATTACATGGCAAGCAAAGTTTTTGCTGGGCTATAAATTCAAATTGTGT
This sequence comes from Protophormia terraenovae, assembly GCA_951394005.1. Lineage (NCBI taxonomy): Eukaryota > Metazoa > Arthropoda > Insecta > Diptera > Calliphoridae > Protophormia > Protophormia terraenovae. The sequence goes on from OX596073.1 coordinate 130,134,040, forward strand.
TTTATTAAGTTATAATTTTATAACTATACATTTTTGAATAATATTTATAATAGCTTAAACACAGTGCCCTTCGCTACCCCATTGCATTGAAATAAAATAAAAGCATCGAAAATTCAAAAACAGACAGACTAACAAACACAGACCCACTTTTTTATAGATAACATTTAACCCGATCTTAAGGTACTCTTTTATAGACCAGATAAAAACGGTAGCGGTTCTATTTAAAAAAAATAAAATGAAATACCAAAAGTGAAAAAAAAAACTTTGAAAGTAATGAAAAAGTACTTCTCTAAAAATTTATTTTATTTATTTTTGCTGGAATATAATAGACATTAAAAAGAAGATGTGGTTGACATAAATTTATCTCAAAATAAAAAATTTCTAAATTTATAACTCCAAAAGAAATAAATTTTGGTTAATCGGGTATTCGACAGAAATTATTCGGATTATTCGTTATTCGAAAATAGACAATTTTAAATTATTCGAACAGTTAATCGACCAAAATTAATCGGATAACCGAATAGCGGTTAATCGATTGGATACCCTATAAGATACTAATTTGATACTCATTTTATTTCTATAGATAGGGTGCCAAAAAAGTACCAAAATACAGTTTTTATCCGTTTTCTTTCTAAAAGAATAAAATTTGAAAAAAAGTACCAGACACCTTTCCGATTATTTTTTTAAATTAATAACAATAACAATTAAATTTTTTTTGTATCTCTATTAGAATTTCCAAAAATCCCATCTTAGTGGATCTATTTGATAGAAGACCAATCTACAGTCCATATTTCACCTTTCTAGCTTTAACCGTTTGGGCTGTGCGATGATGAATCACTAAGTAAGTCAGTCAGTCAATCAGTAACATTACTCCTTTATATATATAGATTAAATACCAAGTAAGGTCTGCGCACGAAAAAATCCGTGCATGCAAATCTGCTTATAGAAACTAAACCAGTGGGCGAATTTTTTTTAACGTGATATTCTTATTAATGACTGTTATATTCAAGTTCTAAATATAAAATAATAAATTAGTTCCTGTTGGTTATTAAGGAAATACCTGATCTTTTCCGGAATTATTCTAATTAAAGGTTTTATTATGTTTCGGTCACTTTTTTGCTCGAATAAGTTCACTTATTTTTAAACTCCGTTTCATTTTATGCTGAGCTTTTAATGTCCTTTAAATTATTTTTTACTAGAGTCCAATATCTTTCAATTGTACGGAGTTTCGGACAATTTGATGGATTAGCCTCTTTCGGTACCAACTCTTACAATTTCTTTGTTACAACTCCATTGTTTTGTTGTTGTAATGAAAAGAAGCGGAAACATGCCAGAAAATAGCGGATACACTGAATTTTATTAGGAAAGAGAGAAGACTTTTACAAAGGCACTCATTCACGTATATTTCTGTGTTAATGCAACCATTTTTTAGGAATGAAGTGCTTCATTCCTGCGTATGCATATGACTTCCTAAATCAAAAACATTCTTGGTAATTTTGATTTCTTTGATACACGAAATTTTTCTGTCATAATCCCTCTAGAATCTGCGACATAGAATTCCTGTCTAGGAAGTTGAAAAAAGTCACCCTATACGAACGTTTCATCGACTACTATACAGAAATAAAATTTCTGAAAAAATTCGTCCGAAGTACTTTCATGTTATTTTTTACCTCCAAATTCTTGCTTGCGTTTCTAATATGATTTTTTTCTTACTTTATACGTCTTCAGGCTAGACTTCCTCTCAAATTTTCTGATAAAGATTCAAAGCAATTAACTATTTGTGACACTTTTCTTCCAGAGATGAGGTGATTTTCTCTAAAAATCCATTCTATTTTGCCTGAGTCTTACAGCCTGAAGATACTATTTGTTTTCCATTACCAGGTTACCATTCAGTGATCATGACTTCTTTGTATAATATTATGACCCAAGAAACTGTATTTTGCTGCACAACATCCTTCCCTGTAATTATTTTATATGACCAATGCAAGATTTCATGAAAAATTTGAATTATGTGTTTAGGTGTTTTTTGTTAAACTTCCATTTTAAGAAAAATCTATTTTGCTATTACCATGAAACTTAGCACATGGCTAGTGAGCATAATGGGAAATACAAACCAGTTAACGGAATTATTAATTTTTCACCACATTAAAAGTTATAAGCCCAAGAGCATGCACGGATTTTTTCGTGCGCAGTCTTTAAATAGTTTGAAACATCATTATGTTTGATTCAAATATGCTTTTTAAACAGTGTTCAATCATATATTGTTTGACATTCTCAAATACAAAGGTGATAAAAATTCAAAAACTTTTGTGAATTAAATTCGATGACTTTTCATACTATTTCTGGAATAACTTGGAAACAATGTAATATTTTTGATTGCAGTTTTTTGCATTATAAATTTAACAAATAGACAAATACAATTCAGTTAACAAATCTAAGAATTTTTTTTTTAAAATCACGTAATAAAACCGTTTTTATTATTAATTAAAAAACTTCAAATACTTTAGTGAATAAACATGTTTTCAATTAGAGATATGGGAAAATTAGAACTTATTAAGCATTATTTTTTACGGTCGCTACTTTTTAAATAATTATTTGCATGACAGCCAAAAAAATCAGTTGATATACTTGCATACATACAAACTTACAAATTTAAAATAAAAAATATCATTGGAGTTCTTATAGTCATGTTTGTTTTTTCGACAGTTCATACCGCTAAAAATTACACTGGTCAACAAAAAAATCCTCCCCCATAGACGAATAGTTGGACTTGATGTATTTTGATGTGCTAAACACGAATCTGCTTTCAGTTTTTTTCCACCAGGTCTGGATTTTTTTATGGGCGTGTCTAATATTTCGCCCATAGTAAGGCTATTACTCTAGTATATTTCCTCATAACTCAAGAACGGTGTGTACGATTGATCAAAGTGATACACCAAAAGATGCGTACTAAAAATATCTTCAAATATCTTCCCCAAACTTAATTTTTTTATGTGTTCAATAGTTTCGGAGTTATTTTGAATTAAGTGTCCGAAAATGATCATTTTCATACAAAATTTTGGATTTTTTTTGTTACTAAAATTTCTTTTAATAAATGAAAACATCTAAAATGTTAAAGTTTATAATCTTTATCTTAAAGCTGGTAATGCTGCGAATACAATAAGGTATGTATCTTCAAAATTGATGCACAAATCTAGATTTTATTTATATTGAGTAGAAATACAGTGGGGCCCAAAAAAATTGTTTTTTTTTTTTATTTTTTCTTGAAACAAAAATAGGTGGACTAGGTAGATTTTGACGAGTTAAACAAGAATATGCATTCACTTTTTTTTCTATCGGGTAGTGATTTTTATAAAATTCGAGAATGGTTTGTCAAACTTAGGATATAACTCCAGAACCCTTTACACGATTTTGATAAGTAATACATCAAAAGATGCATACGAAAACTATCTTCAAGGTATGTCAACAATATTTTTCATACGTTATGGATCAAAATTTTCACCACCTTTTAAAAAAATAAATTTTAAAATTTTCGGTACTAATTACCGAATAACTACGGAAATATTAACTGGACCAAAAATTATATAAATTCAGCTCAAAGACAATTTAGGTCGCTATATATTAAAGTTCAATTTATCTTAATTGGACAAACTGTTCTCGAGTTATACAATTGTGACTGCCTAACAGCGGGTCATAGTAGCAGTGGAAAAATACTTCAGTTATTATTTTTTTATTAACAACCATGTTAATTTGTCCTTATTTTCATCAAAATAAGAGACGAAAAAGATTTACGTCCTACAAGTTATTAAAAAATTTAAAAAAACCCAAATAGGTCAAATAATTGGCCACAGAATTAAATTTCTGTCGTCAAACCGTTTCTAATGTTATTAAACAGTATCAGGAGAATTTGACTATTGATGTGAAACCTAGTTCGGTAAGAAAAAAAGGACCACATGATATTGGGAAGGCCATAAAATTGAAGGCATATTGAAAGGAACTCCAAACACATCTGGTAGAAAATCAGCTCAGTTTTTTCAGTGCTTCGACTATTTGGTGCAGAATTTAAAGCTATTGGGAAAGTTGATAGCATACACTGAACCAAAAAGGTACATAAATACAATTAAAAAGTTCATTGTTACAATGAATTTGTGCACTAATTTTGACCCTATGTACAGGTTCATTGAAACAACGAATTGTCATACATTATAATTATAATTCAATGTACAAGTTAATTGATTAAATTTATTCTTACATTGAATGATTCATTAAATAAAATAAATAATTTCAGTGAACAGTACATTGGTTTCAATGAACTCATATTTTGTCCCAATGAAACTATACATTAAAAATGTATTATAATAATAGGCATGTTCTGTATTTCTGGTTTTTATTTTATTTTATATTAAATGATTAAATTATATGATATTGAGTTAATATAAGCAAAAATTAAATATTAATATAAAAATATTACATTTCACTAAAAAATTTAAATAAACAAAATGCATGTTACAGATGTGATCGTGTAATAGTAATTCCTGTTGTCCTCTATATTGCTCAATGATGGTATGGAATATCCATTTAGATGCCACATTAATATAACTACAGCATTATCCTTAACAAAGAAAGTTTATAAATACAATTTTTAAAATTCGTTCAATTGCTTAAAATATTTGAACTAGTTACCTTTAAATCTTTTTGGTCTATAGAAATTTCCTTATTTTGACGATCACCGGATGTAGCATTAAAGTCTTGATCAGTCTGTAATATATTTTTATTAAGAATTCAATTAAAATATTTCGTATATTTATGTATACTTACGAATCGAATCCTCTTGATTTTGAAATCGCAAAATTTTTTGAAACCCTGGTATTTGAGGCTAATAACACATTCTTCTGCATCTTAGTATTTTTATCTACATAAATATAAATGAAATGTAATATTTACAAACTGTTTAAAATCATAAACATTATTAAACTTACGTGTTATGAAGGTAAGTCTCCAAATTCCTTCTTTTGGGTATTAATTCAATTTGGTGTATTTAATTATGCTATTCTACTTCTCCTTATATTATATTTATGTATTTTAATATTTCAATTTATCTTATTTAGTATTAAATTATTTTCGTTTTTAACATAACACTAATTTTTTTACTTTTTGCTATTGTTTAAAACGCGTCATTTCTTGTTAAAAGATAAAAGAAAACTGAGTTGTATTTGTTTTCATTTATTTTGATATAATTGAATGAAATTTATCATTGGTTCAATGCTTTTGTTCATTGTGTAATGCTTCTTCTTAATTAAATCAATGTATTAGTACATTCAATAAATTAATTCAATGAACTAATACATTAAATCAATTAACTGATTTACCTATTGTAATAAGAAATAAATTTAACGAATGGTTTCAATGTAATGTTCATAACAGCGTTAATAATTTCATTGAATATTTTCATTGAAGCAATGAATTTGTACATTAAGCTAATAAATTTATGGAATAAAATTAATGAATTTGATTTAACGTACTACATTCATTAAAATTACTTTTTTCAGTGTATAAAGTTAAAAAAATCCAAACTGGAATTCTGCCAAAAAAAAATTACAAGCAAAAAACAGGACTCGGAATTTAAAACCAAATTTCATACAAAAATACTCAAGCTGTATAATTGACGAAGAAACGTAGGTGCTGGCAGAATCTTCGCAGCTTGTGTCTCAAAAATTTTTATTGCTAATGCTCGAAGCAATGTTGGAGATAAGTTTAAGACCCAAAAGCAGCAAAAATTTCTTACAAAATTCATGGTATGACAAGCTTTTTGCAGTTGCGGCAAAACAGGAAAGTCATTTGATACATTCGGATCTATAAATACCAAAATATGCATAAAGGAATATTTGCAAAAAAGACTTCTTCTTTTTTTAAGAAAGCACAACGTGTACACATATTTTTGGACCCATTTGGTATCATGTCACTCCGATAAGAAAGCTCTGGAGTGGTACCAAATCAATAACATAGTTTTAGTACCAAGAGAATTCAATTTTCAAAATTGTCCATAGCTTAGACCAGTGGAGAGATATTGAGCTCTTGTGAAAAGTGAATTCAAGAGCACAAAAAAGGTGTCCCAAAATACCGAAGATTTTAACACTGTTCCAAAAAAGTGACTGAAGCAACTATCAAATCTCCAAAGAAAGGGTTTTCAAAAATGGTCCACAATTTTATAATTAGTGGTTAGAACCACTAAAAAATAAAAAATATATATTTCTGTGATCTGTGCTAAATTATCAAATAATTAAAAAAATAATGAAAACTCTAAGATCAACCGTTTCCAAGTTATTGAATATTATGTATGTTAAGAATTTTTCGATCTCACTCCTTATATTCACAATTTATTTCTTAATTTGTATGGTTTACGCACATTATATTGCTCATATTATTAATTCTAAAGGAACAAATCAATTCAGAATAACTTCCTATCTTTATACTTATAAACGTATTCTCCTTATTTTTTGGACCACAGTAAATTTCATACATTCATACATTTCATAATTTTAAATAATTTTGTTAAAATAAAATAAGAACATAAATTTATAGAAATATAAGCACTGCGCATGATGAACTGGAATATATATATTTTTTTTTTTTTTAGGTCGTGTATTGGATAAAATATTTTAGTCCCTATGTAAGAGCTGGGTTTACTTCTTTTATTTTTCAGTAGGCTGTCCTTATAATCGGTATTTTTCTAAAACCACTACTTTTACAAATAATTGTTCACAGTTGTTAGATATTGCAAATGTTTTGTAAGAAAAAACAGCATCGTTCTAAATTTGGTAAAATGTCAGCTATGAATAATAATTAGTAAAAACTGTTTCCATTAAAATGGAGAAGTCAGAAAATATTTTTATAGTAGTTACGTCATTTTGTCTAGTCTGACCATACCTTAAGACAATTAGTTTTGGAGTTGTCAAAAAAAGATTTGATCGGTAAACTATAAAAAGTTATTTTTAGCTATTTTGTGCTATATTTATCCATAAATAAAATTAAAGTGCAAAAACTAAAAATAAGTGCTAGAAATGCACTTTTAATGCTAAAAAATTCATTTTATTTACAAAAAAGCATAAAAAGGTGCTAAAAAGCATCTAGCACCTTTTTTTGCAAAAAAAGTGCAGTACCCGAAAAATAAGTGCTAGAATTGCTCTTTAAGTGCTGTTATGACAACGCTGCATAGTAGTCATGCCATAGCTGTTCATTGTGAATATTTTCAATCAAAATATTTGTTAAAAATAAATTATTTTAATATTTTATTTATATTTTTAGAAATAAATTTCTTTAAAATTATTTTATACTCTTTGTAATATGATTTTCAGTTACTTGAAATTAATTTGAATAAAAATTATTTAAATATTATTCAATTTGTTAACAAGTTAGATAAAATAATATTTCCACAAAAGTATTCGAATATGAATTTATAAAATATAAATCAAGTTCTTAAGTCTTTAACTAATTTTAAAATATATTTTATTTCTTTAGTTTGAATACAATTGTTCTTTATTTTATTTTCCATTTTAAAAATAAAATAATATCTGTTTTAAAATATTCAATTTTTTTTATTCATAGAAAACTTTTGAATATTTTTATTCAACATGAATTTGTTTGAATAGTTTTAAATTTACTTTGAAAAAGAAAAATAAGTAAAATATTTTTCTTTATACTTGAAAATTTGAAAAAATTTTATAATTTTTTGTTATTCAAAACCTTTTGAGGCTGAATATTTTTATTTTTTGGAGTTTTTGTTGAATAAAATAATAAAAATATTTATTTTAAATGTTTCTATTTGAATATAAAGTTTTTGAATAAAAATCAGAAAAATTTGTTGAACTTTTTTTATTTAAATAAAATACTTATGAATATTATTAAACTTTATAATAGTCAAATAAAAAACTTCTGATTATCTTCTTATAAAAATATATTTGTTTTTCTTTTGGTTAAATAAAATATTTTAATTTTTAATTTATTATGTTCAATCAGATACAAATTTATAATAAATTCAATTGGATTAGTATAAATAGAAATCCTCAATATTTTTATTCAAAAGATAATAGATTGATTAACAAATATTTTTTAATTAGAAATAAGAAATAGAAATGAAATAAAAAGTATTTTTATTTTTTATTTCATTCATAAGTTACAGCTATGAGTCATGCCCATAAAAAAAATCAATGCGTGATAGAAAAAAGTAAAAACTGATTCTTATTTAGCACATTGAATTCTATCTAATCCACCTATTTTTTTATTTAAAACGAAAATTTTTTTTTTTTTGCCCACTAGTGTATTTCCACTTAGCTATAGTTATGCATGGGTATCCAAACTTAACTGTGAATTCAATCAAGATTTGTGCATCAATTTTTATGACACGTAAAAAAAAGAAACTTTTTTTCGAAATATCTAAACTATTGAGCAGATAAAAATTTGATAGAAAAGCGATTTAAAGCTAATTTTTTTTTGGTATATCATTTATATAAATCGTGCATACCGTTCTCAAGTAATAGTGAAATATACTCGAGTAATCGGCATATTAGACACGCCCATAAAAAAAATCCCGACCTGATGGAAAAAACTGAAAGCAGATTCGAGTTTAGCATGCGGAATTCTATCTAGTCTATATATTTTTTTTTGAAGGAGCTCGAAAAAATTTTTTTTGTCGACCAGTGTTATCAAACAAAACTAAAAAAATCCTTTAGAATTTCATAAATTGAAATAATTCAATAAAAATAATTCAAAGAAAAGTTCATAACTAAAAAATATGTTAACGTTTGAATTTTTTGTATTTACCCTAGAGCAAAGAGAACCTGTTCAAAACTAGTCACGTGACTGGTTCTCGGGGCTAGTGATCGGTTCCAGTTCCGAAACTTTATATGGGAGGAACCTGTCACTTTTACATGGGGTTGTCATTGGAGGTGGCTAATTTGCACCTTGGGACAGGTCGTAAGGCAGCTCCAAGAGGACATGTTTAGAATCGATTAATATAATAAAAATTTTACTTTTTAAAATCTTTTTTTTTTTTTTTTTTTTTAATTTTATAATTTTTCGTTAATGTTGATGGCGGCACCCCGAATCGAACGCACGTTCTTCTGACGTGATGGAACTTTGGTGATGAGTTAGGTGTCAATTGGTACTCAACTGTTACTGAGGGACCGGTCCATTAGTGCAATTACCACAAATTTCACGCAGGATAATTACATACTGGGTTTTATTGTATAAACTATTTTAAATATTATCTTCATTAACAAAATTTTAACTTTATTTATGGAAAAAAAAATATTTTGTTAAAGTTTTTGATAGTGACGTTTTTTTTGATGATTTTTTTTTAAATTTTTGTGACGATTTTAACGATATTTTTTCTTATTTTTGACGATATTTTTTGAGAAAAAAAAAACTAACACCACTGTATCCAATTCTAAAATGTCTTTAAAATTTAATTTCTTTTAAATACTGGTGCAGAAATGGTCAATGGGTGCAATAAGTTTCCCTTGGCATAAGTAAATCCTGTGCAAATATCATATTTCCAAAAATTTAAAAAAAGGAACATATAAAGAAGAAATTTTGATTGATCGTTTTTTAAATACAAAAAAGCTTTAAATTGTTTGATTAAGTAAATGGTCTTCGCGACCCTCCTAAAATGTTTGTACGGACACCTTGTGAGTCGCGGACCTCATTTGAGAACCGTTGCTTTATAATATGTCTTTATTCAGTCTGCATCATGACTTTACTATTTAATATAGCGTCCTCATCGCCATTGCCCAACGTGGCAAAAAATATATTTATGTGTTTCCTTAATTACTTCTGGAATTAATATAGTATTTATTTCATATATTATTTCCTTAAAATTGTTGTAAATCTGCCATAATTAATCTAATATTAAATTTTGTTTGGCCTTTTTTTTATGGTATTAGTTAAAGCATAGCGATTGACGACAAACATGTTTTCAAAAATTGTGCGACACCTAACATTGCTATGTTGTGTTATGTTCTTTTTTTTATTTGCATTGAACACGAAGGCATTTTTAAATACGAGCAAAGACACACACAGACATCAACTTAAAAATGAAATGTCACACAAGAACGAAGAAAGGCATTGTACGTTTTAACTGTCTTTGCATCAAGTGCGACATGTGTGACACTTGTCGCTCCTTTTTCTTTTATATGGTTTTTCATAGTTTGGCAATACATACTACAATTTTACTTGTGCATTTTTTCTTCGAAAAATTATTGTAAATTAACAAAAATACTTTTACGAAATGTATGGATTTGGAAAATTAAGTTATTAAATGTAATATTAATAAAACATGTAAATATTAAACATTCATTAATTAATAATATTATAAAATGAAGATTCAGTTTAAGTTATACAAATGTATGTAAATTGATAAATTTATGTAATGATTTGTATAAAATTTTATTTCAATGTTATGGAAAATTAGTGGAATATTTCTAAATATAAATTTTGTGTTGGAACAATTTGCAATTAATTGAATATGGAGTAGTAAATTGAACAAGTTTTGACCGCATGTTTACTATTAAATATATGAAATCGATGTGGAGAATCGTATTTTGTGACAGATGAATGAATTTAATGTATTAAATATATTTATTTAAAAAGCAAGAAAACTTAAATCAACATTTTTAGTTTCCTGTTAAGATTTTATAGTAAAAATAAAAAATCATAGATTTCGCAGAAATTTTAAACAAACAAAATACTTTTATGGGAGGTTTACAATGGTGCTAGATCATAAAAAGCAACAAAGAGAAGAAAGTATTAATTTTTTTTTTGGGGATTTTCCTTTTAATAATTTTTTCTTATAGAAAATTTTAAATCTACCTGTATTTATTGAATTTTGTATGAATGAAAAGTAAATTTTGGCATACATCTATGTATGTAGGTACTATAAGAAATAACAGTTACAGGTAATTGACAGGCAATAAAAAGTGCCTTTAAATTAAATATTTCTGTTTTTTTTTTTTTTTCGCAATAAAACAGACAGTAAGAAAACAATATTCGCGGAAAATTAAAAAGTTACACTTGTGAACATATGTATATTCAAATTTAATTTTTATAGTACCTGTAAACAATTATCTATTTTTTATAAAACTACAATGATATTGTAAATTTTTTGGTATTTTGTTTTTTGAACTCAATAAGTTTTAACCGTGTATTTATTTTTAAATTTGTGAAAATGAGTAGTGCTTCTGAAATAAAATCAAAAATTTATAATACTTTATTTAAAACAGAGAAAAGAATCTCCAAAAGTGAAATCTCCAATATATTTTATGAAATTAAAGATGCTAACAATGAAATTTTCAGAAATTATGTATTATGCAGTCGCTGCAATAATATATATAAATTCAACGAGAATGCTACATCTAATCTTTTGAGGCATAATTGCTACAAATATGAACAGTTTGAAATGAAGAAATAAAACGTGTAATGTATAATTTTCTTAATATATGTATATCCTTTCAAATGAAAATTAAAATTTTTTCTGAATAATTTTACAAACTAACTTTGAAATTGGAAATATAAATGGACTCTGTCATGTTCTCAAAAATGACTTATTTCTGTAATAGTTATAATTCTCAATAAAAAGGAATTCATAGTAAAAAAAGTAATTTTATTTTAAGTTTTGTTCTAAAATAGATTGTAAATACAAATAATTGACCCTGCATTTAAAGTAAAAGGAATAAATACATATATATATATAAACAAAAAAATTTGTTTTTCACATATATCTTAATTAATTCATTTATTTACTTATTTATTTATTTATTTATTTATTTATTTATTTATTTATTTATTTATTTATTTATTTATTTATTTATTTATTTATTTATTTATTTATTTATTTATTTATTTATTTATTTATTTATTTAATCAGTTATTCGATTTTAAAAATGTTTTTTTTAATCTCCATCACTCTACTATCATACATATATGTAAGTGATTCTTACAATACATTTGGTGGTAGTTTTTTTACATCTACATTAAAACTCAAATGTTAGCACCATCATACACAACAATTTCCTTCACTATCTGTGTGTAAATAAAGCATATCACAACATTACGACGACATGCGAAGACAGTAAGCATATTTCGATATGACAGAACAGTTCATTAGCCAAAGCAGGGCATAACATAATATTACATTAGCCAATGCATGACACAGCACAACATCAAATTTTTGTGTACGACACTTTTAAGCAAAATGATGTCTTACGCAGTTCTTTAGTATTAGTAAATCAAAAGTTAAAAAAAATATGATTTTTTAAGTAGTGTTAGTTATTTGGGCGTATACTTCATATAATTGATTGATATCACTCATACGCTCACATTGCACAATAAGAACTTTTGCGAATCTATTTACCCACCATCAACCTTTTCAAATTTTACGTTATATGGGAGGTGGACGGTAAAGTGGGCGGACCACGCCCATTTTTGGTTTCCGAGTTTACATCGGTCCTTGAACTATTTGCACAAAGTTTCGTTGACGTTTCACCTTATATGGGAGGTGGGCGGTAAAGTGAGCGGACTGTTGGCTGGAGTGTGTAGTTGAAGCAAGGAGGGCGACATAGTGGGCCAAAGTTGACTAACTCGAGAATGAAAAACATATCGGAACTTGAAACTTTTACTAATATGAACCGAACTAAAACAATTGAACATTTCTAAATTTTACTAAGAAAAAAACATGTTAACTGTACTATATTATCTCTTATGATTTAAAAGATATTTGTTTTCAAAAATTTTATTTGTCAATTTTGGCCCTGACTTTTTTTCGTTTTAAAATAAAAGTTTAAAAATTAAAAAAAAAAAAAACGAGAAAAGTACAGTATTCCGGGAGGACATTTGTATGGGGGCTAGGTGAAATAATGGGCTGATTATAACCAAATTCAATAGGCTTCGTCCCTGTATTGAAAAAACAATATGTACCAAATTTCATCAAAATATCTTCAAAATTGCGACCTGTACTTTGCGCAAAAACTTTACATGGACAGCCAGCCAACCACCTATGGTGGTGTAGGGTATAAAAAATAAAATAAAAATAGGTATCTCAATTTGACAATTAGAAAAAAATTTTCAAGCCATGTTTTTAAAACAGGTCTCAAAAATTGTAATTATAAATTTTTTAACAAAAGTTGAACTGTTTGTGTTAAAAAATTTGATTGTTGATTTCGGTACCATTGCGAGTTAGATTAGATAGTTCAATATGTTTTTACAAGTTTTGTAAAGTATAATGTATCTATTTTATATTTGAAACTTTTGCAATTTTTTAGTTATGACGTTCTTGAACAAAATGTGTGATATATGCTTTACATTATACATTACATTATCTTACATAAATATTTCGGAATGACATACTCAATGTACCCATCATTTTGGATGATGGTTGTAAAAACAAGACTTTTAATTCATTGTTTATAAAAATACATATCGAGTCGTATCTAGTAAATGTTTCAGAATAGTCATTAATTTTAAAATATTTTTTAAAAAGTTTCAATTGAAATTAAAGCTGTGCCTTTTCAAACGTCATCTATACATATTAATAAATGTACATATATACGGCCGTATGCAAAAAAACTTGAAACAGCTTTACAAAGCATTGTTAAGCTAAATTCATTAAAACTGTATGCAAAAACGTTTATTAACTAAAATATAACAAATGTGATATAAATATTTTAAAGTAAGTATGAACTTACATTAAACTTATTACAAGTGGTATTATGATTAAATTCTATTTTTTCTTGGTGTTTTGCAAAAAATACTCGCTTGTTCCCCCCTATTCTAGTCGTCTATATCTTCCTTCTTCTTTAGACCATTATATTTATTCATTATAGGTCCTATTTGTCTATCCCAGACAAATATTTAAAGAAAAAATCTAAAAAATTCACATAACAACACATAAAAAATAATAAAAACGTAAAAATATTTTAGTGATGTACGTTCAATCAAAATAAATAAAATAAACTCGTTATTCGAATACTTTTTTTATCCGTTCCATAAAATTTGCCATATTTTTGCTTTTTAACTTCTATTATTTTTTTTATTTTTTGTATTTCTACTAAATTATAATAAAAATAGAAGCAATATTTGAAAAATTATTAATTTGATGTTTAAACAATAAAAAGCTTTTTTAAAAATTTGAATAACCGAATGTATTAATATTCGGTAGTTTACAACTTTAACTATAAAGAGGGGAAATAATACAAGTGTTGCCGTTAATAACTTTGAAAAAACTTTGTGTTTTAAAACAATGTTTTTGCATACGTTTTATTAACAAACGTTTGTTAGCCTTTAAGTATTGGGTAACAAAAGTGTACTTGAAGGCAAAGTTAATAATATTTTTTGCATACGGCTGATAATGTTTAACTCTTGGGTCCCTTTAATAGCAATCCATCCACTCAAAACCCTTTAAATAAAAAAACACCAATTTATTAATTTTTTTTGTTTAACATTCAATATAAATTTTTTTATTTTCTTTGTTTTTTTTTTAATTTGTTTTAATTCTTTAACTATTACTAAAATACAATACAGCTTTATGTTAAAAAATAATATTCATTTCATCATTTAGATAAAACTAACTAAACTAAAATTATTTTATAAAAACTAAAATTTAAAATAAAAATTACTTAGATAGAAAACAACTTATCGGTAGTTATGATAGTTAGCTAATATGTAGTATAATTATAGAAAAAAGTAATTTTTAATTTGAAGTAAGAGTTATAGAATTTAAAGTATATGATAGTAATTTAAGAATAAGACAAACTTAACGACAATAAAGTTAAAACAATTTAATTACTTTTTTTTTTTTTTTTTTGTTTAACTATAATTAAAATTTAGAATTTTTTATTTTTTGTTTTGTTTTAATTTAAAAAGAATAACTAAATTTTAAAAATATAATTTAAAATTTATTTAGAATTTTATAGAAAAAAAAAAAAAAAAGAGAAAACAAACAGATTAACGCAGTTTATGACTAGTAAATTTCTTAAGTTTTTCTTTTATTATTTTCTTGATAAAATTTGTATCTTTTGAAAAGATTTTTTTATTCAATTATTTTGTAGACACTTATAAAACTGCTTAATAATTTAGTTTTTCTTTGCTTTAACAATTACAACATTTAATAACATCAATGTAAGTTTATTGTTTTTTTTTTTTTTTTTTTCTTTTAGTAAAACATAAAATAATATAATTATTTACATTTTTTGAAATTTTAATAATATTCAATATATAAAAGTAGCTAAGAAAAATACAAATAGAACGAAATGAAACAAAATGTTTGTGCAATTAGGAATTAAATATATAAAACGACTTATTTTTAAACAAATTTTAATTTGGGTAAACAATTTAAAATTTATTTCTTCTTCTTAATTTTTATTATATTATTTTTTAATTTTATTATAATTTTAAATTTATTTTTACAATTTGTTTTCTATATAGAGTTTTGGCCATATTTAAATATTTTTATATGCTTTTAAGGAATGCATAATTTAAATAAATTTCATAAACACCAATTTTATAACTTATTACTAATTAATATTTGAATTTTGTTATTATAATTTATTTTTTGTTATAAATTATAACAAAAAGTATTATTTTAAATAGTACTTTTTTCTAAAAAACAGGTACAAAGCATAAACTAATTTATTTAACAGTTTTTGTAACAAAGAAACTTATTATATAGTAATTAATATTGAATTTTATTAAAATTTCAAAATTTTTTTTTTATTTTTTTAATCTTTCCAAGATTTTTTTTATTTCTACTATGTTTATTGAGTATATATACCCTCTACCTAAAAGATTTTATCCAAATTGGCAATTTATATTAATTATTTTAATCAGTCTTGCTAAGTCCTTATGATAGAACAAGTTTACGGACCCCACACTCTAAAAGAAATTGCTCAAAGAGGATTGTTTGATTTAGCAAAAAATCTTTTTTATAAATAAATAAACAAAAAAAATTTGGCTTTAAATTTTAAATATTTTCAAATTACTTTTTAATGTTTAATAGAATTGGTAGAGGTTATATTTATTAGATTCGGCCCTGCCGAATTTATTAATTTGGTCTTGTTTTATAAACAATTTAAGCAAACTCATATTGTTAAAATACAATTTGTTTAAAGAATTTTTACTACATTCAATTGTATTTATGTATATAATGAAATTTGTTTAAATATTTGCCATATTTTGTAAATAAACTGTTATTATAACGTTTACACTTTAAAATACAAATCTTTAGATTTTTGTTTAATTTTCTTAAAAAATTTTATTAAAAAAATCGGTGGTTTAATTGAAACTCTTTCTTTGTTTTTAAGATTTAATTTAATTGTTTGCGTAAACGTTACGCTATTTTTTAAATTTAAAGTTAATTTCAGTCATTATTTTCTAGAAAATTAAAACAAAATTGTCTAAAAACTTGCACAGATTGTAGAATCGGTCCACGCTCGTCTATTAGCTTAAGCATTTTTTTCTCGTTTTCTCTTTGCCAAGATTTTAATGAAACCAAAGCTCTACAAACAAAATCCCTGAAATCCATTTAATAACAAACTCTATTACATATGGCTGCTTTGTTTAAGTCACTTTTAATAAAACAAACATCGAGCAACAGTGTTTGCAAAACAAGCCAGAGATAGCGGTTTATTTAAATCACAGTGATGCCAACTTTTAATGTAGTCTGTGTAAACACAAATATTGGCAATTTTTCTGAAAAAATTTGCTACCATTTTTTTTTTTTTTCAAAATTCGAAAAAAAAAAAAATTAAGAAAGTATAGCAGTTTTCTTTCGATTTCCGGCATAATAGTTACATTTGCAAAATATGGCAAAACAAATTGTTTTGCAATGGCATTTATGCTTAGTGTTGGATTATTCATTTTTTCATATCTTTTTTTAGCGCTTCATATACATACAAATATATATGTACCTTTTACATTCTAGCTATAAAAAAACCATTATATGATTATTTTCACAGAATTCTGAGGTAGTTGTTCCTTTTTCTTGTTTTTCTTTTAGTTTTTTTTTCTATTATCATTTTTCTGAATTGTATTTGC
Organism: Protophormia terraenovae; assembly: GCA_951394005.1. Taxonomy (NCBI): domain Eukaryota; kingdom Metazoa; phylum Arthropoda; class Insecta; order Diptera; family Calliphoridae; genus Protophormia; species Protophormia terraenovae. Next base: position 130,151,122 of record OX596073.1, read on the forward strand.
TGTTGTTGTATTTGATTTAATTCATGTACATAAAAAAAAAAAAATATTTTAATGCAATTTTCATTTCGTATTTTGAAAAGTTGCCCAGTTGGCAGGCGTACAAACTGTTGGCTCCTTTAAACGAAATGATTTAATTTTGAATTGAAATTCGTATTCAATTAGTTAATTTTTGTTTTATTATTTTCTCAATAGAAAAAATAATTCATAGAACAAGTGTTTCATTCACCAGCCATTCGCCACATTTGTTATGGCTTCAAATTTGGCTTTAGCCACTGCAGCCACAGCATTAGCAGCAGCTGTAGCCACTGAACCATTTAGTACTGTAGGAGATTGTTGTTGCTGTTTACCGGCCGCTACTGCTGCTGCCGCAACGGCTAAAAGGGAAGCTGAGGAGGTGGGCATAAAGTTGACATTAATATTAATGGGATGCACGACGGGCATAGAGGTGAAATTCTTTTCCAATAGATCGACACCATTGAGGAAGGGTATTAACACATTGTAGTCCACATTAAGAGGTACATAGTAGGTGCCTTGACTGTGCAAAGCAAAGATGGGTACAGCAAAGCTGCGTGCCGGCAGTGGAGCGGTGGTACTGGTGGGAGCACTTAAATGGGTTTTATTATGTATAAGCGGTACTGTGGAACTTTCCGTTTTGATGTCACTAAATGGACCAAATGGTTTTTCATCTCTAGTCACCGTATTCAATAGATTGACATTGTTGTTCCTAGATGAGGGTGCCACACGTACATCGGCCTCATCGGTAGTGTTTTCATTGTGGCTACTGGCAGCTTCAGCTAATTTACGTTTCTTGGCTATAATGGGTGCTATCTCTGGCTCAGTGCCATCCTTAGAATGTTCGGAATGGGCATGAGAATTTTCGCTTTGTAACAAAGGCGGGGCAGGACCATGTTCACTGGATGTCTCCTCATCATGTAGTTCATGATTGAAACGTTCTTTTATGTGATTTTTGTACTTGTAATTATTGTTGTGTTCAATATCATGCGATGACTCGGAGTAATTACGTAAACGTCCCTGCAACATGCTGTCCTGATGATGGCCCAAATGAGCATGCGTGTTATTGAGATGATGATGATTGGAGAGAAGAGTATCGCGCGGTGGAGGTGAATGCATATTTGAAGTATCGGTGTGTAAAATGGGCTCTCGGGAAGAATCAAAATCGTGGTTACTCGAATCAGTATGATGATGTAGGGAAGCTGGAGCCGTAGAGGTAATGACAGGAGCTTGATGAGGCTGTTGTTGTGGTGGGAGCGTCGTAGAACTGCCACTTACTACTCCAGGCAAATTATTAGCTGGTGTGGTGGAACTTGTGGGATTATTAGAAGTTACTGCTGCTACAGAAGCCGTAGAAGTTGTATTACTAGTTGTGATATTGTTGCTATTATTATTGTTGTTAGTAGCACTGGGTATACCATGACCATCATTGGCATTACTATCCATTTGATTGGCATTGACATTGCGTTGCAATTGATTTATATGATTGCGGAAACTGAGATCTTTAACATCATTGTGATCATTACTATGCTCAATATCGGAAGTACCCAACATATCGCGTAATTGGCACAAAGGTGGCACTGGATGGAAAGTTTGATGAGGACTACCACTAGAAGCACTAACATTATCGGAGGCATGACAACCACCACGATTACGGAAACAATCATCTAAAATGAAACAAAAAATATAAAAAAATAAGATATTCGTTTTAAAACACTTTAGTTTTCTTTTTTTTCTAACAAACTTACTTTTCATGATCTCATCACAATGCTCCTGCAGACGAGCCAATAAACGATAACAAAATTCTTGCATTTGACTGTCATATAAAAATTTTGCTGCCTCCTTCATACAATCCGTATAGCCCATGCGATATTCATTATCTTTTTGCATACATTCACTTTGTAAATGTTTCAAATGCCTTATGGCCATTTCAATTATTTCTGTTTTTTCAATACGACCACGCCCTTTACGTTGATATTGCGGTGGGATAAGGCGTGATAAATCGGCCAGACAAGAATTCATCCGATCTCTTCTTCTCTTTTCAATAATACGATGTGACAAAGGATCTTGCTAATTATTCGAAATAATGGTGATAGTTAAAAGAAAGAGAGAAAAGAGAAGGAAAAAAAAATAAAAAATTAATTAAAATTCAAAGAAAATATAATCTAAATAATTGTTAGAATTTAAAGTACTATTGATAATGTTTACAGCTAACTACCTTTTACCTCTTAAACTAATTAATTTGTTATAAATAATTTAATGTGTCCAAAGTTAAGTTTATGTAAGAGTCCGTTAAAGGTTTTTTGTAATTTTTTTTTTTTTTTTTTTGTTTAATTGTTGGATTGATGGGAACATTTTAAGAAGGTTTTTGGGAAAAATAAATAATTTTAGGTTTTTTAATAATTATTAAAAAGCTTTTAATTTGTTAAAAACTTGGCATTACCGCCAATTTAATTCAGATGAATTAATTGAAATAAGAACTGCCAGATTATTTTATTAAGTATTGAAGATTTCATTTTATTATTGTCATAATTTTAAGCGAATTAAGCGAATTGTATACAATAATTTTGTGCAAAATATTTTTAACTTTTTGTCAATCATTAAAAATTTAAAAAAAAATTGGTAGCACTAATATTTTTAGCAGGAAGTAGAAATTGGAATAGAAATGTAAACAAGAGCGTGACAAAAGGGAATAATATCTTGAGATGCCAGATTATTTTCTTAAGAAGCTGAGTTTGCACAAAATGTTCGCTTTTCATTTTTTAATAAATTATAAATTTCGTTTTGTTTAACCTAAAAATGAAATCTCTTTCTAGAGTAGTGTTATGTCCGATCCTTTGTTTAAGTCAAGGTAAAAGTCATAATATATTAGTTTTAATAATAAAATTTTTAAATATTCTTATACATATAAATTCTTATTAAAATAAATGCATATACATATGTAATTTATAAGGTGCGATGATGCAGAACATTTGTATAAATTTATGCGTTGTATTTTTCCTTTTCCAAAAGCCAAACGAGAAACGGCAACCAGAATCCAGTGTAGGCTGTTAGATGGGTGTCATAATGCTGTTTGTTGCAGTTGTAGGAGTTGTATAAATATGTATTTACATAATTTTATTTGTGTTTGTTAAAAAAAATCATTTTTACAAAAAATTAAAAAAAAAAAAAAAACCGAAATCCTTAACGTGTGTTAAACTTAAAATATTAAAAAATGTGTGTTTCTTTTTCTTTTTTTATTTTGTTACATATAAAAAATATTTACCCTCGAGGTTTTATTACGTCTTCCGGTGGCATATTCTGCATCATCCTCGCTGTAGGCGGTGGCATTTGTTGAAAAATTTAAACTAGATTCTGTACAATAAGGAAAACTGGATACTGCTGCTTCACTGTTTGTATTAAATGGAGTTTTTGATTTTTTGTAAAATTATTTTTATTTTTTTTTTTGTTTTATTTGGATTTGAAGATAAAGAAGTGGTTTGTTTTTATTTATGGGTTGTTTATGGAAAAAGAGAAATAAAGGAAGAACAAAAATACTTTAGTTTAATTGTTTTTAAACAGTTTATTAAATATTTTTAATAATTAAATTAAATATTAAATTAAAACTAAAATTAAAAAAGTATATATGTATAAAATGTCAGTGTTTAGGGGGGGGAAGGCGCTCCGGAGACACACACATACACACACTGTACAGTTAAAGACAGTATTTGGGCATTATTTGACTCAGCTTAAACACCACAGCACAGGGCCTTATAAGTTAAGCCTCATGTCTCACTACTATATACATATGTTTGTGTACGAGTATAACTGACATCAGAGAGCACCATTAAATGGGTTTTATAACTTTTAGGACCATATACCCCTCACAACATGTGTTAGTGTTAGTATTTTATAACACGGGCAATAATGAAAAAAAAAGAATACGAAAAAGAAATTTACAAAGCATAAAAATATATAATAATTTTAATACACTACACGTGTATGTTAAAACCTCTTAAGAGAACAAATTAGTTACCTTAAACGTCTTATGTCATTATACCCTTAACCACAAGTGACCGTTTTTTTGTATGTCCGTCTTTGTGTCGGTTATTATGGCTTTGATGTAGGTCTACAATAACCTAAATATATAATATTTACATCAAAAACATAGGCAAATTTGTTGAGATTCGGTCGAAAAGAGAGCACTGTAACTTATTTTTTGTGTAAACGTTAAAGGTAAGTAAAACGTTCTCTTAAAGTAAATTTTAAAAATTATATATTATTAAAATAAAATCAAAACATACCCGTGATTTTTTTTTTAAATAAAACTGAAATAATTTTTTTTCTTTTCACTTAAAAACATTTAAATTTTATAAAAGAATATTCAACTAAAGTCTCGTTTTAAGGACCATTTAAAAATAATTAATTTATAAACTAATTTGAACAAAATATAAATATATATTTCCTTATTAAAAATAATAATGATAATAATTTCATTATTATTTTAAATATTTCATGTGTGTGGTAATTATTTATTTCTGACTCAACTCTCCACACGATTCTTTTTAAATAAAAATCGCAAAATAACTTTAAGTATATTTCATTATTAATAAATAAACACGTTTTTAGTCTCACATGAGTTGTCCAAAATTCAAAATAAACACGTTTTATTTTAATTTTTTTTCTTAAAATAATAAAATTCAGTACAATAATATATAACTTGGCATGATTTTTTATTGTTATTGCTAAAATATAAACAACATACTATACAGATATTCATACATATATTCTATAAATAAATAAAAAAAATATATACATACATATTATACACAAATATACACATATTATTTATGTATGGCAACTTGTCTACTGTTTATTTTTAAACTTAATCATACACATCCAAGCTAACTCATATTAAAACCAATAACAACTATGAAATTATAATAAATCATGTGTCAAAAATGTTTAAGAGCAAAAGAGACAGAGAGATCATAAAATAATAAAAATATTTTTACGTATCAATGGAAATTTTTATTTTTTTTAATTAATGATTAAATTTTTGTTTTTAGTAAAAAATTCTTTTCAAAGTAGAATTGTTTTTCTATTATTTTTAATGTAGTGCTGTTAAAATATTTTTATTTTTATGATTTTGTTTTTGAATAAGACACAGTGCAAATGAAATTTAGAGCAACAATTTAAGTGAACTCATTTTGTTGTGGTATGTTTATTTTTTATTTTATTTTTGTGGTTTTTATAATATGACCAATTTTTGTTTGTAAATTTTATATTTTAAAATACTAATTCATTTTACTTAATGTTATTTAGGTATGAGTATAAAAGCAAAAAAAAAAAAAAAGTGATCATTTTGGCACAAGCTACTGATGGTTTTAGTGGCAGGCTAATTTAGACAATTGAAGTAAAAGAGTTGCCACAAAAATTGATTTAAACATAAATGTTCTATTAATTGTTTAATGATAAAAAAGGTTAAAAGTACAAAATAGTTTATTATTTCTATAAAAATAAAATCAATCTAAAATTTCCTGTTAAGAGAAAATGATTAGAAAATTTTCTACAAAAGAGAATATAGTGGAAATTTCTTTCTATGATGAAATGAAAAGGAAGTTTCCTTCGAAGATAAAATAAATCGCAAAATTTTGCGTGAAAAGGAAAATTTATCAAAAATTTCCGATTAATAGAAAATTAATCGCAAATTTCCTACAAAAAGAAAATAAATCTCAAATTTCCTATAAAGAGCAAATTAATCAAACACTTTTTACAAAAAGAAAAATGAATAAAACATTTTCTAGAAATAATTAATTCACCATTTTTTTTAATAATTCATCGTAAATTTTCTATAAATAAGAAATTTATAATTAGATTTTCTAATTTGCCGATAGTTTTCTATAAACAATAAATTTATGTAAACTTATCTATAGACAATAAATTTATCAAAAATTTTATTTAAAAGAAAATTTATAAAAATGTTCTCTAGAAGAAAATGTATCAAAAATTGTTATCTTTAAAAGAAAATTTATCGAAAATTTATTAATTCAAAGTGGAGATTTTTTACAAACATCGTAGATAATTTATCTGGCAACGCTATTAGTGGTGACCAATTTCTATAGTGCCCCACAAAAATAAAACTTAATACATTTTTAGTAGGGTACGATATGGCGCTAACATTATAATTATGATGTTATTTTTGTTGACTACAATCCTAAACAATTTTCTATAACGGATATACAAACATATATAGGGAGACAGACGCTGAACACCAAAAACAATCTCTCACATTAGATTTTTATTTAAACAGAAAATTGCCATTTACTAAATACAGATAATTATCTTGAACATTTTTGACTATGAGAAAAAGCGTGTGCCGTAAACAAACATAAATATTAAAAAAAATAATTAAAGTTAAAAAAAAAAAAACATTAATCACTTACAAAAGCATTTAATTATGATAAAATATTTTGTAAAATTAATTAGTTGTGACCTTATTTTATGTATTGTTACACAAAAAATATGTATATTAATTCGTTACATGTAAACAGAGTCACATGTGACGTATGATTAATGTGTATGAGAGGTTATTATAAGAAACAACTCTGTGTATATGAATATATCATACAGAGTTGTATTTTATGGTATTATCTACATTTCGATTAAATATTAATGAAACGATTTTAGTCAATTTTTATAATTTTTTTTTTAGTTTAATAAAAATAGTTATTATTTAATTTGCCAAAAAGAATTGACATTCATTAAAAATTTATTTAATTTAATTTAATTAATTTTGTACATAATTTTAATACACATTTTGTACTAAGAAATTTATGTATCTATAAGTATAGTACGCATAAATCTAGTATATATTGTATTTTATCGTGTGCACTCCAAAACGTGCTTATTTACTTGTCTCGCCATCATTTTTAATTTATGATTCAATTACAATTTTTTTACCACTTTTGTTTATTTTTATTATTTTTTTAAGTACATAACAGAGAGCTTAATTTATTTACTTTTTTTGTCATTTATATACATGTAATTTTCCTTGAAGTCTATATATGCTGTGTAAATAATGTCAATGACTTAAATTTGTGTATTATAACTATGTTTAACTTATTTCTCTACTATGTATACATTCTCATAAATATTTTTGTTTCAAAATAATTACTACATCGGGTTACTTTGTAATAAATTTTAATTTTATTACGTACTATTTCGTATTATTAGCCTTGAAAAAGTTTAATTATTTTTGAGTTATTTGTTATATTATTTATACATAGTTTTATATAGAGGATTATAGGTGAAATTAATTAAAATTCATTTTTATTTGGATTAAATTACTTTGAGAGAAAAATTTAGGTAAAATTTAAGAGGCTCGAACTCTTGACCTTAATATCAACAACAATGGGTTCAATGATTTGCCAACTATTTGTTTAAAATTATTTGATGTAATTTCGGATAGTGTTGCCAAGAATTTAGGAATTTTGTTAAAAAATGTATATATGTATAAATAAATTGCGATAAAAATGTTTCAAAGTTGTTAAACTTTGAAATTTTTAGTAAATGAAATGCCAAATATTTTAAGGTTTATATGACTTTTGAACACCCGAAATTGAATAAAAAATATTTTATAAAAATTTGTCGGTGCTGTGATATCAAGTTAATTCCAATGCGATATTAATTCACAATTTTTGATTTGAACACATATAGGGTTGAAACTCTATTGACACTGAATGGCATCTTTTTGTACACGGATGTGGTCAATTTTCTTTAGGGTCGTAACAACTTAGATTTTAATATTTAGATCAATTTATGAGAAACGCCATTGAAAATAACGTTTAAAATTAGTACTTCTATTTGTTGTTAGTTTATCTACTTTGGTGTATATATTAGAGAAATATTTAGCATTAATTGTAATAAAATGTAGGCTGAATTGAAGAAATCTTTTTTATCAATATCATCATACAACTTTGTCTTAACGCTGCAATAATACTATTAGTTTTAGTATAAACGAGATAAATTTTTATCTTAATAAATATTTGTCTAGTCTAATACTCCCTTTTGATATTTTATTTTTTCAATAATGTTGTCAGAATAACGGAAAATTAAAATTTAATTAAATGTAATTATATTTTGATTTTTTTCTAGAATCTTTTAAATACAAAATTTTTTTAAAGCTTTTCCATTTGCAGCTGATTTTTAATAATAAAGAAATGGCATCACTTGCAATAAAAAAGTAACTTAAATTTAAATAAAAAGTGGTGCCAAACAAACATTCGATTTCCTTAAAGTAAAACCAAAGCGATATTATTTTTTTGCTTTTTATTTAATAAATTAAAATATATATATAAAGTAAATAAAATATTTTAAAATCTAAAAATTTTATACAATTTAATTACGAACAATGATAAGATATACATAAAATCTTAAATTTTAATATTTAATAACTTATTTGTAACTTAAATTATATTATTACATAAAATGGGATATAATTTAAAACATTTTTTGTTACATATTTCTAAAAATTCTTGTTATATTACAAAAGATTTATTAAATTAAATAAAAAAAAAAAAATTAAAAATAATTATTTTTAAAAATATTTTAAATATTTATTCATATTATAGTTTATAAATTTATATGTATCTTATAAATACATATGAAATTATTTCTTTTTAATTTCCTCTTAAAACCAAACAAAAATAGTGCAACTATTTTGAAATTTTGGCAAACCAAATATTTGTCATCACCAAAAAGGCACACGAAATGACAAAATAAAAAAAAAAGAAAGAAAATCGAAACCAAATGAACAACAATTTGACGGGTGTGGTATTCATGTAGTTATATTTGACTTTTAATGCCACCCATACCTTTCTATAATACCAAATACCCAGCCCCTAAAACAGAAGCTACACCAACCTAAATGAAACACGATTACAATGCATGCAATTTAGTAGACTTTATGCGAATGATCATTAATTAACGTCATACTTGTATATATGCCAATAAACTGCGGTTTTAACTGCTACGTAACTAAATGAATGGATCGAACGGTCGTACGCCCCCTTTTTTGTGTTGTTGTTGTTTTGGATCTTATTCAAATAAAATATCTAATGTAAATCATTTTTTTTTTTTAAATAAGAAATAAATTATTTAATTTTAAACAAGTGTCGAGAAAATCTTTTGTTGTTTCTACATATTTAGTCATGATAATAATGATGTTGAGAATGAGGATTGATCAACCAACATTGCCTGCCTGCCCATACCTGCATCATACACTACATATTATGATGTTTATTTGCCTCTATTTTGAGAGAAGTAACGTAAATTTTCATGAATTAAACGAGTGATAGCTTTTCTTAACGTAAATATATCTTATATTTTATTTGTTTTTATGGGAATTCTATTCGTTGTATGTTCTATTTTAGAAATTTTTGCTTGTTCTTGACGTTGAGGATGAGAGCTGATTTTTTTAAATTGACGTATACATTACGTTTCGTATAGATTTAATTTTAAATGATCATATGTGTTAATTTTTTTTTCTTGTTTATTTTTTTTATTTCTTATTTACGTATGAAAATGAACTTAATCAAACGATTTGATCAGGGGATTAACATTCATAATTTTCATGGTGTTCACGTGATATGTGTGGATTTATGAAAACGTGTTAAATTTTTTATTATAAATAAATATGAAATAAAAAAGGTATTTAACACTTGATATTAAAAAGGGAAGTGTAAATTTTAACACAAAATTTGCTAATTTGTTAAATAATTGTAAAAATGAAATGAAATTTTGAAAAATTATAAAACTTAAATTAATTATTTTATCTATAGAATTTCTAATTTTCTATATATTTAAAAATTTCAATTATTTTAGTTTTCATTTCAGTTTATTATTATTTTTTTAAGTGTATTATATAAATATGTGTATATTATTTGAAATTTGTTAATACACAGTGATCATGAATTTAAATCTATTTTAAATCTTTCTATTTGAGTTTTAAAAATTAATTAAATTATTATCTTTTAGAGAAAACATGTTTATTTTAATTAACATTTATTCAAAGACATTAACTCAATACTATTTTAATTACATTTTTATCTTTTTCTTTTGATATTTTGAGCACGTAACATTGAAATAATGAAAAACTTTGAGCTTAAAGAAATATTTTATAGAGGGGGAAAAATAATAAACGTACATTAACCTAAAATACTTAAAGGCTATTAAATATTAAAATAAATGAATAAAGTTTAAAAAATGTTATAAATAAAATTTAATTGTTTTTAGGTTACTGAATTTACCAACAATAAAATAAAAAATTCCTAATGACCTTGGGTAACTGTAATAATTTATTTAGCAGATATTAATGTAATGAATTTCTTGTTAATTTAATCAAAAACATTTCAATAAACGTGATTTTCTAATTATTTAAGCTATTTGAAATGAACAAAACACATTTAAATATATAACTATATTTAATATGACAACATACAGTGGTGTCGATCGTAATAGAATTCTAACAAAAAAATGATTTTTAAACTGCTGGCAAGATAAGGACATTTATTTTTTCTGAAAGCACAGGTCCTCCTCTACAACCTACATTACAAAACAATATCAACTACATCCGTGTACAAAATGACACCGTTCAGTAACAATAATGTATGTGTCAAAATTGTACACTAAGTGTTAAAATTTACAATGGGAAGACCGAATTGGTATCAACTTAATACCACAGGGTAAAATTTTTTAATAATATTATTTTTATTCGATTGAATGTAGTATCGATATTTTTCCCTCAGTATTTTCTATTAGATCAGGAAATACATATGTACCAACTATTCCCACTGTGCAATACTAACTACACTTAGTTAAGTGTTGAAATTTAACTCAGATATTAAAGTACATATTTTTATTTGATTACACGATTTTCTTGTTATTGTTTGTTTATTACAAATAAACAAATTAAATTATTATTATATTATTAAATTATTATAAAAATGTCAATATAATCTTACATACATAAATAAAATAAACTGCTTAATAATCATTCAAACACGTGATCATTTATTAGATTTACTTAATGTTGTTTTCATTTATTTTGTTTGTCAATTTCTCAATGACTTGTTGATATTGTGAAATTTTTTAAGTATTTAATATGAGCTGTCAAACACATTCACTGTTTATCACATGTATGCCTAATACACTCATACTTACTTATACCGAGGGAACTAACAACTATGAATAATATTGGCTTTGTAATATATTTCACATGAAAATGATAAACATTTTAAATAAAATTTAAAGTTAACACGTCATTAGAATACACGAAAAAAAAACTTATAAAGACTTGGTGTAAAATCAATGAAAAATACTGGGGTTTTTTAAATCACATATTATAGCATATTAAACAAATAAGGAAATATACTTCGTAGTTTTAAAATAAATATGAAGAAATATGATTTTAAATTACAATCTTTACCGAAAATTTCAAAACATTTCTTTTCATAAAAAAAAAAAATAATTATTTCTATTTTTATAAGAATTATTCGAAACCTCTTTTCCATCTAATGTGATATATGTTATATAACCTAAATTGATATCGAAATACGAGTATTTTTATAAGCTTTCCACTGGTATATAACACGTAATACTGTCTGTGCAATATAAACCAAAAAAAATATATAAAATAAAAAACAACACCATTGACATAAAATATTCTATGTGCTTTAAACAAATTTATATTTTTTATTTGTTTGTAAACAAAAATATAAAATATAAAAAAAGGACTCAACTCACTAAAAAATAATAACAATACGAAAATTTTGACAGACTATATTCTGAAAGAAAATAAACTTTAAATTTAGTTACATAAAATTATTAACAATTTTATTTAATCACTAAAATAAATCCTTGTTTAAATTATTTTTTTAGGTGTTTTAATTGTTTACATAATTTCACCTTGATATTTTTGTGGTGTGTTTTCTTTGTTTACATTAAAATTATGGTGGGGTATAGAGTTGCATTTACCTAACACAGAGTTGTTTTTAAAAAGTAACGTCAGCATATTAAAACATTTGTATAAATTATAAAATTCAATGGAATATTTTTAATTTTCAAAATTATTTTAAATGTAAACAAAATTAAACTGGTTTCAAACAGTTTTCGAACAAATAAATTCTATAAATAAAAAAATGTAATAACAAAAAATAATAATTCAGTGTTAATTATTTAAAAGCTCAAACACAGTTAAACAAATATACATACATATTTATACAACAACTAAATATTTACTAGTATTAAGCAACATTTTTTAACAGGTGATAGATAAGAAGGTACACATACGTAGTTTTATTGGAAAAAAATAAGAATTTGTTTATAAATGCCTTGACGTCAATGATTTTGTACAATAAAATTTATTTATCAAAAATACACGTGTTTTTTTTTTTTTCATTTATTTAAGACGAAGAAAAAATAAAGGTGTAGGTATTTTGTTTCCTGTTGAATTATTAATAAAATGAAATTGTTTAAGTATGATTATAATAAAAAATATAATAAGGCATTGAGAACACGTGAATAATCAAGGTATTTTTATAGCATATTTGTTTTATTATTAATCTATAAACAAATTTTGTAAGTAATTCTTAAGTCGAGTAAATTATTTCACATTTTTGGTAATAAATATTAGATTTATTTTTTACTGTTAAATTGTAGGGGATTTTTACGGTATTTCGCATTTATTTGAAATAAAGAGTAATAATTAACTTTGTTTTATTACTTTTACTGGAATTCCCGAAAATATAAGACAATTTAAGGGTCATTGAAATCATTATTTATATTAAATACTGCACAGTGTTTTCAAAACGTTTTCTTTGAAAATAATTCTGTAACATGAAAACCGTTAGACATGTATCTAAATAAAATTTCACAAAGCCAGTTTAAAAAAAATCCAAAATTCATTTGTGATCTTAATTAAAAAATAATAATAATAAAAAATTATATACATAGTATGTGTACATAGTTCTTGTATGTATATGCTAATATGTGTATTTGATCTCTTTTAATTTAAGAGATTTTTAAGCCGGAACAAATTTTATATAATTTTTGCCAAATTTTTTTTATTTTTTAAACTTGGTCCTAGCATAAAGTTTTAGTATTTATTTATTTCTTTATTTTTTATTTATTTATTTATTTGTTTATCTGTTTATTTGTTTATTTGTTTATTTATTTATTTATTTATTTATTTTTTTTTTTATTTATTTTTTATTTATTTATTTATTTGTTTATTTTTATTGGTCAGGACCATAACTTTTTTTAATGTTTCCACATTTTCCCCATATTGGTATTTGGGTATTTTGCTATAAAAAAAGTAGGAGTTTTATTAATTCTGATTTTAGAACATGTTTATCTTTTTAAATTTATTTCAGTATAAATATTAATATTGCTTTTTTTTAACTTAAATGCAAATTTGTTTCTAATCATATAATGAGAAAAATTCAACTAGAAATATTAATATCAAAATATGCATATTTTCTTAAGCTTTCAAAATATATACACTTTCATTTAAAAACATAAAATATACATTTTTTTCATTTTCTCAAAATGTGTCCTTCAAAGGTCTTTCATAAGATATAAAGATTTTATATTATTACTATGAAAAACTATGGAAAAAAAGGGGGAAAATGGGGGGGGGGATATTTATACCAGAACAAACATTTTAAAAATGTTATTTTAGAATAAATTAAACTTTAAATTTGAGGTGGAAACATTGAGAAAAATTTTTTAATTTTAAAAATATTAATTAATTTGAATTTTCTTTTATTACATTTTCATTTTAAAAATTGTTCATAAAATATTTCATATATTTTTTAAATACCATTTAAAACATTGCAAAAATAAAAGTTCAGAATAAAACACTCATAAATTAATTTTGTTAATTTATAAACATTATAATCACAATGCCTTGTAGGTTGACACCTCATTATCTCTAACAGCAAAACAAAAAGTTAATTAACTATAAAAACAACAACAGTAAATGATTTAGTCATATAACAAAAAAAAAAAAAAAAAAAAAAAAAAAAAACAACTAAAGGTTTATAAGTCAAGTGTACTTAAAATAATAAAATATAAGATTTTATTTTTATTATTTTAGCTGAGACTGCATAATTTCCTGTACAAAATACAAAAAACTTTGATGTGTAAAAAAAAAATTATATGTTAGTTGTTATGTATGTGAATAAATTACAAATGAAGAAAATAATAAAAATAAAAAAAAAAAAAAAAACGTGTGCACGTGTCGTAATCGTGAAATTTTAGCACTTGACAACACTATTACAAATGATGGCTTAACAAAAACAACAAACGTAAATAACATATAAATACAAACAAAGCGATTTGTTTTTTTTTTTTCTTAGTACATACAGACAACTATATGTAAATGTAGGTTTGTGAGTAAAAGTATTTATTTGTGTATAACAAAAATGTTATACACAAAAATGTATATAAATGTATGTAGGTATGTATAATAGTAATATATTTAATCTCTTTAATCACTCTCACGTTCTCTTACATTTGAAAGCATTACAAAACAATATGTATATTTTTCTGTTATAAAAGTTTTAATGCAAAATATATAAAATAGTGTGTTTTTTTATATTTAATTAATTTTAAAGAAATATGTACGTTTAAAATTAGCAAAATTTCTAGAGAAAATACAGACGTACATACTTAGTTCACTAAGAGTATGAGCGATTTTAACTTTTTTAACACATACGTGAGAGTGCCTGAATTGTGTACTACATTACGTATACGTGTTAGTTAGTGATTTAGTTTTCTTTTTTGGCATGTGTTTTTTTTGTTTAGTTATTTATTTTATTTTTAAAACTCGTGAGGCCCAACAGGTGCGTAAACATATACACATTTAAATATACACGTGTATGTACGTTACGTTAATATATGTATACATATGTACATACTTATATCAGTATAAGTTAATTTGTTTGCTTTTTTAAAAGCTTTTGTTTGTATTTTTATTAAAGTTTGAAAAAGCAATATTTAAATTTTAAAAAATATTCCATTGCACGTTTGAGTTAATTATACATTTTTTATTTAATATGTGTTTTTCTTAAATCTCTTAATAGCTTTTAAATAAAATGTTTTTGTTTAATCACGTTGTTAAGTGTTATTTATAATTTGATTTAATTAAATAAAATATCTTTTAATTTTTACTTATAATATTTAAACAACCATGTTAAAACGTCATAAAATAAATAAAATAAAAAATACTTATAAATGCTTTTAAAAATAAAGCAAAAAACCTTATTATTTCCAGCAACTCTTATCTGTATTAATAATTTAAAAATACTTCAAAGGAAAAATAAACTAAAAAATAAATAAAAACCCAGGAAAAATTGTATTAGTTCTAAAACTAGTTCCAGAACACATGTAAATAGCCTGTACTTGTTCTACTATGGCGTTAAGACCAATGATTTTTGTTTGAAATTGTCACCTCCAGAACTAGTTCTGTAGAAGCGTTAGCTAGCCAGTACCCATTCTATGGAACGGCTCTAGAACTAGTTCTTTAATTAATGATTTTTGTTCGAAATTGTTACATTCAGAAGTAGTTCTGTAAAACCATTAGAAAACGGCTTCAGAAGTCATTCGAGAACCAGTAATTTGTTCTCAGAATTGATGTAGAAGTCACACAGAATTAGTTCTTAAGCACAAGTTCTCTAAAGCATTCCTTAAAACGATTTTAGAATCACAATAAAATTTTACTCCATTAGTGTCAAAATTGGTTGTGATACCACTAGTTCTGAGGATGTTATTAAATAATCTGAAGTGGTTCTGATTACACCAGTTCTAGAACTAATAATTTTAGAACATGTTCTAAAATTTTTCCTGGGTAATTAAATATACAAATAACATTTAGGAACTCAAAAAATAATTCAAATATATATTAAATCCAAAGATTGAGCCTTTCAATATATACATAATTCCTTAAGTATGTAGGTATACATTTGGGGGATTCACAAAGTGTGATATCATGTCGTATTGTCATAATGTCATAAAATTTTACAAAGGAAAAACAATAACAATATTTTTTATATATTGAAATATTTTACGACATATGACATATGTATGACATTTTTTTACCCCTCCTACAATTTACTTTATTTGATTTTTAATAAAAAAAAAAAACTAATAAGGTCATGTTTACGAAACTGCTTTTAAATAATGTATTTTTTCCATTTTAATTAATAACATTTTTTAAAACTGATCACGTTTTCTACACATTTTTCTTTTACTGTGTGTACAATACAAAACAAAAATAATAAACAATGACAACACCATCAAAAATGTGATAATTTTGAAATTTGTTTTTATATTATTTTTTTTTATTTTTTATTTTACATAGCAGTTATTCTTAGTCTCTCACTCTTATTTTAGTCTCTCACTCTTATTTAGCTCAATATACATAGTAGGGTGGTACAGTTTATTTGAAAATGGAAATTTTTCAAAACTTTGGTCCTTTTGCGACCTAGGTCGTATGAAAAAAAAGACATTTGTCGGATTTTTCATCTTTCTTTCAAAACAAAAATATAAAATTTTATTATCATGTGAAAGGCCTTTGAGAGTAGCAATAAATGGAATAAAAAAATTTTTGGGACAAAAACCGAGTATTTTCGAATTTTTTGAATTTTGAAAAAAAAAAAAAAAACATTTATTTTTGGCAAACTTTACGATTATTGTTTAACATTTTACATACAAATTTTTGAATGGAATTAAATAAATAATAGGGCTACATAGCATTTGTTTTTTTTTTTAGTTTTTCGAAATTCATTCGAATTCTATTTGTTCCATTTCCGAAAAAAGTTTTCAACATTTGCAAAATTAAATGTTTCTATAGAATTTTTATAAATAAGAATAATTAATGTATATATCAAAATACCGGTATTCTTTTAAGCTTTCCAATAGTATATAATACTTCACACTTTCAATTATATAGACTATTTTTAGACAAAATATTTATATTTTGGAAAGCTCATGGAAATACACATATTACAACAAGTTTTCCAAAGGTATATAATACTTTATACATACACAGAAAAAAGTCACCAACCATCAAATATATATGTAAATAATTCATCCAATCAAAAACTTTATTAAATTTGCACCTCTCACCAAAATGATTATATCAATTACTAAAAACTGTAAAAAAATTAAAAACAGAAACATATTTCCAATATGGTAATAATTTTTCTGTGTATATTTGTATAGAAATTTTTATATAAAAAATAATTTTTTTCTTCTTTTACTTGTATATTTCAAATAATATATATATATATATATATATATATATATATATATATATATATATATATATATATATAATAAAATATATTATATATCAAGAGAAAGCTTGTGGAAAATTATGCCTTTATTTCTGTTTGATCTAGAGGCTCATAAAAAGTTTAATTCTTATTATTGCAAGACAGGAATAATACAAATTTTTATGTCTATTCTTTATTTTATTTAGTCATAGTTCACACACAGCTCAGAATCATGTGGCATCATTAATGGTGACATTTTTCCATTATGTGAGAACAACATCTTTGGGAGAGTAGATGTTTACTGAAAGAAGTCCCTCTATATTATTGTTTTGGTATTTGTTATTTTATTGTTTTTTTTTTCTGGACTCTCAGTGAGCGTATAAAAATGAAAGAGAATGTTTACGTGACTGCATTAGTAATGTCAATGGTGGTCAATTTTAATTTTAAATACATTTTATTTCAGAATTTTTATTTATAGCATTGTATTATAAATTATAAGTAAAAATACGCATACAATGATAATCTATTTAAATGGAATATTAAAATTGTAAAAGGGCCAACAAAAAAATGTTTGTGGATTTAGAAAAATGTAATAATTTGCTTTGTTTTTAAGTTAAGGAAACCCTTATTTTATAAAAATTAAATGTATCGACCATTCCAGGAAAGAACGCCCAAAAATATACCAAGTGTCCTCCGATTTTTATAAAATTTTATACGTATAAGGTCTATTCGCGATTTTATTTCGCTTTTTCACTTTTGAAAAAATCAAAAAAATCTCAAAAGTATACAACTTTAAATACAAATATAAATGAGAAGTTTGGAATCTTTACATTACAATAAAAATCTCAAATTTTTGGGACGCACACATGTACTGTGCATAATTTCCCCTTTTCTTCAACTACACTAAGGGAAAAAATTCTATTCAAAATCAACAACGGTTGTGGTCACATTGGTAATTTACGGTAACAGCTTTTTAATACCTTTCGTTAACAATTTAATAGAAAACATATGTAATTTAACAATTTGATACCGAAATGGTTTCAACTTGGTGCCAATTAGGTATCGATTTTCAATAAGAATTGAACACGCAATGTTTAATTTAAACACATACGGTGTAGATTCACTTTTGACACAGAATGGTATCGTTTTCAACGCGTATGTGATTGATATTTCTCTGGGTGTAGTTTAAATTTTTTCTTATAAAAATTACATTTTTCTGGTATTATGAGTATCTTTACGTATTTTGTTAAAAAAAAAATTATTGTGTTATTTTTTAAAAAATCCTGAAAAATAGTAAAACTTTATGTATTAGACTATTTATTGTTTTAAGTTATAATAAACAAATCATATTTAAATACACTTTTGAAAAAATAAAAGTTGCGAATTTATTGCAACTAACAAAAATGCATATAAAAACTGCATTTATATTACACAAACAATATACAATGGCCTTTTAAATACTTTTTAAATTACAGAAATCCATCAATAACTTCAAGAGATATGAATATTTAAAATTGCAAACTTTTTATATTTTGTTAACTTTTATACAATTTTTAAAGAAAATTTCAAAAACAAGAAAAAATTTGAATTTTATATGAAAAATTTGAAACATGTTTTTATAAAAATTGGATTATGCATATAAGATTTTCGCGTCCCAAAAATTTGACACTTTTATTTTAATGTAAAGATTCCAAACTTTTCATTTGTTAAAAAATTTTAATATCATTTTTAATGCATTTTTAAAAAATGTTTTTTTATTTTTAAAATGTTAATCGTAAAGCCGCCATATGCGAAATTTTAAGGCCGTTTAAATCATTAAAATTCACAAAATCTTTCCATAGGTATTGCTATTCAAAGTTACATACTTTTGAAATTTTTTTTGTTTTTGAGAAAATTAAAAAGCGAAATTAAATTGCGAGTTTTTGCAATTTCACAAAACTGAAATTTATAAAAGGCTTAATGGAGTTTTTGATTTGACGAACTATTTTCTCAACTATTGAATTCTTCTGAGTTATCCGTCTATTTTTAAAACAAAAGCAATTAAAAACGTTATTTTGTAAAATTTATTTTATATATTTTATATTTTAATCAAACTTATATATTAATTTTATTTTATAAAGCATTTTAAGACCTTTTAGGTTCCATTAAAACTTACACTATAAAATATTATTATGTACTTCAAGCTGGTATTTTTCCTTTGTTTACACTTTATTTCACCACACTTTTATTTTATTATTTTTTTGCAATTAAATTATGATTTTGTTTTATTTTCTTTTTGTTTATTAATTTATACATTTTTTAATTATTTTTTTACTGTGTTGCTTTACAAACGTGTTGTCTTATTGAACATTTGCCATATAAAATAGCAATATTTTCTAATTATTAATAAAATATATCTTTTTAAAGAATTATTTACTAATTAGTTTTTAGAAAATATTAAACAAATGTAACAAAAAACAAACACACATTTTATTTGAAATAAAAAACGAAAATTAATATTATTAATATTAATTTATTATATTTTTTTAACTTTATTGGTAGATTTTTTTTAATGAACAAACAAATATTTATCATTAAAATTGTTCTTTTTTGAATGCTTATCTATTAAACACAAATTTTTAGTTTTTGCTTTTATCTTTTTATTTGCTGTTTTAAGTAAAATTATTATTTTGTTTTACATTTTAATATTTTTATGCTATTTTTATTATTAAACTTTTACTAAAAGTTCAATTTCCTGTTGTTGTTATTAATTTATTTGCCACCATTTTGTTTTAAATATTGTTGATAACAAGATCCCGAAATCGAAAACAACGAGAGCCAGTTGAATATTTTAATATCACAAAATGATAATTGTAAATATAAAGCACAAAACTAAATAAAGATTATCATTTCTTGTTAAAAACAGCTGGCTCATCGCCCTACAAACCCGAGATCTTAGTTTTGATGAAAGAAAAAATAAATATATTTATATTTTAATAATTAAGTAACAAAAAATATACATAACCTTTTTAATGGTTTTTTTTTCTTAGTTTTTATTATTATTTTGTTTATATCTGTGTCTCTCCCTCTCTGTATTATTAATTATAATTTTTTGATTTATTAAGTTTTGTTTGAATGTTATTAAAATACTTTATTTGTTTACATTTACGATTTACCGTTATTTAATGGTGTTGTTTATTATTTTCTTTTATTTTTCATTAACGCAGTGTTGTATATTTTGGGTAATATTAATTAAACAGTGTTGTATTTATAGCATTTGCAGCACATTTTCTTTTTGTATTATTTTTTATTTTGAATTTTTGATTAATAAATTATTGTTATTTGTATGTATATTTATATTTTTTTTTTTTTTGTTGAGTCGCATGACTTGTTACCATAAATTTCACAGTTTTTTTTTGTATTAATATTTTGTTTTTATTTTTATAAATACTTGTATATAATTTTATATGTATCACCATTGACGTATATAATATCTGATAGATTTATATTTATTTACATATATATTGTATGAGTTTATATAAAAAATAAACGTTTATTGCTTTTTTGATAACAAATGATATCAGTTTTTTTTTTCATATTAATATACTTTATATTTTGTTGTTTATTCTACGTGTCAACAACAGATATACATATAAAAAAATTTTCAATGCGTCATTATTATAAATTATAACAATATGAAATATTTAAAAATTTATCGAAATATTTTTTTAAGATTTAGAAAATACTACTCACAAAATCAATCTTCAAAATCAACAAAATATACTATGTAGTCATCAAAATAAATAAATAAAAATAGATTGAGTCATAATTTTCTACTAAAACAAAAATATTTAAATACAAGTATTTATTAAATTACATTCATAAAATTCATTACTTGTATATTTGTTTTTAATAAAATTAATTGAAATTTCCTGTTAAATAATAATTTTTTAAAATTTTATATTAAATTACTTGCTATTTTTAATATCGTTTATTAGTTTAAAATATTCCTATTGTTCATAAAGCGGCCCATAGACACATACTGCATTAGCTCAAGCAATAAGTATGTATTAGTAAAATTGAGAGAGCTTTTAAATGTGTGCGTCACACCGACAATGCAGTATGAAAAATCAAAATCGTTTTGATTTTAAAATGAACTCATACTGCAGACATTTGTGTCGAAAGAATTTATTTATTTTTTTTTTGTCAATTATGAAAGTTTATATTCTATATTTCAATTTACAAGAAAAAACAAATAAATATTATAAAAATATTCTGTGAAAATTTACAAAATAAAATTTTGATTGATGAATGTGTAGAAAAATCATCAAGCACGGCAGTATCTCTCTGCAGTACGTGTCTATGGGCGCCTTAAGAAAAAAAAAATCAATAACAATAATTAAATGTATTATAACAAATCACGTTTTAATTTTTTCTTGCTTAATAAATCTGTTTACACACTCGTCACACGGCTACTAGAAATTTCTAACAAATAAATTTTAATAAATATATAGACAAACAACTTTTTAACATAAACAAGACAACTAATAAAATTATTGTTGCCATGTCAATAAAAATACTAGAAATTTATAAACAGTGTGTGATAAAAGTTTGTAAACAAATGAGAAATTAAAAACATGATAACTATTTTAAGCAAAAAAAAAAAAAAAAATGGCGAGCTTAATTTGTGTCCTAAGTTTTTTATCATATAAATATATAATTTCGATAATGAAAAATTTAAACTTTTACAAATTTATTTTTTTTCAAATAATTTTTTTAGTGTTTCGACAAGAAAATTTTATAAAAGTGCCTGTAAATTAAAAATTAAAAATGGCGAGCTTAATTTGTGTCCTAAGTTTTTTATTATATAAATATATAATTTCGATAATGAAAAATTTAAACTTTTACAAATTTATTTTTTTTCAAATAATTTTTTTAGTGTTTCGACAAGAAAATTTTATAAAAGTGCCTGTAAATTAAAACCGGAGGCATTTTATTTATTTAAACAATAAAATATTTTTATTATTTTTTTTAAGATTTTCTTTAATAAAGAATAAAGAAATAATGCCACGCCCACAATTACCATATATTGGGATTTTGTTTAAATAAAGGTTTATTTAATATTTATTTTCAAACATTAATTCATTTTTTAATAAACTTTCTTAGAAAAAATCTTATAAACTTGATTTTTAACATAATAAAACCATTAATATTTTCCATTATTCTTTGCCAATTTAACATGACACTTGTTAGCAATCATGTCTGTCTTATAAACGTGAGCAATTTATGCTAAAATATTTAAATTAACTTTAACGATTTGTTAAAATTTTGCTAGAAATTTTGTTACTGGTTTTTGTTCAGCTTTATTGTATATAATTTCTAAAAATAATATGAGCTATGAATTGGAAAAAAAAATCCGAATATTTCAATAATGAAATAAATATAAACAAATCTATGTATATACACTATTATTCAAACCATAAAAATGTCTATTTATTAGCATTTATAAATAAATTTTAAATAAATTGTTAATGGCAGCATAACAAAAAACCAACAGCCAACCAACCAACCCATCAACAAAATAACAAAAACGTGGGCATCATTAAAAAAGAAACACCCAAAAACAAAATCTATTTTTGTCTAATAATACATTATTCATTTCTTTTTGTTTTCGCTAATGTTAAATAATAAAACGCACGATATAATAAACGTGATATTTAAATACAAAACAATACCAAATAGACAGCCATTTTATCAAAAAAATATAACCTTGTTTTTAAATTATCTAAAATAAATTAAAATTTTTCTTAGTAATTATAAAAAAAATATATATATTTATAAATAATGCACTTTTTTGCAACTCTGGGAATAATGCTTACTTTATTTTTCTTGCATATGCCTATAAAAAAGATATGGCTACTCTCTCTCTTTGTAGTTTATCATTAATTACATATTCATCTCTCTTGTTTATGTTCTTAACAATGTAACTGTGTCATTTTATTTTACTATTTAAATTCAAGTAAAATTTTTATTTCAAATTAAATTTTTCTCTTTTTGTTTTTAAATTAATGATATTTTTTTTAATTTTATTTATTGTATCTATATAAAAATATATTTATAGTATTGTATGTTTATTCTTAAAATAAAATTTTTAAGAGGGCTCGCTTTTTGGCTAATGTTTTGATGTTTTATTGTTATTAAGTAGCGGGTTTGATTGGCTGATGTTCACGTGTATTGTGAACACAAAAAACGGTGTCCTTTAAAAGGTCATCTGTGACCCATGTTCAAATTTCACTGATTGTTTATCTTTGAATATCATCTATGTATGTATTTTGTTTGGTATTCATTTTACTATAAAATGTATTTACTATAAAACGTCTTATTTATTTGTAAGATTTTCTAACATTTTATTGGTTTGTTATTGTTATTGAAATAAATAAAATTTCATTTAAATAGAACTGATTAGATCTGTTTATAAAATAAAATTAAAGGAAGAAAATTTTTATTTTTAAGAAAAAAAAAAAAAAAAAAAAAAAAAAATTAATTTAATTTTTTTAAATGGTATTTTGAAAAAAAAAAATAATAAAATGTACCTATAGGTATTTTTTATATGTTCCTTTTCTTTTTTTTAATTTAAAAATGTTTGCACAATTTGTAATTAATAATAATAAAAACCCAGGAAATATATACATAGGTAAATTGTGTGTGGACTTTAATTTGGTTACTAGCATAGATTATAACATAGATATGAAGCTTAAAAAAATCAATTGAAAAAAATTACTCAAAAAGGCACACGTACTACAATTGTTTTTGTTTTCGATGAAAAATTTTTCTAATACATTCATAGACTTAGGTTTTTTTGACAACCAACTTAGGTTTTTGAAAACTGAACTTCATATCTATGTTATAATCTATGGTTACTAGAACTCATTTTTAAATTTGTATTGAAATTTATAAAATAAAATTCAAATAATTTTAAAATTATCCAGTAAACACAAATGTTTGATATCAAACTGAGTGTTTTAAAATAAAGTCTTTTCTTAAATATCAAAAGTTTGAGAATGATTTGAAAACAACTTGAAAATAAAAGCTTTCTCAACAAAAAGGGGAATTGTAATTTTGTCCTATCAACATAATCATTAATTGGAAAATATTTTTTTAAATAAAGTAAATTAATAATCGTATTTATTAATAATTTATGAATAAATTTTTAAATAAATTTGTTTATAATAAATTTGTTTAAATGATTTGATATCTAATTGAGAAAATACCATTTTTCAAATATTTGTTAACTTGTCTTAACATTTATGAATGATTTGATATTTAATGTCAAAGTGAAAAAATATTATTTTTTAAATATTTCTAGTTAAGTTTTGAGAATGACTGAATAACATTTGATATGAAATTGAGAATGTTCAATTTATCTAAATTTTTTTCTCAAAAGATGCTAAATTTTAATTTATCAAATACATTTGAAACAAGTTTGAGAAACATGTTTGATATCAAATATTAAAATCATCATAGTTCAAACGTTTGACATCGTGTTTGCTGGGCATATATAGGAACACGTGATCATAAGCGTGACGCTTGTTGCACATATCTACAAAATATTCCTTAAATGTTTCACCAACAATATGGCAACACTTAATTGACACTTTGCCAGTTTATAAATAAAACTTTCCATTTCCTTTAGCAATTAAGAAATTAAATAAAAATGGCGTAGTAGTATTTTAATTAAATATTTATAAATGTTATTAATATTTTAAGGTTTGCTAAAAATACAATTCTTTAATCCCCCCTATCCCCCTTCATAAAAAGTTGCTAAAAATAATTGTTATAAATTTAATTAAAATCTAATGGTCCTTAAAAACGAGACAATTATGTTGTATATTTGTATTTCTAAATATTAAGGAGCATTTTTCTTTTTTCTTTATTTAAGTATATAATAAAATGTCTGTATTTTATATATGTATGTACTTATGTATGTATTAAAAACGACCTTGAGATTTTAACAAAACAATACGTAAAACGATATTGTATATAAGTAAATAAATAAAAAAGGAAAATAAACTATAACCAAGACGTAAATAATAAAAAAGGAGGTATATATAAGTAAAAATAGAATTCGTTTAGAATTAATAAAAGAAAAACTTACTTCTCATACTTCACCGAGTGTGGAGCATGTCCGTTTGCTTCGCTCCAATACGGTTCCATAATTTCGTTTTTAATTTTCTGGCGCCTGCTAATAAAAGTTTGTTTCTCAATGATGTTGCTGCTTTTACTGCTGTTGCTGGTATAGAATCTGGAATTATCCTGAGATGATGACGTTGAACAGGATGTTGTAGATGTTGAGGTTGTAGCAGGAGTTAAATTTAAACTTTTAGTTGTTAATGAATAGGATGTTGTTGAGGGTATTGGCAGCGTAGGCGCTTTTAAAACAAATTGCTGTTGTGGTGGAATGTTGATTTTTTATAGATAAATCCCGAGTAATTAGCAAATTTATTTTTAATTAAAATTTTTAAAAGTTTTTATGATAAATATATTTCTTTTCTTTTGGTATACATAGGGAACCAAACAAAATATGCAAGACACTCAAACAGGTTGTTGTTTTTTTGTAGAGGTTAAAAATTCAACTGAGTTAAAATAATATTTATGTGTATATGTATGACTCTTTGTTATTGTTGTTTTAAGAAATAGCTCACAGTTTAACCGTCAAACAAATTAGATATAATGAGAGAGGTTTACGGTAATTTTTTATTAATTTTTTGTTGTTGTTGTAAGGTGGGCAATTTTTTACTTTAAATTAAATGCTTTTTTATTATTTTAAATTTATTTTTTTATTTCTTTTTTGTTTTATTTTATAACAAAAAATGTATTTTTTTTTTAATTTCTTTTATAATAATTTTTTGTTATTTTACACGTTTTTTGTTGTAATTTTTACGCGTGTAAACACTGTTAAACACTCACGTATATTGTCTGCATATAACTGTGCATATTAACTTATACACCTGCAAACAATTACTCATTAACATTTACACATACTCTCATTTAAATACAAAAACATTAATTTACACTTTGAGAGAAAATAATTTAATATGTTTTTTTTTCTTGTTGTTTTTGTTAAGCAACTCTCACTGTTTGTTTTGTTGTTGTTATTGTATTCACTAGATATTTCTTTTCCACACACTTTATCGTTATTATAAAATACCAAAGTCCACACGAACGAACAATATTATTGTTGTGTATGTGTGCCGATTTTGTTATTGCTTTTGCCGTTGTTGTTATTGTTGTATTGTATGCTCTTTTTTAGTGATTTGATTTCGAAATAAATTTTTGTGAATTTTTCCTTTGTTACAAAAAGATATTTTTTTTTCTTGCGACGTCTTTTTTTCTTAATGATTTAAAAACGTGAGCATTTAATTTTTTTTTTTTGCTTCAAATCTTTTTTTTATTACTAACTCGCCACACAAAATGTGTTTATTTTATTTATTTGTTATAATAAAAAAACTTGTTTACTTAAGAAATATTTAAACATTTGGAATTTTCCATACGATGTTTTTATTGTTGTTGCGTTTGTTGTTGATTTTCTTTTATTAAACGTAATTTGTTTTAGATTTTTTTTATATTATTTTACAACAGGCACCGCCCGGTTTTTTTTTATTTTGTTAATATTATTAATAAATTAAATTGTGTTTGCATTTTATATAAATTATTTACAAAACACCTGTTTTTTTATAAAAAAACCTTGATATATATTTTTTTTAAATAAAAAAATAACTGAAATGTATTTTTTCCAAAATTAATCTAAAACGTGTTTTTCTGTCAAGTTAACTTTAAACACGTAGGTATAATTTTTCCTTTTTTCACGTTTTTCTTCCTTTTATTATTTTCTTTAATTCACAACCTTTTTTAAACACTTTTTTAATTTCTTTTAAAATTTTAAAAATATATATATTTTTTCTTTTGTAATACCAAATATAATTTTAATTTATTCAATTCTTTTTTATTTCTTATTGTTAATTTGATTTTTTTAATATAAACGTTGTTGCGCTATTTAAAAATAACTTCACCCGTTTGCCACCAGTGACTGAATTGAAATGAATTGTATTTGAGGAAATTTTCTAAAATTAACACGAGACACACATATACCCAACATACTCAAACACACACACAGATACATACATACATTCTCACACAACAATTTTGTAGATACTCTATGAAAAAAAAAAAAAAAAACAGTTGTTGTCGTGCTATCTGGCTTGTTTGGTTGGTTATTTACTTGTGCTGGGTCTTTCTGTTGCTGTTGTTGTTTTTTGTTGCTGCTGCTGATAGCGTTAAGTTGTCAGACGTAGAAATGATGTATAAACCGAACCTAAACCTCATACACTGTCTGATTTGTAACCAACCCACTAGGAATTTGTTGTAAACAAATTGATAAGATTTGTTTACAACATTGAAATTTATATAAAGTAAATTTTTTTTCTAAATAATTTCTAGTTTGTCATTAGATTAAATAATAAAGATAATGAATGCATTTGTTTTGGGTTATCAGTTTTATACGAAAAATATTTATTTTTTAACTATTACATTTTATTTGGGGAATAAAAAATATCATAAATTATTATTGAAGGACTCTCTTAAACTAACTATGTACATTAGGGTAGCCCCGTTTGTATGGAGAAGAAATAAAATATTGATATTGCCAACTCAAATGAAAATTTACTTCATTCTAAGATTCCATTTCTCAAAATTTGAAATTAACATTACGTGAGCTGTCAAAGCAGCAATTTGAAAATTTGGTACCGAAAGAAAGGCCTTAAGGGCGCTAATTTAAAAAATTAAATATTTTAATTTTTTTTTAACATATAAATATTAAAAAAAAAAAAAAACAATAGAACCAAACTAACACAATATAATCCGCTAGCAGTTTATTATATTCAAACTTGTTTTAATTTTATTAGAATATTTCAAAACATAATTTCCTTCCTATAAGCTTTTTAATGATTGTATGTATCACGGTACCTTAGAATGGAGTAAATTTTCATTTGTTTCCCCTCGAATTTTCCTTTACGGACTACCTGAAAAAACAAATTAATTCTTTGATGCCCTTCACCATCTTACCGACAAATAATTAAATATTTCATATTTATAAATCTACATTGTTTCAAACTACGAAAATTTGAATACGAAAAAAAAATAAAAAATAATCGTAGCAAGCTTTGCTTTTAAAAAATAAACAACAACAATTCCATATTTATTTTTGTATGTGTGTATATACAAACTAACAAAACAATACAATACTGTTATTCATTATATTACTGCTGTTGCTAACTAAACTACTTGCCTATACAAAAAACAAAAACGTCACTAATAGTCATTACAATGCTTAATATACATGTTTGTGTGTGTATTTATATTCTTAACAGATTTGTTTTAGTTTTTGACCCATAACTCTGTTGATTATGAACGAATTTGGTTTAAAAATTTTATAAAAATATTTATGACCGATCTATATAAAAACAAAAAATCTATAGCTTAAACAAGGGCTTCAAAAAAAAATTAAAAATGCGTTTTGCCCGATATCTCAGTTATTATGAACCGATTTATTTCATTTTTTAGCAAAAAAAAAAAATCAGAAAAAAATGCCCGAGCCTTCTTTGCAAAAACGAAGTCCCTAGTATATTAACCGGTTTATTAAGCATATTTCCGCAATGTATGAACCGATCTTATCTAAACTATGTATTGAATTATTAAATTTTAGTCAAAATATTAGAAAAATACATCTTGAACACCCAAGTAATTGATGCAGTTTAGTTTCTGATTTATTTTTTAATTTAAAATTATTATGTTCTGACTAAATCTACATAAATAAATCCGTTTTACTGGCAAAAATAATTCGGTTATTTTAATAAAGTGCGATTAATTTTTAATCGCGATTAATAGCATGTCTTTTAATCGTAATCGCAATTATAGAAAATTGCTATTAAATGCAAACCCTAGTTCCACGGGCAGGGTCTCTGAAAGACATTTCACTTCATTCATTCCCAAATATTCTTTCTTAGTCTCATAACGTGGCCGGTACTATAAAGATCTTTTCTAGACATATTGTCGAGGAACTATGGGTTGATTGGCGGATAGGGAACTGGACAGGGAACATGCTATAATGCGGGACCATAAATACCAGTTCAGGTTTAAGTAGTGGAGTAATATTTCCACTCTTGTGGAACCTTGTCATGAATAAAGTTCTTTATCAACTCAACGACAAAGGCAAAAAAAAAGTCGTATATGCTGATTACGTGGTGATCTTCATCAGAGGAAAATTTCGAACTCAAAGCTTTTGTGGGAACGTTATGCTGAATATTGTATGCAGAAGGATAAGCACGACCGTGTTGATCATGGAACTATACTGGATAAAATAGGAAGACCAACTCTGGTACAAGCGACCATAGATGATACCAAAAATTTATTTTGATTGGACTTTTAGTATTGGAAAGTTGACATTTTTAAAATTTTTTTTCTATAAAAAAACATATATAGAACACCTTTTAGTAATAAGTATTTTAACTAGCAGTACCATCAAATATCCCTTGTACTTTTTAATACACGGTGCAACGAAAAGTGACCTTATAGCTTTGTCGCGTGCCTTATGGCTTAACCAGGAAATAGCTATTGCAGGAGCTGCTTAGACGCATGTTAACTACAAAAGCGTAGACTGAGATTTCGAACCTTATAATCTAAACCTAATAACGGCTATTTGAGTCTTGGAACTCTACGTCGAATCTATTATGTAAATCGCCGATGTCTAATCGAGACCAATTTTCCAAAGGTTTGGAATATTTCATTATTTTTGGCAGTCTCTTGTTAACTCCAACTTGTGCAAAACATTGATGATATCACCAATAACACTATGAGACAAATTTTGGGTCATCAAATGCTGGCCACATGATTGCAATGCGAATTGAAAGTATACCATCTGATGACTCCTAAACTTCGAATATTTTGGAGCACTTTTTCATTATGTGTGTGTATTTTAATCAGTAAATTTTAATATATTTGTGGGTTCTTATTGTTTAATAGAGTACAAGGTTTCTCTTAAGGATTTTGTTAAATGCTCCTCTCTTTTTACGCCCACTTTTCATAACAAAATTTTATGCAATGTATGAGTACTCACATTATTTAACCGATTTAACCGATATCTGGGACGCATATATGTCGAGCATCCTCTGTAAGGAAATATTGGATATAATATTAATCAAAACGCCCACTTTTTGTTAATAATTCTTATTTTTAAATTCAAATTAAATTTCTCACATATATCACATATTTTGTGGGGAAAACTATGAGCGAGTTTTTAGCACACTTTAAATAAAATTAAAATTTGCTACATTCTTGGTGATACTGAGATAATTTACATAAAATTTGACATACACAAAGAATAGAAAATATTGTATGTTATAAAATTTAATCTGTGTGGGTGCCACGCCTCTTTTTCGTCCATTGTTATTACATTGTGACATTTTTTTACCACAGTCATCAAAATTTTATGAAATTTAAAATTTACTTACTACGAAGCAAAGGATATACGTACATAGACATAAGTTCAAGTCAAATAAAGTTAACAATATTATGATAAAAATGGGCGTAAAAAGGGAGTATCATTCAGAAAAAATCTTATATAATAATCCTAATAATCTATAGAACAACAACAACATATAATAATAGTTGAATTTAATATTTTAAATGATTTTTATACCTAATTATATTGATAAAGGAGCTCCGAAAAATTCGAACTTCAAGAGGCCGTAAAACCGAAATTCGAACTAACTTTGAAAAGCCCTTTGACGGTTTTTCTATACAACTGGTACACTTTCATTTTGCGTTTGAATTAATAAGGCAATTTCTTCTTCTTGCTCTGTGTAATAGTTGAACCAAATAGATATTTAATAAAATGTTTAAACTTGCATTCAGCTGCTTATGCAACTCCTTCATTTTTAACAAATCCATTCAAATATTTCACCTGATGCCACACAGTGGGGTCAAATGCAAATTTTTTGGTAATAAATCTGTATCTCCTAAACTACTGCTCGGATTAAATTGAAATGTATGGAAGAGTTATAGAGGAGGACCTAAACTTTCAGAAAAATTATCTTGTAGTCACCCTGTGATAACACAAGACAAGCTACAGGGTGTCAAAGTTGACTACCCCAAGTATGTAAATGCTTCAAAAAATCGTAACTTCTACAAATGTAGTCCGATTTTTTTGTGTTAAATAAAAAAATAGGTGGATTAGATGGAATTTAATGTGCTACATAAGAATCAGCTTTTACTTTTTTCTATCATGAATCGAATTTTTTTTATGGGCATGACTACTATGACCCCGCCTTTAGGCAGTCACACTTGTATAACTCGAGAACGGTTTGCCCAATTGAGATAAATTAAACTCCACTATATATGGTGATCTAAATTGTCTGTGAGCTGAGTTTATATAATTTTTTTGTCCAGTTAATATTTCCGTAGTTATTCGGTAAATAGTAGCAAAAAATTATTTTTTATTTATTTTTTTGAAAAAATGGTGAACATTTTGATCCATAACTCTGAAATTCTTGAGCGAATAAAAAATATTGTTGACACACCTTATAGACAATTTTCGTATGCGTTTTTTGGTGTATCATTTATCAAAATCGTGTAAACGGTTCTTGAGTTATAGCCTAAATTGTACAAATCATTCTCGAATTTTATAGTGTGACCGCTGAATAAGGTGATGATATTAGTCATGCACATAAAAAAATCAGTACGTGATAGTAAAAAAGTGAATGCCGTTTCTTGTTTAACTCGTCAAAATCTACCTAGTCCATCTATTTTTGTTTCAAGAAAAAAAAAAAAAAAAGATTTTTTTTGCCCACCACTGTATTTCTACTCAATTGTATGTAACATGGGTATTTTTACTAAACTGTGAATAAAATAACGATTTGTGCATCAATTTTGAAGATACATGCCTTATTTTGTTCACAGCATTACCAGCTTTAAGATAAAGATGATAAACTGAAACATTTTTAATGTTTTCATTTATTAAAAGAAATTTAAGTAACAAAAAAAAAAAAAAAAAAAAAAAAATTTTGCATGAAAATTATTTTTTTTTGGACACTTATTTCAAAATAACTCCGAAATTATTGAGCACATAAAAAAATTATGTTTGTTTGATTTGAAGATATTTTTAGTACGCTTCTTTCTTGAGTTATGAGGAAATATACACTGGACCAAAAAGGTACATAAATACAATGAAAAAGTTCATTGTTACAATGAATTTGTGCACTAATTTTGGCCCTATGTACAGGTTCATTGAAACAATGTATTGCCATACATTAATATTAAAATTCAATGTACATGTTCATTGATTAAATTTATTCTTACATTGAATTAATGAACCCATTCATTAAATAAAATAAATAATTCCAGTGAACTGTACATTCATTTCAATGAACTCATACTTTGTCCCAATGAAACTATACATTAAAAATGTATTATAATAATAGGCTTGTTCTGTATTTTTGTTTTTTATTTTATTTTATTTTATTTTAAATTAAATAATTAAATTATATTATATTGAGTTAATATAAGAAAAAATAAAATATAAATATATAATTATTACATTTCATTAAAAAATGTAAGCAGAGTTTAAAATTACTACTAAAATATTCAAAAAATTGCATCATTTTTCATATTACTTGAAAGCAAATCAAAAAAATATTTCAACAACAAAAATTTTTATTATAAAAATACTAAAAATATACCACAATCAACGAACGCCATATATGTTTTCACTTGTACATTTACATATTTTTATTTTCAAAATATATGTTGAACAAAAATTATACAAAACAAAAAATATGCAACATGACCAGTACGAACTGCGTAAAATATTTCAGCTTGTGCATTTTTTACTGCGAAGTAAATGTGTACGAATAAACGAAGACTTGCGAAGCTGACAAGTTGAATATATGTGTACGAAATATGTGAAAAAATATGTTGAAAAAATATGCAAAAAAATATGTTGGAAAAATATTCTTGTGCGTGGACATCATTAGTAATGTATAAACAGAAATAAAATGAATTAGAATTTAAAACAGAAATAAACAAAAACAAAGAGTTTGTTTTTGGGTATTTCTGTATTGGGTATTGTGACATTGAAATAGAATAACTAAATAAATATGAACAATAATTTATTTATTTATTTATTTCATCTACAGATTTTATCTTACAGATTACTTAAATTAATTATATAACATAAATAAATTTAATTTAAACTTATCTTTATTTACATTAAAATTTAAAAGAGGAGAAATGCTATTACATAATTTTAAACATCTTGTAATTGGTTCATTTATAGCAACGGTTCTCAAATGGGGGTCCGCGACCCACAAGGGGTCCGTAAGGACATTCGTGGGGGGTCGCGAAAAGTTCCTGAAAAATATTCTTGAACCCACAATTTTTTAATGTTATTATATTATTTAGAAGTTTAAATGAAAATTCCAATAAAAGCATGAAACTATTTAAAAATGGAAATACACCATTTTACAAAATATACCCAAATTAAAGGCAAGCGTAAAGTTTTTTCTAAAATGAGTTCTTTTAAGAAATGAGAAACTACTATTGAAGGAACCTTGGATTGAAAATATTATGCTTGATAAAGACAACAATGATCACACGAAGAAAGTAATGCTGTCCAATGACACAGTAAAAAGAAAACTTTACGATATGGCAGGGAACACACTTACTTAAAATGATAAATATGTAGTTCACTTAAATTTGTTGAAACTATAGTTTTTTTCAGATGAAATTCTACTTTTATTTTATAAAAATATATTATGCCAAGAACTTTTTATAAAATTGTTTTGAGTACACAAAATTTTTACTTCATGGATAAGTTTCCCGGCTATATAAAGAAAATTTGCTTAAATATTTAAAAGCATTTTAAATAGTTGAAATAGCTCCCAAATGAAATAACTCCCAGCAAAAAAATTAAATAATTCCCAATATTTTTCCATACAAATTGGATTTTATTTCATTATGAAATAATGGAACTTATTTTATTTTATATCATCGGAAGTTATTTCATAATGAAATAACTCCCAAATGAAATAATTTCCAATGAAATTTAGTTGGAAGTTATTTCATTAATTTTTGCAATTGGGCTTTATTTCAGCTCACGCAACTCCGAAACTAAAACTTAATTATTTTATTTCCTAATTTTAAATTGGGAATTATTTCATTTGTGTGGGGATCTATTTTATTAGGTCTTATTTTATTGGGAGTTATTTCACTAAATGTGGCTCTTATTTTCTTTGTTGTGATAAAATTCTCAATTGTTGGGAATTATTTCATTTATCCCTTTGGAAGTTATTTAATTTTTTTTTTTTGATTTGGGAGTTTCTTCATTTTTGTTGGGACTAATTTCATTGGGAGTTATTTCATGGTACCGGTGAAATATAGCAAAGTTAATCCGCTTGTTGGCTCCGAAGACCTAAAACTATTAAAAATTTTTTCTTCAACATAAATTTTTATGTAAAATATCTCTTTTCACTCCTTTGTCCTCAAAACAGAGATTCGATCTTTTGTGAACGCAGAGATATTATTATATTTATTATACAAAAAAAGTCTCTTAATATTCAAACAAATGTCGCAATTATTAATATTATTTTTTAAAATTACTTCATCTTTACATAACGTTTTTTCGATTTTTAAATTAGTCAAAGTTGTAGTGGGTCGCGCTTCCATTGCAATGTCAAAAGGGGGTCGCGAAGCGAGGTCTTGTGAGAACCCCTGATTTATAGCATAGTTGGTTCTATGAAAAATATCATCAAATATACGGTTTCTTCTCAGGTCTCTTGGTGGATTATATAAATTAACATAATCATTTAAATCAGAACAAGTTACTTGACCAGATAAAATATTATAAACAAACATGATACAACTGTAAGATCTACGGTCATATAATGTTTGTAAACCAAATAACTTTCTCCTAGCATCATAGGAGGGAACATTAGGCCATAATAAAAATTTAAAAATCATTTTTGTAAAAATTTGTTGAATGCGCTCTAATCGATCTGATTCTTTTTTATAAAATGGACACCAAATTATTGAGCAATATTCTAAAATGCTACGGACAAATGAAACATACAATGATTTAAATGTAAATGGGTCACTAAATTCTCTTGAATTTCTCCTTATAAATCCAATCATTGAATAAGCTCTAGAACTGATGTAATCAATATGATGATTAAATGATAACTTTGCATCAAATATAACTCCCAAATCTTTAAATTCAACATCACGCTTAATAACTGTGTCATTTATGGTATAATTAAATATAATATGATCCAAACGACGAGTGAATGAAACTATACAACACTTTGTAACATTAATTTTAATATCATTATCAGAACACCATTGGGACAAACGATTTAAATCGGACTGCAATTTTTGACAGTCAATTATATTTGATATATTTATATGTTTGTTCTTTCCTACACATCTTCAAAAATTATCGCTATTTAACTTAAACCGCTTGCTCGCTGGTTTATACATGGAATTAGAGTAAATAATTAAAATAATAAAAACATAATTTAGTTACATATGTGTAAGTACATATGTATATATTATAATTTAAGTCGGAGTTATTAGTTAAAATAAATCAATTACTATATTGTGAAATTTGTTTTTGCGAGAAATTAATGGACAAATTTTTTCACAGAAAAAAGCCACTATATTAGTAAATAATTAATTCAATAATTTTTTCTTTTAATTTTCAACTCTATGTTATTAAAAAATTAAAAACAGAAATACTATGTTTTCAAAAAAAATAAAAATAAATAAATCATTAAATCAAGTCAAGATGATTGAATGAATTAAAAATTTTATTGAAAAAAGATCTTACTTAAATTGTTTGATTTTATTTTAATTTCAATCTATATCTTCTACATAAGTATAATTTCCATAGCAACTCTTAGACGACATAGAAAATTTTAATTTGGTTTGCTTACGGAGCCATATTTGAAAATTTTTGGCAGTGATCGGAGATAAGCGTATTTATGCGTCATTTTCAAAAATTTGTTTAATCTATCCAGAGATTTGTGAAGCTTCCAGACTTGGTGGAAAATTAAAATTAAGCTCTCTTCTTATTAAGCTATGCCTACTTCAAATCCTAGCTACGGTTGCCAGATTCGAATTGTGATCTAACTTTACAATCTAGAAAAATAAACTTGATTTATAAAACAAAAACTTGACGATCGAAATTCGCCAATAATATTTTACTTTATATATGAATTCTACGATTGCTCTTGAACATTTATTCACAACATTAAACAAATGCTGTAAGCGAATGTGTTTTAGAAGTTTCTAAACAAGCCTAGAGGAACCCGTGATCGATGTATAACATATAGTATTCAGTTTATTCTGTAGATTTTTTAAAATTAAAATGATTCGTATATCTCATATAGATATGATTTCAAGATTGTTTAAAATTCAACCATTATGCAGTGTAATTCTGTGCACATTTAACTTTCAGGGTATAATAAATCAGATGGCATTCTATTATCTAAAATATATATCATATATTTATGTTTCGGAATTATCGCTATAAAAAATCTTCATAACTATAAATTGTTTTCAACTTGACAAATTTCATTTGAACTTATAACTTGAAAAGTTAAGTTTACAAATATCTTGACAATCAAGTTCATTTAAGTCCATCTAGTAACCCTAATCCTAAGGGAGCTGGGTTTTTAATTTTTTATCGGAGGGCGGAAATACGTTGTTAATAATTATACTTACTTAAAAACTCTTCGTCCTTCAAATTCTGGCAAAAGCAAATTTTAAAAGTGCTTACAAGGTGCGGAAATAAGTGGATCGTATCATTTTCGAAGCATTTTTCCATCTCCAGAGCATTTTGAATCTCCCAGAGAACGAAGAAAATTATTCGTGCTAGAAAACTAATAGATATTTTTTTAAGTTTACTAATAGAATAAAAAAAAAAAAATAAAAATATTTATTCACATAAATATTTTTTTAAGAATTTCGGAGGCTTCCGAAAAATGACCCAAAGCAAAACCGTGAATAATATAGAAAAATATATATTTTCATTCTAAATGTGGCTGATTTTGTGCAGAATTAATAATGAAATAATTATCTGAAAGAATTTTATTATTAAATTACAGGTGACCAGAAAGCAAAAAGGCTTCACAAAAGTTATAAGTAACTATTTATAATTAGAACTTTTATATAAACAAATTATTTATAAATTCGTAGTCTAGGATATATGAAACAACAAAAAATCAGCAGTATTTTGTAATGCTACAATTATTTTTAACATTTTGTTATTCTCAACACAATTCGTACTGTAATGTGGTTATTTATTTGCTTCATCTTTGTTTTCCATACTAACATACACATGATGTTGTTGGTAAATTTGTCATCCCAAAGTTTGCATTATAATTTTCCTTTTTCCTTATTTTTTTCCACTCATGTTATAAACCTTAAATCGATCACTTTGATTTTAATTGTATGTTGTTATCCTTTTCAACATAAACAATACATGCAAAAATACATTGGTTAATTTGTATAAAACAATTTTTTCTTACTTAACACTTTATTGAGCTCCTATTTAAATTTTTAAGATTATTATAATCATCGTTATTATATTTCTATGTCATAATACCCAAAAACAAACATCTTTGTTTTTGTTTATTTCTATTTTAAATTCTAATTCATTTTATTTCTGTTTATACATTACTAATGATGTCCACGCACAAGAATATTTTTCCAACATATTTTTTTGCATATTTTTTCAACATATTTTTTTCACATATTTCGTACACATATATTCAACTTGTCAGCTTCGCAAGTCTTCGTTTATTCGTACACTTTTACTTCGCAGTAAAAAATGCACAAGCTGAAATATTTTACGCAGTTCGTACTGGTCATGTTGCATATTTTTTGTTTTGTATAATTTTTGTTCAACAAATATTTTGAAAATAAAAATATGTAAATGTACAAGTGAAAACATATATGGCGCTCGTTGATTGTGGTATATTTTTAGTATGTTTCACATCAAAAAATGTTAATTATGCATTTTTTCAAAATGGGCTGTCGTAGAAAAGAAAAAACTATTTACTAATTTTTAAACTCTGAATGTAAGTAAACAAAATGCATGTTACAGATGTCATCGTGTTTGGTTTTTTAATTTATAATAATATAGTAATTCCTGTTGTCCTCTATATTGTTCAATGTTGGTATGGAATATCCATTTAGATGCCACATTAATATAACAACAGCATTATCCTGAACAAAAAAAGTTTATAAATAAAATTTTTGAAATTCGTTCAATTGCTTAAAATATTTGAAATAGTTACCTTTAAATCTTTTTTATCTATAGAAATTCCCTTATTTTGACGATCATCAGATGTAGCATCCAAATCTTAATCAGTCTGTAAAATATTTTTATTAAGAATTCAATTAAAATATTTCATATATTTATGTATACTTACGAGTAGAATCCTTTTGGTTTTGAAATCACAATATTTTTTGAAACCCTGGTATTTGAGGCTATTAACACATTCTTCTGCGTCTTAGTGGTTTTATCTACATAAATATAAATGAAATGTAATATTTAAAAACTGTTTAAAATCATAAACATTATTAAACTTACGTTTTAGGAAGGCAAGTCTCAAATTCCTGCTTTTGGGTAATTCATTTAATTTGGTGTATTCAATTATGCTGCTCGACTTCTCCTTTGCGAATGAATTATATTTATGTATTTTATTAAATCGATTTATAACTAATTTACTTTTTAATTATTTTAGTTTTTAACACAGCACAGATTTTTTTTATTTTTTTCTTTTGTTTAAAACGCGTCATTTCTTGTTAAGAGATAAAAGAAAACTGAGTTGTATTTGTTTTCGTTTTACTTTATTTCCCGTTAAAAAGCATTTATTTTAATATAATTTAATGAAATATTTCATTGGTTCAATGCTTTTGTTCATTGCGTAATGATTCTTCTTAATTAAATCAATGTAATAGTACATTGAATAAATTAATTCAATGAATTAATACATTAAATCAAATAACTGATTTAGTTATTGTATTAAGAAATAAATTTAATGAATGGTTCCAATGTAATGTTCATAATAGCGTTAATTTTTTCATTGAATTTTAATGAATGTTTTCATTGAAACAATAAATTCGTACATAGAATTAATAAATTCTTGGAAAAAATTAATGAATTTCATTTAATGTACTTCATTCATTGAAAATACTTTTTTCAGTGTGCTAGAGTAATGGCCTTACTATGGGCGAATTATTATTTCCATATGTTCGTATACGTAACACACAACTGTATTGGTGCGTTTTGGTTGTTGTACGAGATAATATTCGTAATAATCGCTTATATTTATTAAATATTGTTTATTTTTGAAAAATTGACAAAAATTGATTTGTAAATCTTTTTAAATGATTTTTACAGGAGTGAAAGAAAGATCGATATAAATTTTATACATTACATAAGAAATAATGGCGAAAATATTATGCTAATATGCTTTTCTATGCAATTAAAAAAGTCGTTTTAAAATTTGACTTTTTTCATAAAATCTCTATTTCTGCATAGGTTTTTGGCAGCGCGGGAAGCAGTTTAGTGTCAAATTCTAAATATTCTAAATGTATTTTTTGATAAAATGTCGTCAATAAATTTAAAAAAGCTCGCGTGACATTTTGTTTATTAATCGATAAAAATGAAACTTTTTTCCAAAAAACATTATTTTCGACCAATGCTAGATGTAGGGTGCAAACTAGGGTGATCGATACGGTTTTCCATCCGGTTTTTAAACCGGTTTTTTCTGTCAATGTGCTGTCGGTTTTTTCAAAATGTTAATTTTTCGAATGTCGAATAGACCGTTTTTTTTAAACACAAAAAACCGGTTTTAAAAATAGCTTTTTATTTCAAAAAACATGTACTAAATACTGATATTTGAATCAAATTTATGAATATTTTTTAGAGTATTATTTCTAATGTTTTAAAAATATAGTTTAAAGTTAAAACGAAATTAAATATTTTAATATTAAATAAATAAATTAGTAATAATTACTTCAATTGTAACACCTGTAATATTTTTACACTTAATTTGAATGTTTTAGTCTTTTTTTTATTCAATATTTTGTTCATTTTTCAAATATTTTGTTTTAAAAAAGTTTCTCCTACAAAATAGTTTCAATAAAATTTATTCTGGCTCTTATCATATTAACCCATGGTTTCTGTTTTGTTTGTTTTGATGATTATTTTCTTAAAATTTTTATATTATATTATTCGTTCGTTCATATGCTTTATAACACCCAAAAATATTGGTTTAAGACCCACCATAATTTGTACCAATCGTCTTTAAGTCGATTTGATGATGTTCGTCCGTCCGTCTGTCTGTTCATAAAAAAATAATTAATTAATTAATTAAAATACAGGTCACAATTTTGAACATGTATTAAATATGAAATTTGGCACACAGGTTTCTTATAGTCTAAGAACGAAGCGTGTTGAAATTGGTTATGATCGTTCCATTATTTAAACTAGCGCCATGCAAATATCCTCCGGGAAAAGGGGTTTAACGATCATAAATCCCTTAAATGTAGTAAGAATTTTTTTTACACATGCAATGTTCCATATAAGTTAAAATCTGTCTTCCGAATTTCATGAAGATCGGTCCATAATTGAACATAGTATTGGCTCACAATTCCACAGGTTTTGAAAAGAAGACACTTCCCCGAATTTGGTGCACATAATTGAGTAGGGTATTGTCGGACTTGACCGACTATTTCTTTTTCGTTCTTATTGGATTAATAGTTATTTCCAAAAATAATTATGTGTAATATATTTTAACTGGAACATCATAATATTTATTGATTTTTCTTTAAGAAATGTAGTCTTTTGGTAGAAATATTAATTTCTGCAAAAAAAAAAAAAACCCGGTTAACCGGTTTTTTCAAAATACCAACTATTCGAACTATTCAAAAACCGGTTTCTCCAAAAAGTCGAATAATCGATCACCCTAGTGCAAACCTAAATAAGTTCAAAATTTCTATATTAGCCCTTTATGAAGCTTTATCTTTTGAAATATATGAAGAAAAAAAATTTTTGTTATCGGAGTTTACTACTATATTTTTGTAAAAAAATAACCATTTTTCATACTAATTTCAGAGTGCTAACTTTGAATATTTCTCACGTCTTGGCGAATTGAGATAATACAAAAATTCGCTCAGCATATTATTTTGCAATATATAAAAAATTACAGATTATTTTTATAAAAATTTTATATATAACTCAGGACTTATTTCCGAAAAACGAAAGAAAGTCGAGGCAAAAAATCAAAAATTCAAAATTCAAGTGTAAATATCTTTTTAACTGTAAGAGATAACTGAGGTGAGTAAGTTTATTTTTTCTTAATCGTGCCAAGCACTTTAGAAAAAATATAAAAATCTTTAAAATCGGACTTCATTTGTAGAACTTACGATTTTTTTAAACTTTTGCATACTCGAGGTAGTCAACTTTGACACTCTGTAGCATATCTTGTGTTATCACAGGGTGACTAAATGATAATTTTTCTGAAAGCTTAGGTCCTCTACAACTCTTCTATAAATTTCAATTTAATCCGAGAAGTAGTTTAGGATATACAGATTTATTACCAAAAAATTTGCGTTTGACCCCACTGTGTGCCATGGAATGCTGTTAAAGGAGTTATGGATTTGATTTTAGTATTAATTTAAGATATGTTCAGACTAGTCAAATATTTGACCAAAATTACGTATTTTCAAATTTTCAAATCAAATATTTTCTAACTTGTCCATTTTAATGGGAAAATATTTTTTACTTATCGGTAATCATAGCTGACATTTTACCGAATCTTGTTTGACGCTGTTTTCTCTTAAAAAACATTTGCCAGATTTTTTGTAGAATTAGTGCTTACGCAAATTTGGTCAAATATTTGACATATATGAACATAGCATTAGTATTGACCTTATTAAAACCCACCAGTTGCAATCTACAAGTTTGCAAAAAATTCCTATTGGGTTTGAAACACACTGAGTTCGTTTAAAATTAGTTCATGTTCGTTAAAAAGAAAATATAAACGTTTAGACGTGTTCGTTTGAACCAAACACTTGTTTATATTGTCAGATTTATACTTTTTTTTTCATATAAATATGTATGTGCCATTGTTTCTGTTTTTATTTTTTACTTTTGTAGATTTTTACAATATTGTGTGCTTTTTGTTATTGCTGCTACTTTTGTTTTTGTTGTTGCTGTTAAGGCTCTCGTACTCTGAGATACAAGTTCGTGTGTGAATAAAATTGTTTGTTATAAAAGAAGCAAAAATCTGAAAAAATTATATGAATATAACAACGTTATAGATACAATGCGAACATAATACATATAATTTACATACATTGGGAATGTTTTTAAAAATATGTATGTATATATGAGGATAGTTTCAAGTGTTTCTTTTTACATAGTTTATTGCACTTTTTACAAATTATCTAGAACTTCTTTTGCTCTCATTGATATATAAATTTTTAGAAAGAGGAATGATATAAGATAAAACTACATTCGCAAATCATGTAACTTTGCTAATGTAGTCTTAATGTATGCTTTTCCACTTCACGGGAGTATAGACATCGTCCTGCAAAAATTTACTTTTCAAGGGCCTTTATTAAAAAAATTCAGGTGTATGTTACCCAATTTATACGAATTTAATCTTATTAATTTTGTTAAAATATTTATAATAAATTATTTTATTTTAGAGATACATTTTCAGATCACCCTCGTTGTATTGGGTTCATATAATCGTGTTGTTATGTCTCACTGAAATAGCAACAGCAACAAATATAATACCCAAATGAAATGAACAAAAAAACTGCTTCTGTCTGGAATTTTGCTAGGCGAAGTTCGAAAAAATAAAAAATAAAATAATAAATAAAATCTATATTAACGAGTGAGTGACTATGAATAAAATAAAAACAATATATTAAACGAATATATGTATGTATAATAAAATAAAAAGAATCTACCAAAACCATGTTTTACTTGAAAGAAAAAAAAAAAAAATAAACAAAACGTTTTTATTATTAAAAAAAAAAAAAAATACAAAAGTATATGGAACTTAAAGAGAAAACGTGTGTGTTTTTTAAATAAATACGTTAAGTATTATTTGCAAATTTATTAACATTTTTACAATATTTCTATGGCGTTTCGTTAAGCAAAATATTATTTATATTTAAGAAAACACAAATTAGTTTATTTTTTTTCAAAAATACCCAATTTCTAGTGCAAATATTATTAAAGTTATTTGTAAATTGATATTTGTAATTAACACCTTTTATCCCCGTCATTTTTTAGTGCATTTATCAATTCATTAACTTTAACATCTCTGTGTTATTTACACACAAACACATATCATACATGTGTATGTTATTTTTCTCATTTTTTCTAAGGCGCTATATATTTTTCTTGTATTTATTTGTTTTCCTCAGTGTATGAAGTCATCCGCGAGACAATTAATTATATTTTTTGTTAGTATTTTTTTTTTATTTTTTTCAAGATATAAGAGTCAATTAAATATTTTTGCGTATTTTTTTTTTTTTTAATTTTTGATGTAGAAATGCTTTTTAAGGAAAGTTTGTTTGTTTGTTATACTTAAGATTGAATTAATACTGATACGAAATTTCGAGAGGTTCTAAAAAAATAAGAAACAAATGATAAAATTTCCTACAGGTTTAAAAACAAAAATATTGTTTAAAAAGTATATAAATTACTTGAAATAAAGTTTATAAAATATTGATATGTTAGTGAAATAATGGTTATATTTTTGATTTAATAAAAATAAAAGTGCAAATTCATAAATTTTCAAGAAATTTTAGTTAAAGAATTATACTTAGAATTCTTAATCACAATTGAATTTTAGATTTATTAATGCACATTGGGCAGACACGAAAATTTTTAAAAATAAACCTGTAATTCTGAGTCGATTGGGTGGGTGTCCGAAGATTTTTTCTGTGCGTTACAAACATTAGCACAACCACCTATGGTGGTGTAGGGTATAAAAAAAAACACAAAAAGTCGTAATTTGTTGCAATTTGCAAAAGAAAATTTTGTTCTTTTTGTTCTAATAAAATCGATCGGAAATACTGGGATATATAAAAACGAGAGAAGAAGATATAGTCGGTCAAGACCGACTATATGATACCCTACACCATTATGTATGAGCATAAAAA
Organism: Protophormia terraenovae; assembly: GCA_951394005.1. Taxonomy (NCBI): domain Eukaryota; kingdom Metazoa; phylum Arthropoda; class Insecta; order Diptera; family Calliphoridae; genus Protophormia; species Protophormia terraenovae. The sequence continues at coordinate 130,195,734 of OX596073.1, forward strand.
TTCGGGAAGTGGATTTACCAAGTGGTAGACCAACACTTTTACTAAATCTAAAATAAATCATGCAAGTACAGAATAATGCGTTAATAATAACATCTTGATGATTTTATGCATTATAGGGCGATTTCCGGAAGTGGGTTTATATGGGAGCTATGGTAAATTATGGACCGATTCTCATAAATTTTGGCAATGTTGTTTTTGTTTATATAAAACTTATTTGTGTCGAATATTAACTTGATACTATCTTTCGTATGGGATTTATGCACGTTAAAGTGATTTTCGGGAGGGGGGTTTATATGAGAGCTATGGTCAATCGTGGACTGATTTTCATTAAATTTGGTACAAAGATTGGTACCTGCACAAAACTTCTTTGGACCAAATTTCATTAAAATATTCTTAATATTAAGACATTTTTAAGTGTGGAAACTCTATTCCGGGGGGACAATTGTATGAGGGATAGTTGAAATAATGGACCGATCATATCCAATTTCAATAGGCTTCGTCCTTGTATCATAAAAGTTCCACCTGCCAAATTTCATTCAATTATCTTCAAAATTGTGTACTTTGTGCACAAAGTTTACATGGACAGCCAGCCGTCCAGCCAGCCATCCAGCCAGCCAGCCAGCCGTCCAGCCAGACGAACGGACGGACAGACATCGTTAGATCGATTTAAAAAGTGATTCTGAGTCGATTGGTATACTTTAAGGTGGGTATTGGATAACTCATTCTATGCGTTACAAAAATCAGCACAAACACATAATACCTCAACCACCTATGGTGGTGTAGGGTATAAAAAGAACATGACCAAGAACTTGCAAAATTGAGGTATTTAAAATTTCAAACGCAAATAACTTGAAAACTATAAGATATAAAAAGAAAATATGTTTGCTATCAAGGACTAAAAGAAAATATAAAAATATTTGAAATCGGACGAGAAACAAAAATTTGGCAAGTGATAAAAATTTTATATATCAAGGGACTTGAGGATTTTGTTAAGTATCCTTTACAAACTCAACATTGTACACTCCTCTGCTACGAATATACCAAATTTCACGCAAATTCCACCAGCCGATCAGAAGTTGCAAATTTATTTCCAAAAATTTTCGATTTTGCCCCACTGTGTAGTGCCTGTTTAAATAACGGCTCTAATGAAACACAACAATGGACCAGTTACAGTTGCAACTAGCCTATTTAATCCAACTAAATAAGTATATTTGTCCATCTCTGATTGTTTGTCCAATTAGAAAAAGAAATGGAAATAATAAATGTAAACAAATTAGTCATAGGTATAATTGAATACATGTTCCGGAAATGCTAATTAGAACTGAAAAAGAGCTGAAAAAGTAATGAATTTAACACTGTGTTGTCATTGGAAGGAAGTACTTAGTGATGAAAAAGAGTTGCAGAAGTTCTTTTTTTAGCCTATGCTTGTCATTGGTAGAATATTATTCTTTTATACTTTTTATTCATTTCTTTTGAAGTACTTCTCTTAAAACTATGTTTATAAAATTTGTTATCAAAAATTCCGCTTTAGCGGAAATTTGTTTTAAAATTTATAAAATTTTAATTTTATTTTATATTTAAAATTATTAACCTTTTTTCCCGCTAAAAATTCATTTATTTTCACTTTTTTGAAAGAAATTATTAAGAACTTCCAAAACAGTTTAAAATATCCACTTTGTTTCACTTTTGAAGTGGTGAAAATGTTCTTTTTTGGAAGCTCTTGGTCGTTTTTTTTGCTGGATCTTTATAAGCATTAGAAAACTTTAAAAAATTAATTAATATGATTGGCTGGTATTCTGTATAACGTAATTTTTGCTTTTTAATTGATGCTTTTTATCCAATTTACAAGAAAATCTTAAAGAGAGTTAGATATAGAGTGTCTAAGAAAAGAGCAACAAACGAAAATAAAGCCGTTATAAGAAATATTAATATTTAAAACGGAAATGTATAGCATAACATTTTCGGCCTCTAAAAATTAATAGAAATTCTTTTTCCGTTGACAAACATTTCTGGGTTATAATTATATTGTTTTATTTTCTTATTTTTGTTGGATTTTTAAGTTTGTTTAATAGCACAAATAACACATTAACTGTTATTTATATTTATGCACGTTCTATTGGCATATGTTTGGTAAATACATACAAACATACATATGTATGTATATACAACCTCAACCAAATTACGAAAACAATATGACTAAAAATATCTACTACAACAATGATAATGGTGTTATTGTTATCATTATTGTTCATAACTAAGTTTTTTACAATTATAATATGAATGTTTATGAGTAGAAATGACAAAAACAATAGCAACAACCACAATATACATACTAATATTGTTTGGTTATGTAGTCTTTGCACAACACACCTATAATACACGTTCTTATATCTATATTTTCTTATTGTTCATATACATACATATTTCGTTTTGTTTTTACCCATGCACAGTGGGGCCAAAAGCAAAATAAATGGTAATAAGTCTGGAACTTTGAAACTACTGAACCGATGAAACTTGGAACATCGATAGAGGAGTTAGGCTTTCAGAATATTTTTGGCTAGAGTCTGTAGCTGTAGCACGGACGCCGCTACAGACTCAAAGAGTTCAACTTCTCTTCCAAAATTGATAATTTTTGACCACTGCTGGATGTAGGGTGAACTTTCAGAACTTTTCAAAATTACACTTACACGTTTTCTTGAGATCACGTCTTTCAGAATATGCCAAAAAATATTAAACTTTTTTAACTAAATTTAAATTTTTGAGACCTGTATTGAAATTTTGACTTTGAAAATTTTTTTATTAGCATAATTTAGAAAATTATAGAGAATTTTAAAAAAATTTTGGAAATTTTATTTATGGGGCAAAATCGCCAAAAACGAGAAATTTATTTTTTGAAGTTACAAACTCCTTCTCTATCGATGTTCCAAGTATCATCTAAATCGGTTCAGTGGTTTCAAGGATCCAGACTTATTACCATTTATTTTGCTTTTGGCCCCACTGTGCCATGTGTAAACTTACTTGTATATTGACAAAATTATACAAAAAAAAAGAGTTAAAAAAAGACTAAAACATTACACAACCAATACCATGCACGCACACAAACACCTATGTAAATATTGTTATATAGATACACATCTGAATATACTAAAGGAAGTGAAAAGTCTTTGGATTTTCATTACTCGAAGGGTAGTAGCTTAATTCCAATTATTCTTGTAGACTATACTGATTGCAACAACTCACTTTATCTGGATCTCATATATCAGCAATAAGAACTAGCCCCTTAACCTGTCAGACGCCAGCTTTCCGCAGAGGGCGGTCTGTCAATTGCTGCATCGCAGATTGCCGTGGACATTCAGCTTACTAAACCAATTGTTATTGCAGATTGCCGTGGACATTCAGCTTACTAAACCAATTGTTATTGTAAGGTTAGATGAGGAAAAATTCTGATTTGTATAAGGTAAATGACCTTACACGAAACTTAAATGGATACGACACCACGAATGCTGATGAAGTGAGTAGCGGCATAGAAAATACGTATTCCATTCTGCTGGTGTGTAATTATGGTCCACAAAGTCTGCAAGTCAAGGCAATTCACGATTGCAAATTTGTTTATGGTCCTTCGAGCCGGATGTCGGCATAAGACACTATTGTAACCAGATCTATAAAAGCGTTTACCACGCTAGGTTCTCTTACGCCTAGCGCTGCTAATTGAATCCAATTGCACCCAGCGCAAGGGGCAAGGCCATGTTTAGCTTTAAACGAAACCTGAATGAATACGACACCACGAGTACTGCTGGTATCTACTTAAAGTCCATAAACTCTGCTTTGGTATTACAAAACAGATACAACAATGCAATTTACGATTGGAAACTTGTTTTTCTAACGTAGCTCTCCATGAACACAGAAAGTCAAAGATTGAATCCTTGGACTATTCCGTATTATCTTCGAACACCCAAGAAGTTGAAAATGAATCCCAAATACGCCTTCCAGAAGAGTTTTTGACTTTAAGCTATCTACTGAGCTGATTGTAATATGTATATGCGAAAAACCTGAGAATACGATAAACATTGCCTTTGAGTCGTCATTAAATGGGCTAAAATTATACTTAGCAAAGACGATGATTCAAACAACCAAAAGAAATGGTTGATCCTGCTGTTGAGATTCTGATGCAATAACGTTCGGAGGAAGGATTATCTCATAATTTAAAGCCAAAGATTAAACGTCCTAAATTACGTATAACCTACTAGACAGTGCCATAATTGATAACAGTATCTGTGAGATTGTCATCTCCCGGGATCCTTGATCTGTCAAAAGATACACGAGGTAGAGTATCATTTTAAGCAGATATCAGAATGTAATTCAATTTTTTGATAAACGAACGTTTCACTTTGACTAAAATAATTTTTCTGGTGTAATAAAAGAAATTTATTACCTAAATCCAAAAAACAGTAATCAATCAAAAAAAATAATTTTTATTTTCATTTGATGATAACTGAATTCATTACCATATTCATATACATATATTCATAGATATATTCAGATGATTCATTTAGATAGAATAGATTTAAAGTACTGCTATTCAAAGGACCTTATAACTAGAGAAAAATCAACCACATATGTGTTGAAAACATTACCATTCAGAGTCAACAGTGAATCTTCTCCGTATTTTCCCATATTCAATACTGTGTGTTCAAATCAGTAACAAAAATGATTACCAATTGGCATCAAGTTGACACCACTTCAGTATTGAATTCTTTCTTTTCTATTTTGTATATATAAAATTTGAAAACAAACGGTTAAAAAAGCTGATACCGTAAATTGTCAATGTGACCACAAACGTCATTGATATTGAATCGATTTTTTTCCTTTAGTGTACATACATTTCCCAAAATACACTTATGCTATGAGTTAAGGCAATTATTTTGGTTGGTGAGAGATCAATTGGAAACATTATAGACCCGGGGTTCCCAAGATAACTCACCTCACGGACCCTTTCAGGAAAATTTTCATTTTCTCGCGGAGCCAATGCAAATGCCAATTAAAAATGTTTTCGGGGTCTTGCAGAAAATATATCGGTAAATACATGAATCCCTATCGTTTTTTAATAATAAAATTCCCAACGACTTCATAACTGGTCGCGCAACATGACGGCGAACTTGGTCATGAGAGTGTCGTGGGTTAATGTCTGATTGTTGGTCTGGGTTTTTTATGTTCAAAGCTCTTTTCATTTTGATTAATTGCATACAGCACAGGTCTCTTGTAATCGTTTCACCATGTTTTAGCAGCGCATAATAGATCCAATTAAATACGAAGCATTACTTGGGTGACATGATTCCGATTTTCCTGTTTTTGGCTTTTGATTATCATGGTAGTTCCCCTTTTCATCGTCCGTAACAATTCAATGCTTTTGGATAAATTCAAGTGCCTTCAAAAGTGAGAAATTGTTGCTTTATCTACTCCCAATTATTATGTAATAATTTCTTGCAAAGCTTTAAATTTTTAATTATCAAACTTTTTTCGCTAATCGAAATCCCCACTTTTAAATCTAAACTACAAGTTGTTTCCACTAAAGCATCAAATTACGTTGGCTTTTCATATTAATCAGGCTTCTATTCCTAAGGAAATACTCACAAATATTAGACAACAAACACAAGAACTTAGTGACTTTATTAGATAATACCTCAATTGGTTCTTTGATCGGCTTCGACCTCTTATTCCACATCTTATTATACCCTATTTTAGACCACTTCGCTTACCCATTTGGGAAACCGTGTTATAGACTACCCGAGAAATTTCAGATAAGGAGAGAATATTACAAGCAAAATGTTCATTTCATTTGTGTCAACATTTCCTCCAGATATATTATTGGCATCTAAGACCAGACTTTTTGGTAAATAATTCAGTGTTGTATTTATTTATCCACTAAAAGTATTGAAAATACGTTCCTGTCCTATAAAATGGCACTAAAAAGCTCAGTTAACATTAACGTTTCTTTTTCGGTTCCGTACAGCCTTAATCCCCAAATAATTCAAATTCTTTAGTAAAGAATTTTTTCAGTTAAGATTGACCTCACATTTTGTTTTGGCTGTTGTAAACTGAAATAGATTAATGCAAAATTATAGTAGGAAATTAAAGAACTTCCCAAGTTTAGGTTCGAACTTCTTTTACGAATGAATGTGCTTTTGATTCGTTGGGCTCCAAACTTGGACTATTATTTCTATTTTATCTGGCAGAATCGAAGGCGCGTATAAATTTATGGATTCGACTCATCGTAATTCTCTTATCCTCTACGAATTGCTAAACTTCCATTCTTTAAACTCAGTTTTAGGTTAGAGAACTTAGAGCTTTAACAACTGGTTTATTCTTGCATCTTTATTAACTCATGACATTTAAACGTCTTTAAAAATCGCTTTGAATCATATTTATGTCGATAAAATTTACAACACAATGAGAAAAACGCTTTTTAATATATGTATTTCGGATATTCTTAGTGTGACATTTTGCATAATTTCAAAGTTTTTATAAATATCTTATATGGAAGAACTAATTTGTTTTTGGTGTTTGAACTTATCAAACTTTATTTTACTATTAGCTTCCATAAAACCGATTTTAAATGGAATCGACATATTTTTTTTTTTTTTAGATGACAGATAGCTGATCTGTGTCTATTAAATGGGGGCAATATAAAATCCAAAGACCATCATTGCATTTGTTAGAACCTCGAAGAAGGTAGGTAGAAAATAGTAGCGTTTTCAGTTACCGCTCACTCAGAGACCAGTCGGTCCATTGTGAGTCCCTTTAGTGTGCCCAAAAGATGCTATAAAAAATAGAAAGTGAAATAAAGAGCGAAAGAGAAATCTATTACATAAATGTAATAGAATGTGGAATCAAAATCAAGAGCCAACTTATCCCCATTACGACCTTATCGATTACTAAGTCCTTTGCCCGTAACCTCCTACAGCTCGGGCATGATTCCCAAACCACCTCAAGCTTCTGCGCTGAAACCCTAATCAATGACAGCGTAAATGCTTTAATGTCTTTATACCCTTTACGTCCTACAGAAATCGAACGTGTCAATATACCACTTATCATATTCCCTATTAAGGAGTTACCAGTAGTCAAGCCCACAATGTCGAATCTGCCAGTTTTAGACTATGCTATAACGCTCTAGATACTCCGCAGTCTGTTCTATTTTTCCAGTCATAATACGTTCTGTCTAATGTCCACACCCTAATGGCCCTGAAGTAAGACCCTATTGGAATCCTAACCGATACCTCCACAAAAGACCTATTTAGCTCATAGCACTGCGAACTAGCTCATCGGCTATGAGCTTACACTCAAGCACTAGCTTGGATCTGACATAGCGACCTGTCATTGCCAAAAGTGCCGCCTAACTATTCACATACATAGTTACCTTAGAATACATTCAACGATATCTACTAATAATTCTAGGGCTTTGAAAATGCAAAGAAGAAACTTCTGATCATTTACAGAATGTCTAAACATCTGACCTATCCCAAATGAAAGATTTGGTAGCAGCCTACTTCCAAAACTTTAATATATTTTATAATAAACGATCTTCTTTATAGTGTAAATACGTTAAGATTTACTGAAAATTAATACCAAAGACTTTTAAAACCCTGTTAGTAAACACATAATATAACAACAGTTCAAGTATACATACATACATACACACATACATACTACTATATACATACTTTATCGTATGTTGCTTGAAAAAAAAAAAACATGAAAAGAAGTGAGTAACAAAAAAAAAGTAACAAACACGTGTGGGTACGTGACAAATGTTTCAAACTTGTTGTTGCTGTTGGCAGTTGTTCGTTCGTACACAACCCCACTTAAAAAGCACGTTTCATTTCTGGTTGCCTTGCCCCACTTCAAATAAAGTTTTTTTTGTTTTACTTGCTTATTTTGTTTTGAATTTTTTTTTTAAGAATACTAACACAAGCATGAACATCGTAGATATTGTTAGAAAAACAAAATGACTAACTTCATAAACGGTCGTGTCACATGTCAATAGTATACACATAAAAAAAGTCTCATGCATAAAATTATGGATACAGACATTAGGAGGCCGATAGGAAAAAATATATGATTATATTTAAATGTAGAATTTCTAAGTAATTTCTAATATGTAATGGGTTTGATAAAAATAAAACTTAAATTAGTTAAATATTTTGTTTAAATAATAAATAACAAAGAAAAAATTACCTCTATAATTCCAATGCAAAATGAAAGCTTACCAGTTGCATAGTAAAACCCCCAAAAGGGGTTTTCAAAGTTTCAATATTGTATATCCGAATTGACTGAGATATTCCGTGCCATAGAATATATTTTTCATTTTGATACTTATCAAGTACGAATTTATCATAATTTTTCTTTGTCATCATCAGGGAAACCACAATATGCAATTGCATGTTTTTTCCTGGACATTGAATGAAACCATCGATTAAATATTTATCCTTTCAGAACAAATAAATCATTTTGGCATCGATTTGTTAGTGTATATTTTTGCATATTTTGCTCTTAACGGCATATTATAGCATTTGGTAATTTTTAGAGCATATTTATAGCATATCTTGTTATTTTGAGGTCAAATTTAACCCTTTTAGAGCATATTTTGATATTTTAAGGATAATTTTTATATACCTCGTGAAATGTTTTTCAAAAAAAAAAAAAAAAAATAACTTTAATGTATACTATTTTATCGTTGAGAAGCTTGTCTTGTAGAAACAAGTTTGAATATTATGATTGAAGTTTATGTTGTAAAAACAATATTTTTTTGTCGTAAGTGAAAAACAAAACTTTACCCATTTTAATATGTATGAAAAATGTCACTTACGATAAAATTACTTTCGCTATAAATCTGAAATGACACTTGATACGTCGATGAAATTTTGACAAATGATCTAAATGATTCTGAATTATAGATTTTCATCAAGAATACGAATTTCGAAAATGTTGTCCGTTACGATATTTTGGCGGTCAGTGACCGATATGATAATTTTGATAATTTCTGAACTAATAATAGTATCTAGAATTAGATGAGTAAGAAAATAGAAGATCAATAACGTTTTTCTGAGATACAGTAAAAAAATGGGGAATCAAATTTCGACGCAGTTGATAAACCCTTTGTTTTAATGAAAAATATAATTTTGTTAAAAAATATACAAAATTTTTGTTTTTAAAGTGCATATTTTCGCGTTTTTTAGAGCATATTTTTCGTTTTTTACTGCATATTTAATGCGCATAAAATCCATTTTTTTTAGAGCATATTGTGGTTTCCCTGGTCATCATTTATTTTGCCATCCCCTTGTTGTATCCCTAATAAATTTGGTTTGGGAATAAATAACGTGATTTTTTTTCCGTGTGTATTTGTTGATGACTATGATGTAAATAGTTCCCAAACGATGTGCATTGATAAAAAAGCTGAATGCTGACAAAATATTGGCAGTTTTCTTCTTATATATTTTTAGTTTCTTACCAGTTATTGAAAAATCTTAAGCCTGGTATATTTTGACCACAATTTATTTTCCAGAGTTTAAAACTTTCGTTATTTTAAGAATGTTCGAATAAAATATAAATACAGTTTTAGTGGAAGAAATTTTGTTTCTTCAGAGAGATTTTTAGATGCATTCATATTTTTTCAATATTTTATTTACAACAAGATAATAAGTAGGTATAAATTTATTCAAAAAGAAATCATTTATATTTTCTCATAACGAGCTCAAAACCACTTGGTAGTGAATTTGTGATGAATTTTAAAACTTTTTTTCAATAAATATTTTCTCAATATTCAGCTGATCAAAAAGACGTAACGATAATTCGAATTTATTTATCTTTTGACTATTAATTTATTTTTGGGATTAAGAATTGTTTGAAAAACTTTTGATATCAAATTGAAAAAATATCGCATTTTTTTATCAATCCCAATTTTAATTCAAACTTGAAACTTAACTTGGAATTTTTTGAAAATATTTCGAGAATAACGTAAATATTATTCATATTAATGTTATAAAACCAATTGCGTGTTTGTTTGTGACGCAATCACGCCTAAACCGCTGAACCGGTTTTAACGAAATTTTAAATATATGTATATGAGCCTTAGGCTGGAAGAAACTATAGGATATAAATAAAAATTAAATTGATGAAAATAGCGAAAATATTGCAGTTTTTTGGCACTTCAAACTTTAATTAATTTTTTTGAAAAGAGGCATTACTGGAAAAATTGATATTTGAAAATGAAGGGACAAAGCTGTTTTTTACGTTTTCTAATTTTTTTTATTAACCCCTTAGATCCCATGCAACGCAGGGTGTTGGTTTGAAAATTTGAAGTTCAATATGTTTTATTGTATTTAATCTAGTATACTATGTGTTGTAAATTATTTTATACTTTGTTTTATAAACTTTTTTACTTTTCAAATAAACCTCAACACATTAGGTTATGGGCCCAGAAGCTCGTTGATAAAATTGTCAAAAAAAAAAAAAAAAAAAAAAAAGAAAAAAAAAATTATAAAATAAAATTATTAACAAATTCTTTTTGAACAATTATTGTGAAAATGTCTTTTTCTGGTTTGCCACAAATTGAACGGTTAAAAGGCCGTGATAATTGGGAGCAATGGAAATTTGCTGTGAAGGCTTATCTAGAAATGGAAGGATTATGGGATGCTGTACTAGGAACAGAGCAAGATATCAAGAAAATTGTTATGGCTCGTTCAAAGCTTGTTTTGCTAGTGGATCCCTTATTATTTGTGCATGCTACAACAGCTAAGGAAATATGGAACAATTTTGTTAAGGCATTTGATGATTCTGGTCTTACACGCAGAGTAAGTTTGTTGAGGAAGTTAATTACAACAAGAATGGAAGACTGCGATTCAATGGAAGATTTTGTAAATGTCATTATGTCAACATCAAATAAGCTATCTAGTGTTGGAATGAAAGTTTCTGATGAATGGATCGGTACGTTAATGTGGCGGGTCTACCAGATTATTATCAACCAATGATAATAGGAATAGAAAGTTCTGGAGTCCAAATATCAGGTGATTACGTGAAAACTAAGCTGCTACAAGATATGAAATCTACAAATTCAAAATGTTCAGCCCTCGTTGGTAAGCCACATGTAACAATAAACCTCAACACATTAGGTAATGAAGGTTGTTCAGTATGTCTGAAAGGAAAAATTAGTAGAATGCCATTTAAAGATTGTGGATCTAGATCGAAAGAGCTGTTAGGCATTATCCATTCCGACTTATGTGGTCCAATGGAGGTTACTTCATTTAGTGGCTCGCGCTATATATTAACTTTCATAGATGATTACAGTAGAAAGGTTTTTGGGTACTTTTTAAAATCAAAAGACCAAGTGGGAAAAATATTCGAAGAATTTAAAACACTTGTAGAAAACCAAACGGGTCGGACTATAAAAGTCCTTCGTACGGATAATGGTACCGAATTTTGTAATAGACGTATGAATGAGATTATAACATCTTCTGGTATGATACACCAAACAACCTGTCCATATACTCCAGAACAGAACGGTTTAGCTGAAAGGATGAACCGAACAATTGTTGAAAAGGCGAGGTGTTTATTAATTCAAGCTAATTTAAATAAAAAATATTGGGCGGAAGCAGTTAACACAGCTATTTATTTAGTTAATCGTTTACCTTGCAAAGGTCATGAAAGTTGTACTCCTGAGGAGGCTTGGCCAGGGCGTAAGCCTACATTAAAACATTTAAAAGTTTTTGGTTGTAAAGCAGTAGTGCAAATCCCAAAAGAAAAACGAAAGAAACTTGATGCTAAAGGTAAAGAATTGTTATTTGTTGGATACTCTGATACATCTAAAGCGTACAGATTTCTTGATACAAAAACAAATGAAATAACAATTAGCAGAAATGCTGTATTTTTTGAAAACAAATTTCTTGAAGATATCGATGAAAAGGATAATAATGTATTTTACATTCCATTTGATAAATATTTAAATAATATTGTTCATCCAATTGATTCAAATAATAATTTAAGTAATGATGAAAACAATTCAGATTCAGAAACATATTATTCAGAAGAAGATATTGTTACTACACCTAATATAAGTTCAAGAAATACTCCTATTATATCACTAAGTGATAGTTCAGAAAACATAATAAGTGATGATGTATCGTTGGAAGAAGTAGACTCGAATATACCTACTGAAAATTTAAGACGTTCAAATAGGATTCGTAAAGCCCCAAGTCGTTTTGCCAATATGGTATCAATTCACAACTTAAAAGAACCAACTACAGTCCAAGAAGCACTTAATGGTCCTGAAGGCAAATTTTAGAAAAGTGCAATGGAAGAGGAGTACAATGCTTTGCTTGAAAATGATACGTGGATAGAATTCAATTTACCAAAAATCAAGAAACCAATATCAAACAAGTGGTGTTTTAAAATTAAACGGGACTCTACAGGAAAAGTAGTAAGGTATAAGGCTCGTTTAGTTATTAAAGGGTATTCGCAAAAGAAGGGGATTGATTATGAGGAAACATTCTCACCAGTTGTGAGATATTCATCAATTCGTTTACTACTTGCTCTAGCTGTTAAACATAACTTAGACATCGATCAAATGGATGTCGTAACTGCTTTTTTACAAAGTGACTTACAAGAAGATATATATATGCAATTCCCTGAATGTTTTAAAAAGGAAGATGGAAAAGTCTGTAAACTGAAAAAATCGTTATATGGATTGAAGCAGGCAAGCAGATGTTGGAATCAGAAATTAAGTAAAACTTTAATTGATTTTGGTTTGAATCAATCCAATACTGATCCGTGCATATATTACTATGTAGAAGGGGAAATAAGGCCATACATTGCAATATATGTTGATGATATCTTGATTTTTTCAAATAATTCGTCCTTGAAAAATAGGATCAAACAATATTTAATGCCAAATTTCAAAATGAAAAACATCGGTAATGCTGATTTTATACTTGGTATGAAAATAACACGAGATAGAGAAAATGGTAAGCTATGGATTGATCAAGAGTTATATTTGCAAGATATAATCAAAAGATTTAATATGACAGAAAGCAAAGGAGTTAGTACACCACTCGACTGTAATCAAAAATTGTCGTTAGAATTGTCTCCAAGTTCTGAAGAAGATATTAATGAAATGAAGAAGATTACATATCAAGAAGCCGTGTTCTCAAAAGAAGGGGATTGATTATGAGGAAACATTCTCACCAGTTGTGAGAAGTCTTCTATACGCAGCACAGATAAGTAGACCAGACATTGCATATGCAGTGGGGGCTCTTTCTAGGTTTAACAAAAATCCTGGAAAGGCTCATTGGGTTGCTGTTAAGCGTTCAGGTATTTAAAGAATACGATAAACTTAAAACTTGAATTTTCTCAACAGTCAGATGGTGAAATAGTTGGATACACAGATGCTGACTGGGCAAACGATTTAGATAATCGACGTTCAACAACAGGATATGCATTCTATAGTTTTTCTTTTCCCGGACTTTTTCCGCTCCCGGGAAATCGGGATTGATTTTTAAATTTCCCGGGATCCCGGGAATTCCTGCCGAAAATAAATAATTAAAAATTTTAATATTCAGTTAAATAAAAGATAAAAAATATTAAAATAAACTAATTAATCATAAAATTATAAAGTAATTCTTTTTGAAATATTGAATATTGAATGAATACTTTTTATTATATAACAACTCATACGAAAGTCGAATCAATACCTTGGTTTTCATTTACCCTATTTTGAAAAATCTCTAAATATTTATACGGAAGTAAGCTTGTTGTTAAGAAAACCTCAGGGAATTTTACAGTTTGAATACTTTTAGTCTCACTTTTTCGTTGGGGCATTAAAAATGTAAGTTGTTGTTTGAGGTTTCCAGACATTTTAAAAAGATTCCTCTTACAACTTTCACATGCGTACAAATTGCATCTTCAAATCGTTTAATAAATATACTTCTTAAATATCGAATTTTATAAATATTATTTTTGACCACAATGAAAAAAATTGAAAATCAATTTTTTTTTTTTTTAATTATTCAGCAAAAAAGAAAACGATATTTTGTTTTCAGACTGTTATACGAAAAATATCAAACAAATTTAGAAATTTCCTTAAAGATATTTAAACTTGTAACAAATCAAATTAAATAAATAAAAACAAATGTAAACACACATTATATACTAAAATGTCCATATATTAGTTGTTAAATATAAACATTTTGCATACACAAGAAATCCCGGGAATTCCCGCTTGATTTCCCGGGATTACGGGAGTGAAAATTTGGCGGGATTCCCGGGAATTCTCGTCCCGGGATTTCCCGTGAAAAACTCTAATGCATTCCTATTTCAAGGCTCTGTAATATCCTGGAACTCAAAGCGTCAATCTACTGTGGCACTCTCTACAACTGAGGCTGAATATATGGCAGTATCGGCAGCAAGTCAAGAAATAGTTTGGTTAAAATCCTTATATTATGAAATTTATAATAAAAACGAGAAACCTTGGAAACTATATTCAGACAACAAAGGCGCTATAGCATTAGCACATAACAATGTATATCATGCTAGATCAAAACATATCGACATTCGACATCATTTTGTTCGTGAGTTGGTACAAAATAATTATATACAAATAAATCATATTGGTACTGAAGATATGGTAGCAGACATCCTGACTAAAGCGTTGCCTGCTGGAAAGTTTAATGAATGCCGTAAACATCTAGGTTTAAGAGACTTCAATTCTAGTGGGGGTGTTGGTTTGAAAATTTGAAGTTCAATATGTTTTATTGTATTTAATCTAGTATACTATGTGTTGTAAATTATTTTATACTTTGTTTTATAAACTTTTTTACTTTTCAAATAAACCTCAACACATTACAGGGGCATTCAGCTCGTAATTTTATAATGTTTAAGTTTGTAGGATATATTTACTTAATTTGTTGTTTCGAAATTTCGCTGAGCCGTTCTCAACTTGTAACAAGTGTATCATAAACCCCGACATTGCGAGAACAGGTGATTATATTTAGAATTGAGATATGAAAAGAAAATCCATATTTTTTACAAAACTATTTAAAATCCCGCTTTTTACATAAAATTATGTTTTTTTGGGTCCTACTTTTTGACAAAAACCCCCTGGTCACGTTATGAATAAAGCATTATATTTTTTTTTATCCGCATACCAAATTTAAATTATTTACACAAAGAAATAATGGAGTTATTGATTTTTGGCTGGAATTTACCACCTCACAGTGTCACATTTATCCAAATTAAAACTATAAAAATACGAAAATAAAAGTTTATTAATTGAAGTATTTGTTTTCGCATTTATTAGTAAATATACCATATATTATTAAAAAAATACTTAGAATGTTCAAAAGTGTCCATAGCGCGAATTATGGATCTTCAAAGTTGCTAATTATAAAAACATTTTAGTTTTATTTAAAACTTTTGTAAATATGTATGTAAACTTAAACTTCTTATATCTCAGTAAATACTGCAGATACTGAAATGATTTTTTTGGTATGAAATAATAAATGTAGTAGTTAAAAAATCAATACTGAAAATATTGTTTTTTATTTAAAAGAAATAATATTAAATAACATATTTTTTGGGAAATTCTACTTTTAATGTAATGGAACCAAAAAGTTTCAACGAGTTCCAATTTAAAAATACGATTGTTATATAAAAGAACATCTATAAAATTATATTTGAGAATATTTGCTACGACTTTTAGCGATCTTTTAAAATATTAAAAAAAAAATATGCGATACCTCATATTAGCAATTTTTTAAGAATTATTTAAACATTTAAAGATAATGGCTGAAAATTAGTTATGAAAATGTTATACTAAGATTGTTGTGATTAGATTCTGCCATGTCTACTTTTAAAATATCCTTTAGTTTAATAAATTAACAAAAATATGTCCGAATTACATACAAAAAAGTATATTTTTTTCAGTATGGAAGTGGTAATGATTCTACCCGCCCATTTTGAATGGGAATGTTTACGGCTGACACTGTGCACCGTGTACTTACTGTGATGCGTTTGATCATATTAATGCAAAAATTTTCATAGAGATAATTTACCAAATTTGGAATACCTTAGGCTCCATACTGGAAATTATTTATTGACGAATTCGGGAGGCAAATTAAAAAATTTGCTATTTAAAATTGATATCAAACAAGGTATATTCCTAATAATTTATATTTTTATTTACGCCCCTGAGTATTAGTTAAAAGTCGTAAAGATTGATTTCTACATTTTTTTTTAATTTACTCATAAATTAGATTCAAATTTGTTAAAACATGTGAAAAACAAATTAATGTTATCAATAAATGCTATGAAAATGTTTATTGATTAACAACTTTATAATTTTATTATTTATTTAAATGAATTTGAAATGTACCCAAGAGTATTTGTTCAATTTTATGCTTGTCATCGTTACATAGTTGAACGATCGATTTCATAAGATCAACAATAACAATGTTGATATTTATTTGAATAATGTTAAGCAGTGATGCCAGATAAAATTTAAGAAAAATCCCTCTGTTTAGCTGGAAAATTCCCTTTTTTTCCCTTATTTTAGAAAAAATGTCCCTCCATTTTTCCCTCCTCTTTAAAATGGCAAATTTTTTACAAAAACTACAAATTTGTAGTAAAAAATGCATTGAAAATTACATAAATGTAGTTTTTGTTTGTAATTCAATAAAAATATACAAAAACTGTTTTAAACAAAGAACGAGAACACAGAAAATATCCTTTCGCCAAATTAAGATTTCTATCTTTAAATGAATGTGTGTGATAATATTGCATTTTTTGCTTCTTTATTTATCTTTTTGTCGTTTTTTGAGATAAATTTTTACGTATTAAAAATTCCCTTTATTTTTACAAAAAATAAAATTCCCTCCCTTTTTCCCTTCAGCTAAAATTTGCCTTAAAAATTCCCTCAAAAAGGGAAAATTCCCTCCATCTGACATCACTGATGTTAAGGTACCTTAAAAGCATAACACACAAACAATATATTATATTTGTTTAATTAATTTAATTAACGTTATTACTTTTCTCAAAGATCCAGAAAACATATGATCTCCTAAACAGCAGTTAATTTTAAGAAATACAGTCGAAATTTATTGACCAACATATGTGGTAATCCAATATAATCAATGCATAAATTAATTACTACAACCAACCTTCTCCACTTAAATACTTCCTTAACATGCTATTCTCCGTCGTATACTAAATACATGTTCTGAAGTCACTCGACCTAAATGTAAACGTTCTCTAATGTACCATAGAATTGACGTTCCCATTTTAGTTTACAAGTATTTACTTGGTTATTTCTTTATTTACTTCAGTTTTTCTATATAAATTTAATTTTGTGTATGTATCTCAATTTGTTAGAATTATTTATATTAAGAAGATGGATGGATGATGGTTACTCCATGAGCTCAGTATGGTGTCTGGCTTTTCAAAACTTACAACAAATGTCTGTTTTGTTTTTATGTTTATACAAACAAAAAATTCATTTCTCCCATCACACGTTTTCAATATTGGAATTTCTGCGAATACGAATATTAAGACAGAGAGACGTACGGACGTATGGATGGACGGATGAGAAAACAAATATTTACAGTGACACCAACCACGTATACATACCCCCTCCAAATACGGATTAAAGTTTAATTTGAGAAATTGTTAATTTGCGAAATATTTAATAAAAATAGCTTTTTTGTTTCTGTTTTTATTTTTATCTTGCTGTGAGTTTATTTGCATTTGTTTTATTTACGTTTTTTCTTTTTATTTATTCATACTAAAAAATCGAATTAAAAATAAAAAATAAATAAAAAAATTAACAATTCCACTCCTTAAGTAAGTGGTTGGCTGCTTTGGTGTGTGACATGAACAGTAGGTAGAAAAAGTCTGTGGACAGATTAATTGGATTCCAAATATCAATTTAATTGTTTATAAAAAAGATATCTGCAAATTCCTATATAAAATCATTGCACAGTGGTCCCAAAACGAAATTTTTTGGAAATAATTCTGTAACTTTAGAACTGCTGGATGTATTTGAATGAAATTTCACATGGACAATTCTGAGGTGTATGCCAATTGATTTGGAGGAGAACAGGTTCTTAGCAAGTCTGGGGGACGGGGAGTGGACCTCCAAAGTTGGTCACCTCGGGTATGAACATTTGTAAAAAAATCGGTTAAATTTCATTTATGATTTGATTGAAAAAAAAATTTTGCACATAGATAGTCCTTATAATTCTCTACAAAAAATATGCTTACATGTATGGATTATCTATTTAACTTTAAGAGATATTTGGACCAAAGTAAAATTTTGACCCATTTTTGACCATGTTTTTTTTTAACTTGGCGGGCTCAATTTGAGTCTTACAATTTTTCTAAAATATCCTCTGGATTCTATACAAAATTCTAAACAATTTTTGTGCAAGGATCATATACCTATGTGGTTTAAATAAAAAGTTATATCATTTTGAAGTTGAAAATTTGAAAAAAAAAAAAAAAAAAAAATGTGATTTATTGTGATTTTTTCAAAAAGGTGGTAACGTTTTTTCACTTTAAAATCCATTATTTTCCTCTGGACCATACATTTTTTTCATGTTTGTAAAAGAATACTTAATATAAATTCATATAAGATAAATCCGAGGGCAGTTGGGGTAACAGTCTCCCCCCTAGCCCTATCAGAATTTTGTTAATTTTAATTTTTGTGTTTTTAGTTTTTTGTGGAGCACAAAAATGTCAAAGCTGATATTAAAATAAAAATACCTTGGAAACTTACCTCCATATGTTAGCTAATCACACAAAAAATATTTAATAAGCCACGCCTCTTATACCGACAGGGTGACCATTTTACTGAAAAAAGTAAATTTTTGAAGCAAGTTTTCCCCGATGTGGAATTTTGGGTATTTCGGAGTAAGAAAATGGGATTCTATTTATTTTCTTCTTTTAATGACAATTTTTTTATATTATATTAAAATTTCACAATGATAGCTTTATTAGTGTAGATTTTATTTAAGCTCAAATATAAAATTTTTTTTAAAAAATAACACTAAAAACAAAAATTTTTCCCATAAGAAAATGGGATTCTATTTATTTTCTTCTTTTAATGACAATTTTTTTATATTATATTAAAATTTCACAATGATAGCTTTATTAGTGTAGATTTTATTTAAGTTCAAATATTAAATTTTTTAAAAAAATAACACTAAAAACAAAAATTTTTCGTTTTTCGATCAAAACGATACCAAATACTTGCATAAATACTTACACAATCGTTTAAAAACTAACTGAAACTTTACCCCCTTTGGCAAAATTTGCACATTTTCCATCAATTTCTATGGTAAAAATGTGTCTATATACATAAGTGCACAGCAGTTTCAACGTGTTTTTTTAAATAACTTTCTGTATCTTTTGAACGGATAAATATATTTCAATGAAATTTCACATAGTTATTACTGAGATAGTTTTCAAATATTTTGGAGGAGCACAAGTTTCTAGGTTCTCTTGGGACAGGGAGGAAGACCACCGAAATGGGTAACCTCGGATATTATATAAGAAATAATTAAAAGAGTTGACCACTTTCGGAGGTTCTCCTCTTCCCCACAGACCAGCTAGAAACTTGTACTCCACCAAGACATTTGTAAAATATCTCAGTAATAACTATGGGAAATTTCATTGAAATATTTTGAACGGTTCAAAAGTTAGACAAATATTATTTTAAAAAACAAATTGAAACTTCTGTGTACTTAAATATGTATATTTCAACGTGTTTTTTTAAATAATTTCGTGTAACTTTTGAACCGTTCAAAATATTTCAATGAAATTTCCCATATCTCCCATTATTACTGAGATATGTTCCAAATGTCTTGGTGGAGTACAAGTTTCTTGCTGGTCTGTGGGCAGGAGGAGAACCTCCGAAAGTGGTCAACTCTTTTAATTATTTCTTATATAATATCCGAGGTGACCCATTTCGGCAGTCCTCCTCCCTGTCCCAAGACCACCTAGAAACTTGTGCTCCTTCAAAATATTTGAAAACTATCTCAATAATAACTATGTGAAATTTCATTGAAATATATTTATCCGTTCAAAAGATACAGAAAGTTATTTAAAAAACACGTTGAAACTGCTGTGCACTTATGTATATAGAATGCTTCAACACACATTTACGATAGAAATTGAAGGAAAATGTGCAAATTTTGCCGAAGGGGGTAAAGTTTCAGTTAGTTTTTAAACGATTGTGTAAAGTATTTATGCAAGTATTTGGTATCGTTGGAAAGGTTATTACTTAAAAAATAATATATAAATAATAAAGTATTCGAACCAAATTTTTTTATTGAATTGATCAAAAAACGAAAAATTTTTGTTTTTAGTGTTATTTTTCAAAAAAAAATTTATATTTTAACTTAAATAAAATCTACACTAATAAAGCTATCATTGTGAAATTTTAGTATAATATAAAAAAAAATTGTAATTAAAAGAATAAAATAAATAAAATCCCAGTTTCTTACTCCGAAATACCCAAAATTCCACTTCGGGGAAAACTTGCTTCAAAAATTGATTTTTTTTTTCGTAAAATGGTCACCCTGTCGTTATAAGAGGCGTGGCTTATTAAATATTTTTTGTGTGATTAGCTAACATATGTAGGTAAGTTTCCGAGGTATTTTTATTTTAACATCAGCTTTGACATTTTTGTGCTCCAGAAAAAACTAAAAACACAAAAATTAAAATTAACAAAATTCTGATAGGGCTAGCGGGGAGGTTGTTACCCCAACTGCCCTCGGATTTATCTTATATGCATTTATGTTAAGTATTCTTTTAGAAACATGAAAAAAAATGTATGGTCCGGAGGAAAATAATGGATTTTAAAGTGAAAAAATGTTACCACCTTTTTGAAAAAATCACAATAAATCACATTTTTTTTTTTTTTTTTTCAAATTTTCAACTTCAAATTGATATAACTTTTTATTTAAACCACATAGGTATATGATCCTTACACAAGAATTGTTTAGAATTTTGTATAAAATCCAGAGAATATTTTAGAAAAATTGTAAGACTCAAATTGAGCACGCCAAGTTAAAAAAACTAAAAAAAAACATGGTCAAAAATGGGTCAAAATTTTACTTTGGTCCAAATATCTGTTAAAGTAAAAGAGATAATCCATAAACGTAAGCATATTTTTTGTAGAGAATTATAAGGACTATCTATGTGCAAAATTGTTTTTCAATCAAATCATAAATTAAAATTTTGGCGATTTTTTTAAAAACGTTCATACCCGAGGTGACCAATTTTGGAGGTCCACCCCCCGTCCCCCAGACTTGCTAAGAACCTGTCCTCCTCCAAATCAATTGGCATACATCTCAGAATAGTCCATGTGAAATTTCATTCAAATACATCCAGCAGTTCTAAAGTTACAGAATTATTTCCAAAAAATTTTGTTTTGGGACCACTGTGCATTGTTAATGAAAATAAAATAAATAAAAAATAAATTATGTTTACGAAAACTTTTCTATAGCAAATCAATGCTATCGATACATATTCAAAGGAAAAGTTATTGTTATCGAAGAATTTTTTATAGAAAATTATTATTAAATTTGATAAATTTTCTTTAGAAAAAAAATCAAGATTGTTAAGTTTTCTACATAAAATCTAAGTTACCAATAAAATTTCTATAGAAAATTTAAGTTATCGATAAATTTTCCACAGGAAGTTTTAGTTATCGATAAATAGAAATACAATGTTATAACAATTTTTTAAAACAAAAATTATCGATAAATTTCCTACAGAAAATATTTTTATCGATACATTTTCTAAAGAAAGTAAATGTTATTGATCATTTTCTATAGAAAATAAATCTTATTAAAAAAGTTTTCTATAGAAAATTAAAGTTATCGAAAATTTTCTATAGAAAATTTTAACTTTTGATAAATTTTCTTGAGAATATTAATGTTATAGAAAAAAAATTTCGGAAAATGAATGTCATCAATAAATTTTCTATAGAAAATTCATGTCATCGCTGTATTTTCTATTGAAACTAATGTTATCGATAAATGTTCTATAGAATGGCGGTATTATCGATGATTTTTCTATAGATAATTCAAGTTATCGCTAAGTTTTCTACACAAAATTCATGCTATCTAAAGCTTTTTTCAATAGAAAATTAATTTTATCGATAAATTTTCCATAAAAACAAAATTTCCTATAGAATTTTAATGTTCACAAATTTTCTATACAAAATTTGTAGTTATCGAAAAATTTTCAATCGAAAATTTAAGTAATCAAAAATTTTTCATAGAGAATTTAAGTTATCGATAACTATATTAAATTCAAGTTATAGAAAACTTTTTTATTGAAAACTCAAGTTTTTCTGTAAAAAATAAACGTTGTCTATACATTTTCTATAAAAATTTAATGTTATCTATAAAATTAATGATCGGTACATTAAAAATAAAGTTCGATAAATATTTCAGAAAGAAATCGGGTTATCGATACATTTTCCAAAGAAAATTCAAGTAATCGGTATATTTTCCAAAGCAAATTCGAGTTAACGATACATTTTGTAAAGAAAATTCGAGTTATCGATATACTTTCTAATTTAAATTTAAAGTTTTCGACAAATTTTTTCGACAAAATTCAAGTAATCGATAAATTTTTAAGAGAAATAAATTTTTTTGATACATCGACTATAAAAAATAAATATTATCGAAACAATTTTTGTAGAAAATTGAAATCGAAAAATTTTCTTTAAAAAATTATTTTTTTTTTAGAAATTAGTCATCGATACATTTTTTATAGAAAATTAATGTAATCGATAAATTTTCTATTGAAAATAAACGATATCAATAAAATTTCAATTGAAAATATTTTGTTTCGATAAATTTCTTTTAGAAAATTAGTCATCGATAAATGACCTTTAGAAAATTAATGTTATCGATACATTTTTTATAGAAAATTTATGTTATTGATAAATTTTCCAAGGAAAACTAATGCAAACGATAAATTCTCTGTAGAAAATTAATGTTATCCACAAATTTTCTACAAAGTAATAGTTATCGATCAATTTTTTATAGAAAATCAATGTGAAATCAAAATTGTCTTTAAAAAATTTATGTTATCGATAATTGGTTCTTGCATTGTATTTATCGATCACACTGGTGGACAAATAAAAATTTGTTCGTCCTCCTTCAAAGGAAAAAAAATATGTGGACTAGAAGGAATTCGACATGCCAAACACGATTCTGCTTTCAGTCGAGATTTATTTTATGGGCGTTTCTAATATTTTGCCCTAAATAAGCCAATTACTCGAGTATTTTTACTATCAAATTTTTATCCGCTCAATAGTTTAGGAGTTATTTCGAAATAAGTGTCCGAAAAAAATTGTCCATGCAAAATTGAAGATTTTTTTTACTAAAATTTCTTTTTAAAAGTGAAAACATCAAAAATATTTCAGTTTATCATCTTTATCTCAAAGCTGATAAGACTCCAAGTAAAATAAATCACGTATCTTCAAAATTGATGCACAAATCTTGATTTCATACACAATTAAGTGAAAATACCCATGTATACCTACAATTAAGTCGAGATATCCTAGAGCAAGGTTTCCCAAATGGGAATCCGTGGACCCCTAGGGGTCCATAGAAATAGTCCAGGGGTCCGAGAGAGAGACTGAAAATGTATGAAATTGTTATACATATTTTTTGAAATTTCTGTATTCTACAGGTGCCTTTCATTTGGATGAGGAAAACTATATTGAAAAGAAAAAGTCATAAGAATACATTTGTCAGTCAACTATAAAATTTAAAATATTTACATTATGAAATTATTTTTTTCTATGAGTCTTCTCTGTGGAGATACCTTTCAGAAAAGTATAAAATTATTATATGTTGTTAAAGAAAATTTTATTTTAGAGAAAAAAGAGTGTAGATACTTTTTCGGCCAAAGAAACACACGAAGTCGTCATTTTTGCAATTTGCAATTTTCAAATTCAAAATCGTTTATTTTTGGACTCTGTAAAGATATCGAATTCAATTTGTTTTGTTCAATAGATAATTTTGTTCTTTAATTAGCCAAAGAAAAAGCAAATGAAATCGGTCGGAAACACTAGGATATATATGAAAAAAACTGGTCCAAGAACATGCAAAATTGAGGTACTTAAAAATTCAAACGCAAATAACTCAAAAACTATAAGAGATAAATAGGACATGCAAGCATGTTTTTTATAGCGATTAAAAAATGTGTATGTCAGAGGTACCCAACTTTGAGCTCCACCCCTGAGGGGTCTGTTCGGTCCCCCTGAGGGGTCTGTTCGGTCCCCCTTCCAAAATTAAATTTGTACACTCCTCTGCTATGCCTTTACCAAATGATATTAGTCATGCCCATAAAAAAACCAGTACGCGATAGAAAAAAAGTGAAAGCTGATTCTTGTTTAGCTCATCAAATTCCATTTAGCCCAACTATTTATTTTTTTTTAAGAAGAAAGAAAGAAAAGCAAAAGCCAACCACTGTATTTCTACTTAATTGTAGATATATATGGGTATTTTCATTTAACTGTGAATAAAATCAAGA
Source organism: Protophormia terraenovae (assembly GCA_951394005.1). Classification (NCBI taxonomy): domain Eukaryota; kingdom Metazoa; phylum Arthropoda; class Insecta; order Diptera; family Calliphoridae; genus Protophormia; species Protophormia terraenovae. Next base: position 130,220,331 of record OX596073.1, read on the forward strand.
TTTGTGCATTCGATTTTGACGATACATACCTTATTTTATTCGCAGCATTATCTGTTTTAAGATAACAATGATATACTGAGACATTTTTGATGTTTTCATTTATCAAAAGAAATTTTGATAACAAAAAAATGTTAAATTTTGCATGAAAAAAAAAAAAAAAAAAAAAATAAAAAATTGGAGCACATAAAAAAATATGTCTTTTGGTACATCATTTATGTCATTCGTATACACCGTTCTTGAGTTATGGTGAAATATACTAGAGTGATAGCCTTACTATGGGCGAAATATTAGACACGCCCATTAAATAAAATCTAGACCTGATGGAAAAAACTGAAGGCAGATTCGTGTTTAGCACATCAAAATCCATCAAGTCCAACTATTCGTCTTTGGAGGATATTTTTTTTTGTCGACCAGTGTAACTTTTGCTAACCTTATTTTCTTAATTCCTTTGTACGCTCACTATATCTGTACACTGTTTGATTTCAGTGCACGTTTCTGACAGTGTGTATATCTGTATTTGTTTGTGCGCAAAGTTGTGGGTATTTTATTTATATACAACAGATATATACATACATATGTATATATGTACTTATGTATATATAATATAGTTTTATAAAAATTCATTTAAACTGACGTAATACCTCACGCGATTCCAGCGTGTCAGCGATTTTCAAACATCATCAACTTAAATTTCATTTCTCATTGAATAGTCACGTGTTGTTGTTATAATTCCATAAAAGTTAATTAATATTTGACAACGAAAACACGAAATTCAAACATACATATGTACTATTATAAATATATGAGGTAAGAGACAATCCGAATCGAACTAAAATGAAACGAAAATATCGATACTTAAACAAATAACCTTTTACGAAAAACGGGTTGTTTGAAAAAAAAAAAAAAAAAATCGTGAATGAATCGTATTGAAATGAACTGAAAAAATTCCATTTGTAAATTAGTGGCGAGATGAATCTTTTTGTTGTTGTTGTTGTTATTATCGTTAGTTTTTTATTTGTGTACATGTACCAGTTACAAGGTATGAGGAGATTATGTTAGACAGATTACAAGTTTAGTACTTTGTAATCAATTAGATTTTGTAATAATTTTAACGTGAAATAATTAATATTTAGCATTAAAGTAATAAAAACAAAGGGAAAGCTATAATGTTTTACAAATGAAATACAGTGGGACCTGGATTATCCGTGATTTGATTAATCGGCAACGTCGATTATCAGGAAAGAAAATTTATAATTGTTTTCTTTTTTTGCATCCATTTATTTTTTTTATTTTTTGCATCGATTAACCGCAATTACCTCTATTATCCGGGAATCTGAGCATAATTTTTTCGATTGCTTTTGAACAATCAAACACAATTTGAATAAAACAAAAAAGGGGAATTCTCTCGTTTGAATAAGATGAGTCAGAGCAAGGTAAATTCCAAGTTTACTGCATTTGAAAAAGAAGAAACAAACAACATTATATGATTTTTTTTAAGAAACTATGTAAAATGAAACCCTTATGTATTGTTCAATGTTTTTTCTAAAATATTATTATTTTTTTCCTTATGTTATTTAAACATTTATATTTAAATCCTTGAATAATTGAATTATATAAATAAAAAATGTTTAAAAATACTACTCAAAATGTTTACTCAATTAACCGGGAAAATTGATTATCCAGAATGCTTCCGGTCCCGACCATTACGGATAATCGAGATCTCACTGTAATAAATTAATTAAATTCGAGTATATTCCTAAGTAATTATTAGATAAATACATTAACAAGATTTCCGTAATTGGTAAAAAATTTATAATTCATTTAGTTAAACAATAATGTCAAACATATTCTATTTATAGTCAAACAAGAGTTTGACATTGCCAACAATTAATTAAATTAATAAAGACTTCTATTATCGGGTAGTTTTCCAATATGGAAATTTTCTTGTTGATTTTAATAATTGTCACTTAAAAAAATAATAATAAAAAAATGTTGCCGACAATAATACTACGTTCGTTCAGCAACATTGAACGAAGTATGATCAAACATGGAAAAACACTGTTGTTCAATAACAACATTTTATAAAATACAATAAAGATACAATACAAGAATACAACAAAACAATAAATAATTGAGCGACGAATACAAGTTGACACCATAAGAAACTTGTAAGTTATTTACTTAGTTGGATACATTTGTATTCATAGATTCAAAAAGTGTCAATGTAAAATGTGATAAAATTTAAAGAAACGTTTCAAGAGTAAGCAAATAAAAATGTAAATGTATAGTATAAGAAAACAGATACATTTTTTTTTTTAATTCCATGTAACAAAATTTTGCTGAGTCACGACAGGTTTTGGGCAGAATATTATATTCGGCTCGGCCGAATCTATATACCCACCATCAACTTCTTCAAATTTTTCATTATATGGGAGATGGGCGGTATAGTGGGCAGACCACGCCCATTTTTTGTTTCCAACTTTACATTGGTCCTTTAACTATTTGTACAAAATTTCGTTGACGTTTCACCTTATATGGTAGGTGGGCGGTAAAACGGGCGGACTACGCTCATTTTTGGTTTCCAAGTTTATATTGACCCCCGACATGCTTTTGTTTAAGAGATATCAGCAGAAAAGTATGAAATGAAGCTGCAACGGACACTTTTTTGTTTATTAACCGATTTTGCACATTTTCAACCTTATATAAGATAAATATTTGAGCCAATTTTCGTCCCCCTACGTTGTCCCGTTCGAGCCCTATCCTGCTTTCAACAGACAGACAGACGGACGGACATAGCTAGATCGGACCCAGAAAATATATATTTTATGGGGTCTTAAATGATTCCTTCGACATGTTACACACGGAATGACAAAATCAATATACCCCGCATCTTTTTGATGGTGGGTATAAAAATACAATGTTTTTATAAAAAAAACAGACAACCATTTTGTTACAAACACATCAATAACATTTTTTTTCTAGAAAATATATCGATAACTACAATTTCCTATAGACAATTTAACGATAATTTGAATTTTTTATAGATAATTTATCGATAGCTATAGAAAACTTTTTGATAACTAAAATTTTATATGGTACATTTACAGATAACATTAATTTTCTACAAAAAACTTATCGATAATACTAATTTTGTATTGAAAATTTATCGATTGCATTAACTTTCTATTCTTCAGCGTAAAATTTATTGATAACTACGATTTTTTATAAAAAAATATATCGATAACATTAACTTTCCATAGAATATTGGTAAAAATTAGATAACATTAATTTTCTATAGAAAATTTAACGATTTCAACAATTTTCAACATTAATTTTCTATAGAAAATTTATCTATAACATTAATTTTCTATAGAAAACCTATCGATAACATTAATTTTCTATAGAAAAATTATCGATAACATTAATTTTCTATAGAACATTTATCGATAACATTAATTTTCTATAGAAAATGTATCGATAACATTAATTTTATATAGAAAATGTATCAATAACATTAATTTTATATAGAAAATGTATCGATTATAATAATTTTCTAGGAAATTTATCGATAACATTTATTTTCCATAGAAAATGTATCGATAACATTAATTTTCTTTTCTAGAAAATTTTTCGATAACTTTAATTTTCTATAGAAAATTTTTCGATAACATTAATCTTCTATAGAAAATTTTTAATTAATTCCTGTAAAAAATTTATCGATATCATTAATTTTGAATAGAAAATTTATCGATACAATAAATTTTTTTTAAAACATTTATTAGTAAAACATTAGTCTTCTTATGAAACTTTATCGACAACATTAATTTTAGTTTATCGATATCAATATTTTTTTAGAAAATGCATCGATAAACTATATTTTTTTTACAGAATATTTTTTCAACAAATTTTATTTTAAATTTAATTTGTTCGTTTAAAGCTCTGACTAAACACATATAAACTGATTTACGTTTTTCGAATACTTAGGTATTAAATTTATTATATTTTTTTCAATAATTTGAATAATTTTGGACTTTAAACATTTAAAAAACAATCAATAACCTCTACAAGATTGACTCTAAGCACAGAGATTTCACAGCTTATTTTAGCTCACTAAGTATACTTATGTATGTTTTGTTGTTCATATTAAATATATTAACTACACGTGCATTAATTTTATTTTATTGATTTTTATATTTTGTTAATGAGAAAACCATTAATCTGTTTTATTTTGGCTGATTATGATAACGTGCATTAACAACACGTGTTGCACGAAATGGCAACAAAACATGAATATGTGTAGAGATAAACAGTTAACAATTGCCATGCACTTAAGTGAACGTTATATCAATTTCCTGTTTTTGGAAGAAACTTTTTGACGGCAATATGATGAGGAAAAATAAAAACTTTTTTTAAGTTTTTCAACAATATTATCCAATAGGCCAGTTTGTCTATCATTAATAACTATATAGTCTGCACATTGCTTTAAGATATGTTATTTTTTGTCTAGTTTAGCGTTTTTATATTAATATCCGGTTACTTTTCATTATTTGGTTGAGCCAAATAAATGTATGTATGTACTAGCAACAGTTACGTTTTTGCTTATTAAACAGTTGTTATTTTTGTTTTATTTTTATGAATTTCTGTTATAAACAAACTTCAATTTAACAGTTTATAATTATAATTTATTATATGTACATTTAGCCTGCCACACCCGTTAATTGTACTTAAAATATAATAAAATAAATAAATAAATAAATTAAAAAATATCACGTGCGCAACGCAACAAGCAACTGGTTTCAGTCAAAAACACACATTTAATTCCTACAACACAATAATAATAATAATAGTCGTAAATACAAGTAAAGGGGAACAACTTATACAGACATATTTTGTATTTTTAGTTTCAGTAAAGCTTGTACTCATTGTACTTTTAAACAATTGTAATAACAATAATAATAATAATAATAGTCGTAAATACAAGTAAAGGGGAACAACTTATACAGACATATTTTGTATTTTTAGTTTCAGTAAAGCTTGTACTCATTGTACTTTTAAACAATTGTTGTTCAAGTCAAATGAACAACATACTCATGAATATGAGTATGAAAAATTTAAAAAATAATAAAAATAAATGAATTCTATAGAAAATTAATCGATAACTTGCATTTTCTATGGAAAATTTATAAATAACATGAATATTCTATAGAAAATCTATCGATATTTTGAATTTTCTATATAAAATTTATCGATTTCATTAACCTTCGCAAAAAAATTTATCGATATTTTAAATTTTCTATAGCAAATTTATCGATAATTTAAATTTTTATAGAAAATTTTTTTATAGTTAACATTAATTCTCTATAGGAAATTTATCAATAACTTAAATTTTCTACATAGAATTTATCGTACACTTTAATTTTCTACAGAAAAGTTATTTATACTAAGTTTGAATTTTCTATAGAAAATTGTTGGATGAATTGAATTTTCCACATAAAAATTTTTTAACACTTTAATTTTCTTTAGAAACAGTAATATAGAGTTGGTTTAAGAAATATCAAAAAATTCTAATTTAAAATATAATCACATAATTTTTTAGTCTGATCCAGTTTCAGAGATATTAAAAAAATGTATCAAAAAATAAAAAATAATAAATAAATAAAAACTCGCAAACTCTATTTTTTCCTTTTTATCGTAATGCTTCTTACTTTACAATTGAAACGATTGATATGTAAAAAAATCGATGCAAAAATGTCAAATTTATTCACAGTTTAGTAGTAATGGTATCTCATTGGAAAAAATATATTTTAAAAATCTCATACTGAAGTAAAACAGGTATGTGAAATTATTAAGTATGAAAAAAAGCAAATAAAATGTGTATTTTTATGTTTATTGAATATAGTTATAAACAGGTATATTTTCAAATTGATATATTATGGCCCTTAACTGTTTTGATAATTTTCAAATTTGGACTTTCAAGCAATTTTCGTGCCAACCCTTGCTATATAGAAAATTTATCGATCACATTGTTTTCTATAGAAATTTATCAATATTACTAATCTATAGAAAATTTATTTATGAAATTAATTTTTTTGTACAAAATTTATCGATATCTTAAATATTCTATACAGAATTTATCGATATCTTGAATTTTCTATAGAAAATTAATTTTAAATAAATTAAACATTAATTAAAAAAAAATATTGATTTGATTAATTTTTTTATAGCAAATTTATCGATATCATTAAGTTTTTATAGAAAATATATCGGCTCCATTAATTTTGTAAAAACAAAAGAGAAATGTATCGATAAATTCATCTTTCTTTGATAACAAAATTTCCTAAAGACAGTTTATCGATATTTTACAATTTTATAAGGATATTTTAATTTATTGATGACATTAATTTTCTATAGAAAAATTATCGTTAACATTAACTTTATACAGAAAATTATTCGATAATATTAACTTTTTATATAACATTAACTTTCTACACAAAATTTATTGAAAACTTTAATTTTCTAATGAAAATTTATTGATAACATACATTTTTTATACAAAATTTATCGATAACATTAATTTTCTACAAAAAATTTATCGATAACAGTAATATTCTATACATAATATATCGATAACAATTATTTTCTATAGGAAATTTATCAACAACAATAAAAATTTATCGATAACAATAATTTTCTATAGAAAATTTATCGACAACAATAATTTTCTACAGAAAATTTATCGATCAGTAATTTTCTATACAAAATTTATCGATAACAATTATTTTCTATAAAAAATTTATCGATAACAATAATTTTCTATAGAAAATTTATCGATAACATTGATTTTCTATAAAAAAATTATCGATAAAATTAAATTTCTATAGAAAATATATCGATAACATTAATTTTCTATAGAAAATTTATCGATAACATTAATTTTCTATAAAAAAATTATCGATAAAATTAAATTTCTATAGAAAATATATCGATAACATTAATTTTCTATAGAAAATTTATATATCACTAATTTTCTATAAAAAAAATTATCGATAAAATTAATTTCCTATAGAAAATATACCGATAACATTGATTTTCTATAGAAAATTTATCGATAACATTAATTTTCTATAGAATATTTATCGATAACATTAATTTTCTATAGAATATTTATCGATAAAATTAATTTTCTATAGAATATTTATCAATAACATTATTTCTCTATAGAATATTTAGCAATTATATTAATTGTCTTTAGAAATTGAATCGACATTATTACTTTTCTTTGGAAATTTTATTAACTTTTTGTAGAAAAATTATCGATCTCATAAAAATTCTACAGAATGTTTATCGATCTTAAATTTTCTATGGGCGATTAAGGAGTGAGATCGAAAAATTCTTAACATACATAATATTCAATAACTTGGAAATGGTTTATCTTACAGTTTTCATTATTTTTTTTAATCATTTGGTAATTTAGCACAGATCACAGAAATATATAATTTTTATGGTTCTAACCACTAATTATAAAATTGTGGACCATTTTTGAAAACTCTTTCTTTGGAGATTTGATAGTTGCTTCAGTCACTTTTTTGGAGCAGTGTGCACATCTTCTGTTAAAATCTTCGGTATTGTGGGACACCTTTTTTGTGATCTTCAATTCACTTTTCACAGGAGCTCAATATCTCTCCACTGGTCTAAGCTATGGACAATTTTGAAAATTGACCTCCCTTGGTACTAAAACTATGTTATTGATTTGGTACCACTCCAGAGCTTTCTTACCGTAGTGACATGATACCAAATGGGTCCAAAAATATGTGGACACGTTGTGCTTTCTTAAGAAAAGAAGAAGTCTTTTTTGCAAATATTCCTTTATTCATATTTTGGTATTTATAGATCCGAATGTATCAAATGACTTTCCTGTTTTGCCGCAACTGCAAAAAGCTTGTCATACCATTAATTTTGTAAGAAATTTTTGCTGCTTTTGGGTCTTAAACTTATCTCCAACATTGCTTCGAGCCTTCAATTTTCTGGCCTTCCCAATATCATGTGGTCCTTTTTTCTTACCGAACTAGGTTTCACATCAATAGTCAAATTCTCCTGATACTGTTTAATAACATTAGAAACGGTTTTACGGACGACATTTAATTCTGTGGCCAATTATTTGTAAGACCTATTTGGATTTTTTGAAATTTTTTAATAATTTGTAGGACCTAAATCTTTTTCGTCACTTATTTTGATGAAAATAAGGACAAATTAACATGGTTGTTATTAAAAATAATAACTGAAGTATTTTTCCATGATAACCAGAACAAAAAAAATTTTGAATATTGATTCCGAAAAAAGTTATGAGGCAAAATGTGGGGTAAGAATTTTTCGATCACACTCCTTATTTGATATTTCTTAATTTTGTATAGAATATCTATTAATAATTTCAATCTAAAAAATAAATATTTTCTCTTTCAGGTCTTGTCCTATGTTAAATATTTCAGTTATAGCCATATCAACAAATTTTGAGTGATTATTAACCAACTTTTTTCCAGTTAAAACCAGATGTTTTATAAGTATCGAGATATCTAGGCCTGATAAAATTTAAAGAAAATATTTATACAAAAAACGTTTGTCAAGTAGGTACTACCATAACAAATATAACACGTTACAGACATAAAAAATACTCTTAAAGTTCAACTCATTCATAAAATGGAAAGTTTTTAATTTAATTTTTTATTATTTTTCATTTTTTATGTCTATATAAGTGTGTATTTTTATCTGCTAATTTCTTTTTATCAGTCGAGTTCGTATAAATATATTTGTTTAGTAAATATTTGCATGAATTATAATATTAAAACATACCTACATACATAAGTTTAAACGGTAGTACGTAATACATTGACATATTTTTACGTAGATTAATTTCAAAAATATGTATGTATGTATGTAAGTATAAATTTCAACGTTTTGTTATTAATATTATTTAAGACGAGTAAGTAGTGAGTGAGCCAATGAGTGATATCAACAAAGTTTAATCACGAGTTTTAAAATGATTTATTTTCATAAAATAAAACTGATAAAATGTTCAAATAAAACAAATAAGTGCTGCTGAATATACGAGAGTTTGCTGGATGAACGAGAACTGTCGTAAACACTTTCGCAGAATGAAAAAGAATGAAGAAGAATACAACAAATAGATGTGAGCGATACTTTTAAAACAAGAGTAAAACGAGTAATTCTTTTTTCTACTCTTTACTCTATGATTAACGTGACCAGACGTCCCGCTTTTGGCGGGATTATCCCGCGTTTTAAACTTCGATCCCGTCTAAAATATTTTTATCGCTTTTTATTAACTCTAAGAGTTACTTATTAATATATTTACTTATTTATGTTTTCTATAATATTCTTACTAATATTTAAGTGTAACTACACAGAAAAATATTACGACAAGTAATTGTTTTATTAATAACCAAATTCGTCAATACAATTATTTTTTTTAATTAAAAAGGCACCAACAACCGTTTTTGTAAATTTAAAAATAAGTATCGTTACTTAAATTTGTTAACAGTTAAACAAATTTTTCAACTATTGATTTGTAACATTGCACTATGGTTTCAATGACCACTTTTCTTGGACAAAATTATCAAAATGGAAAAAAAACAGGTTGTCTTGTTTGAAATATGATTTGGGTGAAACTCAAAACAATTTAATGTATTTATTTTGTATTTAAAAAATTTAATTAATTTTTACACTTTTTATGTGTCAGAAGTAAAGTCATTACAAAGGAAATTTGCAAATATTTCACTTATAACTCAACTTAAAGGCGTGAATTTTGCTTTAGCTGCATTAATTTTGATACACAACTATATTTTAGCAACATCTGCTATTTTATTTTTTAATCTTGGCATTTTTATTCATTGGTTAGACCTTGTAAATGATAAGAATTTCCAACGCTAACTTATACGGAAAAGATGGATTTTCTCGAAAATCGCAAAAAATCGCAAAAAGAGAAAATATGGAAAATATAGCCCATATATATGTTTATTTATTTCCGTTGAGTTTTTCTTTACCAATTTTCACCAAAAACTTGCAGGTCTAATGAAATGTAAAATTTCTTACGAATCCAATTTCATTTTGGGTTTTGTAAGACAAACTGTATTTTTCTAAGATGACAACAAGTTTTAACTGATTTCATATTCAATTATAAAAGTACTTATCCTAAGATCTATTTTCCATAATAAACTTATTTAAAAAATTGTTGTACTCAATAATCATAAAGTATTGAAAACCGTGGAAAAAAGGCACCTCTTTTATACATATTTTAAATTTGCTTAAGAAACTGAACTTTGACCTGTTGTATTATGAAGACAAAATAGTAAAAGTAGGAAAAGACTTAATTTTTTGGCGTTTTGAAGTGTTTGCTACAAAACTACGATAATTAAAACACAAATAGAAAATGTTACCAAAAGTAGTTTTGGCCAAGAAAAGTGGTCGGCGAAAGCATAGTGCATTGAATGAAAATGTTGTTATCTACCAAATAACTACATCTAACAATAGAATTGTCCTATTAACAAATTATGTTGTTAATAATCAATTAATTTTTTCACATTTGAAAATTTATTAAGGAGTAGTTAATAGCGAATAATTTTCTTAATATAAGGAGTGCGATCGAAAAAATCTTAACACAGGTTTTGCCTCATAAGTTTTTTTTTTAATCAATATTGACATTTTTTTTTTTTTTTATCTAGTTATCATGAAAAAAACGTCAGTTATAATTTTCAATAACAATCATGTTGATTTGTCGTTATTTTCATCAAAATGAGTGACGAAAAAGATTTACGTCCTACAAGTTATTAAAAAAAATTAAAAAAATCCAAATAGGTCCTACAAATAATTGGCCACAGAATTAAATTTCGGCCGTTAAACTGTTTCTAATGTTATTAAACAGTATCAGGAGAATTTGACCATTGATATGAAATCTAGTTCGAAAAGAAAAAAAGGACCACATGATATTGGGAAGGCCAGAAAATTGAAAGCATATTGAAAGGAACTCCAAACACATCTGGTAGAAAAGCAGCTCAGTTATCTCAGTGCTTCGACTATTTGGTGCGTAAATTTAAAGCTAATGCAGAGTTGATAACATATAAAGTCCAAAAAGTTCCAAACAGGAATTCTGCAAAAAATTTACAAGTCAAAAATAGGACACGGAAATTAAAATCAAATTTCATACAAAAATACTCAAGTTGTATAATTGACGAAGAATCGTATGTGCTGGCAGAATTTTCGAAGCTTATGTGTCAAAACTTTTTATTGTTATTGCTCGAGGCAATGTTAAATATAAATTTAGAACCCAAAAGCAGAAAAAATTTCTTAGAAAATTAATGGTATAACAAGCTTTTTTGCAGTTGCGACAAAACAGGAAAGTCATTTGATACATTCGGATCTATAAATACCAAAATATGCTTAAAGGAATATTTGCAAAAAAGACTTCCTCCTTTCTTAAGGGAGCTCAACGTGTCCACATATTTTTGGACCCTTTTGGTATCATGTCACTACGGTAAGAAAGCTTTGGAGTGGTACCAAAACAATAACATGGTTTTTGTACCAAGAGAGGTCAATTTTCAAAATTGTCCATAGCTAAGACCAGTGGAGAGATAATGAGCTCCTGTGAAAAGTGAATTGAAGATCACAAAAAAGGTGTCCCAAAATACCGAAGATTTTAAAAGAAGATGTTCACAATGCTCCAAAAAAGTTACAGAAGCAACTATCAAATCTCTAACGAAAGGGTTACCAAAAATGGTCCACAATTTCATAAGTAGTGATTAGAACTATAAATGTTATATTTTTCTGTAATCTGTAAAAAATTATCAATTAATTAAAAAAATAATGAAAAATCTAAGATCAACCATTTCCAAGTTATTGTATATTATATATGTTAAGATTATTTCGAACGAAAATTGCAAGAATTATTAAGAAAAAGTAAGTTAGATTTACAAGACATTATATAATTTAAATTAAATAAAAGAGACGAACTGTTTGGCTTTTATTGCCACCAATGATTTTTGTATTTTACAGTCAATCCTACAAGTAATCATGGAATAAGTATCATTAATTAAATTGATTATCTTATTGTTACCTGAGAATCATAAGTTTTAAAAAATCACCAAAATTGCACAGATTTCTTCTCGAATATACATACACTAGGAAGCATAAATCTGCGTACGAACTGTTAAACAATAATTTTTGTTGTAATTTCTCTATTATATTTTTAAAGATTTTGATTTTTTACAGCTCTATATTATAGCTTAAATCTTTGATCATATTATAATAAAATATTAAATATGAAATATGAAAAGATTCGCGGTTATCAAAGAAGATTTAAATTAAGGTTCTATAAATATATAGCAAAAGTTTGCGTACACTATTAAAATTTTAATTTTAATTAATTACACTGGTAGACAAAAAAAAATTTTTTTTTGAGCTCCTTCGAAAAAAAATATGTAGACTAGATGGAATTCCGCATGCTAAACTCGAATCTGCTTTCAGTTTTTTTCCATTAGGTCGGGATTTTTTTTTATGGGCGTGTCTAATATTGCTCCATAAATAAGCCGATTACTCGAGTATATTTCACTATAACTCGAGAACGGTATGCATGATTTATATAAATGATATACCAAAATATGTGGAAAAACATTAACTTTAAGTCGCTTTATCCGCCCAATAGTTTAGGAGATATTTCGAAAAAAGTGTCGGAAAAAATTTCTTTCATGCAAAATTCAAGATTTCTTTTTTTTACTAAAACTTCTTTTTAAAAGTGAAAACATCAAAATATTTAAGTTTATCTCCTTTATCTTAAAGCTGGTAAAATTACGAGTAAATAAAGTCACGTATCATAAAAATTTATGTACAAATCTTGAATGGATTCACAGTTAAGTTTGGGTACCCACGCATACCTCTACCTATAGTTGAAATACACTAGTGGACAAAAATAATTTTTTTTTTTTTCGTCTTAAATAAAAAAATAGTTGGATTAGATGTAATTTAACGTGCTAAATAAGAATCAGCTTTTACTTTTTTTCTATCACGCATTAATTTTTTTTTTTATGGGCATGAATACTATGACCACGCCTTTAGGCAGTCACACTTGTATAACTCGAAAACAGTTTGTCCAATTTATACAAGTTGAACTTTAACATATAGCAACCTAAATTGTCTTTGAGCTGAATTTATATAATTTTTTGTCCAGTTAATATTTCCGTAGTTATTCGGTAATTAGTACCGAAAATTTTAAAATTTATTTTTTTGAAAAGTGGTGAAAATTTTTATCCATAACTCTGAAATTCTTCAGAGAAAAAAAAAAAATATTGTAAACGCATCTTTTGATGTATCACTTATCAAAATTGTGTAGAGGGTTCTTGAGTTATAGCCTAAGTTTGACAAACCATTCTCGAATTTTGTAGTGTGACCACTGAATAACGTGATGATATTAGTCATGCACATAAACAAAAATTAGTACCCGATAGAAGAAAAGTGAATGCAGATTCTTGTTTAACTCGTCAGTATCGATCTAGTCCACCTATTTTTGTTTCAAGAAAAAAATAAAGCAATTTTTTTTTTTTTTTTGGCCACCACTGTATTTCTACTCAACATGGGTATTTTTACTTAACTGTGAATAAAATTTAGATTTCTGCATCAATTTTGAAGATACATACCTTATTTTTTCCGCAGCATTACCAGCTTTATGACAAAGATGATAAACTGTAACCTTTTAGATGTTTTCATTTATTAAATGAAATTTAAATAACAAAAAAATCTAAAATTTTGCATGAAAATTATTTTTTTCGGACACTTTTTTCGAAATAAGTCCAAAACTGTTGAGCACATAAAAAAATTAATTAAGGGGAATTTGAAGACATTTTTAGTCCGCATCTTTTGATGTATCACTTTGATCAATCGTACACACCGTTCTTGAGTTATGAGGAAATATACTAGAGTAATTGCCTTACTATGGGCGAAATATTAGACAGAACTGATGGGAAAAAACTGAAAGCAGATTCGTGTTTAGCACATCAAAATACATCAAGTCCAACTATTCGTCTATGGATGAGGATTTTTTTGTTGACCAGTGTTATTATTAAAAATTTTGCAATATAATTGAAGATGTTTTTTCGTAATAAATCAAGGAAGAAATTAATTTATCCTTACTCTTAATTTTGTAAGGATGCTCAATGAAAGTTCGGGAAATAATTATATAAAACCATTCATCTGTTTAAAGACAAATTTACTTAAATCACGTTAAGAAAGCATTTAGTATAAAGAATGATGAAAAAATAAAAATTCAGGTCATGTTATACGTCCAAAATCCGATTAACCGCTATAAATTATAAATAAATTTACTAAATTACGAAGATCTATTTAAATTGAAGTGTATTTTTGTTGAGATTGTAGAAAAGATTCATTAAATATTAGGCTTTATGCTATAATACCACTAATATTTATTTACGCTTTATTAAAAAAATAATACAAAAAATATTCTTACTGCATAAAAGCGAAAAAACCAATAGAATTTCTAAAAAAAGGTGTATTCTAAGATGATGCTAAATGTGGTTATCTCTAAATAAGGCCATAACACAACATAATAAGAAAATCGGATCATGCCATTAATGAAATAGTCCCATTATAAGAAAACCTGGTTATTTTCTAACTATTCATTTATAATATATACAAATGTTTTCTAGGTACAACTATACCGCGAGAATCAAGAATGCAAACAATATTTTTTATTAATTTTATCTAGAATACTTTATTCGAATTTAATATTTTTGTAAATTTTATAGCTGTTTGACTCGATTTTTTCACGTATAACATGACCGCATTTAAATTTTTTCATTAATCCATGACGTTAATTTCTCCACAACGTGATCTATTATTTCTGTTAATACTAATTTCTCCTTAGACAGACAAATGGTTTTCTATTAATATTTCTGAATGTTTTATTCAGCATCCTTAAAAAAATTAAATTCATACTTTCAGTAAGAATAAATTAATTTCTTCCTTGATTTATTACGAAAACATCTTTAATTATATTGGATAATTTATAACAACAATTAAGAAAACAACAGCAATTTAAAACGCAACAAATTTAATAATATAAAACTAAAAAACCCTATTCACTTTTCTAATGTTGATGTTTTACTTAAATATTGTTAATGATTTAAGCTATCATATAGAGCTGAAAAACTTCCAAAAATCTTAAAAGATACATAGAAAACTTGCATCAATAATGTCTTTCATATGTTCGTACGTAGACTTCTGCTTCCTAATGTATATAGGTGAACGGCTAAACATTAAATAGTAATTTATATATCAAAAATTCTGCAATAACGCAATAATTTTAATACTAAGCTTTTTTGAAAATAGCCTTAATGATGTAGCTATTAATATTTATTCAAATGCGTCATCTGCTTAGCTACATTATTCGTCTTATAAATATTTTATACAAATATTTTTTAAAAAAAGACGAATATATGGGTCAATATCAAAAATTTTTAACCTGGCTGAAACTGACTTAATAAGTTTTATCGTAATGATAATTTAAACAAATTGGTTTCAGATCTGAACTCACAACACTTGAAACTAATAGAGTGCAAAATTTTAGCACAATAGGTTTCTTTTTGTAATCATGATTGTTGTTTAAAGTTCAAGAATATAGAAAAACTGATAAAAATTACTTAAGTTTTTCCCATTCTTCTACAATTTTGGTTCGCGCGTTTATACTTTTTGATCTCATTCTAAGTAAACTAGTCGGACTTTACAGATAAATTCTGCACCATCTTTGTTGTTGTACAGACTTTCAACAGTTAAATACAGGGTAGTAAAGTAATGATGACAAAATTATTTAGTTTTTTAAATTTTTCAGTTTTTTGGGCGAGGTCTTTGCGCTCCTCAACCGAATACGAAATTTGGGATAGGGATTGATACTTGTTGTAATTGTGCGCATTTTGCGCTATATCTTTTTGATGTGCCCGAAATAGTCAACGTAGTAGATAGTCTCAAAGTTTAGAAAACAAGTGCGAAAATTTTTCAAAAAGTCAGTTTTTCGCGAGGCACATTCAGACTTTTATATAGAATTGCTGGACTACTGTATGAATTTAGTTTTTTGTCATTTTACATTACAAAATCAGAGGAGCATTAAAAATAAATTTAATACAAAAATTTTATGGACTTTTTGAAAATTATGCAAAAATTGCACTTTTTGTTTTTGTATTTTTATATAGAAAATTGCAATTTAAACAAATATTGGATATATAGATATAAGAGTGGCGATAAATATAATTGATCGGAATCATAAATTTAAGTCAAATGTCGTTGATAATTGAAAACGGGACACTTTTGTTAAAACACATTTCACTAAGGCCCATCGTGTGGACAGCATGAAATTAACTATAATTGGCATAGTTAGTAGATGTTTGTTGCGCTGAATAAAAATTCGGAGGCGCATCAAAAAATTTCGAAATATAAACATTTTATGGACCAAAAAATATTTATTTGTATTAAAAAAGAATCACAATATTAAAAAGCTTTTTTAGTAATAAACTCTAACAAAATATATTTTCAATCAATATATGTAGAAATAACTTAGATTCGATCCAAATTTTTCGCAAAATTTTTAAAAATCGCGATTTTTATTGAAAAAAAAAAAAAATTTTTAATTTAACTAGGAAACCCTAAAATATGCTGCACTAATACCATCAGACATTGAAAATATTATAAATTTTACTTGAATAACTCAGTAGGTTTTGATATTACGTGTAATTTTGACCAGAATTGTACATAAACTTCTAGTTTGTTAACATTTTTATATGTTTAACTTTAAACCGTCATAACCCTCGCCCCTCTCATGAAATGATTAACGTGAACTGATTCTACATACATTCGAGTTACTTTATATGTATACAAAAGGATTTTAATTTAATGTGCCATCAAAAAAAAAAAAAATAATAATAATATTTTTTTGAAGGGCTAAAATCAAAAATTTTTATAATAGTCCATATACAAATTTTTTAAGCTGAATAATAACAAAATATTATCTTTGCAAAAAACAAAATCCAATTTTTGCTTAATTCTTTGCGAGAGTTGAGTTTTGGCAAAAAAAAAAAAACTGTGTCCTCTGACCTTTGTTCAGTGATTGAAAGATCTCAAGTCTAATATAGAAAATTTTCAACATTTTTTTTATACCCACCATCAAAAAGATGCGGGGTATATTGATTTTGTCATTCCGTGTGTAACATATCGAAGGAATCATTTAAGACCCCATAAAGTATATATTTTCTGGGTTCTGGTTAGATTCTAGGTTGATCTAGCTATGTCCGTCCGTTTGTCTGTCTGTCTGTTGAAAGCTGGATAGGGCTCGAACGGGACAACGTAGGGTGACGAAAGGTTTGTTTGGTATTGATGGGCAAAATCGGTTAATAAACAAAAAAGTTATGGGCTAAAAACTAGAAACACAGGGTGTACGTTTCATACTTTTCTGCTGATTCTCTTAAACAAAAGCATGTACGACATCGAAATTTTGTATAAGTAGTTTGAGGGTCGATATATTTGGTAAGCAAAAATGGGCGTGGTCCTCCCACTTTACCGCCCACCTCCCATATAAGATGAAACTCAACGAAATTGTGTTCAAATAGTTCAAGGACCAATGTAAACTCGGAAACAAAAAATGGGCGTGGTCCGCCCACTTTACCGCCCACCTCCCATATAACGTAAAATTTGAAAAAGTTGATGACATTCACGCTTGTTTTTTTTTTAAATAGTTTTAAAACTTTCATTATTTGAAGAATGTTGGAATAGAATATAAATTTTTGGAAGAAGAAATTTCGATATTGCAGAGAGATTTTAAGATTTAAAAACTCATTCCGGGAAAACATTTGTATGTGAGCTATTTAAATAATTTTTAACAATTTTAATTACCAAAATGTGTAATTTCTAAAAGATGTTTTGATCAGAACTTTATTCTCATGGTTAACATGAATACTTTCTTATTGGACTTTTAATGAATAGTTTGAACTATATAAACGATGTGCCTTTGTTTCGAGTTGGATAGACTTTTTATTTTATTTTTGTATAATAGTGCTGGCAAATTCTACTACTTTTAAATACTCGATACTACTCAATATTTTTTCATTTGGGTACTCGATACTTAACGGATTTTTTAGTTTAAAATATAATTTTTAATTAATCTTCTTTTATTTAAAATTAAAACAAATATATTTAATTGATTGCCATTAAATTTTGTAAATTTGTTTATATAAAACACAAAATGTCATTAAAAATTAAACTCTGTGTGTTGAGTAAGTACTTTACATTATTGAGTACACAAAAAAAGGGAGCAAATATTCGGTACTCGACCTTAATACTCAATACTTTCACAGCACTATTATATACTAAAAGTTAAAAAAAAAAAATAACATGTTTACATTTTTTCGATTACATTTACGTTTACGAAAACCATGTGTTAATGATTTTATTTTAACTTTTTTTTTTAACTGAAGTTGGGACCTAAGAATTATTTAAGAAAAACTCTTGCTATCAAATTAACAAGTATCATGTTTTTCTATCAATCCGAATTTGAATTCGGGTTTCTCCAAAAATTTTTTGGAAAACATTTCGAGACACCCGTTAAAATTATAATTGTTAATGCTTCAGTTTATAGGGATATATTTAATTAATTTCGATGTTTCAATTTGTAACGTCCCAAGTGGGTCGTAAACCAACAGCTTGGGGGAATCTCGGATGTGGATTTGTGAATAAGATATAGAAAGAAAATCCCTCTTTTTTTAACTACATTTTTTAAAATTCCGCTTTTTCTATAAAATTTTGTTCAGAATCCCGCTTTTTAATCGTTCGGGTCCCGCTTTTTGACAAAAACCCTCTGGTCACATTATCTATGATTGATCGAAGACGTTTATATTATGTAGCCAATGTTGTAATAATAAGAATATTGATTAAAAAGTTTGAATTTCTTATGTAAATTAAAATAATTAAATGAAATCTTAATAAGATTTCATTCTTTTGCAGGACACTTAGAAGCCAACAATCTACAGTTTATGGAGTTTAAAATAAATGAGGGACTAGTAATCTTTAAAATATAATCCGCCACTATGTATAACAGGCAACTGTTAAAATCTTATTGATTATAATCAAACTTGACATTAAAACATTTGAAATTCCCCAAATACTTTTTTTATATACAGTGGTGGCCACGAATTTAAGACACGACATGTAACGAACTAAGTTGTGATAATTATTACAACCCTGCAATATAAAATTAGATTTTGTTAATTTTTCAGTGTACCCTGTAATGTTAAGATCAATTACCGTTATTTGATTTTGTTTGTGTATACATTTTGTTGCTGTTTTTATTATATTTTCGTAAAAACGTGCTTTTGAAGCTGGTCACGAATTTAAAACATATAAGAAATATTTGGTTTTTAAGTGATTTTTTGGTGTTTTTTGAAGCTAAAAGGTAAGTAATGAATGTTTTATTCCATTTAATGTTAGAATACATCAAAATATTTAGTTAGAAATGGCCAGAGGTACTTGGAGTTCGGATGCCGAGCGAAAATTGATCCAACAAATGAATACTGATGGAAAAACAGTAATGGAAATTTCCAAGCTACTAAAATGTTCCAGATCCAAGATTTACAATGCACTGGAACACATCAAGCAACATGGCACTACCAAAAATGTCAAACAGCACCCTAGAGCCCGAAAAACTACACCCAGGGAGGATAGCTTAATTTATAAATCAGCTGCTAAAGATCCTTTCAAGAGCTCAAGTAAAATTAAAAATGAGATTTCATCGGATTTTGGTATTAATATATCGTCCAGGACAATAAGAAGACGTCTGAATGAGAAGAACTTACGTGGGTGTATTGCACAACGTAAACCACTTGTGTCAAAAAAAAATATTAAATCCCGACTAGCGTTTTCAAGAGAAAATCTCAATAAGCCGATGACATTTTGGAAAAATATACTTTGGAGCGACGAGTCGAAGTTTTGTCGCTTTGGTTCTGATGGAAAACAGTACGTATGGCGTCCTCCAAACCTGGAGCATCACCCAAAGTACACCCTTAAAACGGTTAAGCATGGTGGTGGAAATGTCATGGTGTGGGCAGCATTTTCCTGGCATGGTGTAGGTCCCATTCAGAAGATTATCAATAAAATGGACCAGCATATTTACAAAAACATACTGACAAGCATCATGATACCATTCGCTGAAGACAACATGCCTCTAATGTGGAAATTTATGCATGATAATGACCCTAAGCACACTTCACGCCTAGTGAAGAGTTGCTTAGAGGAAAATAATATCACAGTTCTGAAATGGCCAGCTCAATCCCCGGATCTCAATCCAATTGAGAACTTGTGGAATGATGTTGAGGAGCATGTACGAGCAGTAAAGCCAAAAAATTTGACTGATTTATGGGAAGAAATTCAAAAGGCTTGGTATGCCATTCCAAAGGAGCGCTGTATGGCCTTAGTTGAAAGTTTACCCAGGAGATGCGCTGCTGTGATTCAAAATAAAGGATTTCCCACCAAATACTAATATTGTTTTATGAAGCTGAGCTTTACTTTTGTGAATTAACTTTTATTTTGCCTATGTCCTAAATTCATGACCAGGCTTAAACTTGTATTAATCTGTATAATATGTAAATAAAAATTGGAAACTAAATATAGGTAACAAACTATTGTTGATTTTTTTTCATAACATTACTAGGATCTTTAAAAAATAACATGGATCTAAAATTTGTTCGATAAGATGTAAAAATTATCAGAAATATATAAGTGAAATGTCGTGTCTTAAATTCGTGGCCACCACTGTACATATATATTGTGTTATCAGTTGTCCAATAAATTTAGCAATTGTTTATTAAATTTGTTATTTTTATAAACAACAGTTTCTTAAAAAAAAAAAAAAAATAATAAAAAAAATATATATATTTTTTCAAAACAAAATATTGGTCAGTTCAGGAACATGTGTCAATCACATGATATTTTTTTCTCTACCAGCTTTTATTGGCCAAGTTTATATGAGTACAAACGAAAAAGGCAAACAAAAATTCATATCGTCTTTTATTATATTTGCAAATATTATTTATTTCTTTTCTTTTTTTTCGAGTTTGATCAACTGGCCAAAATCGTAAACTAATGAACGAGTAAAACGTGGTAACGTGTGAATATTGTTTTATTGTATGAAATTGTTATTTATTATTATTTTTTTGTTTGTTTGTTGACTAATAATAATATTTAATTGTGTTAATTTTTATATTTTGTTATTGTTGCTAGTGGCTAGTTAACTTATAATTTATTTTGTGGCCATAAATTCTCCTATTAATTATTAATTAAACAATACATTTCATTTTGTTTTTTTATTTATTTTTAGCTGTTTAATAAAAGAATGAAACAGAAAAAAAATGAAATAAAATAGAAATACCAAACAACTAATCTCATCTAATTTACAATTTAAAATTAAGTCACGTTTTATTGTTATTACCGGTATGAATTGGTTTTTATTTTATTTTATTGTTTTTTTTTTTTATTTAGTTCTCATATCAGCAATTTCTTAAGTATTAAAAACAATTACAATTTTGAAATTGAAATGTATTTTTGTATGTATAATTGATTTAGAATTCTAGAAATTCAACAATAAATTTTGCTAATCAGTGAAAAATAATAATTAAAAATAATATTAAAAATATAGGTATATAAATATTAAAATATTTGTAAGTTTTATTGCAAAACTTAGTAACCCTCTAATGACATGATAAGTTTTGTATTTCATTTATCATTTATAAAGAGTTTTTTGCAAATTGCAATATTTTTGAAGCTATTAGCCAGAGTATAGTTAAAGATATCTGGTGTAAATTTTAAACTATTTTTGTCTTCAACCAAGCATATAATAAATTTTTAGGCATATTGATCTTCCGAACTTCCTCTCCAGTTTCAAACATCAAACATTATCTCTTTTTGATACTGTAACGATGTTGGAGTAATATATTTTTGTTAACATATATCCCAAGAACTGATACTAAATACATCGATGTTGTATTTACCAAAGTTGATATATAGCTAAAATCTCGTAGATTCTTTGTAACTAGGATTTTGTTCCCAGGAAAGGTCTGGAAAACTCGTGGTTTAGTAAAACCTCTTTCAAAAATTCACAATGTATGTCAGAAGTCATATAACGATAACTCCAATCTACCTTGCACTGAGGGGTCATTCAAAACGTTGAACAGATTTTAAAGAAACTAAGAACATCGATAAAGAAGGAGTTAAGCTTTCAGAATATTGTTGGCCTGAGTGTGTAGCTGGCGCACGAACGGCGCTACAATGGGCTAAATCGAGAGTGAAAAACATATCGGAGTTTGTAACTTTTACAAATATGAACCGATTATAAATAGTTTTACATTACTTTATTTTTCTAATCAAGACAAGCTTAAATTACCTCTTTAAAAGATATTTGATTTAAAAAATTAAATTCCTCATTTTTTCCTTGATTTTTGTTGTAATTTTACCCTATAATTTTTAAAATAAAAATTCAAAATTTTTTTCAAAAATATGGGAAAATTCTCTATAATTTTTTCAACTATCACAAAAAAAAAAAAAAAATAAATTTCAAATTCAATAATAAAATTTTTAAAGTCAATAATAGGACATATCACAAAATTCGTAAAACCAAAATAAAATTTTTTTCTTATTAAAATAATATACTATTCATATAACATTTGGGGGATTCACAAGGTGTGCTATCATGTCGTATTTTTCTTTGTTGAAAATAAATAATGCCATACCATGTAATGAGTTAAGAAGCTAATATAATGGTTCTCCACTACTTACACATTAGCTGAATAATTCATTGTTTTAACACGGTGATGGCATTAGAGGCAACTACTTACCCTACACATTACTTAGATGTCATTACAATAACTAATTACTTCCAAGATGTTAAACAGCGCATTGACTTTAAAGCATTACTGAAGTCATGATTAGTAATAACAATAGGAATGAGTTACATTTTAGGTTATAAATAATTAATGAAATGTCAGGATATAAAATTTTTTTTGTAGTTGTAAAAAGATTTTTTAAATTTAAATTTAAAAAACTTAACAACAACCAAGAATGTGATTAAAATAAATGTTATAAAAATAAACTGTATTAGATTACAAATTAATTCATACGCAAATTTTGCCTTTCATTTATGTATCCCTTCTTTAAATATATGAATTGGTAACTGCATTATAATAATCAATAAAAATTAATATTTTCAAAAATCTAATCATAAATAATTATTTACATTCGGGTTATAAATAATTAGTTACTAAACAACTTCTATGTAATGCAGACAGTACGTTGTTATCATTACAAAGTAACTACATGACATTACCATTTTTTTCTGGGAATATTTGAAATTATTTACAATCAATAAAATAAAATATTAAAATGAAATATCTCTTTTAATAGAATTTAATTTAAAATCAAATAATGGATTGTTAAAAAATGTTTTTGTCATAATTTTTTCTGTGATTCTAAAGAAAAAAAATTTTAATTGTTTCAAATCGATAACTATCAAATATGTTTAAATAAAAAGTTTGAAATGGGTTGCGATATTTAAATTTTTTTTTTTTTTTTTTTTTCAAAAAAGTAACTATGTATTTAGGGGAGATTTGAGTAAAGTGTAGCATACTTTAACTATAATAAAATACCAACCAATAATCATTTAAACCCGCTAATGGACTTTTTATATAGAATGGATTATTGTCTAATTTTTTGCATAAAGATAATAAGATTATTTTATCTTCAGATATTAGTTTTCGGAATTTTTTCAAATCAAAAATTTTTTAGTAAAAATGGAAATGTTGGGATAAAGTGGAAAGTATTAAAATTTTTGTATATTAAAATATTTAATGTTTTTAAAATATGTTTAAATAAATTTTTAACATTATCGCTGTGGAGTATATTAAGTTATTTCTAATTTCTCCATGTTTTATTGCTTTTTTACTATAGCATAATATTTTTGATCTGATTTATTTGATTTTCCTAAATATTTTCATATCATTGGTGATTATACCAATTATATTTCTTTATTTTCAGTAAAATTGCAAACATAATTTGGTAAATTACACAGATTTACAAAATGAAAAAAAAAATAAAAAT
The DNA here is from genome assembly GCA_951394005.1 of Protophormia terraenovae. Taxonomy (NCBI): domain Eukaryota; kingdom Metazoa; phylum Arthropoda; class Insecta; order Diptera; family Calliphoridae; genus Protophormia; species Protophormia terraenovae. The sequence goes on from OX596073.1 coordinate 130,244,532, forward strand.
TAATCGGCACGGGGTTTCTCAGTCAATTCGGATACAGGGTATTAATAAATATTAAGCCTCTAAACCACTTTTTTTAATCGAATCTAATTCTCTAATTTGTAAAACTTATGAGGTTGCTCCATATATATTGAAGTATATCTCGAAAAGTACTTGTCTGATTTTGTTAAAAAAAATATAAACAAATTATAATTAAAATTGTCTTGAAGTTACTTTTTAATACGGTCAACAGTTATGGAGATATTTATAACTGTTGACCGTATTAAAAAGTAATTTAAAAGTGACTTCAAGACTATTTTAATTCGAATTTTTTTAAAATTTTTTAACAAATTCAGACAAGTACTTTTTCGCCCATTTTCGGAAAAAAAAATCAAAAAACAATTTTTCAAAAACTCATAAAAATTCGAAAATGTTTATTTCGGTACTTCTGCGAACGAGATTAGATTGTTCGATATGTTTTTAATGCTTTAAAAAAAATTGAGACAGCCTACCAGGAAATTTCGCCACTCGAGGAAATTTTCTGAAAAACCTATATTATTAATAATAAAAATTTTGACCTTTTATGATCTATACATTTATTAATTATTTATTAACTAATTTATAACATGTGCAAAAATTATTTCGATATTTGTAAGAATTTCGAAAATGTTCATGATCGAATTTATGATATATGTTCTGTAAACATAATTTGCATATTTTTCTTTCAAGAATACATAATACAACTAGCTTTCCTGGTGCGCTCGCAACCCCATTTGATGCGATAACAAATATTTAATTTACCTATCCATCCTATAAGAAATTTGATATGAAAATTATTTGTAAAAATTTTTAAGACTTTTAGTAAATTACTCCTTTAGATATGCGAAAATTAATATTTATATGGAGGCTACTTCTACCGCTGGACCTAATATAATAGTTCCCACAAAATGTTAAAGCTCTCACTATAATAGTTCTTTAAATATACCACTAAGAATACTTGTTTTGTGTGGGGGGTTTGTGGGGGTATCATTTCCCTATGTCCTACCCATCCTATTTATATCTGAACTTACGGAGGTTGTTGAGAAAGTTATTTTTACAGAATGTTAAAACCTTTGCCGTAATAGTTTCTAACATATACTATATTTAATATATTCGATGTATGGGCGGGGAGTAACATTTCCCCTGGTTCTATCCATTCCATTTTTATATATAAAAATTTGTGGTTAGACAATCCGCAAAATTTTAAGCCTTTTACTGTAACAGTATTAAAGTTATTCGCTAATTAGTATTTTCTTTGTATGGGGGCTATCACTGCCCCTAGACCTACCCACCCCATTTTTATCTCAATTATATAAATTGATAACAAAATTATTCTCACAAAATCTCAGGACTTTGTCTGTAATAATTCTTGAGTTATGTGATAATAAATATTTACTTTGTATGGAGGTTACCATTCCCCCTGATCCTATCGAAAATTGAGGTAGCCTATTTTATATTCGGGTATATTGATTTTGTCATTCCGTGTGTAACATGTCGAAAAAATCATTTAAGACCCCATAAGGTATATATTTTCTGGGTCCTGGTTAGATTCTGAGTCGATCTTGCTATGTCCGTCCGTCTGTCCGTCTGTTGAAAGCAGGAAATTTGGCTCAAATATTTATGTTATATAAGGTTTGTTTGGTATTGATGGGCAAAATCGGTTAATAAACAAAAAAGTTATGGGCTAAATACTAGAAACACAGGGTGTCCGTTGTAGCTTAATCTGCTGATATCTCTTTAACAAAAGTATGTACAACAACGAAATTTTATACAGTTCGATATAAATTTGGAAACCAAAAATGGGCATGGTCCGCCCACTTTAACGCCCACCTCCCATATGAGGTGAAATGTCAACGAAATTTCGTACAAATAGTTCAAAGATCAATGTAAACTCAGAAACAAAAAATGGGAATGGTCCGCCAACTTTACCATATAACGTAAAATTTGAAAAAGTTGATGGTGGATATGTAGATTCGGACAGGCCGAATATAACATTCTCGCTTGTTTAACTTTTTTTGCTATATCTTCCTAAATGGTATTGGGGGCAAAAATTTTAATTACTAAAAAATTAAAAATCTATTAATTTTAAGAGTGTCTCACAATGGGCCTAATTTTTTAAGAATAAATTTCTAGATTTAGAGGGTTAACCAATAACTATTTAAACGAAACTTATAGGTGAATAAAATAAAAATCAAGTTTGCACCCTTATCGTTTATTTTCATATTTTTTTTTTTTTTTTACTTTGAAAAAAAAACCCTAAGTTATTGCAATAACACTACACAGCAAATTTCAAAGTCGAGGTAAAAATGCTGATAAACCTGGGAATAAAAAAACAAAAAATAAAATATAAAATGCTTTCTTTTTTTTAATAAAATAAAATGACATTTCATTCCTTCTATGGGTATTTAATTATTTGCCGTTGTTATTGTTGCTATTTTATTTATTTTTTTATTTTTCTGTTGAAACATTTGCTATCTACCAGAACGAGTACAATATTTGTATGACACGTTTTGTGATCATGTTATTAATTTAATTTAAAAATAAAAATTGTGTTTTTTTATGAGCAAATATTAATGTATTTTTAACATTAAACAATTAAATAAACAGTGGGTTGGGCTGTGTACAATTTTGGGGAAAATTTTTAAAACTCTATAAACATATGACATCACAACTTATGCCATTGTGTTTGTTATTGATGGAATAATTTGGTATTTTAAGAAGTGATTCGTATGCATTTTGTAGCACTTATTTTTAATTTAATTTTTAGTTTATTTTGTTGTCAAGTGGTAAAATAACTATTAGATAATGCAACAACTTCTTTGAAATTTGTTTACAAACATCTGTTATCTTTGAAAAAGATAACATGCCTTTCTATTTATATAATTATATGCATTTTTGTATGCCTGAAGATATGAAGGAAAATTTTTGAAAATTATATAAGTACTTTGTAACAATAAACGGCTCCTATTATTGACTCAATGCAACAGAGCTCTAATGAATCAATTTAGATTCGGTTTGGCCGAATCTTTATAGCTACCATCTTTAAGTTTATAAAATTTCACCTTATATAGGAGGTGGGCGGACCGTCCTGATTTTTTGTATTCGAGTTTACATTGTTCCAATTTTGTTTTCGAATATGTTATTTTTAAATAAATATCAGCTGAAAAGTATGAACTGAAGTTACAATGGACACCTAGTGTTTCTAAAGCTATGTTCACAATTGTCAAATATTTGCGTGACCACTAGTTCTACAAAAAAGTTGTTTGTCGTTGTTTTATCTTGCAAATATTTTATAAGAGAAAACAGCGTCAAACAAGATTCGATACAGATATTGGCAATTGGAAGTGTTTCCCAAATCACAAAGTTTTATACTCATGTCCCTTTCCAGTCAAAAACGAGAGAAAAATATATAGTCGGTCAAGCCCGACCATATGATACCCTACACCATTGTGTACATTATAATTTGGGGAGGGGTCTTTTATTATACTTCGAGTCAAATGTGGACCGATACTCATAAGTGTAAAATAAAACATACAAATACAGAATATTACGTTGATGCTGACATTATATGAATTTATTCACTTTTGGGCGATTCCAGAAAGAGGGGCCTTATTTGGGAGCTATGGTAAATTATGGGCCGATCTTTGTAAAATTTGTCACCATCATTTATGTTCATATAAAACTTATTTGTGTCGAATATTAACTTGATACTAACATTTTAATGGGATTTATGCCCGTTAAAGTGATATTCTGAAAAGGGGTTTATATGGGAGCTATGATGGTTAATTATGGACCGATCTATTTAATCGGCACACTTATTTAGACTTATATGAAACTCAAATGTGCTAAATTTCATTGAAATATTGCTATGTTTAAGGGATTTATGATCGTTAAACCCCTTTTCGTGGAGGACATTTGTATGGGGGCTAGGTGAAATAATAGGCCGATCATAACCAATTTCTGTGTGCCAAATTTCATTAATTTTGGTTCAAAATTGCAACCTGTAGTTTGATTACAAGGTTTACATGGACGGACAGACGGTCAGACGGACGGACGGACATCGTTAAATCGACTCAGAAAGTGATTCTAAGCCGATTGGTATAAATTAAGGTGGGTCTTAGACCAATATTTTCGGGTGTTACAAACATCAGCACAAACGCATAATACCCTCCCCACCTATGGTGGTGTATGACATTTCAAAAAACGAAAAAAGCTAAAAACTTTACAAGGATGTACATATTTACTTGCTAATAACTTATAAACTATACATGGTAGATATCTGGTTTTAGTTTCATATTAAAGACAGAAATATTACCTTTAAACCGATATTTATAATAAAAATTGTTTATATCAAAAGTTCAAAAGTCAAAGTTAGACATATTCAAATTAAATCATTATATCTCAAAAAACGGTATTTTTAAAATTCTGAAAAAAATATATAGTGTTGATGTAACTCTTCTTCCTCCTACACATGTAAAATTTCAAGTCGGAGTCTCATTTAGTTTAGAAGTTATGGACCGAAATAAACTCTTATTACTTATAACCTATTTTACACAATAAAATTTTATTTTTGGTATCATTATAGGGTTGAAGATATTCAGCCGTATTCAAAAAAATAATGTAGATTTAATAACGAGTTACTAACTTTTTCTTATGAAAATTTACATACAAAAAAGTTAGTAACTCTTTATCAAACATACATTAGTTTTTTTGAATACGTCTGATTGTCTTCAGGACTATATGTAGTAAGTTGTTTAAATTCAAAAGTTCAAAGGTAAAAATTAGACTTATAAAAATTAAACCTTTATATCTTCAAAAACGATAGTTATAAAATACATAACAAAATTATATGTTATATTTTTGGACCGGAAAGGGTCTTCAGTTTGTAATTTGAGCAACATTAGCAATAGGTAATAACTGTAGCGAATTTCATTGAAATGTGAAATATTAAATCTGTAAATGCCTGTTTTTAGTCCGTTTTGATATGGAATTACTATAAGTAAAAAATATTTTCCCATTAAAATGCAGAAGTTAGAAAATACTTTATATAGTGGTTACGTCATACCTTAATATTTGGCCCAGAACTTTTTTGTTTATTACCCGATTTTGCCTTTTTTCAATACCAAACAAACCGTATATAAGATAAATATTTGAGCCAAATTTCGTCCCCATAGTTGGCCTCTTCCGAGTCCTATCCTGCTTTCAACAGCCAAACAGACGGACAGCAGATACAAGACGACTGGTTCAAAGTCGGCGGCGCGCCACCGATCGTTTGTCTATCGTTTGTCGGCTCACATCAACTTAAATTAAGCAGCCGGTCGGCCAGACAGACGGATGACATAGCTAGTTCGGCTCAAAATCTACCTATTATCAAAATCGGTTCAAAAGGGTAGAATCGCCAAAAATGGCGCTTAATTCAGAAAAGATGTATAACGCATTATTTATAATTTTGTTATAATTATTGTATCATTAGTAGGTCAAGTAAATAATTTTTGAATTTATACATATTTTTTTTAGCCTAAACCACTGTCCGTCCGGCTGCTTGTACATCAATAACCAACATTTGAGATAGTCTGTAGTTCGCCGTTTTAAAGATAACCTAATGAAATTTGGTACGTGCGCTTTACTTGGGTTTATGCCATGACATGTTACAATTGGTTATAATCGGAGCATTATTTCACTGGACCCTCATATACAATTTTTCTCGGAAATGGATCAAACTCTTATAAATGTCTTAAATTTTTGTGTATTTTCATAATTTTTGTAACAGAAGAATAAATTTCATGATGATCGTCCAAAATTGACCATAGCTCTCATATAAGACCCCCTCATGAAAATCACGTTAACATGCATTAATCCGACAGAAATGTTAGTATTATGTTAATATTTAACACAATTCAGAAAGTGATTCTGAGTCGATTGGTATACTTTAAGGTTGGTGTTGGGATATTTTTTCTCAGCACAAACGCATAATACCCTAACCACCTTTGGTGGTGTAGGGTATAAAAACTACTTTTGATGAAATTAAGCTCAAAAATATAAACTTGTAAAGGTTCAATTTTCCGTTTTTACCACTGTGATTAAACAAAGTGAAACAAATTAGAAAATTTTCTTAGCAGCTAATGATGCTTCATTTTATCTATTTTCACCTAGCATCAATCACTTTTTAAACCCTACACCACCATAGGTGGGGAGGGTATTATGCGTTTGTGCTGATGTTTGTAACACCCAAAAATATTGGTCTAAGACCCACCTTAATTTATACCAATCGGCTTAGAATCACTTTCTGAGTCGATTTAACGATGTCTGTTTGTCTGTCCGTCCATGTAAACCTTGTAATTAAACTACAGGTCGCAATTTTGAACCAAAATTAATGAAATTTGGTACACAGGCTTCTTCTGGTTCAGGGACGAAGCCTATTGAAATTGGTTATGATCGGTCCATTATTTCACCTAGCCCCCATACAAATGTCCTCCCGGAAAAAGGTTTAATATAAGTTCCATGTAAGTCTAATTTTTATAATTAACCATAACTCCCATATAAACCCCTTTTCAGAAAATCACTTTAACGGGCATAAATCCCATTAAAATGTTAGTATCAAGTTAATATTCGACACAAATAAGTTTTATATGAACATAAATGATAGTGCCAACTTATACAAAGATCGGTCTATAATTTACCATAGCTCCCATATAAGGCCCTCTTTTGGGAATCACCCAAAAATTAATAAATTCATATAAATGTTAGCCTCAACGTAATATTCTGTATTTGTATGTTTTATTTTACACTTATGAGTATCGGTCCACATTTGACTCCAAGTCTAATAAAAGACCCCTCCCCGAATTATAATGTACACAATGGTGTAGGGTATCATATGGTCGGGCTTGAACGACTATATCTTTTTCTCTCGTTTAAAGTATTAATTTTCAATTAATCGCCATCAATGTCACCCCTATGTGCGCCAGAAGGACGGACAGACATAACTAGATCGACTCAGCGGTTTAAAATATCCTGAATTATTACCATTTATTTTGCAAATGACCCCACTGTGCACTGTAAGATGTCAGGCGAATATCGTTACTTCGACTTCACTATTTATAGCATCCAATATATATTTTATGGGGTTCCAGGTAAATATTGTAGAAATTACAAACGGAAGGGTATAAAAAGTTCCAGGACTTGTATGCGTTTAAAGCAACAATTAAATGTTGTTGACTTATTAACTTTCCCCTCGCATTCTCAACTATAAACGTTTTTTTTTTTACTTACTTAAATTCTTCGTGAACACTTTCATAATGATTTTAATAAGACTTTTGATATATAATTACATTTGTTGAGTTTTAATTTGTCACTATTTTATTTTTATTTACTCTTAAATACTGTTTTTTTAATTTGTTTTCATGTATTTTTCTAGAAGGCCAATTAGTTTGTCAATTAAATGCAAAAGAGCACTATTGTGTGTGGTATGAATTTGTTGCATGTGTTTAAAATGTTATTATGAAATGAAATATTTATTTGTAACACATGTTTATTGCTTATTGTAAGGGGTAAGAGTGTGAAAAGTGTATGTGAACGGGTATTGGATTACATGCATTTATACAATCAATGCTTGCTTAAGACAATATATGCCAATTATATTTTGCGGGTGAAATTATGTACTAAAGAGCTTTTCACAAATGCCTTTTTATAGCAGACACAAGAGCTTCCTAACGCATTCATTTTACAATCTTTAAAGTTTATCACTTTTAAAAAAGGAAATGATTTTTGAAGAATTATTATGAATATTTCAGAAATACTTTTTTTAAATTTTTCAAAAGGAGAGTAAACTCATTTAAAAAGGCCTAAAGAGTGAAGAACGGTTATATTTTCCCTGTAAATATATATAGATGAGTTTTATTATCCCAGCAGTTTTTTCGGTATCAATTTACTCCTTTTTAGACAGTAAAGTTCTTTTGTATCTACCCACTAGGGTATCCAATTATTCGGGGTTTCATTTTAATCGGTTTGTTGACAAATAATTATTTGGGGTTAAAAGTTGATCGGTTAATAACTGATTATTGGAAAATTATTCGATTAAAACTTCTAAACAAGACTAATTACAACAGTATTTAATCTATTGAAATAGTTATTTAGAAACATAATGAAGATCACTCATTAATATTATCACTACTTTCTGTAATTTTTATGAAAAAAAATAATAATAAAAATTTACCTAACACTAAAAAATATTCTTCTAATTTAGCTTTACTTAATAAATTTGTTAAAGTAAAAATCAGGGACGGAAAATAATCATTATTCTTGAAATTTTAAACAAAAAAATCAGATACAAAGAACAACCGGATAAAAGTGTAATCTTCAGAACAGGTTCTATTGGTTTTATATTGTGAGCAAAAAAAGTGAAACTCAAAAATAATCATTATAGGTTGAGCAAAAAAATAAAAATTAAAAATAATGATTATTTGTTGATTTTTATTTTAAAACTCATCATCATTACGGTCCCTGGTAAAAATTAATATTGGTATTTATGAAGTTATAATATCAGAACACTTTCTTGACGCATTTAATTAAACATTCTATCCCAACAAAAAAATAAAATCCAAAGGATACACAATTTCAATAAACTTGTGATCAATAAGTAGTGCAAATTCGGATAATTTCTAATCAATTAAACGTAGGCTTGTTATTGGAAGATTTTCTGTTTTTGATACCTATTCACTGAAATAAAAGTAATGTTCACAATTTAATACAAAATTGCAATGAACATACAAATACTTTTAATTGGCGCAGTCTCAACGTTTTATAACGGATTAATTAATTTGAATCTCTTTTAAATAATATCTTTGGATGCTGTTTTGTTTTACTCCTTATAACAAGAAAACGTACACTTACTTATTGATACTTTGAAAGCAATGAAAAATGCTTCTTTAAGAATTTCTTTTATTTTTGCTGTAAAATATATGTCAATATATCATAAAAATAAAAATCTAATCTATGAGTTCAGAAAACTAAATTTCGGTGAATCGGTTATTCGACACAAATTATTCGGTTTATTCGTTATTCGAAAATATACAGTTTTAAAGTATTCGAACAGTTAATCGACCAAAATTAATCGGATAACCGAATGACGGTTAATCGATTGGATACCCTACTACCCACCTAACTCATTCAAATTTGTACGTTTTTTTCTTTATCTCAACTTGGCATATTTTGTGAGCGATAGTTAAGCAAAATGGTATTTTACTGACTATTTGGTAAGCGTTGAGGTGACTATAGCACACTTTATTGACTCTTTAGAAAGCGTGGAGGTGGCGATTTATACTTTACTGACTCTTTGGTGAGCGTGGAGGTGGCGATTGTTTTTTATAGGTCACAAAAAAGTCAAAAATGTAAATGGTTCATCCATTGTCAGTACAGGTTGGGTTACTTGACTAACGGCAATAAATACATGGTAGGATATTTGGCTCCTATGCATCTTTTTTAGACGTGTGTATGGTCAAATATCAATTTATTGATTCCTTGGTATGTCTATAGTATTTTACTTTGTAAGAAAAAAAAGTTATTTAAGTTTTGTTTTTTTATATTTTTTATGTTAAGCGACTATATTAATTAAATGTGTTTTTAATTTAAACAAGTGGAATACATACAGTAGAAATTAATAAACTCATATAACTATCATAAACCAATGTTACCGGAATGACTGAATTTTAAATAATGAATAACTGACTCAATGTTGTCACTAAAAAGATTTCCATAAATTGACTTTTTCGAACTACCCACTACAAAGTTTGTCAGTTGACTGACTCAATGTAACCACTAAAAGGATATTCATAAATTGACTTGTTCGTACTAGTCACAATATCACCACTTTTTGGTCCTGGGGTGCCGATAGACTTCCTTCTAGGACATCCCCATGTTAAATTGACTAGTCACGTAGTTAGTAAAGTGACCAGTTAAAAAGTTTGTCAGGTGACTGACTCAATGTAACTAGTAAAAAGAACGACTTCCAAAGGGTGACTAAAGTGGAAGCAATAGCCACCTCACGCTTACAAAGGGTCAATAAATCAACAAATAGTGTAATTTATGTAAGAATGCTCTGTGGCTGAGTGGTTAGCGCGTATGACTATAAAACATAAGGATGTGAATTCGATTCGGGGTGCCGCCATAAACAAAATCTTAAAAATATAAAAATTAATTAAAGTGATTAATAAAAAATAAAATGAAAAGAAAATAAAAAGAATTGTTAAATAATAATAAAATAAAAATACAAAAAGAAGTAAAAAATATACGCAAAAAAAATCTTTTATTTTTTTTACATTTTGAAAATGGTTAACAAATTTAAAGATTGACTTTTTCGAACTACCCACTGTATAGCCACTTTTTGGTCCTAGGGTGCCAATAGACTTCCTTCTAGGACATCTCCATGTTAAAGTGACTAGTCACGCAGTTAGTAAAGTGACTAGTGGTGCCTTAATGTAGTCAGTCAAGTAACTGGTTTCGGACAGTCACCATAGACTGCAGGGGTGTTTCAACAATGTATGATTGTGTCAGTAAAGCAAGTATAAATAAACCTTATTAACAAAATTGTCCTACAAAGGTGGGGCGTACTGTTTCTAAGATTTTATAATACAAAAGGAATTTTGCAAAGAAAAAATGTTTTAAAATGTTTAAGGTTTTGAAATCTGTTTAAAGGTCGACGAAAAGTGACTTTATTCTTAGTACAAACAAAATTATATTTTACTTGACTTAAAAAAGCAAGATCTTTTTTAAATTGTTTTACATTTTAGAGATCACGTTTTCGTTAAATATTTAATCAGTAAGTCTTCAGTATTATTTATAACAAAATACATATTTATATATGTATGTATCTAACTACTATAATTTGTTATTGTGCACCCGTACGTATTAGGGTGATCGATACGGTTTTCCAACCGGTTTTTAAACCGGTTTTTTCTGTCAATGTGCTGTCGGTTTTTTCAAAATGTTCATTTTTCGAATGTCGAATAGACCGGTTTTTTTAAACACAAAAAACCGGTTTTAAAAATAGCTTTCTATTTCAAAAAACATGTACTAAATACTAATATTTGAATCGAAATTTTTTTAGAGTATTATTTGTAATGTTTTAAAAATATAGTTTAAGGTTAAAACGAAATTAATTATTGTAATATTAAATAAATAAATTAGTAATAATTACTTCAATTGTAACACCTGTAATATTTTTACACTTAATTTGAATGTTTTAGTCTTTTTTTTATTCAATATTTTCTTCATTTTTCAAAGATTTTGTTTTAAAAGTTTCTCCTACAGAATAGTTTCAGTAAAATTGATTCTGGCTCTTATCATATTAATCCATGGTTTCTGTTTTGATGATTATTTTCTTAAAATTTTTATATTATATTATTCGTTCGTTCATATGCTTTGTAACACCCAAAAATATTGGTTGAAGATCCACCTTAATTTGTACCAATCGTCTTTAAGTCGATTTGATGATGTTCGTCCGTCCGTCTGTCTGTTCATAATAAAATAATTAATTAATTAAAATACAGGTCACAATTTTGAACATGTATTAAATTTGAAATTTGGCACACAGGTTTCTTATAGTCTAAGAACGAAGCGTGTTGAAATTGGTTATGATCGTTCCATTATTTAAACTAGCGCCATGCAAATTAACGATCATAAATCCCTTAAATGTAGTAAGAATTTTTTTTACACATGTAAGTTCCATATAAGTTAAAATCTATGTTCCGAATTTCATGAAGATCGGTCCATAATTGAACATAATATTGGCTCACAATTCCACAGGTTTAGAAAAGAAGACACTTCCCCTAATTTGGTGCATATAATTGAGTAGGGTATTGTCGGACTTGACCGACTATTTCTTTCTCGTTCTTATTGATTAATAGTTATTTCCAAAAATAATTATGTGTAATATATTTTAACTGGAACATCATAATATTTATTGATTTTTCTTTAAGAAAAGTAGTCTTTTGGTAGAAATATTAATTTCTGCAAAAAAAAACCCGGTTAACCGGTTTTTTTCTGAATTTAAAAAAGTGCAACCGGTTTTTTCAAAATACCAACTATTCGAACTATTCAAAAACCGGTTTCTCCAAAAAGTCGAATAATCGATCACCCTAGTACGTATACGTGATATAATTTAATCTTGTATTATACATATATATATATACATATGTATTATATATATTATATATATATATATATATATATATATATATATATATATATATAGACAAATCGACATACCCTTAATTACTTTGTATTTTGTTTACTTCATTTAAATGTTAAATAATGTAAATAATAATATTTATTTATTAATTAAATTAATTTGAATTCAAGAGAATATTTTTGCATCCGTTTAGAGAATTCGCCTGGAAATCTTTACTCATATTATAGTCAATGCAATTTCCATGCAATAATTTAATTAATTAAATTACAGGGGTTGTAAGTATATATATACCGGCTACATTATTTACAAAACAATTCAACTAATACATTCTATAATGTATGTGTGTATGTATGTACGTATGAATGTATATTAAAATGTATTTACATATACTTATACATATGTATATAAGTAAGTATATAAAGTTAAATAAGTATATAATAGAAATTGTTTTTTTGTTGCGCATATCAGCACATGTAATTACGTAATTGTTTATAAACACTTGTATCACGTTATTTCACACAAAATGCAATAGAGACAACAAATAATATTACATGGAAAGCAAAATGACAATAACAAAAAAAAAAAAAAAAAAAAAAAACTATTATTTTTTTGTCACTGTGACAATGAACACGTTTTTCAAATACCTAAATTAATGAGTACACTGCAAACAGACAGGTGAGTAAGAAAGGTGCAGTATTGGTGGAGGAAAAAATTATTAACTTATGTATTTTAGCGAATTATAATTAATAAATATTACTAAGAATTGTGATGATAATTTATTAAGAAGACTAACGAAATTCTATATAAGGCGGATATTAGATAAGTCATAAAGAGTGTGAATTGATAAATATTTTTGCTAAGAAATGTGAGTGATCATTGATCATAGATTTAGTTCTATCTACACTGCACATTAATTTTTAAAATAAATCTAGAGTCCAAACGAATTTTCGGTTTCGGATGTGGCTAAAAAATCAGTTTCGGCCAACATTCGGTTTCGGCTAAATTTCGGTTTTGGCTAAAGTTAGTCGGAGTTCATAATAAAAATTTTTCTACCCGCAATTCCGACTTAGTAGGCGAGAGAGGTAAATATAATGTAAAAGTTTAGCATTCTCTTATCGTCTCTCTCTTCCACGAATTCGGAATTGTGACAAGAAAAATTTCTGTGTGATCCCCAACTTACAAAAGTTAAAGCTGATAGTTTCTTTTATTAAATAATAACGAGTAAAAAGTTATAGTCGGTCAAGATCGACTATATGTATGAGCAAAAAAATCAGGGAAGGGGAATTTTATTAGACCTGTGGCCAATTGTTGACCAACACTTTTATTAAAAGTAAAAAATAAATACATAATAATGCGTTGATACTAACATCTTTATGATTTTATGTACTTTAGGGTGATTTCCAGAAGTGGGTTTATATGGGAGCTATGGTAAATTATGGACCGATTCTAATAAAATTTGGCAATGTTGTTTCTACTTATATAAAACTTATTTGTGTCAAATATTAACTTGATACATACTAACATTCTTATGGGATTTATGCACGTTAATGTAATTTCCGGAAGAGGAGTTTATATGGGATCTATGGTTAATTATGAACCGATCTTCATGAAATTTTGAAAAAAGAACACTTATTCAACTTCTTTGCACCGAATTTCATTAAAATATTGCTATATGTAAATATTGCTTTATGAGCTCTAAACCCCTATTCCGGGAGAACATTTGTATGGGAGCTAGGTGAAAAAATGGACCTATCTTATCCAATTTCAATAGGCTTCGTCCTTGTGTCAAAATAACTACTCATGCCAAATATCATCAAGATATCTTCAAAATTCAAACTGTACTTTGTTTACATGGACAGACAGCCAGACGGACGGACATCGTTAAATCGAATCAGTGATTCTGAGTCAAACGATATACTTTAAGGTGGGGGTCAGATGAGTTTTTACAAACATCAGCACAAACGCATAATACCCCAACCACCTATGGTGGTGTAGGGTATAACAATCTAAATAATATCTAACAATCCATTTTGGTTGTATTTTTAAAGATGGACCAAAAGCCAAATGCATGTAAAGCTCTAAGATGTTATCTTGGGGAAGTACGAAAAAATTATTTTCATGTAGATCATATTTGTCATTATATTAATCTTAATATAATGACAAATACATAGAAATATCTATAAGAAACAAAAACAATAAAATATCAGTACATATTAGATATTTTCGGATTTGGACAAATATTCGGCTTTTTTGCCGAATATTAGATTCGGTTTCGGCCTTAAGAATCGGTTTTGGTCGGATTATAAATAAATCTGAAACTTCTAATAGCCTAGTTGGATTTACATAAAAATTCACATAAGCATAGCAAAGGAGTGTACAATTTTAAGTTTGGAAGGGCGGACCCTATACACCACCCTGGAGTGGAGCTATGGGGGCTCAAAGTAAAGTACTTCTGACATAGATAATTTACGTTAATCCAACCAGCCGATTAGAAGTTACAGATTAATTTCCAAAAATTGTTGATTCTGCCCCACAGCGCACTGGTTTGGAAACAGAATCGATTTTTGGTAAGAATTATTGTATGAGTGATCGCAATTTTTCGCTTTTTGCACTCAATCTGCTCTGGTTTAGCTATTAAGTCGATTTTTTCAAATAAAAAGGAAGGAAATACATATCACTCATTTGGTACAACCACGTCATAACTCAAAAAAATATTATTTTTTTTTTTTCAGATGAAGCATTTTAGAAAAATATAAAGAATTTTTGTTTACGATTTTGTTAGTTAATAGAACGCATTATTTACTATACACAAGTAATGTCGAAAATTGCGTTTTTTGAGTTATGACTAGAGTTTTTACGGGGAATTCCTGGACGGGAATTCCACAAAAATTTCAGTCACATAATCTCGGGAATTCATGTGAGAATTCTCGGGATATCTTGTGTATGCAAAATGTTTATATTTTTAAACTCATTAATGGTTATTTTAGTATATAATGTGTTTTTATATTAGTTTTTATTTTATTAATTTTTTTGTTTACGAGTTTAAATATTTTATTAAAATTTTTACCAATTTAAATATTTTAAAAGAAATATCTAAATATATTTGATAGTTTCTTAGTCCATCATTAATTTTTGTATAATATAAGGAAAATAAAATAATTTTCTTTATGGGAATGTATTTTAAAAATAAAAAAAATTGTTTCTGCATTGAGGTCAAAATAATATGTTGCAAAAATACTAGTATGAAGTAAAATTCGACAAATTGAAAATACCTTTAATGAACAATTTGAAAATCTAATTTTCACCCATATGGAAATTCAAAGAGATCTTAAAAGTTCTCAAACAACTTACATTTTTTAAGCACCAGTAATGAAGTGGGCCTAAAAGTATCCAAACTATTTCCTGTATATGGATTTTTTGTAGAATAAATTACAAACAGTTCACTTATAAGACTATGCAATTAAAAAGTTACAATTTTCCAAGAAATACTTGAAAAATAATTTTTGAACTCTGGTTTTTTCATAAAAATGAATTATAAACCTGCAAAGAATATGTCTTCAGGAATCTGTAAACCTTTTGGATCTTATTCCGTAAAATTATCGTTGAATTTTTACCCATAGGGAAATATGAAAACCAAAGTAATGATTCGACTTTCGTATGCGTTGTTATATAATAAAAAGTTTTCAATAAATTTTCAAAATGTCAATATTTCAAAAAGAAGTGAATTAATTTATCGTTTTATGATTAATTAGTTTATTTTACCATTTTTATCCATCATATTTAAGTTATAAAAAATTGAAAATTTTTAATTACTTATTTTTGGCGGGAATTCCTGGGATCCCATGAAATTTAAAAATCAATCCCGATTTCTCGGGAGCGGAAAAGACCGAGAAAAGAAAAACTCTAGTTAACAGTGGGGTCAAACGCAAAATTTTTGGTAATAAATCTCTAATTCCAAAACTACTGGTCGGATTAAATTGAAATGTATCGAAGAGTTGCAGAGGAAAACTTAAGCTTTCAGAAAAATCATATTGTGGTCACCCTGTGATAACACAAGATAAGATACAGGGTGTCAAGTTTGACTACCTCGAGTATGTAAAAGTTTAAAAAAATCCTTTCTTCTACAAATGAAGTCCGATTTTAAAGATTTTTATATTTCTGGCAAGATAATAAAAAAATAAGCTTACTCACCTAAGTTATCTCTTACAGTCAAAAATATATTTCCACTTGAATTTTTGATTTTTTGCCTCGACTTTCTTTCGTTTTTTGGGAATAAGTCTTGAGGTATATGAGGTAAAAAATATTTTATAATTTGCTATATATTTCAAAATAATATGCTGAAAGAATTTTTGGATTATCCCAATTCGTCTATAAGTGAAAAATATTTAAAGTCATACTCTGAAATTAGTATGAAAAACTGATATTTTTTACAAAAATATAGTACAATTCGTTCACTTTTTTCTCAAAGTTCCGTTAACGAAAAAATTATTTCTTTATGTATTTCAAAAGATAAAGCTTCAGAAATGTTTAGTAACGAAATTTGGAATTGATTTATGTTGGCACCCTACACCAAGCATCGGTCGAAAATGGTGAATTTTGGAAAAAAGTTAAATATTTATCGATTAATAAAAAAATGTCACGCGAGTTTTTTTTTAATTTATTGACGATATTTTATCAGAAAACAGATTTAGAACGATCTGACTTTAAACTGCTTCCCGCCCGGCCAAAAACGGATGCAGGAGAGCAGATGTCATGAAAAAGTCAATTTTTTTAAACGACTTTTTTAATTGCATAAAAAAGCATACTAGCATATTTTCGCCATTATTTCATATGTGGTGTATAGAATATATATCGATCTTTCATTCCTGCAAGAAGCTTTACAAATAAATTTTTGGCAATTTTTCTAAATTAAAAAATATAAAAAAGATATAAAAACTAAAAAAAAAAAAATAATTTTAATAATAATAAATTATATAAAGTATTTTTAAAAAAAATTTTCCTTCATATACCTCAAGACTTATTCCCGAAAAATGAAAGAAAGTAGTTTTAGAATTAAGTTTTGGCTACAAAATTAATACCATATATAAAAAAACAGAAAACTAAAGTCTGACGCAAAAAAAAAATTTTGCAAATCTGCATGAGGCCCATTTTGAATATAAACCCTTGACATAAAAATCGAATTTTGTTAGAAAATAGGATTGATCACAGACTTTTATATATGTCTGTAAAATTATCATATAAAATTACATTTTTAGTTGGAAATATGAGTGATCACAGATTTTGTCGTTTTTCCTGTTACTGCTCTGGTTTATTTATAAAATCGATTTTTGTAATGATATTAATGAACATTTTCATTCTTTGTCCTTTTTTAGGGTTTTCATATAAAAGCTTTTTTATAGGAGATTTTCTTCCTCTTCGTTCTATTTTCACTAGTTAAACTATAAAATAATTTTTTACGTTTTTTTATATATCCCTAAAATAAGTGCCACCCTAATTTACTACTATTTTTTTCGCAAAATATTTACATATCTTTAGTTTTTAACTAATAATGACAAGCCTTTTATAGAATTTATAATTATATAAAACTTGTTTTCCATAAATTATTTACAATTAAAAAGAATTTAAATTTAAAATTAAGTAGAAATATAACTTAAATAAAATGAATCGTTAAACGAGTTTTTTAATCAGTAGATTTTCTTTATAACTTTCAAAAACACGTGCCACTAATTTTGTTATTATTGTTAGTGCTGTAGCTATTATTAAACATTTATTCTTATTTTTTTATTGTTTTATTATTTATTGGCTTTCAAATAGTCTATAAATAATGACAATAACTTTTTCATAGGAAATCCTACGAGTGCAAACTTAAATTATTAGTTTTTGTGGTAATTTTCCATCGCATTTAACTGGCAGACGGATAATGAGTTTAATAGAAAATATTTATGGCATATTTGGTCGGTGTATTTTTCTCTAGAGTTTAAATAGCTTTTGTAATTTTAAGCTATATACTGCTTAACTACAAACAGCAGAAGCAGGCATCATGTTTAACAGAGTGTGTTTATTGAAATATTCAATGGCGTATGAATTCTACTGCATAAATTTCAATTATAAATGAATACAATCTTTAATCGATTTATTATGTTACATAACGTCACGTGAATAATGAATTTATAAATTTTATAGTTGTTAACTGCAATTAAAATACGAGTACATTTGCATTTATTTAAAAAACCCGAAGAACGTTGACGGAATTGTTTGTATAATTTTATACACGTAACACAAATGTTGAACATAACATATCGGATATAATCTAATGAAATAAGTTTATTATACAAGATGAAGAATATAGAAACTACAAATGGTCAAGACCGACCATTGAGTAAGAACATCAAAATTTGGGGAGGAATCTTATATCAGACCTGTGGCTAATTGTTGACCGATTCATTTAGTAAGTGTAAAATAAAATATACGAATACAGAATAATGCGTTGATACTAATATTTATATGAACTAATGCACTTTTGGGGGATTCCCGAAGGTGGGCCTTATACGGTATCCATGGTAAATTATGGACTGATCTTCATTGAATTTGTCACCATCATTTATACTTATATAAAACTTATTTCTGTCGAATATTAACTTTATACTAACATTTTAATTAGATTTATACCCATTAAAGTGAATTTTCGGAAGAGAGGTTAATGAGAACAATGATCTATTATGGAACGATCATTATGAAATTTATTACACAGATTTATAATTATATAGAGCTTCCTTGTGCCAAATTTTCATTAAATTATGTGCTATATTAAAGGTATTTATGAGCGTTAAGCCCTATTCCGGGAGTACATTTGTATGGGGGCTGGATGAAATAATGGACCGATCAATACCAATTTCAATAGGATATAAGAAACCTGTATGCAAAATTTCATTATTTATGTTCAAAATTGCGACCTATAGTTTGATTACAAGGTATACATGGACGGACAGACGGACGTACATCGTTAAATCTACTCAAAAAGTGATTCTAAACCGATTGGTATAAATTAGGGTGGGTCTTTGACAAATATTTTTGGGTGTTACAAACATCAGCGCAAACGCATGATACCCTTCCCACCCTTATTACCAAACTGATGCTAAATAACCATGGCAACTTACACGGTCTGAAGCGGAATAATATGTCCTCCAGTCCCATTAAGTACTCGTTGATCATGTTTGGCGATTGTTCACCAAACACTATGTTATGTACGGCTATCGATAGCAACTCGACATAAATGGGGTATTGTCTTGATTGGGATTGAACTAGGTTCAATTTCATGAAATATTCAATGAAGATATATTTAGATAAATACTATCATTCTCAATTCCTGTAAACAGCGGATTAATGTTATTATGTGTGATTTATCAGAATATATATGGGAAAATAGACCCACGTTTTTAATAACAAGAATTATATAGTCTAAACTATAGATTACACTGGTCAACAAAAAAAACCTACCCCAAAGACGAATAGTTAAACTTGATGCATTTTGATGTGCTAAACACGAATCTGCTATCAGTTTTTTTCCATCAGTTCTGGATTTTTTTTATGGGCGTGTCTAATATTTCGGCAATAGTAAGGCCATTACTCTAGTATATTTCCTCATAACTCAAGAACGATGTATACGATTGACATAAGTGATACACCAAAAGATGCGGAATATCTTAAAATCACTAAAACTTTATTCTTTTATGAGCTCAATAGTTTCGGAGTTATTTTGAAATAAATGTCCGAAAAAAAAAAAAAAACTTTTTTATGTAAAATTTTAGATTTTTTTGTTACTTAAATTTCTTTTTAAAAGTGAAAGCATCAAAAATGTTTCAGTTTATCATCTTAAAGGTGGTAATGCTGCGAATAAAATAGGGCATGAATCTTCAAAATTGATGCACAAATCTTGTATACATGTATACATACAATTGAATAGAAATACAGTGGTGGGCAAAAAAAATTTTTTTTTTCTTGAAACAAAAATAGGTGGACTAAGTGGATTTTGACGAGTTAAACACGAATCTCCATTCATTTTTTTTCTATCACGTGCTGATTTTTTTGTATGGGCATGACTAATATCATCACCTTATTCAGCGGTCAGACTATAAAACTCGAGAATATTTTGTACAATTTGGACTATAACTCAAGTACCGATTACACGATTTTGATAAATGATATACCAAAAGATGCACACGAAAATTGTCTTCTAGGTTTGACAACATAATTTTTTATTGATTAAAGGATTTCAGAGTTATGGATTAAAATTTTCACGATTTTTATACCCACCATCAAAAAGATGGGGGGTATATTGATTTTGTCATTCCGTGTTTCTGGATCCTGGTTTGATTCTGAGTCGATCTAGCTATGTCCGTCCGTCTGTCCGTCTGTTGAAAGCAGGATAGGGCTCGAACGGGATAACGTAGGGGGACGAAATTTGGCACAAATATTTGTCTTATATAAGGTTTGTTTGGGATTGAAAATGGGAAAAATCGGTTAATAAACAAAAAAGTTATGGGCTAAAAACTAGAAACACAGGGTGTCCGTTTTATACTTTTCTGCTGATATTTCTTCAGCAAAAGCATGTACGACAACGAAATTTTATACGTATAGTTCGGAGATCGATATAAACTCGGAAAACGAAAATGGGCGTGGTCCGCCCACTTTACTGCCCGCCTCCTATATAAGGTGAAAATCAACGAAATTGTGTTCAAATAGTTCAAGAACCAATGTAAACTCGGAAACAAAAAATGGGCGTGGTCCGCCCACTTTAATGCCCACTTTACCGCCCCCTCCCTTATAACGTAAAATTTGAAAAAGTTGATGGTGGGTATATAGATTCGGCCGGGCCGAATATTCGCGCTTGTTCAAACTTTTATTTGAATTTTTTTTTGCTACTATTTACCGAATTTTTCTATAATATTTAACCTAGAAACGTAAAATTAAAGATATTTGGTTCTAAATGAATGAGAATACATACCTTTTTATTTTTCCAATAGTACTTCTTGAATTTTATATAATTATGAACCTAGAAATATGAAATTAAAGATATGTGACCCTAAGTAAGTGAGAATTTGCAGGGGGACTATGCAGTACTTTCTAGATCAAAAATATGGGAATAAATTTTAAATATACATTTTTATACAACATATATATCAAGCATTATTTTATTTACATTATTTAGTGTACTTTTTGGAAATTTTTTAAGTAAAATATTTAAAAAGTTTATTGTTGTTAATGCCGACGCAACACCATTATTAAAAATCTTCCCACAGGAGTTAGAAATTTTACTTCAAATTTGTTATATAGTATGGTTTTTATAAAAAAAAATCCGCTTACGAAGTAGCGGGTTAACAGCTCGTCGATAAATAATTTTTGAAATGGCAACCGGCGCGTGAAGTCTTTTATTCGAATTAATTTAAAAAACTGTTTTTTATTATCAGGACAATATTGACTATATGGTATTTTGAAGTCCAAAAAATAGTTATAACCTTATTGTATAAATGGTAGCCTCACTGAATTATGTAATGTAAGCATAGGAGGTATTAAAGACTTTGTAAGAGATTGCGGGTGGTTTTAATAAAATTACACACATATTGCTTTTAGAGGTCACCTGTAAAATTATGATTATTCCTAAGACTGTTCATTACCATTTGCAGTCTCTATACGCAGCGATCTAAACCAAGAAGCATATCATTCTTACACTAACTGACTAAAATTGTGGAGGATTTTTACGACTTATTTTTCATTAGTTCTCAATTGACAGATTAATAGTTAGACTAGCAAAAATTTTTTTGCTTTTGGTAATGACTTCTATTTACTAAACTGATTACCTGTTAATGAGTTGACATTATTTTTCTTATTTCTTTGAGTAGTGGACTAACTAGTTACCAGTAAATAACAAGTTCATTTAGTTCTGCAATGGCTCCGTTCGCTAGAGCGACGGTGTGGCACTCAGAAGTTTGTCGATTCAACCCCAAACTAAACCAATTTTTTTTTTTTTTTTTAAGAAAATATAGTGTAGTAAGTCTTTGAAACATGTGTAGTTGAGCCATCCTTTTGTTTTTAGTCTTTTTTTAGCAAATTGTAGTACATATTTGCTTGTTTAAAATAAGTCCTTAAGTAATGGGGTCCATAAATTCGCGGCATCTCCATGTTATAATATATACAATATTAATATTACAACTCTCGGTCGGCTAATGACTTGTTCTTAGTAATTTTTATTAAAAATGGTTATTTTATTGAAGTAAAATTTGTTATTGAAGTAAACAATTTGTCTGAAAAAGAGGTAATTGTTTTTTTTTTTTTTTTTACAAAACAGAAGGATTTTTATTGCATTTAAAATTGAATATGGCATCGCTGCTTGTTCTTTAGAATAAGGTCTTATGGAAGCAATCCGACTAATTAACATATGTATATTTTGCTGTGATATCTATAAAATAAAGACAATACGAACAGAAAACTATTTTGGCTACTAGTTGGCTAACTTCTCTTTTTGCTTACTCTGCTTTTACGTAATGGCGTAATATTAATCATAGTAATGTTAAAAATTGTTAACTTTTTTCACCTAAATCAAATAAAAAAAAAAATTGGAAGATTACGGTTTATTGTTTACATATTTATCTTTCTGAGCCAATATTTTCCTTGTTTGTTTTGGAATCTACGTCATACGTCTAGTCAGCACAATTAATATCAAACCAAATAAAAAACAAACAAAATAATCCCAAAATGACAATGATAAGCTTTTCACAATTTAAGCAAAATTTCTAAGAAATATTAAATAATTTATCCAACTTTTTACGTGATCTTACTTTATAGATAATAAAAAAAAAAATATATATTAAACAACTAAGAACAGATAGAATTACGTATTAATTGTTGTATTAAAATCAATAATATTTATTAAAAAGATTTTTTTATAAATGTATGTTATTTTTCCATAAACAGATTGTTGATGCTGGAAAGTTTAGTTTAGCTTTAATTAAATCAATGTTTGTTAATAATAAATTACTAGTTAACTATTAAAAGTTCAATTGAATACCTTGACAGAGGTACGATGTATTAAATATCACGTACGTAAGTGATCAAAGTAGCTAAAGATCAATTAAATATTATTTAAAGCGGAACTAAGTAATAAAAAATGAATTAAATGAAATTGGTTTGTAAATTTAAATTTAAAAATTATTGTAAGTTTTAAATAGTTTTATTGTTATTATTAATAGGTTTCAATTTAAAATTTTGTGTTATAACAAAAATATTTAGTTTTTCTTTACTTTGTCCGGGTTCACATACAGAAATTTTTCTTGCCGCAATTCTGACTTCATAGGCGAGAGAAGCAAAGAGAATGTAAAAGTTTACTCTTCCCTTCTCCTCTCTCTTCTATAAACTCAGAATTGCGACAAGAAAAATTGCTGTGTGAGAACCAGGACTTTGGATTTAATACTTTCTAAATCGTTTCTGGCGTAAATCTGTTCATTTATCTCATATCTCATATTATAACATTCTTTCGACACATTGTAACTTGTTTGTTATAATTATGTGTTTATTGAGTAGATTAAGCAATTTTATCAATTGCTTAATCTACTCATTAATTAACTCGAGTGAATGCTGTCGTGAAAGAGCTTTGTGGATATCGACACAATATTAGGCAAATCGTCTTTTCCGAAAACTTTTGGGGTAATTCAAATGTGTGTTAAAGCTATATTTAATTGTTTGTAGCTTTAATGGGTGATCCAACATTATATGAAAATATCAAAAATATATCGCAAATTTTAACGTACCTTCATAAAGTTTTGAACATCATATATAATATCTAGAACTAATTTTAGTTTCATACACGGTCACCAAAATAAAATTAAATTTCATTACAATTTGTTTTTTTTTTTTTTTTTTCTTTTTTAAAGGTCCGAAGTGCTTTTTGTCATTTTCAAAATGCAATAACTCAGAAACCCAACTGTCGAAAAAATCTAACTCTTTGTATATGTGTAAAGAGATTAATTTTTTGTTGCTGAACGAATGAAAAGATTTGGAGTTCTAGTTGTTTTCTATCGTAGTTAGTTCCAACTAATTGTATTTTTGACTTATTGATTATACAATTTTATGTAGAATTTCTTCTATTTTTTCGCCAATATTGTTAGGAAAGTAAGAGTTGCGAAATATTTTCGCACAAAATTCAACTAAAACATAATCAAGAAAACATTATAATACAAATATGAGTAAATTATATTAAAAACTGTATACATTTGTATACATTCTAAATATTAAACATAATTAAATAATGAATTAAAATATGTTGAGATATGTTTTCGCTATAACTAAACCAAATAAAAACATTTTATGCTCCAAACTTTAGTAGATCTCCGACACTTAAAAATATTGTAAAGGCATTTTGAATATATCTGGAAAGCTCTGTGTAGCACATATTTTAGTACGTGTCCAAAGTAAACAGTGAGGTTATGAGACAAAACCGCAAATTATTCCAAAGTGAAGATAATCACCTTTAATTAGGTATCATTATAGTTTCCTTAGAGCAAAACCTGTCACTTTATAGCGTTTCAGAAATTTTTATACCCTTCACCACAGGTGTAAAGGGTATATATAAGTTTGTCATTCCGTTTGTAATTTCCACAATTTTCGTCGGAGAGCAAAAAAGTTTATATTTTCGGAATCCTTGTAAGAAGCGATGACGATTGGACCATGTCCGTCCGTCCGTCCGTCCGTCCGTGTGTCGGTTGAAATGGCGTTTATGAAGCCCACCGATAACTGACATATATAATATGTATGTCAAATGATCGGAAATGCTTTCGAGAATTTTGCTATTGGAATTCAGCAAGATAGGTTCATACAATGCGGAGATATGTTCAAAAAACCGGTTTTTTGAACCGGTTTTCCAGTTTCTGAAGCCTCTGTATACACTACGGACTTCGTTTTTACAAAGAATTCTCGGACATTTTTTTCTGAATTTTTGTTCTGAAAAAATGAAATAAATCGGTTCAGTAATAACTGAGATATCGGACAAAACGCATTTTTTATTTTTTGAAGCCCTGGTTTAAGCTATAGATTTTTATTTTTATACAGATCGGTCACAAATATTTTTATAAAATTTCAGTTTTTTGAATCAGGAAGATCGGTTTATAAATGGTGGAGATATGCTTTAAAAACCGGTTTTTAGAACCGGTTTTTTAGTTTCTGAAGCCTCTGCATATACCAGGGACTTCGAATTTTTAAAGGGGGCTCGAAAATTATTTTCTGAATTTTTGTTCTGAAAAAATTAAATAAATCGGTTCAGTAATAACTGAGATATCGGGGAAAACAAATTTTTTATTTTTGAAGCCCTTGTTCAAGCTATAGATTTTTATTTTTATATAGATCAGTCATAAATATTTTTATAAAATTTCGGTTTTTTTAATAAACCAAATTCGTTCATAATCAACAGAGTTATGGCCCAAAAACAAATCTGTTAAGAATATAAATACACCAACAAACATGTATATTAAGCATTGTAATGACTATTAGTGACGTTTTTTGTTTTTTGTATAGACAAGTAGTTTAGTTATCAACATCAGTAATATGATGAATAAGAGTGTTGTTGTTGTTGTTCTTTGTATATGCAGTCTGTACAAAAATAAATAGATATGGAATTGTAGTTGTTTATTTTTAAAAACTAAAACATATCTGTTAAGAATATACATAAATACATACACAAACATGTATATTAAGCATTGTAATGACTATTAGTGACGTTTTTTGTTTTTTGTATAGACAAGTAGTTTAGTTAGCAACAGCAGTAATATAATGAATAACAGTGTTGTTGTTGTTCTTTGTGTATTCAGTCAGTTTGTACATACAAAAATAAATATATATGGAATTGTTGTTGTTTCTTTTTTAAAAGCAAAGCCTGTTATGATTGTTTTTTTTTCATATTCAAATTTTCGTAGTTTGAAAAAAATTTAGATTTAGAAAATATGCAAGCATACGTTAAGGCGAAAATTTTATTAATTGTCGGTAATATGGTAATATGATGTCGATAAGATGGTAAGATGGTAATATGGTGAAGGGTATCAAAGATTCGGCACAGCCGAATCTTTTTTCAATTTCATTTATATTAACTTTCTTAATATTTTGTAAAATTTTTATGATTAATTATATGACTAATTTATATGTTTAAGATGTCTACATGATTGTTTCAAACAGATATACTTTTTCACTTGCTGGGTTTTAGAACTGTTATTTTATTAAGATATTAAATTGAATTCATGCTATAGAGTCATTCCATATAAATCATATAATGAATTGTATATAAAACCTTATTAATGACATTGTGATTAAGATATAGTTCCCATCTGGATTTTTAGCTTAATCTTTTTTAAAACATTACTCAAATATATAAGTTTTGTTAAAATTCATGCTGTTTTCTAATTTTAAAATTCCCGGGAATTTCGTCCGGAACAAGAAAAAAAAAGGAAAATTTCCCGGAAATCCCGGGACGAGAAATTTCACTTCACAATATTGAAAAAAATATTTTGTTTTAAATACTTGTTGCTTTATGTTACATTGAACTTAAATTTACAAGAAATGAAATCAATACATAAAGTAAATACTGATAGATAAAGAAAAATCGTTAAAAGAATAACCTAACAAAAGACAAAGAATTTTACGCAAGTGGTAATAAATGTGAAACTTATACATAGACGCTGTAAAATAATGTAAAACAATAGTTCGAAAAAATTATATTATAGGTCTTCACCTTTACGTCTTAAATGTTAAAGGTCAAAGGTACATTTAGCGCTATAACTAAATATTTAATGCTAAACTGTATTTAAAAATATATCGTATATTATAGGAAATTATATTTTCTACAATTATACACAGGTTTGAAAGTAATTATACACTAGGGATGCCAATCCTGAAATCCCGATCCCGAAAATCCCGGGATTTTTCGGGATTTCAAAATCCCGAATCCCGGGATTGGACGAAAAAAATCCCGGGATTTCATTTTCGAGATTTAGTGTCATAAATACAATCCAAAAAATTAACTCTAAGCAATACAAAACATCAAAATATTAACAGAAAATTTTCAAAAATATTTTAAAAATCGATTACGAAGATTAGAACATTATAGGTCTGTTCGTTTGTATGCTATTCTTACTAGTATTTCTATTATTGTAAGTATTTTACTCGAAAAGCATTTCTGTGCACATAAAACTAGTAAAAGTTATAAACATTTCAAGAGAAAATAATTTTCTATTTTGCTATACATATTTTACTTGAATATTTTGTACGAGCAAGACTAGTAAAATATTTTATTTTCATTTTCCTATTGAATTTAAATTTGAAACGTCATTTTAATTATTAATACATATTGATTTGTATTAAATAATATGTATTAATAATATCTGGAAAGACATTTGTATGGAAGACGAAATAATGAACAAATGTTGAATTATACAAGTTCTAGGACCAAATTGCGTTAAATCATCTTCCAAAATGGATGGACATTAACTACTGATGATATTCAACAAAGCTAAAAATCATACTTATCATTAGCTAATGAAATTTTATAAGAAAAAATATCTGCAAAAGAACATATGCCCGTATTTTTGAGATATTTCCAAATTTCCGTTTAATACAAGTTAGAAAAAAAAAATTTAACTTTTTATTTACCCCAAAATTTATTTTATTATTTTCGGTTTTCTAACTTTTTCAAGTAAAAGCTTGGTTTTTAGATTTATTTTTTAAATATCTCTTTTATTTAACTAGTTTTACTAAAATTTCAAACGAACAAACCTTATGATTTATTTTTACAAATACGAATAAATTTCTTTAATTAAAATATGTATAAAAAATTTATTTTTTTCCATATATTTAAAATGTGTTTTTATATGAAATATAAATCCCGATCCCGAAAAATCCCGAAATCCCGAAAAATCCCGGGATCCCGAAAAATCCCGGGGTCCCGAAAAATCCCGGGATCCCGGGATTTGAAATTATAAAATCCCGAATCCCGGGATTTGCAAAATCCAGTCCCGTTTGGCATCCCTATTATACACAGATTTAAAAGTTTTTCGGCTACGTAAGTATTCACATGGACCTCCCCACTAGTTTATTTGGTGGCAATTAACCCGTTAAAAAAAATTTTTTAAAATCGGATAAGAAATAGGAATTTGACTAGCGGTTAAACATTTTCTGTGTCAGATGTAGCCTGTTTTGAAATCGAACTTGATTTGAAGGTTACGATTTTTTTAACACCCTGTAGCTTACCTTGTGTTATCACAAAGTGACAAGATGACATTTCAATTTAATCCGACAAGTAGTTTAGGAGATACATTTTGCGTTTGCACTGGTCCATAATTTGATATGCTGTTTAAACGTTTTCTATAACGGATTCCTATTAATATTTAAGTAGGAGTTATGAACAATATAAGGGGCTCAAGTTTTCCTAAATATTTTATGATTAAATTCTTGACTCAAATGAAACATCCCTCGTATATAAACACAGGCATATATTTATTATACTTAGTACATACATAATAGTTTATGTACTTGTTGCATTTTCTTTTGTATTTTTAATACCACAAGATAAAATGAATGTTAAATAACGAAAACGTGTATTCAAAGAAATAAAAAAATCCCGTGAATTTTATTCACAACTTTATAGATACAATTCTGGTATATATCGACAATTATCGAAATATAGAACTATGTAGTAGTGTCTGTTTTTAGACGGCAAGACAAAAAAAAACAAAAAGAAACCAAACTACTTAAATCCTTTTGTTGATTTGTTTATGGCGAAATATTTAACAATTTATATAAAATTGCGTTTTTATTTTTTGTTGTTGTTTTTATTTATGGTTTATTTTTAGAAATGTTTTAATATTTCAGACTAAATAATGAAGTCAGCAAAATATCGAATGGTTTTTCATAGTTGTTGTTGGTTGGCTATTGCTACCTATAAATAAAGTAATAATGAAGATTGTTGTAATATTGGTTTGTTTTTGTTGCTACGCCAAATTAAAAGTTTTTGTTTTTATTTTTTTGCATGTTGGCTGTTTTGTTGTGTGAATAAACTGTAAAAGAGTTGAAAGCACTCGCTATTCATTCACTCATTCACTCACTCAATCTCTCATTCGTTCATTCATTCAATTAGTCAGTCACTCTTTCATTGAAACATGTTTGCGTAATGTATGTAATTCGATCAGAAACTAAAGTGAGTCAGTTTGTCAGCTATTTTTGATGTTGTTGTTTTACAGGTAAAATATGTATTAATAGGCATTTTATTCATTGATGGTTTATACTCTAAATTTGTCAAAATGCCTAAAACGTAGTGAGATTTAATAAAAACGTGTGTTTTATCGGCTGATAAAATCGAAAATGCGTCATAAGTAAACAATGTTATTATTAAAACAGAGAAAAGATTTTGTTTACGACAAACGAATTGTTTTGATATTGAATATGATAAAGCAAAATCAAAAAATCGATTTTATATATGTATTATTTTTTCCAATGGATGATGTGAGCATTTTTTATGACTCACAATCTGGCTCACGAAGTAAAACATAAGAAATTAATTACTCACGTTTACGTTCTATATAATTTGTAAATCCTATAAACAAAGTTTATTTTATTAGATCTCACCAGTTAATAATTCGTTTCCATACAAAAATCGCCATAAATAGAGTTAGTCAAATCAATCAAAAACCTTACACCCAGAGAAATATCAATCACATACGTGTTGAAAACGATACCATTCTGTGTCAATAGTGAATCTACATCGTATGTGTTTAAATTAAACACTGCGTGTTCAATTCTTATTGAAAATCGATACCTAATTGACACCAAGTTGAAACCATTTCGGTATCAAATTGTTAAATTACATATGTTTTTTGTTAAATTTGTTAACGAAAGGTATTAAAAAGCTGTTACCGTATATTACCAATGTGAGCACAACTGTTGTTGATTTTGAATCGAATTTTTTCCCTTAGTGTACATACATATGTTCTGAAATTAGAAATTGCAATATTTTTTTATAATTTAAGGCAATATTTATGATTGATTAAAAAAATGCAAAATTGTATAAAAACATTTATAATCGATATAGGGTAAGTGTACCGGTAGTCGGCAGTTTAACGTTTTGTCAGGGACACGCAAACTCACATCTATATGCTCTTACATGAGGAGAAGAGAATAATTATTTATTAATTTAAGAGCGCCGATCCCTGCTGTAGACGAATGTAAACATTGCTTGTGATTGAAAAATAGATATTACACCTCACTGAAGGATATTGGTTCAATTTTGCAAAGATTTTTGCCAAAAATTTATTGCTAAATTTGCCTTATAGTGTATTCAAAAAACCGACTTTTTCAGAAAACAGATTTTCTAGTTATTCGAAAAATTGCCATTTCACAAAAACCGGTTTCGAATACGGTTTTATGTGAAAAAACCGGTTAACCGATTTTTATTAAATAATTAAAAATTTATAGGAAATTTTTTTTATTAACATTTGTTATTAAAAAAAACATGAATTTAATTTATATTACATGAAAGTAATATAAATTAATATTTTTTTTTTTTTTGTTAATAAGAATTAGTATTGATTTCAATTAATTTTTTATTAAAAAAAAATATTTACAAAACTGGAAATCAAAAATACCCGTTCAATATTAGTGGAGGTTGGAAAATTGTCAAAAGGCAATAATAAAACTTTTCCAATTTTTCTGTTCTTTTGTTGCATTTTTCCAGGTATAAAAAGTCGTCATATAACGAAGAATGTGATTATAATTCTTTTTTTCGGTTGTGAATGTTGTTTATAGTGTAAATTAAATCAGAAATTAAGCTTTTCGAATTTTAAGAATTCAAACTTGAATCATTATCAGATTCTGTATTTTCATCTACACCATTTAAAAATAGACGATTATATAAATCAACAGCGAATTCTTTAGTTTCTGCTTTTGTGGAGTATTTCAAAACGTTACCATTACATCGGAATTGGTAACGAGTGCAGAATTAAAGTGTAATTACAACTTTAATTCTGCACTCATTAAGCCTTATTAAAAGTCGAGTGTTAATTTTTTTCAAATTGTTATACAAACACTTATGAATGGCTTCTCCCTATATTAGAGTTGCAGAATCTTTTGAAAGCTCTTTAACAGCTGTTTCCAATGGTTGAAAAGTTTTCCAAAGATTTCAAGATTTGTAAAGGAATTTATACCAAACTCTAACAACGCATGATTAACACATTTTTCTTAAAAACTGTTCAATAATTTTTGACAAAGAGTTCCATCTGTCTTTTACGTCGCAAATTAATCGCTCTTTACCTTCTTGCTTTTGTATAAAGTTTTGAAGTTCTTTTTACTTTTCACTTGATTTATTAAAGAGTTTTACATATTTAAGTAATTTTCTACTTACTACTCTGACTTCACAATAGATTGTTAAAATATTATCAATATTGACACCTGCTTCTGTATTTTGGATATATGACGATATCATGTTCATCTTCCGATTAATCTCCAGTATCTTCATTTTCTTCGCTAATTTGCTTTTTGGTATAAATTGTATATATGTGAATATGAATATTTACATATAATTAAGTAATGTACACTATGAAAATATCATAAATGAAAAACACTGGGTGTTTTAGTGTAAAACCTAAAAAACCGGTTAACCAACAGAAAAAACCGGCATGTCGAATAATTCGAAAATAGAAATTATTATAAACCGGTCGTTTTATTTTTAAATTAAAATACACTATTGCCTTATTAATACATTTCATAAAATACATCGAATTTGCCTGTAGTCGGCATGCATTTCCCAATATTCGGCATGAATCTATCTTTTATGCCAATTATCCTATAAATAGTGAATATATTGAATTTTTCATTGTAGAAATTTAGTGTGAATGAATATACTTTAGAGTGTGCCTAGAAAGTGTTTTCTTTGGAATAAATGATGTAGGAACACAAATAAAGCGTATCAATGTGCTAAATAATGAAAAATATTATAAACTTTTTAAAATTTAAATTAAGTTCACTTCCACTGATTGAAAATCAAGAGTATGGCTCATTTTGGTTCAAGAAAAGTTTCAACATTGGGATCGAAAATTTACTAATTTGGAGGTGTTATGGAAAAACATAATTAAATGTTTTGCTAATGCATTTCTGCTTTTTAAGACGTTCTGGCGGAAACAAATCAAAATTTTAGTAAAATTTCATTCATTAAAGAGAAATGTATAAAGTTCTAAATGAGAGAAATGATATTTTCTTCATAAAGACTTAAAAATTATTTGAAACCACTCCTAAATAAGTAAAAATGCCACAAAAGTACTAATCATAGCGTAATTTAATCATTGCAGCAAGAGCGAAGTATATTTTTTCAATACATAATTGATCATTTGTTAATGAATAATAATCGCTATTCTTAATTATTGAGGTTTAAATTCTAAATTGCTGAATACTGGTACATGCCGATCTTAGGTGCACTTACCCTACATACATATATACGAATTAAAATCCGTAGCTTAAACAAGGGCTTAAAAAAATCAAAAAGTTTTGCCAGATATTTTAGCTATTTTTTGAACCAATTTGTTTTATTTTTTCAGTGCAAATATTCAGAAAAAAATTTCCGAGCTTTTAAGCATATCTCCACCATTTATGAGCCGATTTTGCTGACAGTGTTGCCAGATGAGGGGATTTGTCTTCAAATTGGGGATTTACACTTTCATTTGGGGACAGATTTTCGTGGATAGGTATTTGGGAATTTTCGTAAAATACGGGGATTCTTTATTAAATAATACATGCTTTATTAAATAATACATACATTTATTTAATTTATAGAAAATTTTCTATAAATTTTAAAAAAGAAAAATTTCGATATGTTTTAAATCTTGTAGATCATTCCCATAAATTAAATATGTAAAATTGTTTCGTTAAATATCATATCTATAAAAATGAATTTTCAATGAATTTTCTATTTATAGAAAATGTGGAATTAATTTTTATTTAGTGAAAATATTGCATCGATTTCTATGTATAGAAAATATTTAATTAATATTAGAAAATAATAAATTTTCTTTTTATAGGAAACTTTTGGTAAATTTTAAAAATAATGTTAAATAAATGTCGTTAAAACATTTTAATGATTATTATCCATTTTTATAAAATTTTAAAAACATTTCCTTTTAAAAATTATTTTTTTTTATAAGAATCGGAAATTTTATACATAATTTTATATTAGAACATTTTAGGGACAAAATTGGGGATTTAGATTTTAAAATGGGGATTTTTTGGGATTTTGAGCTTCGGTTTTGGTGACATGAGACAAAATGTTTATGGCAACACTGTTTGCTGAATTTCAATAGCAAAATTCTCGAAAGGATTTATGATCCTTTGATGGTATTCGTTCTCAAAATTTTGCAACACTAGGAATTTTGCATTGTTTTAATTTGATGTGAGCAACCAATTTTGAAAAAATTGTATAGTTAGCAAAAAAAAGTAAAAACATTTTTTTCATGACACTCATTTCAAATATTTTTTTTTTTTTATTTATATAATTCATATTAATCAGCAAAGAATACTAAGAAAAGAAGGCTTGTCAAAAAAAACCTAACTCTGTTGTCAAAAAAAACCTAACTTTAAAGCCCAAATTACAATAGCTCGTAGTCAGCAACAGAATCAGCAAAAATTATCAGCTGATCACAGTCAGCACAACATGTTGCTGCCGTTATAATTACAATTCAGCGTAGGCAGCCACAATTTACAACTACCATCTAGCTTTATTCTACTTGTGTATTTTAGCCTCTCATTTATTTGTTCACTCTCTTTGTCTCGCTCTCAATCTGAATGCAGTGCTGAATTTAGAAACAGGGCTAAATGAAACAGCACTGCAAACTGCTGCTGACCAAATGAAATCAACACCATAACAAACAGTGCTTCCTAATTATCAGCTGATTATGTCAGCACAACATGTTGCTGCAGTTATAATTACAATTCAGCGTAGGCAGCCACAATTTACAACCACCATCTAGCTTTGTTCTACTTGTGTATTTTAGCCTCTCATTTATTTGCTCACTCTCTTTGTCTCGCTCTCAATCTGAATGCAGCGCAGTGAATTTAGAAACAGGGCTAAATGAAACAGCACTGCAAACTGTTGCTGACCAAATGTAATCAACACCATAACAAACAGTGCATTCTAAATAATCAGCTGATTATGTCAGCACACACTGCTGCTGACTACGCGCTATTGTAATTTGGGCTTAAGATTGTGTTAGTTAAATTTTATTTATATGTATTAGTGCTGAAACCACTTTCACCACACATCATAATCATACATAGTTGCACAAAAGAGTATTTACAAATTATTAAATATAATTCATCACAATTATATTCGCAGATTTTTATCTTTTGATGCGGATTACATCCACAAATAGTAATATAATTACATTTTTTTGCTTTTTGTTGATAAATATGAAAATAATTTAAAATTATTTTTAATTCTGTTTTATTTTTAATACCAAAAGTAGCAACATTGTTGGTTCAATTTAAATTTCAACATAAACGTGAGAAGAAGATATAGTCGGTCAAGACCGACTATATGATACCCTACACCATTGCGTATGAGCATAAAAATAAATATTAGACCTGTAGACCAACACTTTTACTAAATCTAAAATAAAGCATGCAAGTACAGAGTAATGCGTTAATAATAACATCTTGATGATTTTATGCATTATAGGGCGGTTTCCGGAAGTGGGTTTATATGGGAGCTATAGTAAATTATGGACTGATTCACATAAACTTCGGCAATGTTGTTTCTACTTAAATAAAACTTATTTGTGTCGAATATTAACTTGATACTATCTTTCGTATGGGATTTATGCACGTTAAAGTGATTTTTGGAAGGGGGGTTTATATGGGAGCTATTGTCAATCGTGGACCGATTTTAATAAAATTTGGTACAAAGATTGGTATTTGTACAAAACTTCTTTGGACCGAATTTCATTAAAATATTCTTAATATTAAGACATTTTTAAGTGTGGAAACTCTATTCCGGGGGGACATTTGCATGGGGGGTAGGTGAAATAATAGACCGTCATAACCAATTTCAATAGGCTTCGTCCTTGTATCATAAAATTCCCACCTGCCAAATTTCATTCAATTATCTTCAAAATTGCGACCTGTACTTTGTGCACAAGGTTTACATGGACAGCCAGCCGTCCAGCCAGCCAACCAACCAGCCGTCCAGCCAGACGGACGGACGGACATCGTTAGATCGATTTAAAAAGTGATTCTGAGTCGATTGGTATACTTTAAGATGGGTGTTGGATAACTCATTCTATGCGTTACAAACATCAGCACAAACACATAATACCCCAACCACCTATGGTGGTGTAGGGTATAAAAAGAAATGTCAAAAATAAAATAAAATATTTTTTCAGTTTGTGGAAAATATTCGTGTAACGGGAGTGAAAGTACAATAAACGTGTGTGAAAAAATTATAAAAATATAGTGTGTTAGTGGAAAAATGTATCGCGTGTGTAATTTTCCTTAAATTTTAAGGAAAATATTTGTTTATTTTGTGTTGTTTCTCTCTCTCACAAGTGTGTTGAATTCACACAGAACTTGTATGTGAAGAGAGAGAAATGTTGTTGTTGTAGGAAAGAGTACTATCAAAGAATATTCATATATAGAATGCGCATCATGTAGAAGCAAAATTTCTTATGGCGGGTTTTAATCAAGGTATATTAACTATTAGGTAGAGTTAAAAACACAGCTGACTTTTTTTTTCTTTATGTGTGATGACTGTCAAATCTTTTTTTTATATGGTGTTTGTTTCTATGTGTGTTTTGTTTACATTTTTTATATCATTTTTGTTATTGTTTCAATGTACAAAATTTGACATTTTACGAAAACAAATGAGAGAACTTTCTTTTATTGTTGTATTTGTTGTAGAATTGCTCTAACCTAATAGTAAATAAGCCTTGGTTTTAATCATAGAACCCGCTCTCATGAAATTCTCGCTCTCAACATTTTTCATTGATGAGGGGGATAAGTAAGTAACAAGGGAAAACAAAATCCACCACCAGTGCTGTTAGACTTTTTTCTCAAAAAATCGTCAAAATTAAGAAAAAATATCGTCAAAATCGTCAAAAAAATTTAAAAAAATCATCAAAAAAACGTCACTATCAAAAAATTTAAAAAATAAGTTTTTTTTTTTTATAAATAAAGTTAAAATTTTGTTAAAAAAGACAATATTTAAAATAGTTTAAACAATAAAACTTATAATTTGACTTATATCAGTGAACTTTTGACAGAATTTCTTAAGTGCAGATTGTTTAACGATTAAATTAACATGCTATAGTCGCATCGTTAAGACTAATAGGTATTTTCTTACTACTATTATATTTGGAAATATACGCAGTTGAATAATTATTATTTCCATGGAAATTTTTAATTCTTAAAATAGTTTTTTAGCTCTCCAGAATTTTTTTTGAGTTTAGTCAAAAGTCCACAGATATATGAGTTACAAAAACATAGTAGTTTATAATGTAATTATTATTAATATTCCCTGAAATAATTGTTCGAGTTTTGAAAAAAATTTAACGTAGTATATAATTAAATACAAAAAATTAAAACGGTAAAATTTTTTTAGTTATAAACTTTTCTTTGAATTATTTTTAAAATATTATTAAAACGTCATTGAATTATTTTAAATTATGAAATTCCTAAGGATTTTTTTAGTTTCGTTTGTTTGATAATTTTATAGATTTCCTTTTCCAAAAAAAAAATATATATATATTGATAAGAATACAAAATATTTTTGCCTAAATTTACAATTCTTTTATTTAATTTCTGTTACATAATATTATTCTTTATCAATCCAATTAAGAAAACTTTATAATAAAGAAATTAAAGTATTTCCTACAGTGATGTCAGATGGAGGGAGTTTTCCCTTTTTGAGTTAATTTTTAAGGCAAATTTTAGCCGAAGGGAAAAAGGGAGGGAATTTTAATTTTTTTCAAAATAGAGAGAATTTTTAATACGTTTAAATTTATCTCAAAAAACGACAAAAATTTTAAATAAATAAGCAAAATATAAGTAAATAAATAAATTAAAATTATAAATAAGCAAAATATGCAACATTATCATACACGCTCATTTAAATATAGAAATCTTAATTTGCCGAATGAATATTTTCAGTATTCTGTTTCTTTGCTTAAAATATTTTTTGTATATTTTTTATTGAATTACGAATAAAATTGTAATTATTGAATTAAAAATTTCAATAGATTTTTTACTAAAAAAAAAAAAATTTGTAGTTTTTGTTAAAAATAGCGATTTTAAGGAGGAGGGAAAAATGGAGGGAAATTTTTTTCTAAAAAAAGGGAAAAAAGGGAATTTTTCAACTAACCAGAGGGATTTTTTTTAAATTCTTTCTGGCATCACTGATTTTCTATTTATGAATCAAAAAGACATCCAAGTTATGTGTGTTAATTATGAATGAATTCCCAAAATTAAATATTTCCCTATATTAAAAGTACAAGAATATAGATTCTTACACAATTTGTCTGAAATTTATATAATCCTTAACACATTTATATAGTAAAAAGTATTTCATTTAAGAAAATCGTCACAATATTAGCCACTTACTATAAAAAATCGTCAATCGTCAAATTACTAAATTCATTTTAAAAAATCGTCAAAATGACGTAAAATCGTCACACCTAACACCACTGTCCACCACCAAAACAGAGAGAGAGAGAAAGAATAAATATATGTGTTTGTACATGTGTGTATTCCTTATAAAAAAATGCAAATAAAAACACACACATATATATAAGTGTACATGTTATAAAGATCTTTATTTCAAATTGAAAGAAACAATATTTGTTTCTTTTATTTTGAAATAAAAAGTGCCAACAGAAATTTTAGTTGTTTATTTACTAATGGAAATATATGAACGTTAATATTACTGTAGGGCTAGCATACATGTTTTGTTGTTTTACAAGTAGAAATACTTAGATCTGCACCGACGTGCTTATACCTTTCTTTGTAACATGACAAATATTTGTATGATTTCGAAGTTGTCAATTTATATTTTATAGTTATATTTTTGATAAACTATTAGTTGTTATTTTTTACTTTTATATATATTATATTTTTATATATTTCATAAAATTGGAGATAATTTGCTTTTGGTGTTTTTTTATTATTATTTAAAAAAATGTTTTTTTTAGAGAAATTTTAATTTTAGAGGAAAGTACATATTTTTTCCAATTTTTAGAAAAAAAAAAAAAAAAACAAAGTAAATAATAAATAAAAGTTTTTCCTTTTTTCGGAAAAAACTTATTTTGTGATTTTTTCCAAGTTTTTGAGTTGTATTTTATTTGAAACAAGAAATTGTTATTAAAATATATATTTATATATATTTATTAATATTTTAATTTTAAAACTTATTTTTAAATTATATATATTTTAGAAATAACATTTATTTTGAAAAATAAAGAAGAGTCATTGCATTTAAAACCATCCAGCTGATTTTCTCACCTCTTCCCAATTTGATAATATTTGGTACAATCATGGTTCTTGTCAAAATTTCAGATAATTTCTTCAAGTGGTTCGCGAAATATCGCTATTTATTAATTTATTTATTTTTGTCATAACAATTTTTTATATAGTAGGTATATAAAAATTAAATATTTTTTACAAAAGATCTTTTTTCAATAGAATTCCACCTTTTTTACAGAATAAAACAAAATTATTAAAGAAAAATCTAATTTTTGTGGTGATAAATTCGATATGAATAAAAAAATAAAAGTATTTTTTATTTTTTTCAAGTGGATAGAATTTTATATTTTTGTTTTTATTTATTTAATTAATATACTTAACTTTAACATCTGTTACTTTGAATACATAAGTAACAAAACTACACAAATCAAATGTTAAAATATAAATTTGATATTCTGAAAGTAAATTTACATAAGCTAATATGACGTTAAAAAAGGCATAACTAGTTCGGTGCTGATTATTAAAGTATTTCTACTTTTAAAACAACAAAACACATATGCTATGCCCTACACTAACATAGGCGATCGTATTTAGTAAATAAACAACCAATTTCTTTTTTCTACTTTTTTATAGGCACTACACCAGCGATCGACACACTCATACATTCACAATTATGTTTGTGTATGTTTTGTTTTTCTGTCAGATTATGAAATTATACACCAAAAAAATAACATCATTTTTATGGTAATTTCTTCGTCAATTCAAGATTTTTAAGGGGAAATACACGTTACTAGTTTAGAATATGAATAGTAATAACCAGGGATCGCAACGATTACCATAGTAATCATAAAAATTACGATTTAATGTTTATTTTTTATATTCTTTAAATAAAAATAGCGATAAATTATTAATTAGGATTTTAATTTCTTATTAAAAAATATCGAATAATACTAAATTCAATTCACCATCTGTATTTTATAATAAAAAATTAAAATTAATTTTAGTAAATTATTATTTCTTAATTAAAAACAGATAGTTGTTTAATTAAGAGATAAAAAATCATATTAATTACTCCTACTTAACATCAAATATTTTTCATGAGTGTATCTCAAGCAACAAGCAGTAACACAACATTCTTGCTTGAATGCTCGTGCGAGACTGACTTTCTTGTGTGTTTTTTTATTAATTTCAAGAGCATAACAAAAGAGATAAAAAACACGCAAGCTTATTTTCCTTTTTTCTTCCCTCCCGCATCATGAAATACTTTTAAAAAATATTTCAGTTTCCATTGACATGCGCTTTCTATATATTGTATATTCTTTGATTATATTCATTATGTCGGGAGTAAAATTCGATTTTCATTTGTTATATAAGATATCCAATGAAATTACATATGACCAGGGAAACCACAAATATGCAATTGCATGTTTATTCCTGGACGTTGAATAATTCCATCGATTAAATAGTTATCCGTTTCAGAACAAATCATTTTGCATATTTTACTCTTAACGGCATATTTTTGCAATTGGCGATTGTTATTATTAGGTCATATTTATTATTGTTATTATTTACACATTGATATATGAAAAATGTTACGATAAAATTACTTTCGCTATCAATTTTAAATTACTCTTGATATGTCGATGAAATTTTGAGAAATGATTCTAAATTATAGATTTAGTAATATAGTTGATATAGTAATAGTGCCTAGAATTAGATGGGTAAGAAAATAAAAGATCAATAACGTTTTTATAAGATACAGTTAAAAATGGAGAATCAAATTTAGACGCTGTTGATAAATTTCAGTTTTGCCTTATTTTATAACGTTGAAATATTAAGAAAACCCTTTGTTTTAATGAAAAACAAAATCTAGTAAAAAAAAATTATGCAAAACCTTTGTTTTTAAGTGCATATTTTCTCGTTTTTTTAGAGCATATTTTTCGTTTTTTACTGCATATTTAATGCGCATAAAACCGAATGGATTACAAATCGAAAACATTTGTGATGTATTTATTTTTTCGTTTTGGTTATTCATGCATATAAATTAGATTTTAATCACTCTATTAGATTTTGCTACATAATTTTCTATATTTCTCTAAAATATTATATGTATTTTTTTCTAAAAATATAAATTTTTAACAAATAAATTCGGCTGAGCCGAAAAAAATCTTAAACCGGTGGAAAATCGGCGCGCAGCCGATTAGCCGCCGCCGCCGATGAAAAATACTCTTTAAGCCGCCGCCGATAAAATATAGTCGGCTTGCTTCTCTGGTTACAGAAACTAGGCACAGGGTCTGTCTTGTATTGATATCTAATTTTTATATTTAAGTTCATCGAAAAATATTCTTTTTTTTAATTAAAAAACGTAATAAACTATTTGAAAAAATATAACCC
This sequence comes from Protophormia terraenovae, assembly GCA_951394005.1. Taxonomy (NCBI): domain Eukaryota; kingdom Metazoa; phylum Arthropoda; class Insecta; order Diptera; family Calliphoridae; genus Protophormia; species Protophormia terraenovae. The sequence continues at coordinate 130,285,648 of OX596073.1, forward strand.
TGTCCTTAAGCAAAGCACCTCAAACTGTTTAAGTTTTAATAATCAGCTGTTTATTATTACTTCACATGTAGATGGCATTGGTAGATGTACTAAAATAAAAACAAATTCTGACAGCACGTTCTATTATCAATGCTTTTCATCCTCTCCAGCTCCCCCGCGTTTGACATTTCTTATTGAAAAGTGAAAATTTCTCAAACAACAGCGTTCGGAGGATAGATTTTAATGTATTAAATAATAATTATTTTTTTTCAATAAAAGTTACAGCATATATAGCTAATTAAAATTTCAAGTTGTTCTTTAACAAAAAGTAAGTATTATTACTAATAAATTTTAGTTGAATAGTATAGAATTTCTTAGAAAAATATTACAACAAAAATTACGCAATAATAGAAGTAAAACACCTTGTGATGTGGGTTCCATATGTATGTGTGTAATACTAAACTAGTGGAATGGGATTTAGCCTTAACATGTGTTGTTAGATGTTTAAAATATTTTGCAAAATTCATTAATTTTGTATTTATTTATTATAGCTTCTGAAACACTACAGTCATGGGAAACGCTGTTTCAATTGCCCACATGCAGGCTGCCCAGGGAGCACCAAAAAATCATGAACACATGATGTCTTCTGGTGCCAATCCTCCACCAGAATGTCCCATGCATCAAAAAGATGGTGGAGCTACTACTGCCGCCTCCAAACCACCACATCCCAAAATGCAAGCCACAACCGTATCTGCCTCTGAATGCCCCGTTAAACATGACAACAGTGATGTTAATCCCTTGAATATGATGCCACCTGCCAATCAACAGCCCTCGCCTGGTCAACCTTTCCCCTTGTCCACCGAACGTCAGACCTCATCAATTCCCAAGGTCACAGAAGATGGTTCTGTACAATATTGGCAATATCCTAGTCAACAAATGTTCTGGAACGCTATGTTGCGCAAGGGTTGGCGTTGGAAGAATGAAGATGTATCACAAAAAGATATGGGTGATATTATACGCATTCACAATGCCAACAACGAACAGGCGTGGCGTGAAGTTTTGAAATGGGAAGCTTTACATGCTAGAGAGTGTGGTAATCCACGTTTGAAGAGTTTTGGTGGCAAAGCTTCGGATTATAGTCCTCGTGCTCGATTCCGCAGTATGTTGGGGTAAGTGATAAAAACTGATGTTAGAATTTAATATGAATTTTAGTTTAAGATCACAAAATCTTTTAAAAAAGAGATTTTAAAAGTTTTTAAACATGCCCGTTTGAATTTCGAATTTTCAAAATAGGAATACATATTTCGAAATCAAAAAAAGTACAAAAATAAAATTTATTGGTACTCATTTACCTCCCTAATTCACTTAAAATCGTAAATATTAAATATTAAAAGCTCTTAATGTTGCATTTACAAAAATAAAATAAAAATAATATAAAAGTTTCATAAACACAACCTTTGAAGTATTTTCTAATTTCTTGTGCAAAAAAAAAAAAAAAATTTTTTTTTGTTTAAATAATTTTTCATAATAGCCGGCCTTCGGCCAGGCGGAATGTTTTTCAGCTCTGTGGTATGTCCAAAAGCGGCTTCGCTAACGAAATTCTTTATTTTTACCTAACTTTTTTTATAACGAAAATATTTTTGATGCGAGTCTTAGGAAAATTCGATTTTCAAAGCCCTATAACTTCCAAAATATTTATTTGCGGCCAAACATTTTTACATCGTTATATGCACCGTTAAAAGTACTATCAAATCAAATAAATCGGAGCTGAATTAGGGTGGTCTATTTATACCAATTTATATTGATTTTTAATTTACGTGAAACGTTTCTTATATTTTTTGTTCAAAAATGTCTATATTTTTACGATATTACTACCCTTGAATTAATTTTTATACCCTACACCACCAAAGGTGTTTGGGGTATTATGTGTTTGTGCAGAAGTTGTAACGCAGAGAAAAAATCTTCGGACCCCCATCTTAAAGTATACCGTTCGACTCAGAATCATTTTCTGAGTCGATTTAACGATGTCCGTCCGTCCGTCTGGTCTGCTGGCTGGCTGGCTGTCCATGTAAAGCTTGTGCGCAAAGTACAGGTCGCAATTTTTAAGATAATTTGATGAAATTTGGTACATATGCTTTTTTCAACACAAGGACGAAGCCTATTGAATTTGGTTATGATCGGCCCATTATTTCACCTAGCCCCCATACAAATGTCCTCCCGGAATAGAGTTTTAACACTTATAGATGCCTTAAAAATAGGAATATTTTAATGAAATTTAGTACAAATAAGTTTTATATCAGCAAAAATACGTCTGCCAAATTTCATGAAGATCGGTCCATAACTGACCATAGCTCCCATATAAACTCCTCTCACGAAAATTACTAACGTGCATAAATCCCATACAAATGTTAGTATTATGTTAATATTTAGCACAAGTAAGTTGTATATAAGTAAAAACAAAATTATGTGGATCGAAATGGTGTAGGGTATCATATAGTCGGGCATGACCGACTATATCTTCTTTTCTCGTTTTTTATAAAAACTTACGGCCTTTTCCACGAAAAATTCGTTCGGTTCAAAATTAATGAGAACCTATAACAAAATTTTAAATTTATTTGTTGTTTTTTTATATAAATAAATTTGTTGTTTTCCATATACCAAAAATATTGTTTTATTTTCTTTTGAAAATTTTAATTTCGAAATTAAAAAAGTCTTCAAACATAGAAATTATTTAATATTAAACAAATTTCAAAATTATAAGAACGTGAATTAAAAGAACAAAATTAACCAAATTAACATAACCAAAAATTAATATAAATACTGTAAATAAATTCGATTAAATGAAAAATAAGATTTCATATTTTTGAACCCCAAATTAAATCTCAGACTTTTTCAAAAGATTTTGAATTTTTTCGAATATATGTTCGAATTTTTTAACTTAACTACTTTATTTAAAATGTAAATTCTTTAACCAATTAAAATTAATTATTTCAATGTAAAATGTGAATTTAAACTTTTTTCGAAAAAGTCCGAATCTCTTTTATTTAAAACGTAAAATCTAATTACAAACAAAAAACACATATTTTAGTATTTTCTATTGAAAATTTGAATTTTGAAACTTAAAACAATCATAAATCAGGAAAATTTAAATTTACTAATTTATTCAAATTTAAATTCAAAATATCTACATAATCTCAAAACTACAGTTAATAAGATTATTTTTAAACTTATGAAAAATTTTCGAACATAAATTCGAATTTTCGTACATAAAGAAAATACATACATACATGTATAACTTAAATATTTTTTAATCAAAACTAAGTTTTTCGAATGTAAGGTCGAATTTTACAATATGACTATATTTTAAATATACAACCTAAAACCTAATTACAAACAAAAAGCACATAGCTTAGTATTTTTTTTTTTTTCTTTGAAAAATATTTTCAAAATTAAAAAATGCCGAAATATTTGGCAATATATTTATATTCATTTCACCAACATATTTTAAAACTTTTCTGTTTATTTTCAGTTACGAATTACCTTTTGATCGTCACGATTGGATTGTTGATCGCTGCGGCAAAGATGTACGCTACGTTATTGATTACTACGATGGTGGTATGGTCGATAATGATTATAAATTTGCCATTCTAGATGTTCGTCCAGCTTTAGATTCTATCGATAATGTATGGGATCGTATGCGTGTAGCTTACATGCGTTGGAAATTTGCTGCACTCGATATGATCAAAGGTCCTGAAACCTCTACCAGCAGTGGCAAAGTAGATCATTAAAAAACTATATTTTTCTAATCTTAACTACCATTAAACTTAAAGGAAACTATTAGGTTAAATTATAATTATTAAAAATTTTTTAATTTATCTTCAAATTATGATTCACATTCATCATAATGAAATTACCTACAAAATTAGACTTAATGTAAATTTTAAATCATTTATTCAACCGTTTTTCTTTTGTTACTTATTTTTCTATTCCTTTTTATAATTTTAATTTTTTGTACAAAAGAAAAATTAGTTTTAAAATGATTTAAAATCGTATTTAAATTAATACATACTAAATGCAAATTAAAAGTCATGTTATTAGTAGTACGTAAATACATATTTAATTGATATGAATATCTTTAAAAAATCGGACAATTTAGTTTAAGATAATTTGAATTTAAATTTCATTGACTAATGGCTTATGCAATTTTCTTGTCATATTATGCTATTAACCATTAGTTACAATTGATTTTTCCAATTATCTTATCTAAAACTGTTAAAAAACATAGATAACGAAAAAATGTTAATAAATATTTAAACAAAACAATAAACAATTACCAAAACAACCAGAAAGATAACATTGTTTTATTTTGGGACTTAAAAGACACAAGCATTTATTTTTGATATTAACCTTTTCGATTGGAAATAAATATATGAATTTTCAGTTTTGCTGTATACAAAAATTAAAGCATGGTTATAAATGATTAGACGATTTTTGGCAACTTTACAAATGCAAATGAATTTCAAACTTTCATTACAAAAACAAAATGTTCGAGAACTATCGGTATCGGAAGCAAATTATTCAGCAACATATTATAAACTAGTGTTATTGTAACCCATTCTGGGACCATGCGATAGAACCCATTGAGTATTACAACACTTTTAATAGTTATTTAGAAAATGCTAAAAGAAAATTTTAAATTTAGAAAAGGTTAATTGAAGATACAATTTTTTATTAAAAATTTTGAAATAACCAATATAAATTAACATTTGTTCAGAAAAGATAAATTTTTAATTAGATTTTTCAAATTGAATTCAGAAAAGAAAGCTAATTTTTACCATGATATTGTTTACTTTATTTTACTTGACATTATTATTGGATCGAAAAAAAGGGAGTAAATTGAGTTTGTCATTCCGTTTGTAACAACGAACATTGAAATATTCCTGAACCTATAAAGTATATATAATGACTAACAAAAGTGTTACACTGTTTAGCGTGATCAACTAAATGATTGAATATTCTAAAAATATCTTAATATAATTTTTTATATACTCAATATTTTCAGCTATTTATTTCGTAATAATTGCCTTCTGGGTTCATTATTATCTACTTCTTTGGTGGCCAGGTATACCAAATTTAAGAAAACATTTTTTATACGATCTCCTAATACAAAAATTTAAAACTTCAAATTTTTCCATGGCAGTTTCCAAAATTTTCTCAGTTTTTTTTTTTAAGTTTTAATAAGATTTATGTTTATTCATCCAAATAACTACATTTTGGAATGGTTCTGGGACTTAATCGATTATTTTTTCTATTACGGGTCGCTTTATTACATTAGCACAACAATGATGTGACTTTTACTTGGAATAAGTACTTCTAAAACTTCAATATTTGAGCTTTTTCCTGGCAGTAAAAGCTAATATATTTATAATTACTTCTTTCTTTATATATTTAAATGATGAAACTCATTCTCTTTTGGCGAGAATAGTGAAATCGTTACGATTTTACTTCGTAGTCTTAAGGTTTCTGCCCTCCCAATTTCTCCTAAATTTCGTTTTAAATTGTTATTTTGTATAACGAAATGAATCTTTTAGCCTCAGATTCTAAAATGTTGCAGTTTAAAGACAAATACACAAATTTTACATTATTTTCCCTATATGGAGTCAAGAAATCTTTCTGAATTGTGGTCGAAGACTTTCCGATAATATTATTTTATTTTCTAAACTTGATAATAATTTTAATAAAATTTAATAAATAGAATATTAAAATTTAGCACTTCTTAAGAATATGCCTTCCATTTTGTATCAACAAATTTGAAAATTGGAAGCCAAATTAAAGAAATAATGTAAAGTGTCACTTTATTATGTCGCACAAAATGCATGACCAACACAACACTTTTGCCCCAAACTCGAACTCATGAAAGCAACGTTCAATGCATACATTAAACACTAGTTTTGGAATTTTACTTTAACTTGATTGAACTTGTAAATTTTTAAGATTACTAAAATTAAATTTTATACTTAAATTAAATAAACTTTAAAAATAAGTGCTATTTATTTGTTTATAAATATTTTGATAAAATCTGCATCTTAACTTATGTCCGAAATAAACTTTTGGTATATAAATGTGCATGTATTAATATGCTCACCATTGAAAAAACGTAGTCGATTCATTGAATTTAATTGGTTTTAAGCACTCATTTTAATGACGAGATAATTCTCTAAAGTGAACCCATGCAGTCCAATGACACGCCAATGTTAAAATCATGCATGTTTCACCTAAAAATGAACCAGTGCAACATCACGTGAATTCATGCATTTACTATTTCTTTTGTATGTCTTTTTTTTTTGCTGGATAGTTTAATTACAGTCTATTTTTTGGAAATTTAGGGTGCTTACTAAACACCACGGGCTTTTTGTCAAAAATGAAAACAAAGTTTAATGTGCATCATCCGATTTTAACTTAATTGGTGTCAATGGAAAGGAACGAGATTTATCTTTATCCTAGAATATCCCGAAAAGGGTCTTTTAATTTTCATATTTTGTTTACACAATGATGTGTCAAATGATATTGAAAACCGATTTTAAATTTCAGTCAGAGATGGCATTTGCGTCGTTTTTTTATTTTTATTTTAAAATGCTAAAAAAAAGTTGAAAAACCACACAAAATTTGTTAGTTGATAAAGAAAAATTGTTGTAATTTCTGAACCCATTGAGATCCCATTTTGAAATTTTTACAATACAACGATAAATCTATTATAAATATCGTGTAAAAAATAATGAAGATTAAAAGACCCTTTTTCAGGACATCCAAGGATAAAGTTATTTTTTTTCATTTTATAGGTCCTTGCTTGACTTTATTATAAAAAGGAATTTAATTCCTTTCCAATGATTTTTTGAAATTTGTTTAAATCTGACGATGCTTATAAAAGTCAATCAAGCTTAAACTTTGTTCATTTTTGACGCCATGTGAAGCGCATAGAGGTGTAGATAATTGTGCTGAATTTCAACAGAATCGGAAATGGCAAAATTCCGAACTAGGTCGAAATTTTTTGGAATTAACCTACATAGAATTTGACGAGCTAAACAACTGCAGATTTTTTTTTGGTTTAATTTCTTACAAGAAATTTTTAGGAAAAAAATATATTTTTTTTTCGACACTAATTTCTGAATGACTTCAAAACTGTAGGGCAGTTAAAAAATAATGTTAAGGCGATTTAAAGATAATTTACGACCGCATTAATTGTTATAGTAAAATATACTCGTGTAATTGTGTATACATACATATGGCGTTAAAGTGGAAGATATTGGACATACCCATACACAAATTACGACCTTATGGAAAAGAATTAAAGCAGATTCGTGTTGTATATTTTTTTGAAGGCGAAGACGAAAAAAATATTTTTTGCCGACCAGTGCAATTAATACAAGATATTTTCTTTTTGTATTTTTTCCCACATGTGATTAATTTTACCTGTCTTAGTTGTAACAAATGATGAGCACCGAAAACAATTTTATTTTTATTTTTGGTTTATAAGAAAATCATTAATTTTTTCTAAATTGGGAAGGTAATGATCTTAAGTATCCATTCTTATATTTAACTTGATTGTTTATGAAAACTGAAGTATATTTTTGTATTTTTATTTTTTACTAATAAGATCACATTTTTCTTAAACAAATACCAATTTCAGTTAAATAAAATTGCCTAATTGTTCAGTTTTAAATAATTAGGTTGATGACATTTGTATTGACTAGGTTCAAAAATTGGCCAATTTCCAATAAGAAAAAACTCATTAATTATTTTCAAAATGACAAACTTAACGCCATATGTATTTTCCCACTAGTAAAAGAAGCACAATAATAACACATTTGGCGAAAAAATTAAATATTTATTGGTATAACAATCTGCTTTTTATCAATGAAAAATAGCAAGGCGATTCTTTGTTTATCTTATGCCTCGAGGTGGTGAACGAGCAGTTGAAAACTACATAATCTAGAAAATGGAACACTACGGCTTTAAAATCGCCTACAAATCGTTAAAAAGCAACTTGTAAATGCTTGCTAAAAAAGATATGGTAAAAATACAATAAAATTTCTAAAAAAATCTGTAGACTCATATTTCTGATTATAATAGTTAAATTTATAAAACGTAAATTGAAATTTGTCCAGCTTTTGATTCCAAATTAAAGCCTTCATTAATTAAATAAATCTTCAACAACTTGTATATATTTTTTATTTCTATATTTATTTAAATTTCTGGTAAAAATTTAAGATTTTCTTTAAACGTTCGTGGTTATTATGTATTATTTATGAATTTAATGCACATCAAATAAATAATAAAAGTCTTGTAACTAAAAAATCATTAAAAACTAATTAAGAAATAAAACAGTTAAAATAAAGATTTGTTTATTTTTTTTATTAAGAATATTTAATGATGGTTTATTTGTATGTTTAAGCCAATAATTAAATTAAAACAATGATTTTCTATATAAATCAATACATTTTTACAACTTTGATAGTTTTTGTTCAACTTGTAACTATTGCTTTGATTTTGAATGTTAAGTAAAATGTTCATGATGTTTTTACTGTTCCTTTTTTTAGGACTCTCTTCTTTAATTTAAATTAATAAAAAATAAAATAAAATTACAAATACAACAAACCACTAGCGGCAGCATGAGCCATTAGAGTATTGGCAGCTTGTTGAGTTTCCAACAGTAGACGGGTTTCTTTCAACCAATCGGAAGCTATTTTACGTGGGGCACCTTGCAAAAGATTCATATATCTCAAGGCCATTACTAAATCACCACGATCAACAAAGTATCTGTTATTAAAGAGAAAAAAGGTTGCATGATTTTTTTTTTTTTTTTTTTAATAATTATTTTTAAATTAATTTTTGTTTTACCTAGCTCTGTTTAAAATATCATAAGTATCCAATTTGCTGTAATCAAATTTCTTATTTTGTAATTCATCTTGTGAAATGGGATCGTCGGGTTTGAGAATAAACAAGGATTGCAAATAGGATAAGAAATATTTAGGCAAACTGGCTCCCTGTTCGGGTACCAACGCCAATTTACGTGCTACACGTTCAACATTTAAGAAACGTTCACGCAAAGCATCTTCAGGGAAAACACCACGTTCTTGGGCTTCACGTGGCAAATTTTGTATGACAACAGTCACCAGTTCATCACCCTCTAAAAGTAAATGTTTAATTAGAATATTGGACAGCAGTAAGGGTTTAAAATTGTATTCAAATTACCAGAAACTTTAGAGATAGCCTTAATTTCATTCTTCAGGGGACGCAATTTAGTTTTCCAATGTTCGCCAGCTTCACCACTTCTTACACTGGCCCATAATGCTTGACAAGCAGCCCACAAGGCTTGAGCTTGTTGTGCCGAACGTTCGGATTCGGCACGAGCTTAAGTTAAAGGAAATATACGATTTAATTAATTATTTAAATTAAATAAGCTTAAAAAAAGCACAATTAGCCTTTAAATATTAAAATAAATTGACAAGGAAATAGGGTCTCTTTTTATACCCTACACCACCATAGGTGGTTGGAGTATTATGCGTTTGTGCTGATGTTTGTAACGCATAGAAAACGTTATCCAACACCCACCTTAAAGTATACCAATCGACTCAGAATCACTTTTTAAATCGATCTAACGATGTCCGTCCGTCCGTCTGGCTGGACGGCTGGCTGGCTGGACGGCTGGCTGGCTGGACGGCTGGCTGTCTATGTAAACCTTGTGCACAAAGTACAGGTCGCAATTTTTAAGATAATTGAATGAAATTTGGCAGGTGAGACTTTTATGACACAAGGACGAAGCCTATTGAAATTGGTTATGATCGGTCCATTATCCCCATACAAATGTCCCCCCGGAATTAAGTTTCAACACTAAAAAATGCCTTAGAAATAAGAATATTTTAATGAAACTCGGTACAAAGAAGTTTTGTATACGTATCAATCTTTGTACCAAATTTTCTGAAGATCGGTCCACTATAAACCCCTGTTCCGAAAATCACTTTAACGTGCATAAATCCCATACTAATGTTAGTATCAAGTTAATATTCGACACAAATAAGTTTTATATAAGTAGAAACAACATTGCCAAATTTTATTAGAATCGGTCCATAATTTACCACAGCTCCCATATAAACCCACTTCCGAGAATCGCCCTAAAGTACATAAAATCAAGTAGATGTTAGTATCAATGTATTATTCTGTATTTGTATATTTTATTTTACATTTACTAAAAGTATTGATCTAATATAAGTCTTCTTCCCGAAATTTTATGGTCATACATAATGGTGTAGGGTATTATATGGTCGGTCTTGACCGACTATACCTTTTTTTCTTGTTTGAAATAAGAAATATAAAGTGGGAGTAGATTTCTTTGAAAATTTGTAACTACAATTTAGTGAAATAAATGTTAATTCCTTTTAAAAATACCTTTTAACTCTTCATCAATTTCTTAAAGCGGCATTTTTGAATAAATAGCAATTAAATCCCGAAATAAAATCGTATTTTAAATCTATGTAAAACTCACCTTGCAAAGCAGCATCCATACCACGCATTTTACCCAACATGGCAGCCAATTGCAATTTATAGTTGGCTTTTTCAGTGGCTAATTTATCTTCCAATTCCTTAGAAAAGCTACGTTTCATTTCGTTTTCTTTGCTGTTTACGGCATCCTTCAAATGATCAACATGAGCTTCAGCCTGTTGTTTCAACTGTTGACGCAATTGCTTTTCAGCATCGGCACGAATTTGGAATATTTTCTTTTGATTTTCCACAGCCAATTTACGTTTTTCCGCTTCCAAGAGATAATCCAATTGAGCTTTAACAGCTTCGGAATCACTGTCACCGCGCAATGCATCAATGGCACGTTTTAAACGTAACTCACCATCGGTTTGCAAGCGTTCCAATTCCTTTTGGAGAGCTAAAACGTGAGAGTAGGCGTGAGTGATGAAAAGATCTAAGTCCTCTGGGGATAGTTTCAATTTTTGTTCGGCCAAATTTAAGCCGGGGAAAATTGATTGAATTTCATCGACAAAATAGTTGCGAGCTTTTTCGACCTAAAAGTATAAAAAATTAATTCTGTGGTTTATTGAGAAATTATAAGCAAAATTTTACTCACATTTCTCCAATATTTTTCCGACATACTGGCAATGTCTTTGTTCTTATAGAGTTCATCCTTAACATTATTGATGTGATCAACCAATTTCTTAATCTTATTACGAACAGCGAGAATTTGCTCATGATTTTCCGGTTTAGCAGCCTTAGCCAAAGCAATTTCACATCGTTCTGAAGAAAAATTAAAAGAATTAAATTAATACAACTAGATATTTACCGAATTAAAAAATAAAATATACCTATTTTATCCAAAGCTTCACGAGCTAACTGTTCAGCCGTACCCACAGAACTGTCGCGAGCATTGGTTTTATTACTTAAAGTTGTCCACAAAGAGGTGTCAAGATTTTCAACAGCCACATCAACAATACGACGTACATCATTGTTGAAACTAAAAAAAAAAAAAAAAAAAAATGTAATAAAAATAAACTACAAATCATATGTTTTATAAGAATTATAAATCTTCTGTACCCCTTAAGAATTTCAATGGCTTTGTTGTATTCTTTAACAGCCAAAGCAGCGGCATGTTCTACAGCATGTTCCAGTTCAATTACATCTGAAGGCAACGGTTCAACAGGTTTAGGTTTAGGAGCTTCAACTTTGGCAGCTTGTTTAGTTTCGGTAGGTTTAGGAGAAGAAGCTACGGGAACCTAATATTTTAAATAAAATTATATTATTAGGAAAAATAATTTAAATTAAAAAAACTTACACTTTTTTGTACGGGAGCTTTAGATTTAACTTCCTCAGTTTCTAAATTATAAAAAAATAAGCAAAAATATTACAAATTACATAATTTTCTTATAAAACTCTTAAAATATCTCTTACTTTTAGCAGCATCTTTATCAGAGCCACCAAATAAGCCTGTCACTGTTGAGGTAGCTCCCTCTATAGTTTTAGCTACACTATCGAATTGTTTTTTAACATTATCAATTTGTTGACTAACACCTTGAAAAGGTTTTTCTTCTTGTAAAGCTACTTTAATTAGAGACTCGGCACCGGGCACATTTTCTTCCAGCTTTTTTCGAAAATCTTTATCGTATCTGTTCGTTTTAAAAGTATTCAATTAAAAATTATTTAAGTAGAATAAATGTTTTCAGAAATATTTTGAATATATACTTCGCATATGTTATCGCACCGCCAACTGCTGCCAATGGTGTTAAAAATACAATTACTTTACCAAAGCCAGCTTCTCTAACATTTGGTGGTAAGCCATTACTGTTGCTGTATTGTCTGCGTGATTGCTGTTGCAGGGTTTTCTAAAAAAAAGCAAGTAACAAAAACAAAGGTGTAATGAAATAAAGTGAATCTTCAAAATATTAAAAAAATATATAAAATAAAATAAAACCATGAGGTACAATAAGAAATTTAAAGCTGTTAAGAAGACAAGTCACAAAGGAAAAATTGAGAAATTATTTTAAGCCATATGTGAAATAAATTTGCATAAATTTTTTTGTATTTAACTGTGATTTTCATGTTGGTTGCTCTTCAGGAATTTTCGGATATATTTTGCAGAAAAACCCAAATCTTTAACATATATACGAAGAAGAGCATGAAATGTATTTTTTATTCACTTTCCACATTACAATTGTTTTAATAATTGATTAGTTGCAATCGTTAAATGTTTCGACTAACATTTTTTATTAGATATCTGCAAAATATTGTATACCAAAAATAAGATTTATTTAAACTACTGTTTTATTTCAACACGATAAGTGTTGCGGATTTCTACATAACTTCTCTAAATTAACTACTGGTTCCCAATTGACTTCCTAGACTTGTTAAAAAAAAAAAAAAACACTAAAAATTTAACAAAAAATTTAGCAAATTGAATTTGCACAGAAAAAGATATTTTTGAAAAAATTTCAATTAAAGTAGATTTTTTAAATACTTTTATAATTAAATTAAATAATTTTCTAAAAATCTAAGTATTCTAACAAAATAAATTAAAATTTTACATAAAAATTTAAAATCCACTCAATTACAAATGATACATATTTATTTAAATATTTTATTAATTGAAATTCAACATATTTACAAGTTTATATTCCATTATTAAAATTATCACTTATTTATATTTAATTACATTATTTATTAATAGGTAATACCTATAAGGTATAATAAGAAAAATAATTTAAAGCCGATAAATAGTTTTATTTTTAGTAAAAAATTTTAGAAAATTTGAAATTGATCACGTAATTAAACAAGTAATATCTTTTATCTTTAATAAATCGTTTGATAGACCATATTATTTCTCTATAAAAAATGGCTTTTTGGAAATGACTCATTAAAATGAAATATTAAATCAATAAAATTCACTGATTTTAATTTTTAACTTATTCTCAAAATATGAAAACATACAGAAAAATTATGGTCCAAAAATTTTCAATTAAAATATTAATCAGAATTTTAAAATGATTTAAAATGTTTTTATAAATAAATTTCACAAAATAGATAAATACTAGAATTCTATGAAAGATTATGAAGGCAAAATAACAATAAATTATTTTTGGACTACATGTATTGTGTACCACAAATTCTGATACACAATGAGAACACTGGCTTTGTGATATAAAGATCGATAAAGGATATTTTTGTCGAACATTGGAAATTGTGAGAATTTAAACATCAAAAAATATATTTTTTCATATTGACTTTCATTAATAGTGTAGGTAAATGAATATTAGGAATAGAATAAAGTAATATTAATAATGAGAAAAGTTAGAGGTTAGTGGGACCATAAAGGATTGCATATAATAATAAAAAAAAGAGTAGTGAAGGACCTTCTTAAAACAAACTCTCTAGTTTTATCCACTCCTTTCAAAATAGCTATAAAAACTATTGTTAACAAAGGGACATCATTATTGACAGTTAACTTATCAAGTTTTTATCCAAAGTTAAAGCTTAACTGTAGTCAAAATGATTATTTTGTAAGAAAACGATGTAATTTTGTCTAATGATAAAAATTTGGTGAATTAACAGCCCTATGAGTTTTAAAATTATACTGCGTCCTAAAGTAAGAAATCGCCACATAAATAAAGAAATATGAAATGGGATCGTTGTAAAGATTCTTACTTTCAATTGCATGTTCGTCACGTGTGCATCAAGTACTTCATTAATCACAAAGTCTTTGAAAGCTAAATTTTCCCTATATAGTAGAAATTCTTAAAACAAATATTCAATGTCAACTACTATGTATAGCTTCTGAAGAAATCAAAATAAACGAAGGCATCAGCTGGTTGTTTGCTAATCAACTAAATAAAGTACAAATGCCATCACCAACAGCATCAGCAACTAATAATAAATTACAATAGCCTCTTTTAAAGATTTAATATTTCCGAAAACAAATACCCATTACTATACTAAATTTTACATATTCTTAACAAAAATTCCAAGGTCCACTGGCAATATAAAATTTTGGAAATATGCTTCAAACTATATTCCATTCTCGTGGTGACATAACAGCCAAGCAAATTTTCATTTTTTTGTATTGCCATGTACGCAACTAATATGAGTGAGTGTACCATTTATAGACGAGACAAGTGAGGGGCACGGGTAAATTTGCAGCATATACTTTGACAAACATACACATTTTCAAATCGCACAGAAATTGATTAGGAAAATATTAGCTTACCTGCAGAGCACTTTTGCAGGGCTCCCTCAAGGCCAAACGATACATGTTTCTGGTAAAGCAGATATTTTGGAAATTTTGTAAGACGTTAATCCAAGGTGTTTCAGACCGGCTTTTAACGTTTTAATCGATCGCGGAATGAAGAAAAAAAGTTTCTTCCGAAATCAACTTTCGTTCCGAGAGCAGCAGTATAACTAGAGAAAGACAATATTTAATGTGACAGCTGAAATGTCAAAATAAAAGAAATTATGGAATGTCAAAAGAAAGAGAAAAACAAAATAATATTTAATAAATAGTTGAAAAACAATATAAGAAATATAAATCTAAAATACAGTATTATAACTAACGCGAAATTTGTATTATTTTTATTAAAATTTATATTTTAATTCGATTATAAAACAAAATTGTTTTAAAGTCGATAATGCAGTTTTCACTTGTAGTAAACATATTTACCAAATAAATTAAACTGTTAGAATGTTTGTTGTTAAGCTTAAATGTATAAAAAAATAATTTGTTATTGGATTATAAATATTGTTTAATTAATTGACCAAATAGACAATTTTTATTTTCAAATATTTAATTTGTTTATACATTCTTCTTATTCTTGAAACTCACATTACATTGATTGCCCTTTTAGTTCAATAGATAATACCGTTCATTTCATATGATTTTGACATTTTGTTTTACTTTCACTTTACAATTCAGTTTTTTTCTATTTTTTGGTTATGGCATAATAACACTGAGTAGCTTAAAATATTACAAAAATTTAATATTTTCAATAAAATTTGGTAAAAATGTTACGCTCTTTAATAGGAAGCGGTCGGTATAAACTAATATTTAACAAAGGCAAAAACGTAAAACTCTTTTCATTTAAATTTCAGCTCTTAGAGGTGCATCATATGCTACTAATGTAGCCTCAGTTACCACAATGCGTTCTTCATTTGGTTTACCTCTACAAAAAGCTCTATACTCTTCTTTGCAAACTCCCGCTGGTAGCATAATTCCCAAATTCTACACTCCAGTAGCAACAAACTCCAATCTTTTACAGACCTCTTTAATTAAGCAAGGATTGCAGTTACAAACTACCCGTTATTTAACAAAATTTTCTCTAAATAAAGGTAAACGTAAGTCAGTAAAGGCAGTTATTAAACGTTTTAGACGTCTTGATTGGGGTGGCTGGATTCGTACTCATACTGGACGTCATAAGAAGCTGTTCAAAAAATCGTCTGCCTTGAAACGTCGTTTGCGTCAACATATTTTCACTAATTCAACACAAAGTTGGTTGCTCGATCAAATGGTTGGTAAATTTTGGCGTCGTCCCAAAAATTGGATTGATGACCCATATGCTCCGTACAATAAACGTGACGAATTCTTTGCAACCAAAAGTAAATCTTTTAAGGTGTAATTTTTAAATTGTTTTTTGTTTTGAAATAAATAATAAAGTTGGAAAAGAAAATTAGAGATGAGATTTGATAGTATTTCCTGATGTTATAAAATGTTACTAGAAGGGAGGGCATGTACAAGATATAATACAAACCATGATACAATAGATAACATTGTATCATGGTACAAACTAGATATTTTAAAATTTTGTTATTATTAAAGTTAAATTATTGTTTCTATGAAGTTGTGAATGTTCTTTTGTTGTCGAAAGATACGTTCTATTGATAGGTTTAAAATTTGTTAAAAAATATAAGTAATTTAGATTTAAATTGTAACAAAGATAGGATTTAATTGTCGTCTGAACATATTGAAATCTATAAATTTGTCACTAGCTTTTACTCTTATTTATAATCTCAACATTTATTAAAAATATTAAAAATCATAAAATATATAATTTGATCTATTTTCATATTAAAATCCGTTAAAAGCCCAAATTACATCAGCGCGTAGGCAGCAGCAGTGTGTGCTGACACAATCGGCTGATAATTTAGAATGCACTGTTTGTTATGGTGTTGATTACATTTGGTCAGCACCAGTTTCCAGTACTGTTTCATTTAGCCCTGTTTCTAAATTCACTGCGCTGCTTTCAGATTGAGAGCGAGACAAAAAGAGTGAGCAAAGAAATGGGAGACTCAAATACACAAGTAGAATAAAGGTGGTTGTAAATTATCGCTGCCTACGCTTAAATTTAATTATAACGGCAGCAACATGTTATTCTGACAGTGAACAGCTGATAATTTTTGCTGATACTGTTGCTGACTACGCGCTATTGTAATTTGGGCTAAAGTGTTATCTTGTATTTACTGCACACCAGGGATGGAAAATGAAAATATTTTTGGGTATCAAAATTAAATTTCAAATAGTACCTTTTTCACCATCAGAGTACTAAAATTCAAATTGCTTATAGTTACTTATTATGTATTTATTTAGTGCAAAATTCAAATAATGTAATTTGTGTACTTAAAACGAAGCATTCATACAAAAACCAATAATTAAATGGTTTTATTCAGATTAAATATTACAGTTATTAAAATAAACTTAAGGGGAAAAAAATCCATGATCAATTCCTGAAAATCGAGCACTTCAGCTTTAGTTCTGATAAAATATAATGTATTAGCTGATGTTTTAAAAATTTAGAACACTTTCAGTTCTATTTGATTTACAAAGCATAGAAACTTGTAGTTTTTAGTAATGATTGCCTTATTTACTTATATAATTTATCATTAAAATTATTATTATTACTTTTGAACACCAATTGTAAATATGTATAAATCAAATTGGTAAAACAAAAATTCTATTCGAAAATTATATATCTTCAAAATATATTTTCTTATAATTTTTTTTTTTTAATTCGAATTGTGGAATATCCTGCTAATCGTTTAACAGTATCAAATGACTCGAGGGAGTACTTCGGTCTTTTATAATGTTAAATAGTATCAAAAAAAGTACTATAGTATTAACTTTTCCATTCCTGCTGCATACATTTTCAAGTTGCGAAATTTAGTACTTAAAATTACAACTATGTATGATAATTTGTTTATTTATAATATTCTTATTAGAATCGTTTATACGACGCTTAAATTGACATTTTGATGACGAGACGATGTAAGTCAGGTTGGCCGAGCGGTCTAAGGCGCCAGATTTAAGCTCTGGTTCCCGAGAGGGAGCGTGGGTTCGAACCCCACACCTGACAAACTAATTCTTTATTTTTTTGCAAGCACCCGAAAACGTTTTATTTTTATTTTTCAATCAAAATAAATATCTTTAATGTTCAAAATATTTTTTCATTTGTTGAAAAAAATATGTGAGGGATTTTTATTTTTAAAATAAATATCCATCAATGATGAAAAAAATAAATATCTTTAACGATAAATATCTTTAACGATAAATATCAGTTCGAAAAAAATTTAAAATGATTGTTTTTTTTATTCATACTTTTGTTTTGTTTTCAAAATATTTTTTTATTCAAATGAAATTGTTGTTGTTTAGAATTTTTTCCATCCGATGAAAAAAGTTCAAAATAATTTTCAACTTTTGAAATAAATATCACAAAAGATATTTATATTTTTATTTTCATCATGATGAAAAAAATTAAAATATTGATGAAAATAATAAAAATCATGATGGATTTTTATTATTTTTTGAACATTAAAGATTGTTTTTCGATTGAAATAAAAATAAAAAGATTGTTTTTTTAGTATTAAAATCCGGTCTCTGTTTTTTTGTTTTAAAAATTTTTATTTATTGATTTAAAATTCATCACTTTATTCTTGTACTTTTTTACTAAAACGATTTAATTTTTTTCAATAAGAATTTATTTTCATATATAATTAACATACAAAACTTTGTCTACAAAATATAATTTCATTTTTTTAAACAATTATTTAAATGCACATTTTATCACTTTCTTTTTTGACAAAATTTAACAAACGACAAAAACAATACAACAAAATTAATTCAACATTAAGTCACAAAAACATTTACAATTGCTATAAAAACAATTACTTAGGGGCCACAACCTTGTTGATAATTTTACCCAAACATTGGATTTCACTTTCAATAACATCTCCGGGCTTAAGATACTCGGGAGGATTACGGTGCATACCCACACCTTTAGGTGTACCAGTTAAAATAACATCTCCAGGCACCAAAGTAATGCTCCTATTAAAACCTTAATTAACTTTAAGTCCAAAAAAATTTCAATATTCTTTAAACTTACTGTGACAAACGACTGATAATGTCATCGATTTTGAATATCATATTGCCAGATATGCCATTTTGCTTTTCAACTCCATTAATTTTGCAAGTCATTCGCAAATCGTATGGATCGCTGATAAGGCTTTTGTGTACAATAGAGGGTCCAAGAGGCAAAAAGGTGTCCATAGATTTACCGATTAAAAATTGGCCACCATTACGTTCTTTTTGCCAATCTCTAGCTGATATATCCTGAGCTACACTATAACCAAAAACATAGTCCATGGCTTGTTCGCGGCTAACATTTTGACATTTTTTATCAATAATAACGGCCAATTCAACTTCCCAATCGAGTTTCTGCAAAAGAATTTTTAGTCTTAAGTTAAAGATAATAAATTGTAGAACAAAAAGTTGCCTAGGTGTTCCTGACTTCTTTTACTAGCAGACTCTTAGTTTACTTTTATAAAAAAACTTACATTGGTTATTTTATTGGCAATAACATTGCCCAAAGGTCCTGTTAAGGTATTATTGTATTTGCTAAAGAACATGGGTTCTTTGGGGGGCTGCTTATTTTGCTCCTCACAATGATCTTTATAGTTCAAGCCAATACAAATAATCTTATCGGGATTTGTAACAGGTGGCAATAAGGTAAAACTATCATTCATTTCCTCAGCCTTGGTAGCTTCCAATTTCTTTTCCAATTCAGACAAAGGATAATTTTGCGTGATAAAAGTACGCATATCATTGGAGACACAAGAGCCACCGGATAGTTCTACAATCTTGGTGCCATCTTCTGAAACAACACCCAAACGCATACGTTCATCATTTTTACGTAAGAATTGTACAAAACGCATTTTGGGTTTACAAGGAGATCTAATGGAAATTTTCAGTAAAAGAAATCATAAAATTTGTATTATTATATTGTATAAACATTTTAATACATACTTGTTACTGCTGTGATAAGAACGCACACTATCGTAAGTAGTTCTGGTACACAATTGTTTTATGATCGGGTTTTGTGGCGAGCGTATTAATAGTGTTCCCATCAATTTTAAAGCCATTTGTTGTTATGTATTGTTTTACAATATTTTTTCTTTGGTTTTATTAGATTTTAAAACTTATAATTTTATTATTTTACTAAAAAATTTTGTTAAATTGTGGTAAACTTAATAAATTTTTAAAAATATAGAAATTTAACGGTTAATTTTTATAATTTTTTAATTTTAATAAATGGAAAATAAAGCAATTTTCCGAAAGACAAAAAAAAATTATCAATAAAAAATAATATGTATTCAAAGGGGAATGATAACAAGTATAACACAGTTGTTACAATTTGTTTTTAAGGTTATAAATATGTGCTAAAAAAAATTAAAGCATAAAATTGGAAATTTAATCTTTTAATATTTATTTTTCATATATTGTTTTCAATAAAACTGATATTTTATTTAATGTATTAACTAATTGTTTTGTTTAATTTTACTTTTACTCTTATCAAATCGATAAGGCAGTGTTTTCTTCCTCTTCCAAGTTTTTTTTTTATGCTTTCCTTTACAACCCTGTATTGAAACTGTCAGTTCACAGCTGCTAAAGGAGAGGAAGGTAATCTTTTTTGCAATTTTTTTTCTGTAATTTAAAAAAATATAAAGAAATCTATTAATTAAATATTTCATTTTAAACTACAGTAATTTACGGCATTTGCAAAACCACTTAATTAAAACAAGCAACAATATGGCTATGTTAGCTAGAACAATTGGACGCACATTGATGCAAGTAAGTAAATTAGTGAGAAGAAAAAAAGTTATGCGGCTCAACCAACTGCTTACATAAACATTTTATTTTTGCTTTCAATGGAATATGAGTGCTTTTAATTTGCAGTCTTTTAGTTTTTGAGGTTATAATCCTTTTAGGAATAATTACTAATGATTTATTTAAAATAATAAGAAAATAATATTCTTAAAATTTTTTCCAGGGTCTACAAACCTCTGCTGCTCGTTCTATTCACACTACAGCTGCTGTCAATAACGTTACTGTAAGATTCTTCATCCTTATTTTGCACTATTGAACTTGATAATAATATACTTTTGTTACAGGAACCTGGTGCTCTTGGTGGTAGTCGTACTACTTGTACTCTTATTCCTGGTGATGGTGTTGGTCCCGAATTGGTTTATGCCTTGCAAGAGGTTTTCAAGGTAAGTTTTATTAAAAAAACTACAAGTATTTTTAGATTTTTTAAAATTACATTATTTTGCACTTTTCGTTTTTTTTAAAGAGCGCTGATGTCCCAGTTGATTTTGAATCTTACTTCCTTTCCGAAGTCAATCCCGTTTTGAGTGCTAAATTGGAAGATGTTGTTGCTTCCATTCAAAAGAATAAAGTTTGTATTAAGGTAAGTGCAGCGACAGTAAATTTAATTTGTTATTTTGATTTGATATCTAAAGAGGTTATATCACGGCAGGGGCATACAATGATTTACAAATTTTATGTTTTAAATTTGTTTTGTCAAAGGCTTCATCTAGCTAACAATGTGGTGTAGTAATACATATTAAAAATCGATCTCAGTATTTTTATAATTTTTCACCAAGATTGTTTCAAAACGATTATAATTATAAACAAAATTTCCACCCCATCTAATTTTCTAAAACAATAATTTAGTTTACTTAAGAAATACTTATTAATTTTTTATTGAAAAAATTCAATAGAAATTGTTTTCAACATAGTATTTTTCAATTCGGAAAAAACACAATATTTCACCGAAATTTTGCTTTGAAAATTGCTTAAATACAAACTTTTTTAAATTTTATATTTTTATTTAAGTTAAATAAAATTTTTTGAATTTATATCTTTAAATTGGTACTTACTTTTTTTATTGAAATTCGCTTGTTATTGGTACTTTTTTAAATTTTTTTTTTTTTAATGTACTTTTTGTTTTAAACTAGAATTTTTAAAATTAATTTTGAACTTTTTTGAAAATTGGCACTTTTTTAATACACATATACATTTTTTTATTTGTACTTTTTTCTTAATTGGATTTATTAGAAACTCTGTAAAATTTAAATTTTAAATATTTTTATTTATTTAAAATTTATATTTTATCCTTCTCATTTCTTGACCAATTTCAATAGTTTTAAATATCAAAATTTAAGTTCCTTAATTATTGGAACCCTTGAAAAAGTTAATTTAAACAGAGAAGTGGATTCTACAGATACTGTTTAACATTGTAATTTCAACTCCCCTACTTATAACAGTAAAAAAATGTATCAAGTTTAAAAATATTCTAAATTATTTTTTTCTCTATTTTCATTTTATTTGTCCTATTTCACAGGGTATCTTAGCTACTCCTGACTACAGTGTGGCTGGTGAATTGCAAACCCTCAACATGAAACTACGTAATGAATTGGATTTGTACGCCAACGTTGTACATGTACGCAGTTTACCCGGCGTTAATACTCGCCATAAGGATATCGATATCGTTATTATTCGTGAACAAACCGAAGGTGAATATTCGGCTTTGGAACATGAATCGGTGCCCGGTATTGTAGAGTGCCTTAAGATTGTCACTGCCAAGAAATCTATCCGTATTGCTAAGTTTGCATTTGATTATGCCACCAAAAATAATCGCAAGAAGGTTACTGCCGTACACAAAGCCAATATCATGAAATTGGGTGATGGTTTGTTCTTGAGGTCATGCGAAGAAATGGCTAAACTATATCCACGTATACAATTTGAGAAAATGATTGTAGATAATACCACCATGCAAATGGTATCTCATCCTCATCAAGTGAGTAGAAAACATATTAACTTTAATTTACTTTAATATTTTTTAATAAATAATATTTGTATTAAATATTTATTTATTTTCTTTGTCTTTAAGTTTGATGTTATGGTTACTCCCAATTTGTATGGTAACATTGTTGATAACTTGGCTACTGGCTTGGTGGGTGGCGCTGGTGTTGTAGCTGGTGCTTCTTACTCCTCCGAAACTGTAGTATTTGAACCTGTAAGTTTTTTTTTTTCCCATTATTTATTTATAAACTTTATTATCTAGTTTATCTTAAAAATTTAATTACTTTTTATCAGGGTGCACGTCACACATTCTCCGAAGCTGTAGGCAAAAATATTGCCAATCCCACAGCAATGTTCTTGTGCGGTACTAAATTGTTGCGTCATATTAATTTGCCTACCTATAGTGAAATTATTCAAAATTCTCTTCACCGTGTACTTAAGGATGGCAAAGTTAGAACCAAGGATTTGGGTGGTCAATCTACAACACAAGATTTTACACGTGCCGTTATTGCCAATCTTCATTAAATAGCCGTTCTGCCATAACAGACAATAAGTTTCTATTGTTGCTCCTGGTTTATTTACTTTCTTTCCTTTAGACAGAAAAACACTCAAATACACAACACCAAATATTTTTAGTTATAAAGCCGTGGTAATGCAAAGGAATACCTTAACAAATAGTTATTATCTAGCTAAACTTTATCAAACAATAACAGATATATGGCTATTTGTTACAAACCAAATGAAAAAACTAAGTTTATTATTGTTTTATTTAATAATGATCATTTTGATGTTTATTAATTTAATTAATTTAAAATCCTTTGAGTATTAATTTGGCGAATATTTTTTTTTTTATTTAAAACATTTATTTCTCCATTAAGTTTAGTCAATTGTATTCTTTTGTCCTAATGCCCTCCGTTTAGTATGCCCTTAAAAATGTATTGTTTATTTTTAGTTTCTTTTTATTTTGGACCTTTATACTCGCCCACTGTAATATGGTAGTTGTGCGATTTAATTTATTTGTTAATAATAGAGACAATATTTTTTTAAAATTAAAGTGCGTTAATTTATTTTATTCAATACCTACATATATATTATTTTAATTATTTATAACGCGCTGTAGTTAACATACACAAACACTTAAATGTCTCAAATTGTATGCAAACTATATAAATAACGTAAAAACAAGTAAAAATGTAATATGTTACAAACAACAAAAAATAAAAAAGTATAACAAACAAATGAAAAAAAAAAAAAACTATTTTAATTAATTGAAGAGGGGTTTGTATTGTTTGGGAAGGAATTGTTATATTCAATATCATAGATATGAAATTCAAAAAACTCAATTGAAAACAATTAGGAATGATATAGTAGGTCAAGTCCAACTATATGAAACTCTACATTCTTTATGTGCATCAAAATTCTGAAAGGGTCAATGGTCAATTATTGGCGGATACTTGTATTAAGAGTATTGTGTATTTCTATGAATTATTGCCAAAATGTGCATTATATTTTATGTTATTTTTGCACTTTACTGTTATTCCCGGATGTTGGCTTTAATGGAAGATACATTTATTTATTGGCCGATTCTCACAAATTTGTCACTGCGTTGTCTACACATATAAAACATATTTGCGATTTATGCACATGAAAGTGATTTTGGGAAGAGGGAATTTTACGGAAGCTACGAATAATTATGGACCTCTTTTAATGAAATTTGGCATAATTGTAAATAATTGTTGTGCCCTTCAGAGTGCACATTTCTAGGTGGACTTGGTGAAATAATGGTCCAGTTATACAGTGAGACCTCGACTATCTGTAATGGTCGGGACCGGAAGCATTCTGGATAATCAATTTTCTCGGTTAATTGAGTAAAAATTTTGAGCAGTATTTTTAAACATTTTTTATTTATATAGTTCAATTATTCAAGGATTTAATATACAGTGGCTCAATAATGTAGTCGGACAAACATTAGGATAATATTAATCTTAATATTTTTCATATTAAAATTAACATAATGGTACTTTTTTTTATTATTTTCTATGTTTTTCTATTGCCTTCTAAAAACCAACAAGATTTTACTAAAATAATTTGTTTCTTTATTTAAATATTAGTAAAAAATATTCTCAGTGTAAAATAAGGCATCAAAAAAGAAGTCGGACATATGGCAACGCTTGGGTTTATTTTTAAACATACTTTGGGAAACCCCGTTTTATTATGCAGTTTTTATTTATTGACATCTCTTACTTTGAGTCTACATTAGACAAATTTTTATCAAGACAAACGTCAAAATTTTATCATGATAAAGATTTATCTAATGTAGACTGAATTTGTCAGTGTTATTGCAGCGTAGGGTTGCCATCCGTCCTCTTTTCCCCGGACACCGTCCTCTTTTTTTGGGTATCCGGGGCAGTCCTACTTCTTTTTCAACAAGTGTCCGGGGTTGTCCGGCTTTTTACACCTTCATTGAAAATTTGTTTTTGCTTTTAAACTTTAAATCACTAATCGTACAATTAGTTTAGAAAAAGTACAGTTTTAAAATTTCCCTTTGTACAACACTAGATTTACTATATCTGATGTCGCTATTTTTCTAAGTAGCTTATTATAAGTTGTCTATCATTGGATTTTAGAATGCCAAAGAGCAAGTGTATTTTTAACAAGGAAAACCTTTATGAAAAGGGGAAATGAAGAGTGGATAGTGAATTGCACATTTAGTAATTCTACAATTTTGATTGCAAATAAAGGAGTACAAGAAATCTGTAATCATTTGGAGATACAGAAACATAAAAAGGGCTTTTCCAGCCAAGATTGTTTCACGAAAATGGACACAGTTTTTTTGAAAATTATGTCGATAATGAACTTCGAGCGATATTACACCATTGTTCATAACAGTGATGGAAAAGTTGATACTATAGTACTTTTTTTTGATACTATTTAACACTCAAAAGTACCGAAATACTCCCTCGAGTCATTTGATACTGTCAAACGATTAGCTGGATATTCCACAATTCGAATTAAAAATAAAATTTTATAAAATTAAATCATATTTTAGAGATAGTTATGTATATAATTTTCGAATATAACCAACCTACCTAATGTTTTTTAAAACTTTTAATTTATATGTATTTTCAATTGGTGTTCAGAAGTAATTATGAAATTGTAATGAACATTATCTTTGACAAAATGCTGAAGCTTCGAGTTCCCAAAAAATTAGACACGTATTTAGGATAATTCAAATAAGTTTATACGGCAAACAAACTACTTAGAAATATTTGAGCAATAGGGTTAATTTAAAAAATTGTAAATTCTTAAATGTACTTAAAATTATAAATTATTATGCTCTGTAAATTAAATTACAGTGGAAATTTTCGAAATTTTAAAGACATCAGCTGAATTATATTTCAACAAAACTAAAGCCGAAGTGTTTGATTTTAAGAAGTAGATCTTGAACTTTGTTCTTTTAAGTTTAATTTAATCACAGGACCGCATTTATTAAGATCTTCATATTTTACTGCAATATTTAATATGAGTAAAACCATATTTAAAAAACCTTATTGGATCCTCCGTTTTAAATATACAAATAATATTCTTTGAGTTTTGCACTAAATGAAAAGTAAATAATTATTAAAAACTTTAATTTTAGTACTCTGAGGGTGAAAAAAGTACTATTTGAAATTTATTTTGATACCGAAAAATATTTTCATTTCCCATTCCTGGTTCATAACATGTCTTTTTTATCTTTGGACTGCACAATTGAATTATATAAATTACTTTTTCATGATTCTCAGAGAGCTAAAAATATATCTTGCAAGCGTACTTAGGCCACAGTAATAGTTAAAATGGTTTTGACGACCCTTTCAATGAAAATGATAAAGAAAAACATGTAACAAATTGACTCAATACTTCGATGCACAAAACAGTGGAATCCAAACAGAGATATTGGATGTATTATCAATAAAAATTTAAAGATCGACATACAATGAATTTTTGTTTTTAAGTTTCTGTTTTGTACAATTAAACCAGAATGATTTGTTGTGTTCTTAAGTTTTTATTTTTATAAATAAAGTTTTCTTGTAAAAACAAATTTTGGTTGTTAATTTATATGGCGTCATTAATTTTATTAAAATTAGGTTGTTTAAAAAGTGTCCTCTTTTTTCGAGCAAATGTCCTACATTTTTTATGCTGGCGTCCTCCTTTTCTCAAAATAGAAATGGCAAGCCTATTGCAGCGTTAAAAGAAAATTGTCAGCGCTCGAGCTCTGACAACTTTGTCTTGATAATGCTTGATAAAAGACGCCATCTTGATTGTTGTTGGTACTTTTTGTATGGTTTATTACGATATACGTTTTCCCCTATAATTGACAGAGATAAAAAATTATCTGCAACTCAAACAAAAATTTGACGTTTGTCTTGATACAAATTTCTCTAATGTAGACTCAAAGTTAAGGCTCAACTACATAGAATACTTTCGCTTCAACTGCGACTGACAGCTAAGTTAAATACATGCATTTATATTGAGCGGAACCAAATCAGAACGCTAAACTTCTGCGTGAAGTACTTCAAAGATGAAAAATGTTCAACTTTGAAGTGCCTAAGTACGTAAATATATTTTGTCGGTTGTTTTATTCTTATTTTAATATTTTTTCGTTCGTTTTCGTCGGAAATTTTAATTTGCAATTCATTATTTCAACTGAGAACATAATAGAATTTTTACATCTTTATATTTTATTATATAAAATTTTAATAACAAAATAATGCAACGACTGGGTTAATATCATTTATGTGTTGCGTAGCTGTCAGTCGCAGTTGAAGCGAAAGTATTCTATGTAGTTGAGCCTTAAAAGCTTTATTAATTAAAAAAGTGTAAGAAATTTCGTCGTTGTACCAAAAATTTTTGAAAATGTCAGAACCAAAGTCATACACAACTGAAGAAATCCGAAAGGTTATTATCAAAAACTTTGAGGAAGGAAAAACTGTTCGAGTTTAATTGGAAAACCAAAATCAACTGTTCATGACATAATTAAAAGGTATAGAGATAGAAAATTAGTGGAAAATAAGCCAAAATCAGGAAAACCAAAACTATTTACCAGCTCTGATGAACGATGGATTATCCAACAGGTTAAAAAAATTCTAAAGTTAGCGCTCCAAAATTAGCTAAGGAAATTTCTCAACGCATAAATAGAGATTGCAACCCAGAAACAGTAAGATTAGTGCTCCGGAAAAATTATTATAATGGTAGAGTTGCTCGTAAGAAACATTATTAATAAAGTTAATAGAACTAAACGCATAAATTTTGTAAAAATGTACAAAAATATGGATATTTCTTTCTGGAATAAAGTATTATATACAGACGAAAGTAAATTTAATTTGTTCAGATTAGACGGACAGTCCTACGTTTGGCGAAAACCAAACGAAGAACTCAAAGAAAAAACTTGGAAGCTACCGTGAAGCATGGAGGTGGTTCTGTTTTAGTTTGATGTCGTCCTCTGGAGTTGGAGAGTTATGTATAATAGATGGTATTATGGACCATACTAAATATTTATCTATTTTAAAACAAAATTTGGTGTCAAGTGTGGAAAAGTTGGGTATAAAAGACACATCCCAATTCTACCAGGATAACGATCCTAAACATAAAGTACATGCTGTTCGTATATGGCTACTATATAATTGCCCACACGTACTCGAGACACCTCCACAGTCTCCAGGCATTAACGTAATCGAACATTTATCAGCTTAAAAATTATACAATTTCCAACAAAAATGATCTTATAAAGGCACTAAAGGACGAATGGGCGAAAATTTATCCTCCTGTTTGCAGAAACCTGGTGGAATCAACGCCGAGAAGATTAGTAGCAGTTATAAAAAGCAAAGGACTCCCTTCCAAGTATTAAATATTAGTAATATTTACTTAAGATAATTTTATTCTAAGTGTCCGACTACTTTTTTGGTGCTAACTTTCAAGATATAAATGAATTTTTTTATCTTTTTATTTATACATGAATTTTAAATAAATATTTTCTTTCATTGTTAAAATAGCGTATATTGTGTTTTACTATTATAAAAGAAAAGAGTTTGTAAACCCTTTCTTAATATACTTAATATTGAAGTCCATAAAATATTAGTTTTTGTCCGACTACATTATTGAGCCACTGTAAATGTTTAAATAATATAAGGAAAAAATAATAATTTTAGAAAAAACAGTGGACAATTTCATTTTACGTAGTTTCTTAAAAATCATATAATATTGTTTGTTTCTTTTTCCAATTCATATTTTCGTTAACAAGGTTTTAATAAATGCGGCAAACTTGGATTTTACCTTGCTGCGACTCATCTTATTCAAACGAGGGAATTCCCCTTTTTTGTTTTATTCACATTGTATTTGATTGTTCAAAAGCAATCGAAAGAAATTATGCTTGGAATCCCGGATAATAGAAGCAATCACGGTTAATCGATGCAAAAAAAAAAAAAAAATTAAATGGATGCAAAAAAAAGAAAACAATTACAAAATTTTCTTTCCCTGATAATTGACCTTGTCGGTTAATCGAGGTCCCACTGTATTAAATTCCATTAGTTTCGTCATTGCATTATAAAAGATATGTGTGTCAAATTTCATTGAATTATTTCCAAAATTGCGACCTCTACCAAAAGTTTAGATGAGTGGACGGTCATCGTTAAATCTTTTCAGAAAGGGATCCTAAGCTGATTGGTATATATTAAGGTATATTTTTAGGCGTTGGAAATATCATATAATACCATTGCCAACTATAGTCATGCACAGTGGGGTAAATCGTAAACATTTTGGTAATAAATCTGTATCTCCCCAACTACATGACGGATCGAATTAAAATGTATGGGATAGTTGTAGTTGAGTATCTAAGCTCAGAAAAATCATAATCACCCTGTAATAATACGAGATAAGCGACAGGGTGTCAAATTTCACCACCACGATTGAATGAAAATATTTAAAAAAATCGTAATTTCTACAAATCAATGTCGAGTAGGGTAAGAGTGAGTAGATGAAGAAAAAATACCTTAATCTTCTCCAGGCGAACGCTCTCTTTTGCGGATGCGGACATCAGTTTTTAAAGAAAACATCCCTCGTAGTTTTTTTCAAAATTTAACTGACTTTTTTAAAAATTCTTCATACTATAAAAGATGAAATGAAAACTTGATACCTAAAAACAGATGTTGTCCCAGTTATCTATGACCTGAAGACAGCCTCAATGATGGGTCCACGATTCGACGTACAAAACAAGCAACAGATTCCTACAAATCTTGACAATTTTTTGAACAAAGGACATAGAAATTCTGCACAAGCTGAGCGACATTGTAATCAGTTATATAAAAAAAATAGTTGGGTGCTGCTAAGGATCGAGGACAGGCTGCCAACATCAATTTCCTAAGTTAATCAAGTCGTTTGTAAATGGAGTAACATGCCAGCAAATGTAGATGACCATATCAAACTTGCCCTCAACATGATTTTTATTTTTTTTAATTTCCTGGAGAAATCTTTTGTAACAAATTTGTTGAACTTTAGCCAGTTAAGATATGATTTTTTTCGCCTACGAAAAATTACTAAATTTATAAAGTAATTTTAAGAAAATCGAATGAAAATGATGAGAAGCGAACTGTTATCAGGCAACTTTCAAACAAAGCCATAAATTCCATAAAATGAATTTCATAAAATCATAATTTATTGCAAAAAGCAAAAGAAAAAATAAAACACAATTTTTAGTTTTTTTGCTGTAAAATTGAACCATTAAGTAAAATTTTTCCAACGTTTTCTTAATGCAAAAATAGATAAATCATAAAACACCTTTCAAATAAGATTTTTCTTAAATGGAAAAAATTTTACGACTGTTTCGTTAATGAAGTTAATGTTACGATCTTTTGAGTTTTCTCAATGTTGATGTAATTTTTGAAGATTTAAACTTGACATTTTTATACGGATGTAGTTTGAATTAGTACATTATAATCCAGTAAATACAACCAACATTCGATTTTTCAGTCAGTGGGTTCCACGTCGTAGCCCATGTTGTACTGATATTAAAAACTTTTTTTAAAAGTTATACCCCTGATGTATATATTATCAATAAGTTAATTCATTACAATCAATCTTGAATATTAAAATAAAAGATTTAGTACTGAATTAACCCTTAAAAAGTATATATATATATATATATATATATATATATATATATATATATATATATATATATATATATATTTTACACCATATCCCATAAACGGATATCTCCCGTTAACGAGCAAAATCACCGTGACGATCGCTGTCCGCCTAGTGAATGGTCCCACTATATTTGTATGCTTTGTTCAAAATTTTTTCTTTCTTTAACTTTTTAAAAATAATGCAATTATTTTTTTTTATTATATTATTTTTTACATTTCAGAGATTATAAACGGTGCAAGAATGTTTTCATTTCATTTCAAGTACAAAATAAAAGCTGAGTAAATTATAAACTATGTAATAAATACATATTAACTGTGTGATTTTTTTAATATTTTATTAAATAAATACTTAAAAAATATGTGTCAAAATGTCTTACAGCAACTTAAGGTTATTTAAATATTTAATTTAAAAAACACTAAAATACTTATACAGAACTATTTTTTTGTTTGTTTTTAAAACAGAAAAATTACAGAAATACATAATAATATAAAACTTCTTAGGTTTATTAACCAACTGCTAAAAATAAATATAAAAGCCAATCAAACTTTACAAAAATTATCAAATTTAATTGAAACGTTCTAGAGAAAATTTCAAAATGTTGTGCTTTAAATTGTTGACATTTTTTGCCGTTGTCTTGTGCTTAATACCCGAACAATCACAAGTATCCGCCAAATACCATTCGAATTCGAATAGGTGTTACCTTCAACACTGTTCCAACTATGAAGATATTGTATATGCTTATGATGGTTACACTTGTTTAGTGTTCCGTAATTCTTGTCATTTTAATAATGAAAGCTGTAGACGTCGTCGTGCTTATCAACCACGTAATTTAAATATATATTTTTTTATATAATTAAATATTTCTAAAAATAAATTTTATTTTATAGAATTGTCCATTATTAGTAAAGAAGTTTGCCGAGCTAATTGTAGGCAAGATCACTGCAGACAATTTCTGTAGCGGAAGTGACCAAGAAGAAGTTGAAACTCATCACCAAATCTATTGACAAAATATAATTAACCCTTTATTGAGCGGCTTTTTATTTTTGCAAAAAAAAAAAATAAATAAAATAAAAATAATTTTGAATGAAGAAGTTACGTTGGAAGTAAAAATTAATAATATTTAAATTGTTTATATTTGTTTAATCTTTTTATTTTAAAATAGAACAAATAATTCATATGTGAATCAATGCGTATTAGTGTCTCGTAGACAAAATTTTGTAGGATGACCCCTCAAACGATGCGTAAAAATTACCTTAATATGGGAAAAATATTTAAAAAAATTGATCTTCAGTTCCCTACCAGCGATTGAAAGTCAAGGGTCTAATACATTTCGTCAAAAAAATAGTATTGGGTTTTGTCTTGAAATGGGTATTAAAAAATTTTTAATTTTTTTCCAATTATAAAAAAAAATATTAAACAAAATTTTCGCAAAAATTTTGGTCCATAAACCGTCATATTTTTCTAAAATATTAAAAATTTTCATTGTAGTAAGTACTAGTGATAATATATAATTTTCCAATTTTTGTCCAAAGAATTTTCCATCAAAATACCTTAAAAGGTCTTCTAGCGAAACAAAATGCCATGGGAAAATTTTTTTAAATATTTTTTCCATAACCCATTTCGATTGAAAAATCGAAAGTTATTTTGACCAAAATGTATGGAACCCATGACTTTTCAATCGCTGGTAGGGAACTGAAGACCAATTTTAAACATTTTTTAAATAATTTTTTCGTATTAAGCAAATTTTTACGCATCGTTTGAGGGGTTTTCCTGCATCGAAATCTCGAAAAAGGCTTTCCTCGGGGGATTGGGGATTTTTTTATACCCACCATCAAAAAGATGGGGGTATATTGATTTTGTCATTCCGTGTGTAACATGTCGAAGGAATCATCTAAGACCCCACAAAGTATATATTTTCTGGGTCCTGGTTAGATTCTGAGTCGATCTAGCTATGTCCGTCCGACTGTCCGTCTGTCTGTCTGTTGAAAGCAGGATAGAGCTCGAACGGGCCAAAGTAGGGAGACGAAATTTGGCACAAATATTTGTCTTATATAAGGTTTGTTTGGTAATGGGCAAAATCGGTTAATAAAAAAAATAGTTATGGGCTAAAAACTAGAAACACAGGGTGTGCGTTTCATACTTTTTTGCTGATATTTCTTCAATACAAGCACGTACGACAACGAAATATTCGATATAAACTCGGAAACCAAAAATGGGCGTGGTCCGCCCACTTTACCGCCTACCTCCCATATAAGGTGAAAATCAAAGAAATTGTGTTCAAATAGTTCAAGGACCAATGTAAACTCGAAAAACTAAAAATGGGCGTGGACCGCCCACTTTACCGCCCCCTTCCATATAACGTAAAATTTGAAAAAGTTGATGGTTGGTATATAGATTCGGCCGGGCCGAATATATTCGCGCTTGTTTTCAAATTCGTTTGATTTCAGGGTTCAAAAAATAATAACACATTTTCTTCTAAAATTCTGTTAAATACAGTATCAACATTTGCTATACCCCTTGGAATAATGCGTTTTATGGGTCAGATAATATTTGATTTAATAGGAGCAGGGGCATATCTACCTCCCCCAAGCACTATGATTTTCGAATGTTATTTTAATTTCTGCATCTACATTTTCTCTTCAGTAACTTATTTGCCTAAATTTGTATTTCTTTTGGTTTTTAATACTGTAAAGTTTAAAGAAATGTCGATTTAACATCACGAAACATAAAGAATTCTGGGTTTATAGGAGAGAAAGGAGAAAGGAATATTAAACTTTTACACATTGATGCCAACTATAAATTAATCGATTTAGACGTAACGAATCATACCCGAGGTGTCCAACTTTAGGACCCTGTGGACTAGCTCCGGTAGGCCTATATGATCCTGGGTTTATAGGAGAGAAAGGAGAAGGGAATATTAAACTTTTACACATTGATGCCAACTATAAATTAATCGATTTAGACGTAACGAATCATACCCGAGGTGTCCAACTATAGGACCCTGTGGACTAGCTCCGGTAGGCCTATATGATCTTGGTTTTATAGGAGAGAGAGAGGAGAAGGGAATATTAAACTTTTACAGAGTGATGCTAACTATAAATTAATCGGTTCAGATATAACGAATCAATCCGAGGTGTCCAATTTTTGGACCCTGTGGACCAGCTCCGGTAGGTCTATATAATCCAAGTTCAAAACATGAACTCGCCTAAACCTCTACTATCACTGTGTGAAATTTCATTGAAATCGAACTGGGTTGAACAGTACTTAAAACGAGGATTAATTCAAAAAATAAATTGTGGATATTGCAAAAAGTTTTTATACCGGGTGATCGAAAACAAACTGAATTATCATAATCTGTAAAATTTATTGTTCTACGTGGTTTATTTTCTCTCAAAGTTCAATAATATTTTGTAAATACTCTTATAGTAACAAACATTTAACTTTTCAAAATTCCAAGTGCGATTTTTGTTAGTTTTTGTAAAACTATAATTCCTTTTTTAAACAGGTGGATTAAGTTCAGATAGTGGACTATATTCTAAAATAAAATTTATTCCGATATACACTGCCGCTCACTTGAATTCGACACAAACAAAAATTGTTTTTGGCATTTAAAATCACGCTAGTGAATAATAACTAAAGCTAATTTTTTTTTAAATTAAATTAAACTATTTACACGATATATTATAATTCATAATAATTCAGGAATACGTGTTAAAAACAAAAAAAAAAATAAAATAAAAAAAAATAAAATAAAATATTAGGTGTGTTTGCGTATAAAATAATAAATAAAATAAAATAAAATAAAAATCAGTTTACTCTCAAATTGAAAAATATTAAAAAAAGTACGCGAACTGTAGTTTGCAAAAATTTGCAGGTTTTTGTTTATAAAAAACAAAAAGTAATGTCCCCTCATTAAATTAAAAAACGCTAATCTATGTATAAAGATAAAAACATTAATTTTATTATTTTTTGCTAACAAAATAAAATGTTATAAATATTAAATATTATTTGTTAATAACATTAAATTAAAAATTGATTCATTAAAATATAATTTTTAACCAAAACAATAAAAAAAGCTAAAAATCCTTAACTAAAACCGCTAACATGGCATCTCTTAAAATGATTTTCAACAGAAAATAAAAACCTTTATAACCCCTAGTCTCCACGCAGACATTTTTGTGTCCGCAATTGTCAAATTCTATCTCTCTCTTCAAAATGTTACGTGTGGACCAATAAGAAATCTATTGCGCAACCTATTTCGCAATAAATGTTTAAACACAAAGCTGAGCAATAATGTTTAACATAAGCTGTCAAATTTATTGTTATTTTTTTAAATTTTGATTATTCTAACAAAACAAAGACGAAAAATGCATTAATTTTGTTTTAAAAGGGCAAATAAAAAATAAAATTCGGGAATAAAATAAAATTTTCCTCAAAAAATACAAATTAAAATTTTAATTTCTCATGTACGTTTTCTCCACCCCTTAACATAAAGTTGGAAATAAAAGTTTGTTCCCGTTATTCTGCCGATGTTATTTCTTATGTTAGGAAATAAAAGTTTCTTCGTGGAGACGTAGAGTAAATAAATTTTTATCTAATTGTTTAACATAAATCTAAACAAATATAAATTGCAAGTATTTGTGTAATATTTTATTACATTTATTTTCCTAACTTTTCGTAGAATTTGAGTTTTTATATTTTGATTGTAAACAAATGATCATATGTTTTTAACAACATATGTTTTGCTGATGGAAGTTGATGGAAGAAAAACAGCCAGCAACTTTCATCAAATTCTCTAGCAATGAACTGCCAAAATTTTATCTCTCTCATGCTCTCAGTTGCAAGATTTTTAAAGTAAACGAACGCAATTTCGCAACTTCCAGCAACATTTTGTGATAATTATCGCACAGCTAATGTCTAAAAGTGTTGGCTCATCACATTACGAAATACAGCTTTAAATTCAATAAAATCTTTAATTTTCGAACTTTTTCAATATCTATTTTTGTTTCTTGGTTATTTTAGTAATGTTTATCCTTTATTAAACATAACCTCAAAAATGCGGTTTGGAATTGAGTCATAAAGGCTTTTTATGTAATCCAAAGAAATCGTACTCCACGCTTTGTTAATGGCTTCAATTAGGTCGGATTTTGTTTCATATTGTTTCCCAGATTCATGCACTTTACGAGGTAACCATCCCCATAAATTTTCCATTATATTTAAATCCGGGGAGTATGGCATCCAATCAAGTAATGTCACATTTTGTTTTCTAATCCAGTTTTTAACCACATTTGCAGTATGAATAGGTGAATTATCATGTTGATATATCCATGATATAGAGCTAAAAATATTTGAAAAATGTGGAAATGCTTTTTCCAGAACAGTAATATACGAATTCGCGTTAATTTTTGAGGTAAAATATTGTAAATTGCTTGTTCAATAGTAGGAAACTGAACCCCTACCAACACACATACAGCACAGCTATGATGACGCTCTAAACAAATTTTTTCTTTTCACAAATCGTGGAAATAATAACTGTAGCCATCTGGTCCTTCTAAATTGAATTTTTTTCATCGGAAAATACTGCTCTGTGCCATTGTTTTTCCCATGTCATATGATGCCGGCTAAAAAGTAGTCTTGTTTCTTTTCGAGATAGATTAAGGGGTGGCTTATTTTTAATTTTTAATCCTTTAAGATTAGTAGCTTTCTGTATTACACGCTTAACTGTTGCTAAGCTTGCTTTAACGCCAGTTTTTTCTTTAATTTTTGCAGCAGAGTCTTGGGAGTTTGAAGCACTTCTGATAATTGCTCTTTTATCTGCAGCCGAAAGAATAGTATAGGTACCTCGTTTCATATTTTTTCCATAATTGGATGGATTACGAGATAATTATTGATCACACAACGAGTTCGATCAATTTTATTTGCTATTTGGCTAATATTTAGTCCACATTCCTTATAGGCTTTAATTTTGCCAATTTCCTCGTTGGACAACGCCTTTTTTCTTCCAATTTTGTAGGAATTCAAAACAAACTAGTTTATTTAATTTTTGTTAAAATCATTAAAAACATACTTTTCAGTTGTTAATTTGTTACAAAATAAAATAGAAAGAAAAATGTCGTATTCTGATGAGCTAAAAAAAAAAAAATCATAATTTTTTTAAGAAATTTAAATTACCTTTAATAAATTTTTGGAAGCAATATTTAAAAATTCTTTGTTTACTCTAAATGAAGGACATTAATGTTAACATAAAACTGAAACTTTAAATACTATTATGAATTTTGAGAGAGAAACCGGAAAATCTGAATAACATTTATGTCGTATTCAGATTAGCGATTAGTATAAATATTTTTAATAATTTTTCAAAAATTACTCTAAAAATGTGTTTTTTTTTAGATATATGTATAGTTTTAAAGAGTTATTGGGTACAATTGGGTGAAAGTTTTTATATAGTGATAAAATATAAGATGTCAGCTTGTGTAATAAGGAGTACGTTCGAAAAAATATTAACATATATAATATTCAATAACTTGGAAACGGTTGATCTTAGAGTTTTCATTCTTTTTTTATTTAATTGATAATTTATACAGATCACAGAAATATATAACTTTTGTAGTTCTAACCACTATTTATGAACTTGTGGACCATTTTTGTAACCCTTCCGTTAGAAATTTGATAGTTACTTCAGTCACTTTTTTAGAACAGTGTGCACATCTTTTTTTAAAATCTTCGGTAATTCGGGACACCTTTTTTATGCTCTTCAATTCACTTTTCACAAGAGCTCAATACCACTCCACTGGTCTAAGCAATGGACAATTTGGAAAATTGACCTCACTTGGTACAAAAACTATGTTATTGTTTTGATACCACTCCAGAGTATTCTTACCGTAGTGACATGATATCAAATCAGGGCAAAAATGTGTGGAAATGTTGTGCTCTCTTATGAAAGGAAAAATATTTTTTTTTGCAAATATTCCTTGATGTATATTTTGGTATTTATAGATCCGAATGTATCAAATGACTTTCCCGTTTTGCCGCAAAATCAATTTTATTTTTTATTTATTATTCTATTTATTTTTTATTCTAATTATTCTAAATTTTTGACAGCATTCCTGTTTGGAACTTTTTGAACTTTATATGTTATCAACTCTGCATTAGCTTTACATTTTTGCACTATACAGTCAAAGCACTGAGCTAAATGGGCCGCTATTCTACCAGATATGTTTAAAGTTACCAAAATTTTTATATCTGGGAAACTATAAAAGTTAGAGAGCTCAAATTTTGTACGACTAGCATTAGCTTCAATATGAATATTTTGGACAAAAATTGGTACACTAGCAATAGTGGGCGTGGCACCTCCCATATAAAGAAATTATTAAATTATCATATCTGAGAAAATATAACAGAGTTCTAAAATTTTGTCGGAGCCACTTTGGTATCAATATTAATATTTAAGAAAAATATGGGCGGACTAGAAGTAAGGGGCATGGTACCTCCCATATGAATTAAATGCAAAAATTCGTATATCTGGGAAACTATTGGAGTTGGAATGCTCAAATTTTGCACAAAGAATTTTGACATCCATGAAAACATTTGTCCATAAAAATTAAATACAAAAAAATAAGAAAAATGCTATATGTTAAATGCTTATATTTTATTACAATAAGGTCAAGTATGAAAACTATATATATTGTATATCAAAGAACTAATTTTTAAGAAAACTGTTATATTTTAATTACTAAATAAATATATTTTTTTAATCCTTTAATTACTATGTATTTCATTTCTGGGGGTGTCGAAGCACACCGGGTATTAGCTAGTATTAAAATAAAACAGTTGAAATTATGCAAAAATCACAATGTATTACACTACCAGAAGAATCACAGGAATTTCAAAATAAAGATTTTAAACAACTGAAATAAATCGCAATTTATTGATTTTCTGCATCATTTTCCGTTCACTATAAAAATTGCCTTCATTTTTAATACTTTCAATAACATTAATTCTGATATAAAACGCATTTGTCTGTTTTTTTTTTCTTAAATTTATCTTACATAATAATAAGTATACTTCAGTTTACATTTTGATTTATTAATTTATAGCTTTTAGTTCAAAAGTTACAACAAAAAGTCGAAATAAAGCTCATTTTCCCTGAAAAATAAAAGTAGCCATAACAATTTAAAAAAAAAAATTGTTTTCCAAGATGTTTTTATTTTAAATTGTAGTATTTTACGTATTTCTGAATATACATTATTAAAATATATATTTTTAAAATTAAAGTTTTCAAAAGGGGATTAATTCCCCTTTTTTGCTGTAGTTCAACCCACTGTGCGACCGTTCAGAAATTCCTGATTTATTTCGTTTATTTAAGGATTTTTTTATTTAAGAGAAAAATTGCGATAAAATTTTGTATGCAAACCTGTCCATACTTATGCAAAGCTGTCGTGTAACCTTTTATCTAGTCTTAAGATATTATATAACACTATGCAACAGTATTTTGGGGGCGGAATCATTCCGATTGCAAGTGATAGCTCTTGATATGTGTAATAAACCATCCAAAGGATTTTTCGATGGTAGGCAAAATTTTTGTTTTATGACCACTTAAACTTTTCCATTTTTGCACCAAGGTAGTTACAGATAAATCGAAAAAAATAATATCAATGTAGTTCGAAGCTAAAATAATTTTCCATAAATATTTAGAGTATTTAACGGGGAATATTTCATTAGAACTTTAAATTCATTTATCTTACCTTATAAGGGGTCATTTCTAGTCCGTTTTAAGGAAATGACATGAAAGTCGATTTAAACTTGAGTTTAATGGGTTAATATGTTCTACAGATATTTTCTTCTTCAAATTTTACTAGGTGTCTCCAAAGATAAAAAATTCATCCGACTTATCATATGTTGTTAAAAAAGAAAATTATGAAATATTCCCACATTTCTTATATAAACTCCTTAAACTAGGCAATGAAATATATCATAAAATTAAAAGTTTTGTACAAATCCTAAACAAAATTAATAATAATTTCATTAATTTCATTTCTTTTGATAAACGCTCCACCGTATGAACTTTGGACCTTCGGTGACCCCTAGTGAAATTCGACGTAGAAAATTTCGGTAGAATATTTTAACCCATTAAACTCAAGGTTTAATGGACTTTTGTTTAATTTTATTTAAACGGACTAGAAATGACCCCTTATTATTAGAGTTAAATGAATAGAAAGTTCTAATGAAATATTGCCATTTAAGTGATCTAAACATTTATGTAAAAATATTTGAGTTTCGAACTATATTTATATTATTTTTTTATATTTATCTGAAACTACTTTGGTGCAAAAATAGAAAAGTTTAAGTGGTCATAAAACGTAAATTTTGCCTACCAGCAAAAAATCCTTTTGGAGGGTTTATTACACATATCAAGAGCTATCAATTGCAATTGGAACGATTCCTCCCCCACGCGATGATCATCAATTTGTTGCATAGTGTAATTTGCCTAGGCTGACAATTAATTTCCTAATGCTTTTTTAAACCTCCTCCTGCAGTTATCAATATTGCAGCCCTTTAAAATTTGTCTTGGAATTACTTTCATTTAATCATTGGTCAAATAACACTGGTCGACAAACAATTTTTTTTCGAGCTCCTTCAAAAAAAAAAAAAAAAAAAAAATATGTAGACTAGATGGAATTCCGCAAGCTAAACTCGAATCTGCTTTCAGTTTTTTTTTCATCAGGTCGGGATTTTTTTTTATGGGCGTGTCTAATATTGTGCCCTTAATATACCGATTACTCGAGTATATTTTACTATTACTTGAGAACGGTATGCACGATTTATATGATGATATACCACGATATGCGGAATAAAATTAGCTTTAAATCGCTCTACTATCAAATTTTTATCCGCTAAATAGTTTAGGAGATATTTCGCAAAAAGTGAAAAAAATTTTTTCATGCAAAATTCAAGATTTCATTTGTTTACTAAAACTTTTTTTTAAAAGTGAAAACATCAAAAATATTTAAGTTTATCACCTTTATCTCAAAGCTGGCGAAACTACGAGTAAATAAAGCCACGTATTATAAAAATTGATGCACAAATCTTGATTGGATTCACAGTTAAGTTTGGATACCCATGTATATCTATATCTATAGCTACCATGTATATCTATATCTATAGCTAAGTGCAAATACACTAGTGGGCAAAAAAAAAAAAATTTTTTTTTTTCGTCTTAAATAAAGAAAATAGTTGGATTAGATGGAATTCAACGTGCTAAATAAGAATCAGCTTTTACTTTTTTTCTATCACGCATTGATTTTTTTTTATGGGCATGACTACTATGACCCCGCCTTTAGGCAGTCACACTTGTATATCTCGAGAACAGTTTGTCCAATTAAGATAAATTGAACTTTAATATATAGCGAACTAAATTGTCTTTGAGCTGAATTTACATAATTTTTTTATCCAGTTAATATTTCCGTAGTTATTCGGTAATAAGTAACGAAAATTTAAAAAGTTTCCATAACTCTGAAACGCACATAAAAAAAAAAAAAATCAGTACGTGATTGAAAAAAAGTGAATGCAGATTCTTGTTTAACTCGTCAGAATTCATCTAATCCACCTATTTTTGTTTCAAGAAATAAAAAAAAAAATTTTTTTGGTCACCACTGTATTTCTACTCAATTGTATGTAACATGGGTATTTTTACTTAAGTGTGAATAAAATTTAGATTTCTGCATCAATTTTGAAGATACATGCCTTATTTTATTCGCAGCATTACCAGCTTTAAGATAAAGATGATAAACTGTAACATTTTAGATGTCTTCATTTATTGAAAGAAATTTAAGTAACAAAAAAATCTAAAATTTTGCATGAAAATTATTTTTTTCGGACACTTATTTCAAAATAACTACGAAACTATTGAGCACATAAAGAAAATTAAGTTTGAATGATTTAGTACGCATCTTTTGGTGTATCACTTTGATCAATCGTACACACCGTTCTTGAGTTATGAGGAAATATACTAGAGTAATGGCCTTACTATGGGCGAAATATTAGACACGCCCATAAACAAATCCAGACCTGATGGGAAAAAAACTGAAATACATCAAGTCCAACTATTCGTCTATGGGGGAGGATTTTTTTGTTGACTAGTGTAATATATAGGTAATACTAAAGAAGTAAAGTTGAAAATTAATTTGTACTTTTTCATCGGATGAAAAATAATTTTTTAAACAACAATTTCATTGAATAAAAAATATTTTTTGAAACAAAAACAAAAGTATGAATAAAGAAGTGCGAATGTTATATTAGGCTCGGCCGAATCTATATACCCACCATCAACTTTTTAAAATTACGTTATATGGGAGGTGGGCGGTAAAGTGGGCGGACCATGCTCATTTCCGAGTTTATATCGACCCCCAAACTATGTATACTAAATTTCGTTGTCGTACATGCTTTTGTTTAAGAGATATCAGCAAGAAAGTATGAAACGGACACTCTGTATTTCTAGTTTTTAGCCCATAACTTGTTTGTTTATTAACCGATTTTGTTCATTTTCAATCCCAAACAAACCTTATATAAGACAAATATTTGTGTCAATCATTTGCAATTTTTTCCATACTGATATTTATTTTTAAAGATATTTATTATTTTCATTATGATGGACATTTATAATAAAAAACGAGAGAGAAACTATAGTCGTTCAAGACCAACCATATGATACCCTACACCATTAGACCTGTGGCCAATTGTAGACCAACACTTTTACTAAATATAAAATAAATTATACAAATACAGAACAATGCATTTATACTAACATCCATATGATTTTATGCCCTTTAGGGAGATTCCCGGATGTGGGTTTATATGGGTGCTATGGTAAATTATGGACTCCTTTGTTCCGAGTTTCATTAAAACATTGCTAAATTTAAGGCATTTAAGATCGTTAAACCCCTATTCCGGGAGGGCATTTGTATAGGGGCCAGGTGAAATAATGGACCGATCATAACCAATTTCAATAGGCTTCGTCCTTGTACCAAAATAATTATCTGTGCCAAATTTCATCAAGATATCTTTAAAATTGCGACCTGTACTTTGTTCACATGGTTTACATGGACAGACAGACAGCCAGCCAGACGGACGTACGGACGGACATCGTTAAATCGACTCAGAAAGTGATTCTGAGTCGAACGGTATACTTTAAGGTGGGGGTCCGATAGTTATTTCTGTGCGTTACAAACATCAGCACAAACGCATAATATCCTAACCACCTATGGTGGTGTAGGGTGTAATAAAAATCCTTCACAGTTTTCGGGTGTTTGGTACATATGCATAAATGTCATTATTTTCATTATAATTATAATAAAAATCATTTTTTTGGTGCTTTTTCTTTTTTAATTGGTTAAGCCTAAAGGTATGCTAACCCATTTTTAACATTTTTCTTTTAATTTCTATTATTTTTTTTATTTCCGAGATTATAAACGGTACAATAAAAGGTATTTTTAATGAAAAGATTCATTTTCTTTTCTTAAAAAAACGTACATACATACACATATTTATTAATATTTTAAAGTACAAAATAAAAGCTGAATAAATAAAAAACTATATAATAAATATTAACTGTGAGATTTTTAAATATTTTATTAAATAAACACTAAAAAGACATGTGTCAAAATGTCTTACCACAACTTAAGATCTAAATATTTAATTAAAAAACACTAAAATATTTATACACATATATTTTATTTGTTTTTAAAACGGAAATATTACAGATATACATACATTCAAATATAAAACTTCTTAGGTTTATTAAATCAATTGCTAAAAAAAAAAAAAACTATAAAAAGCCAATAAAATTTTACAAAAATTATCAAATTTAATTGAAACGTTGAAAATGTTGTGCTTTAAATTATTGACAGTTTTTGCTATTGTCTTGTGCTTAATACCCGAACAATCACAAGTATCCGCAACTTTCTGGTTGAAAAAGTGTTTCTTTAAGAAATGTTCCAACTATGAAAATACTGTATATGCTTCCGATGGTAGCAATTGTTTGGTGTTCCGTAATTCCTGTCATGTGAAGAATGAAATCTGTACACGTCGTCGTGAAAATAAACCACGTAAATAAAAGATTTTTGTTTTTAATATTAGTAATAAAATATGTCTAACAATTATTTATCTCATACATATAGAAATGTCACTTGTTACCAAAGATGTTTGCCAAGCTAATTGTGTACAAGATTGTCCCGCTGACACAAAAGGTCCTGTATGTGGTGAATATGCTGGCTTGTATAAACTTTATGATAATGAGTGTGAGCTATCGAAGGCAGCCTGTGTTAGCGGTCAACGTAAGTTTATTAAGTTTAATGAAAAATTAAATGAGGCATTTTGAAATTTAAATTTTATTTTTTTTCTTCTTGCAGCCATTATTAGAGTACGCAATAGTGCATGTCCTTCACAGGGTTAAAAGATTTTACTAAGTTGGGATTCACACACAACAATTTATTTTGCCGCAATTCAGACTTCATAGAC
Organism: Protophormia terraenovae; assembly: GCA_951394005.1. Classification (NCBI taxonomy): domain Eukaryota; kingdom Metazoa; phylum Arthropoda; class Insecta; order Diptera; family Calliphoridae; genus Protophormia; species Protophormia terraenovae. The sequence goes on from OX596073.1 coordinate 130,330,001, forward strand.
AAGAGTGATAAAGAGAATGTAAAAGTTTAATATTCCCTTCTCCTCTTTCACCTAAAAACCCAGAATTGAGGAAAGTAAAATTGCTGTGTAAAACCCGCCCAAAAGCATAATTAATTTTTTCGATTTCAATAAATTTTTGAAATTTTTTAAATATTTAAAAAAATGATTCTTTTTTAAATGTATTTTTTTTTTATTAAATTGGCAATTTGTTTAAATTAGAATATTTTAAATTTATTATTTTAATTTACATAAAAGCCATGCTTTTGTTTTAATTATTTATTTATTCATTTAAAAAAGCTTTATAAGCCAATTTTGTCCAATTTTCAAAAGTTTATCTTGGCAAGCTCTTTACAGATATATAAAAAATCTTTGAAATCGGACTTGATTTGCAGAAGTTAAGATTTTTTGAAACTCATAGATTTTAATTCGGTCCGATCGAAGTAGTTTATTAGATACATATTTTTTACTTTTTAATTTTTTTTACTTATAATTTTTTGATGAAAAAAATTGATTCGTGTTTTGGGAGGGTATTAGGCGTTTGTGCTGATGTTTGCAACATTTAAAAATATTGGTCTTAGACCCAACTTAGACCCATCGTCTAAAAATCACTCAGAGTCTATTAACGATGTCCGAATGTGTAAATCTTGTAATCAAACTATTTGTACATAAATTAATATATGTATGTTACTTTTGTATCATCCAAGGACGAAGCCTACTGAAATTGGTTATGATTGATCCATTATTTCACCTAACCCCAATACAAATGTCCTCCCGGAACAGGGGTTAACCGATTCTTAACTAAAGCAATATTGCTAAAGAATTTTTTAACTAAAGCAATATTGCTAAAGAATACTTTAAGAAGGGTATACCCACCTTAAATACCAATCGACTCAGAATCACTTTCTGAGTTGATTTAACGATGTCCGTCCGTCTGGCTGGTTGTCTGTCCATGTAAACCTTATGCACAAAATACATGTCGCAATTTTGAAGATATTTTGATGAAATTTAGCATATGTTTAGCACAAATAAGTTTTACATAAGCACAAATCCGTTTGCCAAATTTCATGAAGATCGGTCCATAATTGACCATAGCTCCCATATAAATCCCTCTCCGAAAATCATTTTAACGTGCATTAATCCGACAGAAATGTTAATATTATATTAATATTTAACAAAATTATGTGGATCGGAATAGCGTAGGGTATTATATGGTCGGTCTTGAACGACTATACTTTTCTCGTTTTTTTTGAAGGAGGACGATCATTTTTTTTGCCAGTCTTATCAATCAATTTTTTACTTATTTTAACAGTACACAGTGGGGCCCAAAGCAAAATAAATGGTAATAAGTCTGGATCTTTGAAACCACTCAACCAAGTAGAAACTTGGAACATCGATAGAGGAGGAGTTAGGTTTTCAGAATATTGCCGGCTAGAGTCTGTAGCTGCAGCACTGACACCGCTACAGCTGGCCAAAGTTGACCACCTCGAGGGTGAAAAACATATCGGTGCTAATGACTTTTACAAATATAATGTAATGTAATGTAATATTTTTACATTCTCCTAAGCAAGGCAAGAAAAAAACATGCTTATTGTGCTAAATTATCTCGTATGGTTTTAAATATATTTAACTTTAAAAAATAAATTTCTCATTTTTGGCCTTGAATTTTTTGCGATTTTGCCTTATAACTTCAAATAAAATTTCTAAAATTTTTTTAAAAATCTATAATCTATAATCTATATAATCTATAATTTTCTAAATTATGCTAATAAAAAAAATTTTTTTGTTATCTCCATTTGATAACAAGAAAAAAATTTTGAAAAGTTCTGAACGTTCAACCCATAGAGTAACATATAGAGACGAAATTCTCGATTGACAATTAAAAAAAAATTTTTGCTTTGTAAACAAAAATGTGTTTTTATTTTCTTCTAGCAACAACAAAATGTATTTGATTACATGTATTTTGTTGTTGCATGAGTTAGGTTTTTGACAACTGACTTAGGTTTTTGACAATTAGTCTCGTCTCTTGTTACTCTTTGGTTCAACCTACATCCAGCAGTAGTCAAAAATGACCAAATTTGGATGAGAAGTTGAACTTTTTAAGTCTGTAAAAAAATTGATTGTTGATTTCGATACTATTGTGAATTAAACTATATAGCTCAATATGTTCTTAAAGGTTTTGCAAAAAATTATTACAGCCTACCGGTAAACTTAGTCACACGAGGAAATTTTACAAAAATAACCATATTTTCAATAATAAAAACTTCGACCTTTAAAAATATAGTAAAATTATATATATTTTTCTGATTTTCGCATTTGTCAATTCTCCATTAAATATTTTATATCATGTGAAAAAAATTATGTTGATACCTATAATCATTTAAAAAATATTCAGTCTCAAATTTTTGAAATATGTACATGCAAACAAAATTTGCTTTTGCTCGCTTTGTTTTAAAAAAAGTGTGCTAAAAATTTTAAAATAGTGAAATTTATTATACAAGGTTTTAAAAAAGACAAAATTTCCTTTAAATTGATATATAATGTGACTATTTTGAGTTTATTACTGGTATAGTAAATCAATTTCAAATAAGCAATAAACGCAAAAAATTGTGAATTCATGTTTCCTTCTATTTTTGGTAATGCAGTGGGTTAAGACAGTGCGGTAAGGCCGCATCAAAAACAACATGAAAAAACGAATGATTTTACAATTTGCAACTCTTTGCTAATTTCAAATTTATTTACAAAAAACGTTGCTATCACAAAATAGTCATATTATATATAGCAATATGCCAAAAAAAGTATTTTTTCATTTTCAAGCTATGAGCTACCTTAGTATCTAATTAGGGTGTCCCTCACTTGTCCTAAAACGGAAATATAGGGTGGCCCTTAAAACTTTAATTTTTTACTTTTTATGAATTTAACGCATTATTTATGTTAACAGCTACAAATTCAATGTTTTTATTAGTTGGATAGATAGTCTGGGTAGTAGTCTTTCATTTTCGGATATTTTTGCAATAATAAACTGAAAAAAAAAAAAACATGGAAGTAAGAAAATACTACTGTTAACATTTAACGCTTCACAAATTGGACTGAATGTTATGCCTTAAAAGTCAATATAGTTGTTGATTACAATAATATCTAAAATTCTAAAATTCTAAAAAATGCGTTTTTTTTACCTTCATTCATATATAACTTTTGAAGTAGGAATGTAATCTTCAAGCACCACCGCAGAATTTTAGACATTATTGTCATCAACAACTATGTTGACTTTCGAGGCATAACATTCAGTCCAATTTGTGCCGTACAAAAAACAATAAAGCCTATTTTCGGAAAATTTTACTCATTCATTTAAAAAATATAGTGCATATTTAAAAAAACGGAAGTTTATGTTACTGAAATGAAGTATACAGAAGTAATTAAGACCATACACACTATTTTTAATTTAAAACCCCATAAAGTATACATTTTCTGGGTCCTGGTTAGATTCTTAGTCGATCTAGCTATGTCCGTCTGTTGAAAGCAGGATAGGGCTCGAACGGTACAACGAAGGGGGACGAAATTTGTCCCAAATATTTATCTTATATAAGATTTGTTTGATATTGAAAATTAGTAAAATCTGTAAATAAACAAACGAACAAAGTTATGAGCAAAATACTAAAAACACAGAGTGTCCGTTGTAGCTTAATTTCATACTGCTATATCTCTCTTAAATAAAAGCATGTACTATAACAACATTTTCATGGGTCGATATAAACTTGGAAATAAAAAGTGGGCGCGGTCCGCCCTCTTTACTGCCCACCTCCCATATAAGGTGAAAGGTCAAAGAAATTTTGTACAAATACTTCATGGACAAATGTAAACACGGAAACAAAAATAGGCGTGAACCACTTTACCGCCCACTTCCTATACAACATTCGTGCTTGTAAAACACCCTGTATTTGCAAATATTATGAGTTCATATGTTCAGCAAAAATACTCGACAAAGGATTTTGTACAAAGTTGCCAAACATCAATTGGTCGAATTCTGGAAATTCAAAGCTCAAAATTGTGATTTTCCTCAATAACCTAAAAATAACGGAAATTTTGTAAATAACGGAATTATGAAAAAGTCGCAGTACAAAAGTTGCTGCTGAAGTCCTAAAGAACCATTTTCAACAATAAAAAAGTTCTTTTTCGCAAAAAGCCGTTTTTGGCATATTGCTAATTATATATCATTTTAAAGCAGGGGTTCTCACAAGACCTCGCTTCGCGACCCCCTGTTGACATTGCAATGGAAACGCGACCCACTACAGCTTTGACTAATTTAAAAATCAGAAAAAATGTAAAGTAATTTTAAAAAAATAATTTTAATAATTTCGATATCGTTTCCTTGAATATTAAGAGACTTTTTTGTATAATAAATCTAATCGTCACCGAAAATTTAAAACAACGTAACATCACTTTTTATAACTTTACAGGAGGCACAAAAAACTTTCTAAAATCTAAACAAATTGTCCTACACACTAGATTTTTGGATTCCTTAAATATTGCCTAATATAATGATGATAAATATTTTTATTTTTATTAAGTATTTTTTAAGTTATGTGGTTTACGTTTTTCAAGATTTCAATTTTCTGAAGGCGAAAAATCGTAACATCAATAAAATTTTTAGAAATTCTATAATTAAAAAGATTTCTGATAACTTTTACTCAAAAATTTTAATAGCTGTTATATTTTTAATAATTTCCAGTCAAAATTCGTAAAAAAAGAAATATTTTTTTTAAAAAATGTGATGTTGCGTTATTTTGACTTAAGAAAATCATTGCTTTCGTTAATATACTCGTAATTTTTTGAGCTACAAGTCTGAAAACTTGTGATCACATGTATTTTGGAATAATAAAATATATTTCATCAAAAGCACAATTTTGAAAATTTTGATGTTACGTTGTTTTGCATTTTCGGTAACGTAATATTACTCTCTGCGCCCACAAAATATCGAATCTCTGTTTTGAGGGACAAAAGATTGAAAAAAGATATTTTTACATAAAAATGTATGTTGAAGAAAATTTTTTTAATATTTTTAGGGCTTCGGAGCCAAACTTTGCTATATTTCAACTATTTAAAATGCTTTTAAATCTGTTGATTCAAAATTAAATTCAACGAGTTTCAACTTTTATTGAAATGGACTAACATTGAAAGGACTTTCTGTCTTTAAATTATGAAGTTGCTTCAGCAAATTTTCTTTATATAGCCGGGAAACTTATCGATGAAATGAAATTTTTAGCCAATTATAAAAAAAATATGTATAATATTTTCAATCAAAGGTTGCTTCATTAGTAGTTTCTAAAAAGAACTTATTTAAAAAAAATTTTACGCTTGTCTTTAATTTGGATATATTTTGTAATTAGATGTACTTCCATTTTAATTAGTTTTATGCTTTTATTGAAATTTTAATTTGAACTTCTAAATAATATTAATAATAAAAAATTGTCTGTTTAAGAATATTTTTCAGGAACTCTTCGCGACCCCCCACGAATGTCCTTACGGACCCCTTGTGGGTCGCGGACCCCCATTTGAGAACCGTTGTTTTAAAGGAAATAGCATATATAAGTAGTGCAATCTCCTTAATTTTACAAATAGCGATTTACTCGTATCGCGAGAACTAGAGTCAATTCAAAAAAAGTGAATTAGAGGCTTAGTACTTATTAGTACCGTGTATTCAAATTGACTGAGAAATCCCATGCCGCAGAATTTTTTTCTCATTCTGTAACTCTCTGTAATTTGGTTTTTGAAAAAAATTAGAAAATTTTTTGAAAATTTAATGTGAGGTGCCCCTCTCACATAAACTTCTAGTTCTATTCTATCAGCCGTTTTCAAAAAAATTAATGTATATTTGATTACGAGTTATTAACTTTTTTGTATGTAAATTTTCATAAGAAAAAGTAAGTAACTCGTTATCAAACATACATTATTTTTTTGAATACGGTTGTATGTCTTTTTCTGGGTAAACAATTTGGATTTTTGTGTTCCCGTACTTTTGTATGTTTTTGTATTTTTGTGAGAGAAAATTAGCTTTTTCCTATTTTACAGCATTTTACCCAAAAAGTATGGAAACAAACCTAATATTAATATCATTAAATATTATTATAACAAGTAATTAATTTTTTTATAGTTTAAAAATCTTATAAAAACTTTTGTATTTGGTTTAAAAGCTCAAATTTTAAACCAAATACTAAAGCTTTTAATATCTGCCAAAGTTTTTATTTAAATGTGTATAAAATAATAAAAAAATATGATGCTTCCATGATTGTCTACAAGATTTTAACTAGCAGCTGAATACGTTTTAAAGCCAAACATTTTTAAGTTTTATAATCTACAAGTCTAACAAAAGCTTTTGCAGTTGGTAACTGTAAACAATTACAAATAGCTTTTTTTTAGATATGCATAAAACTATAAAATTTAAAAAAATTTGTGTTTTATATTTATTATTTTTTACTATTAGTTTTTGACTGAGCTAGCTCTTGTATACGCTTTGAAGCTTTAGCTTTTAAAGCTGATTTTGAAACTTGAAAAGGATTTGCTTTAATATGTACATCAATATAATCTCTGGGACAAGCTAATTCCTTTAGGCGTTCAGTTGTCTTTGCTTTTAAAGCTCGTTCATTAATTTTGAATTGACTTTCCACTTTATTCTCTATAAGTTTAGTGTTAACCTTTTGGGGTTTTGCCAATTGTTTAATTCTGTAAGAAGCTAAAAAAAATAAAATAAATAATAAATAAGAAACTTAAATATATAAAAAAATTAGTTTCGTGAAAATTACCCTGATATGTTAAAGCTTTAGGCTGCACTTTAAAAGCACTCTCATAATCTATACTACCATATACTTTGGGTTTCGATAATTCACATATTCTTTCTGTAGGTTTATAATTCTTTATAGCCTTGGTTAATTTCCATTTTTTATTTTTTGGTTCTGGGTTTTTGATTTTAGGTGCACTTAATTGTTTAATACGTTGTAGATATAAAGACTTGGAAGCCTTAGAAACTTCAGACTCTTTAGAAAGCTTTGAAAAATCTTTTTTAGGTTTTGCTAGAAGCTTTAAATGATCAGTTAAACGTTGTTTAGTAGCATCATCCAGTTTTTTGGGTCTTAGACTAAAATTTAAAGAATTGATTCTTTAAAAATTAAAAGAGGAAACGGGTATTAAGAGCTTACGTCTCTTGTTGTTTTTTGGCATTCCTAAAACGACTATAGACCGATAACACACTTTTTCTATATAATCTATTAGTTTGATTTTTTCGTACATCATCAAAATGTTGAAATGCTTCCCGTTTTTGCAGTTCCTCAAGTTTGCTAGATTTTTAGTAACATGTTTTAAAATAAATTTTTGTTCTAGAATAAATTCTTCTATACCTTGGCTTTGGTAAAGCTAATTGTTCAGTTCTGGTCCTCGCCAAATGATCATCTTTATCCACTATTTCTATTTTGGTTTTTTTAATTCTTTTGAGAGGATAATAACATTTTTCATGAAATATATCTTCTAATTGTTTTGGTGAATCATTCAATTTAGATAAATGAGAACTTGTAGTTTTCCAGTTATTATAACGTTCATATAATTGTTTACAATCACTTTTAATTACTTTAATTGGGTCATTGTAATTAGATGTTAAAGGGTTGATGTTTACGCAACATTTTACATTATAATTACGCATAACGTAAATTTAGACGGTTAATTTTTCGTTATTAACATAAATTTATAAAACATTCCAAATTTAATTAAAAAAACTGTTAATTTTAATAAATATTTTAATATTTATGATTTTTTTTTTTTTTATAAATTACTAAATTGTTTTTATTAAATTTCAATGAAAAGCAAGTGTCGAAATTTTAATTACTTTCTAAATAGTTAAAGATTACCAAGTTTTAGAATTTTTTTTGTTTTAAAGAAAATCGATAAGAAATTATAAATTTACTATCGAAATTTTGTATTTGAAAATATTATTTTTAAAAACAAACTAAACTACTGATCGGCAAAAAAAAAAAAAAAAAAAAAAACAATATATTATTTAATTAATTTTAACTTTTTTGTTTTATTATTGTTGTTAAATTCCAAACAATATTTTTTTACGTTGAATTTAATTTTTCAGTGGTGTTTTCAGTTTGAAGTTGATTTTTTAGTACTATTTACACATTTTTACTCTGGTAATTTTGCAATTGGTACTACTCTGACAATTTTGCAAAAGTTGTTCAAAATGTTAATCTATATGGTCTTTGTTTTGTTTACAGAAATCGACACAACTTTGCTACTTTGCAAGGTCTAGCAAAGTTGCAATTACTGAGGTGAATACCTTTAATATTTTCGTAAAATTCTATATAGATATTTTTTTAAATAAAGCAAATAAATAAGTTATATAATCGTAAATTTTAATAATTTCATTTTTATTCAGGAAACAATCATATTTTCATTGGATGTTTTGGAAAATATTTTTTTCTTTGAAAACGCAAAAAATCTGCAAAATGTTTTTCTAGATTTTCATACTACACATATCAAGTAAAAATACAAGATTTTTATTTTCACCCAAGGTCTTCTAAATATTTTTGGATTTCTATATAAAAGTAAAAATAAAAGTGAAAAAAAAAATACAGAATTTTTATAACAGATCAATTTCTTTTTCAAAATATTAATTTTCAATTAATCGCCATTTACTCAGTTTCACCCCCCTGTGCGACGGTTGTGGTCACATTGACAATTTACGGTATCGTATTTTTCACACCGTTCGTTTACAAAAGTTAAATTAAACAAAAAATAAAAAAATAAAACGAGAAAGAAAGATATAGTCGGTCAAGACCGATTATGTGATACCCTACACCATTGCATATCTGCACAAAACTCGGGGAGGGGACTTATATTACACCTGTGGCCAATTAGGGACCAATACTTTTACTAAGTGTTAAATATACGAATATATAATATTGCGTTGATAAATTTACAGGATTTTATGCACTTTTGGGCGATTTCCGAAGTGGGCCTTATATGAGAGCTATGGTAAATTATTGACCGATCTTCATAAAATTTGGCACAATGATTTATACTTATATATAACTTATTCATGTCGAATATTAACTTTATACTAACATTTGTATGGGATTTATGCACTTTGAAGTGATTTTCGGAAGAGGGGTTTATATGGGAGCTATAGTCAATTGTGGACCGATCTTCATAAAATTTGGATAAGATAAGAAAATAGATACTTATACGAAATTTCTTTGCACCGAATTTCATTAAAATATTCTTATTTTTTAAGGCATTTTTGAGTGTTGAAACTCTATTACGGGAAGACATTTGTATGGGGGCTAGGTGAAATAATGGACCGATCATAAACAATTTCAATAGTCTTCGTCCTTGTATCATAAAAGTCCCACGTGCATTCATTAAAAGATCTTCGAAATTGCGAACTGTACTTTGTGTACAAGGTTTACATGGACAGCTAGCCGTGTTGGATATTTTGTTCTATGCATTACAAACATTAGCACAAACACATAATACACCAACCACCTATGGAGGTGTAGGGTATACAAATTATTCTATACTGCACTGGTGATACCAATAGGTATCAATTTTTGTTAATGAATTGAACGCATACGGGACAAATTCACTTTTGACACTGAATGGTATCGTTATCACGAGTAGTTTTCGTGTGTTACTAACTCCTTAATTAAATATCTACTTACCGTTTATATTCAAAATATTCATATCGCTATTTTTAATTGCGAGTAAGGCGTGCGTATAAACGCTATATCTGTAACCTAGAAAGTGTGTTTTCATAGGCAGTTAAGATTTTAAGTATTTCTTGGAACTTTCTTAATCACCATAGAAACTTTCTCAAAATTTTGCAATTCGACATAAAGATCAATTTCTTAAACTTGTTGAAACTGCAAAGATAATAAAATAATATATTTCTCAGAATATATATAAATTTGGGCAAAATGACAAAACTCCTAATGAAATAAGTCCCATGAAATAAGTCCTAATAAAAAAGCACCTAAAAAAAATGAATTTAATTCCAAATATTTTAAATGAAAAAAATCCTAAAAGAAATGAAATTACTTCAAAAACAATAATGAAATAAAACCCAAATTTTAGATTTTATTTCATAATGAAATAACTCCCATATAGGAAAATGAAATAAATGCAAATGAAATAATTTCAAAAAGTAATGAAATAAGTCCCAAATTATATACACATGTATATTTTAAATATGTTTGAAGCTTTAATATTATTATTTAATAGTACAGCGTTAATGCTTTCCTTACGAAAATTTCTTGATTTCTATTAGAAATTTAAAAAATCAATTGTTAAATAGAAAGAATTATAAAAATCGGGTGCCGTTTTATTGAAAATGTCTCTGCAGTGCTGTTGACTTTCAACTAAATGTTATTATTTTTTCAAGATGTTAATAAAATATGGTAAAATGAAATAAACGTTTTCTACTAAAAATTTTTAATAAAAAATCGCGCGATTTTTATTAAAATTACAAGTTTCAAATTAGTTATTTTTTGAAAAATTTTAATAAAAAATCGCGCGATTTTTTATTAACATTTTTCGCCTGCGGCGCTTCATCGCTTCTAGTTATTCATCTTTATTAATTGGTAAATTTAATATTAGTATATCACTCATTGCTCATAAACATACCGATATCGGCTTAAAATCACTAATGAATAGCAAATAAAGTTTTTTATTAACTGAAAAAGTTTGGTGTATTAACATTTCATATTCTAAGCAGGGCCGGGAAAAAATCATGTTCTAATTACATTACCTATTGCGTATTACTTGAAACAATATATTATTTAAGTTATGCTTCGGCTTTTGTATAGTCATCATCACTAAGATATCTAGAAAAACTACCTAATTGACAATAATATTATTTTCATGTAAGAGTTAAAAAAATAAATAAATTAAATAACTTTAATAACTAAAAATGCGTCTCCTGAAAAATTAGATTCTTGGAGTTTTTAGTAACAAATGAGCGATATTACTACTTCTGAAAAAGAAATATAGTTCATAAATAAAGTAAATTAGACTTTCATTCAAAAATTTTAAAATTAACCCAAATTTAGGAAAATGAAATAAATCCTTAAAAAATGAAATAATTCCTTACTTCTTTGAAAAATGAAACAAATCCCAAAATAAATTTTTGAAGGGAATTATTTCATTATTAGTATTTTAAAAAAATGAAATAATTTCATAAGAAAATGAAGTTACTTCCCAAAAAATGCAATAATTTCCAAAAAATTTAGGAGTTATATCATATGAAAAAACTTCTAAAATGTAATGGATTTTTTGGGACTTATTTCACTTTCGTTTTTTGTTATTTCATTGGGAGCTATTTCATAGAGCCATAAATTTGATATCCCTAAGTTTCTCCAACTAAGTTTAGCGGTTAAAGTGCAAGTCTAAATTTTAAATTTAATTCAACTCGTACGAAAATTAATTTACAACTAATAAATCTATTTTATAGTACATTTGTAAATTGAATTGTCAACTGGGTACTATTTCCAATTTTTATATTTATTTTATGCCATCACTAATGTTTCTAATAAAAAAAATTTATTTGTAAAAAAATTTTTAACTAATAGACAAAAAAATTTTGTGTAAAAAAAATTATTTGTAATAAATTTTAAAAAAAATTTATAAAAAAAAAAATAAAATAAAATATATATATATATATATAAAAAACGTTAAAATGTGGCTTAAAGAAACCAAACCAGAATGTTGCTTTGAGCACGAACCAATTCCAGCAGATATTCAATGTCTGACACCTGATATCTGTCAGGAATTAAATCGATTATATTGTCTGCATCGTCGGGCATTTGTTAAAAATAAACGTATTATGGAATTGGCTAAATCAAAGCCTATGAAACGTGTTCATAGCTTTGTAAATAGATGTCCCTGTTTCTTTAAAAAACGTATAGAAATAATACGATTAGAGCAGAGGGTGCGAACCAGAACAGAACAGTTGGCTTATCCTAGAGCAAGGTTATTAAAAATATTTCTCGATTTTTGCTACTATTATTAAAAATAAATATCTCTAATTTAATAAATTTTAATGTTATTTTATTTGTTTAATTTCAGACTATTACTTTTCTTCAAACAACAAGTTCGTTCCATATTTCCTCCAGAACGCATTTTAAATTTAAATCGTTTAATACGCAAAAGTTTATTTTCTTTATACAGTCGTTTGGGAAACGTACAGCCGCCTTTAGAAATGTAAGTTATTGAAACAATTTTATAAATTAAATAAAACAATATATTAATGAATATATTTTTCAGTAAACCTATAACAAAATGGGATAGTTCAGAATGGGCTAAACACACCAAAATACTTAAAAAGTTGGCCAAACCTAAAGTGGCTCCAGAAGCTCCTGCAATAGTAAGAAATAGATTGTATAACTTTAACATATTTATTAATTCTTTCATATTAAATGCAGCCTGTCAAAAAAATGCCCTTAAGTCAAATGAAACGCTACAAATACCTAGCCAAACCTAAAAGATGTCAGCTAATAGAAAAGGCTGATTGGGTATTTACCCAGGAAATGCGCAATCACAAAGCTTCAGAACGTACCAATAATTTAGCCAAACCGGTTCTAAGAGATACATCAATGCTACATCAAGAATTGCCCATAAAAATACCACTAGTGGTACTGAAACACAAAGGTAAAAAATCACACATTTAAAAAAAATATATTCTTAAATTTATATAAAAACTATTATTTTTTTAGCTTCTAAACGTACTATAGAATTGGCGGAACCGAATGCTAGACGTACTGGTCAAGCGGCACCTTCCGATTTAAAAGAAAATCCCTTTGGTATATCACCTAATGCTCTTAAGACTAAGGCCTCTAAACGTACCATTGAATTGGCCGAACCAAAAGAATATGAAAATAAACATATACGTGAAGATCCGTATGCTATATCGAAAGCGGCTTTAACTGCTAAGGCGAAACCACGTATTATTGAATTGGCACAGCCCAAAAAGAGTTAAGGTATTGATTTTTGTGGGAAATTTTGTTTAGAATATTTGATGTTGTTTTTGGTATTAAATTAAATTTAAGTGAATTTTTTCTGTGAATTAAATCAATAAATGTAAGATTTTTTAATAAAAAATTATTTAAATAAGAAAATTATATAGGCTCCAAAGGGAAGTTCTAAAGTTACTTATTTATGTTATTCGAAAACAAATCTTCAAAAGTTTTTGAATTAGTGTTCAGGAGAAAAATTACATACTAATCCATTTTATAACATTGGAACTACTTCAGATATTTGAAAATAGATTAATAGCCTGTTTCTCTATGTCGAATTCGAATCATTTTGGGTTTCTGTACTGTTTTTCAGGAAATTTCCAGAACAAACATTCTGTGACATTTTAAGTTGCATTCCATGAAAATTTAATGTGAGTGTATTTTAGGGAAATTTTCAAATAAATAGAAAAAATGTGACAAGTGACAAGTTGATGGCTTTATTTTAAATCTTTACTTTAAAAGACTTTTTATTTAATATAAATACACTGAAAGTTGATGGAAATTTATTTATTTACTATTTTTCAAAAAAGTAAAAAACTTTTAACTTTAACAGCTCCTTATAAGAAAACAAATGAACCTAGCTAGAAGATTCTAATTGATATTGATACATAATTTTGTCTATTTTTATTTGGTTATTAAAATTCAAAATTCAATTAATCGCTACTTTGGACATATTTTATTCCAACATGTGATGCATAGTGGGGCTAAATGCAAAATAAATATTTAAATATTTTAAATATTTGTACACTTTTGAATATTCCTTTTTGTTTGTTCAATTCGATAACAAGAAAAAATTTTTTCGAAATCAAATTTTCAAAATAAATATCAAAAATTACAATTTCTTGCAAAAAAAGTAACTTTCAAGGAAAAATTATGTTAGTTTTACAACTAGTTCCAGAACACATGAAAATAGCCTGTACTTGTTCTACTTTGGCGCTACGATCAATGATTTTTATTTGAAATTGTCAACTCCAGAACTAGTTCTGTGAAAGTGTTAGTTAGCCGGTACCCATTCTATGGAACGGTTCTAGAACTAGTTCTTTAAACAGTGATTTTTGTTCGAAATTGTCACACTCGGAACTAGTTCCATTGAAGCGTTAGGGAACGGTTTCAGAATATGTTTTTTTTAATTTTTATTTTAATGGGGTATTTCCTAAAGGCCACTTTTGAAATCAATTTTATTTTCTAAATACTTTTTAATTTTTGAAATTCTCTATACAAGTATTTTAAACAGTTCTAGGAAGTCATTCGAGAACCAGTAATTTGTTCTCAGAGTTTATATATTTACTTTTTTTTTTTTTTTTTTTTAATTTTTTTAACACAGTTTAATATTTTGTATATGACTAAGGGCCGTTATTACTTATAACTTACCTATAAGGTATCAGATAGTTAAAGGCAAAATAAACTAAAGTGAACGATAAAGTGAGCTTTATCTACTTTTGGTTATTACAACTTGGTTTTAAGGTAAATTTTATAATTTTGATAATACGGTTACTTTTGGCCATTTAACGTAGTAGCAACATGTACTATTTGAACGTAACTGCCACTAACGGAAATATAAACAAATAAAAACCAAAGAATTTTTAAAATAAATGAGTTTAAACTAACTAAAAGACAATGCCAGAGCAAATATAAATATAGACAGACAAATTACTAAAAACTACAGCGGAATAAATATGATTTTATTTATTTCTTTTATAAAGCAGGAAATATGGCAGCTCTGAATACATAAACCTTCCGATAAAAGTTAATGGTCAGATGTTCTTACCTTTAGCTTGTTGGTCACTTTTGGCTTAACTTATACTTATAACAACCAAAAACAGTTAAAGTGAACGATAACATCCTAACTTTAGTTATTGGAAAGTTATAATAACGGGCCTAAGTTGTGTTTGGAACGTTTCTTGTAAATAAATTTGAAAATATCGTAGCAAAGCGTTGCAAATTGTAAAATCTTTCGTTTTTATATCCACCATTAAAAAGATGGGGGGTATATTGATTTTGTCATTCCGTGTGTAACATGTCAAAGGAATCAAATAAGACCCCACAGTATATACTTTCAGGGTGCTGGTTAGATTCTGAGTTGATCTAGCTATGTCCGTCCGTCTGTCTGTCTGTTGAAAGCAGGATAGGGCTCGAAAGGGGCAACGTAGGAGGACGAAATTTGGCATAAATATTTATCTTATATAAGTTTTGTTTGGTATTGAAAATTGGCAAAATCGGTTAATAAATAAAAAAGTTATGGGCTAAAAACTAAAAACACAGGGTGTCCGTTTCATACTTTTCTGCTGATATCTCTTAAACAAAAGCATGTACGACAACGAAATTTTGTATAATTAGTTTGAGGGTCGATATAAACTTGGAAACCAAAAATGGGCGTGGTCCGCCCACCTCCCATATAAGGTGAAACTTCAACGAAATTGTGTTCAAATAGTTCAAGCACCAATGTAAACTCGGAAACAAAAAATGGGCGTGGTCCACCTAATTTACCACCCACCTCCAAATTTAAAATTTGAAAAAGTTGATGTTGGGTATATAGATTCGGCCGAACCGAATATAACATTCGCGCTTGTTTCATGTTCTTTTTGATACGTCCTTACCGCACTGTCTTATCCCACTGCATTACCAATAATAGAAGGAAACATGAAGATTTTACATTTTTTTGGTTTTGCTTATTTGAAATTCATTTACTAGAATTGTAATATATTGAAAATAGTCCTATTATATATCATTTTAAAGGAAATTGTATCTTCTTTAAAACTATGTATAAAAAATTTTTACTATTTTAAGAATTTTATCATACTTTTCTTAAAATAAAACAAACAAATGCAAATTATGTTAACATATTTCATAAATTTGTTTGTAAATTATTTTTGCACATGTTATAAAATATTTAATGAAAAATTGATAAATGTAAAAATCAGAGAAATATATACATTTTTAATATATATTTTTAAAGATCAAAATTTTGGAAAATCGATAGATTAGGATATTTTCGGACAATTCCCTCGTGTGACAAAATTTACCGGTAGGCTGTCATAAGTTTTTGCAAAACCTTTAAAAACATGTTAACCTTTATAATTTAATTCACAGAAGTATTGGAATCAACAATTAATTTTTTTTTTACAAACTCATAAAGTTGAAATTTTCATTCAAAATTGACCATTTTTGACCACTGCTTGATGTAGGGTGATCGTTAGGACTTTTCAGAATGCTAAAAAATATTAAACTTTGTTAACAAAATTAAAAAATAAAAAAAAAAATTATATATACAGTCACTTTTTTTTTTGGCAAACAAATTTAATTTTTGAGACTAATTTTGAAATTTTGACTTCGAACTATCGAATTGAGATAAATAACATTTTTTTTCTTTGGCTTAACTTAACAAATTATAGAAAATTTGAATTTTTTAAAAAATTTTGGAAATTTTATTTTAAAAGTTATGGGGCAAAATCGCAAAAAAGTCAAGGCTAAAAATGAAAAATTTAATTTTTGAAGTCAAATATCATTTAAACCATAAGAGATAATTTAGCCTTGCTTAGAAATATTCAAAAATGTACTAATATTTAAAATCGGTTCATATTTGCAAAATTTATATGCCCCAATATATTTTCCACCATCGAGGTGGTCAGTTACACAACAATATCCTGAAAGCCTAACTCCTCATCTATCGATGTTCCAAATTTAATCTAAATCGGTTCAGTGGTTTCAGAGATCCAAACATATTACCATTTATTTTGCATTTGGGACCACTGTGCGAAGTCTTAAAATTAAGTAAATTTTTACTACACATTTGAAATACTATTTTTTAAACTTAATACTTACTCTCATTATTACAACCAATCTTATTTTATCAATTAATTAAACACATTTTCATATATTTTTTTTTTAATTTTTATTTTTCATATAATAGCAGTATTCATAAAAAATACTGAAAGAGTTTATGCTCCATGTTCACATCTTGTTTATTTATTATTTTATTTATCATTTTATTATAATAATTTTTAATTATTTATTATTATTATTTTATACAATAGGTAAAGTACATTTTTTTTATTTGTTTGTTTCTTCATTTTGTTGGTTTTTGTCTTTGCTATTTTCAAATTATTTTCATCATTTTATTTCAGTTATTTTACAGTGTTGTTCATTTCTATTTTTGTTGTTCTTTGTTATTGTGGGGAATTTGTTATTTTTTTCTTGTTTTCTTAATAATTTGTTTGTTTTTTTATACACACTTTTACTTTATTTTTGTTGGGTTTTGTTTGTTTAATTTTTAAGCGAAAAATCCTTCATGTTTTTAGTTAAATTTTCTTTAGTAATTTCTTTACATTAAAACATAAAATGAATATTTTATAAATAATTTATTGAGTTTTTTTATAATTTTTTGTTTGTTTTTGTTTTTTTGTATTATAAAATAAAACAATAAATACAAATACAATAATATAGTTTATAATAAATAGCACACATAATACACAATAATAATAATGATACAAAAATTTTGTTTACAAGTTTATGTTTTAGCCTTAATATGTTTGTTTTCTTTTTCTTTTAAGGTCAAACTTAACTAATAAGTTCAAAATTATTATGTGTCATAATTTTCGAAAAATTTTGCTAATAATTTTTTGGTTTGTTTTAAGTTTATAATCGATAATGATAATAATCATAATAAATTTGTGTTATACATAAACTTATAAATTTTGTTTAAGTTTAAGGTTTTCTTTTTATTTTCTTTAGATATAATTTCTTTAGATTTTTTAATACAATTTTGAGATTTTTGTTTTTATAATAAATTTTGTAATTTTTGTTTTTTTTTTTATACTTTTGGGAAACCCACTTAAAATGCAATGATTTTGTAAAGTGTTTTTTGTGTTTAGTTAATAATTTTTTCTTTTTCTTTTCATACACATCAAATTATAGTTTAATTATATTAATTTTATTTTTTGTGTTTACCAAAAATTTAATTTGCCTAAATTTTTATATATTTATAATTTGTTTCTTAAAATTTAATCGTATACGCCTGAAAGTTTATTTTATATATTTTTTTACATTTTTTTATACATTTATTTTAGTTTTCAATAATTCATTTAAGTATATCCAAAATTTATTTTTGTATAAGAAGTTATTTTGTTAAAAAAAAAAAAAATATCATTTTTTGTTTAATTTTCCCCAAAATTTTATTTATTTACAAAAGTTTTCTTTATATATTTTGTGTCAAAATTTATTTATTTTTTTATCTTCCTTAGGCCTTGATATATTAATTTTTGTGGTTTTTTGATTTTTGTTTAAAGATATGAATGTAATTTAGTTTCAGCATTTTTTTTATATTTAAATCCTGGTTGTTTTATGATTTTATTTTTTGGTTGTTTGTTAAATAGTTTTTTTGTTTTTAGTTTATCATGTCTATTTCAAAAAATGTTTGTTTTTTTCTTAATATTTCTTACTTTTGGTCCCTGAATAATAAGTATTTTTTTTGTTTTTTATTTATGGTTTTTTGTCAAAAATAAATCTTACTTTTTTGTTAAACTATGTTTTATTGTTCAAAATTTTACAGTCATTTATTTTTAGTTAATATGATTTAAAAAAAGTTCATTTGAAGAAAATTTATAAATTGGATAAAGTAAAAAATAAATATTATTACGAGAAATTAGTTTAAAGGAAATTAAAGGATAATTATAACTATAAGAATGTATGTAATTTAATATTTAAAATTTTTATACTTAAATTGACCTCTGGCTTCAGCTTTTAAAAGATAAATGTTTTTCTTAATTAGTAAAATTTGAAATGTTTAAAAGTATTTGCTAAATTTTTATTTAGATATTTTTTTTAATATTAGAAATGTTTTTATGGAAACAAAAAAATTAATTAATTTGACCTTTGACATGATTAGAAAAGGACTAATGTTGTAAATTGTTTTAATTAATTTTGTAACTTTTGGTAAGAGTTGTGCAAAATTAAGTGGAATTATTTTCTATTTATAAGATTTTCAACAATTTGACCTTATCACAAATTTGGTAAACTTTTATTAAAAGATATATTTTTATACTTCAGGATATACATATATCAAAAATGTCAAATAAAATATCAAAAATTTCATTAAATTTGACACTTGACATTAGTTAATATTCTGTTTCAGCTCAGTCAAAATTATGTAAAATTTTTATTTAAAAATTATTTTTATACTTCAGGATATATGTACATATACATATTTTTTTGAATATTTTTACAACAAAATTTATTAAATTTGACCTTTGACCTGGGTAGAAAATTACCTAATTTTCTAAATTACTTGTCCAGTAATTTTGGGGAAAGAAATCTGTAAACAAATTTAAGTAACAATTATTTGAATATATTTCCTTTAACCTCAGCCAAAAATGGGCTAATGTTTAAAAATTATATATCCTAAGATTCTAGTCAATATTTTTACTGGAATCTAGCAAGCAATGAAATTCTCAAAAATGCAAAATATTTTAAATTTGCGCCATATATGGTACATCGCTACAATAAAACAAAAGTGTTAACAAAACTAGTTATATCGAGGTTAAAATTAAACAATATTACAGATTATAAAAATACTATAAATTATTATTTCCACTAAGTGTTTAGCCAACGTTTTACAATTAAATTAGTTCGATCTACTTTTCTGTCTAAGGGTTAAAGTGAAATAGTTTTAGTTTTAAGGAAGATATTGCTTTAAATCTATTTTCAAATAATAACGAATTTATTTGAAAATTTAACAAATTTTTCTCCGATATTAAGAAATAAATTTTGGAGAAACCCAAAATATTGAATTTTTAATAAAAGAAAATGTAATTTAAATATTTTTTTTTTTTTTATCAATTGTTATCTTATTAAGAGAAAAATTTGTAGAAAAATCAGATGACAAATTTCACTAAAGGTCATATTGGACTTAACACGATTTTTTTTCCTTACAAAATTGTGTGTATTTTGGAATTATATAAAAATGTTTTGCCCCGTGTGAGGGTCGAACTCACGACCTTAAGATTATGAGACTTACGCGCTGCCTACTGGGCCATCGAGGCTACAAATACCTGAATTCTAAGGGATTATTTCTTACAGCTTTTTGTAAACTTTTGGATTAAAATATAATCTAACAGTTCTACAAAATAAGTATGAGATTTTAACTTAATATTTCTAAGCTTTTATCGAAGATAGATTCAGGCTCCTTTTTGAACAGTTGAAGGGTGGCAGATATTTTTATTTTCTAAGAATAATAATTGTTAGGCAAATACTCGAGTGAGACACGAACTCATGACATCGATATTAATAGACTTACGCACTAACCCAAGCTATGAAATTTCTTCAATTAATTATTTTTTGAATTGTTTAGGAACTCTAAATCTAGATCTTTAACAAATGTATCTCAAAATGTTTTGAGAACAATTAAGTTAAAAATGTAAAGCTAAATGAAAGCTTTAAAAGTCAACTATAAGTGTAAAAGTGATTGGTTATTATTTAGAATAATGAAGTTCCAAAGATTTTAAGATTTTAATAATTAAAAAACCCAGAAAAGGCAAAAGTCCCAGAAATGATGTTTTTGTTGTTGACCTAAAAAATTACAGCCGTATTAAAAAACAAGCGTGAATGTTATATTCGGCTCGGCCGAATCTATATACGCACCAACAACTTTTTCAAATTGGACGTTATATGGGAGTTGGGCGGACCATGCCTATTTTTTGTTTCCGAGTTTACATTGGTCCTTGAACTAATTGAACACAATTTCGTCTCACCTTATAAGGGATGTGGGCGGTAAAGTGGGCGGACCACGCCCATTTTTGGTTTCCGAGTTTATATCGACCCTCAAACTATGTATACAAAATTTCGTTGTCGTACATTCTTTTGTTTAAGAGATATCTGCAGAAAAGTATTAAATGGACACCCTGTGTTTCTAATTTTTAGCCCATAACTTTTTTGTTTATTAACCGATTTTACCCATTTTCAATCCCAAACAAACCTTATATAAGGTTTTATAATTGTGCCAAATTTCGTCTCCCTACGTTGTCCCGTGCGAGCCCTATCCTGCTTTCAACAGACGGACAGACGGACGGACATAGCTAGATCGACTCAGAATCTAACCAGGACCCAGAAAATACATACTTTGTGGGGTCTTAAATGATTCCTTCGACATATTATACACGGAATGACAAAATCAATATACCCCCATCTTTTTGATGGTGGGTATAAAAAATTAATTTATTATACAATTTAGCTCTTAATGTATTTATAAAGGAAATCGTATTTATATATAAGAAATAATTTTATTTACTTTTTGTTAGATGTATCCAAATAACGAATATTCTGTGATAAAATCAGCATCACTATTTAATATTTTGTTTTCATAATTTTTGTTGAAACACCACAATCACGAACATTGGGCAACGCACCCAGAATATATTAATATTACATAGTTTAAAAATAATTACAGAAAATATCCTGTCCCGGAATTCATTTAATACGTTTTTAAATAGCTATATAGTGACACATTTTTAAATTTCGGAACAAATCTTATTATTCTGACTTTAAAAAATATGGGGATTTTGTAAAAAATTTACGGATGAATTTAAAAATTTATATTAATTTTTTCTTGTAAAATGTAAAGGAAATAATTTTAAAATGGCCTTAAAGTTGGATCGAACGAATATTAAAATATTTAAAGAAAACAATGGTTTACCAAAGGTATAGTAAGCAAATCAACGTTTTTGAATACAACTTTAAGAAATTTAGCTTAACAATGGTTAGTAAAGCAGTGTTAAGTTTTTTTTTTAATACGATTGTTTATCTTCAAATGGTTTTAAACACATTCAAGTTTATGAAAACTTTAAATTTCAGCTTTGGGGTTTTAGAAAATTATTACTAAAGTAAAAATTTTGATTTGAATTTGGCCAAATTTTGAAGGACCTGGACTGGTATTTGTTAGATAATTGAAAGTTTTATTTTTTGAAAAAATCGTTTAAGCAATACTTTAAAGTAAAAATTTTGCAAATTTTAATTTCAAAATTCTTTATTTTGGGACTCGGAATGAATTTTTCCCTGTAAAGGCATCTAATAAAGAAGTTGAGGACCATAAGTGCAACTTTTGCTGAACTATTATTTTAAAATATTTCTTAAATAATATGACTATTTCTTGCCTTAAAATTTAAATTTATAAAATTTTTAAAATTTCTTTTTTAGAGGTCATTTCAAAATTGTTATTTAAAATTATTTGTATGTTAATTCAAATCCTTTAATATCATTTTAATCGTTAAGCATTAAATCAATTGATTTTAAACGACTTTTTTTTTTGTAACGCTTCTTTCTAAATGTTTTACCGAATTATCTTCTTCTTACAATTTATTTATTTTCTTCAAATATTTAGTTAAGTTTTTGTTGTTGTTATTGTTTCTTAAATTAAAATCTATCAAAAGCATTAAGTGGGTTATTGTTTGTATTTTCAAAAAAATTTGTTTTGTTTTTTAATAGTAGTTTCAAAAAGTTTTGTAAAAAATATTATCAAAAAATATTTATTAAACAAAATTAATTTAAAACAAATAATAATTAAAAAGAACTTAAGAAAATGAGAAGTAAAATTACCAAAAATTTTTGTTGTATTTTTTGTTATAGTTAGTTTGTTGCAAGGTCTATTTTGGTTTATTTTTATTAAAGAATTCATTTTTGTTTTTTGCTATTTGAATGCTTTGTCTATTGTATTTGTTGTTATATTTATCCCATTTTTATTGTTGTTGTTCTTGTTTTATTGCTTAAAAGCCAATTATATTTATGTGAATATGGAGCAAATAATGACAGTGTTAATGTAAAATTTTGTGTTTTTTTTTTAACGGTAATTTAACGGTATTTTTTTTAAAGGGTGACCTTGTTGGTGGAAAGTTAATTAATTAAGAAAAAGGTTTTTTTTTCATTGCCTTTTTTTATAATATATAATTATAATCTAATATTTTGCTATTTTGGAAGCTTCCTCTGAGTTTATGTTTTACATCTCTGTAGCCAATAATCTCGGGAAGAGAACTACAAATTATTTCTAAACCATAAACCATCAATTTGTGCAAATTGATGTTTGCGTATACAAATATTTATGCAGAATACAGCTTAAGACTATAGATACATGGCACAGTGTTACCAAAACGCTTTTTTTTGGAAATAATTCTGTATTTTTTGAACCGTTGGAGAAATCTCAATAAAATTTCATATGGTGAGAGGTGAGGTGCTTTCGAGTTGTTTTGGGGGAGTACAGGCCCCTAGAGAGGTAGTGGATGGCCCTCCAAAATTGGACATCTCGGATATGTAATTTTTTTGAAAAATCGCCAAAAATTAATTTATGATATAACAGAAAAGAAATTTTATATATAGATAGTCTTTGTAAATCTCTATAAAAAAAATACGCTTACATGTCTAGGTTATCTCTTTTAGTTTAAGATATTTTAGAATCGTTTTTTAGTTTTTCATTGCCCTTTAATATTGCCTCTAAAATTTTTTTAAAATATTCGCCTTACAAAATTCTAAATAATATTGCTGCAAGAATCATATAAATATATGAATCCGCTAAAAAGTTATATTAATCTGAAGTTGGAACTATAAAAAAATTTTAATTTTTTTGGGGTTTTTACCAAAAAGGTGGCAATATTTATTCACTGATAAAATTAGTTTTTTGTTCTGAGCTTTATCATTTTTTTAAAGTTTTCAAAAGAAATCTTAATGCAAATGCGTGTAAAGTAAATCCAGAAGAGTTTGGGGCAAAGGTCTGCCCACAAGTCCTTTCCAAATGTTGTCAATTTTGAAAAATTTGTTTTTATTTTTTTGCTAAGTTCTCAAATTGCGAAGCTGGAATCGACCTAAAATTATTTTAATTTTATAGCTTTATATGTAAGGTAAACACCCAAAAAGTATTTTCTGACGGAGTCCCCTTATAACGGAATGGTGACTATTTCAATGAAAAAAGTAATTTTTTTTAACACGTTTTATACGGATTGGGATTTTGGTTATTTTTATGTATGGTTGGAGTAGTGTGTGCCAGGGGCCGATTTCACAATTTTACATACACGTGGAGCTTCTAGAAAACTCAAAACAAAGTGGTTAAGAAAATAATTCAAATTCAAGTCACGTTGTATTAAATGTTGTATAAAATTAATTTTATTGTATTTATCGTTGAAATCTTAAAAGAAATTTAATGCTTAATTACTTAAATACCTCTTTTGTTAAGTTTATTAGAGTTAAGTTTATTGATTGTGAATTTTATAATTAATAAAAATAATTCAAATGAGTTAAAATTTCTTCAGATCGGACCAAAAAGTTTTAAATTTAGCTCCGAAGTATTTTTTATTTTGAGAAATAATGTTAATATTTGGACTTAAATTAAATTTGAACAAATAAAGATATCCTTTTGAAATTTTAGTAATAATATGGATAAATTTATTCTAAAATCAGATATCAAAATATCCAAAATTCCCATCCGGAAAATACGTGATTCAAAAACCAAATAAAAAATCTTGAAAAGGTTGGTCATACAGGAAAATCGTTAGCCAAAACGCCTTTGTCTATACTTTGTACCCATTTACGTTCAGTTTTCTTTAAAAAAAGCCGAGTGGAAAAATTAAAGAAAAATTAGTTTCGAACTTAATATCTCTTAATCTAAACGAGATATCGTAAATACGTAAGCATTTTTTTATACAAATTTGGAATTATATACCCGAGATGACCAATTTTGGAGGTCCAACACTTATCACACTGACCCACTAGGAACCTAAGCTCTTCCAAATTAATTCGAAAATACATTAGGTCTATATGGTTATGTGAAATATTATTCAGATATTTAACGGTTTACAAGTTAACGAAAATTTTGCCACCATTTGTAAATTACATACCCGTGGTGACCAACTTTTAAGGTCTACTTACTATCACACTGATCCCCTAGAAACAAATGAACTGAAAAGCACATCAGCTCTGGTTATGTAAAATTTTATTCAGATATCTTTGACAGTTCACAAGTTACAGGAATGTTTGGCTTTTCTTTTTAATCATAGAACCTAGGTGACCAAATTTGGTGATCCATTACCTACCTCCCAGATTTGCTAGGTATCTATGCACCTTCAAATCAACTCAGAAACTCTTTGGTTCCGATAATGTGAAATTTTATTTAGATATCTTTAACCATTCATAATTATTTCCCAAGAGAAAAACATTTTTAACCCTTGTATGATGTTAGCTAAAAATAAAATTTGCTTAAAGTCTTTTCTGTAAAATTTTGTTTTATTATAAATTCCTAACATTTTGTCAAAATCGAGTGTAAAATAAAGAACTCAAGAGTACGCTATTTTAAAGCGATGGATGGATGCAAAGTTTATTGCCTCCACTTTTAAAATTAAAAATTTATTATTAATAAATTTTCTTAATATAAAAACTTAATATGATGTAATTTTAGAGTGTTTTTTTCTTTTTCTTAACATCTGGCCACCCTAAAATAGTTTTAACCGTTAATTGTCACCAACACCGCCAATATTTACTTTGGTCTATTGTTTATTTAGTTTGAATAATATATATTTTGTATTTATTTTTCGTTAAATATTTTTTATTTATATATATTTTGTTTAAAATTGTTTACTTTTTGTTTTGTTATACTGTATTTGTTGTTGTATTGATATTGCTGCTATTGATATGGTTTATGAAAAGAAAAAAACAAAAATATCCCTCAAACTGATTAAACAGTGGTGGATATAAAAACATAAACAAACAATATAAAGGTGGGTTTTGTGGGGTAAGTAAGGAGAGAGAGTGAATAGGTAGTAGATAATAAAGTGAGAGTGAGTAAGGTAAGGTTAAGTTGTATATATTTTAAGCTGTAATTAACCTCCAAAAATTTGCTGATTAAATAATTTTAAAACAAAAAGGTTTTTTTTTTCTTTTTTTGTAACTAATTTATTTATTAATAAAAAATATGCAAATATATTTTTGTAAATTTTTAAGAATTATATTGTAAAAAATAATAAAAATTAACGAAAAAGATTAAAAATTAATAAAAATAATTATTATATTATTATTTAATATAAAATAAAATAATAAAACAAACATCCAGTATTTTTTTCTTTTTCCTACTCTGTTTTTGTTTAATTCTTTCAATCTTTCTTACTTTTCATGATAATAACTTATTAAATAAATGATTTCATATGTTTTATATTATAATAATAATTATAAAGTAAAGGTATAAATCTTAAAAAAAAATTGTGGTTATTTAATAATAAATCTTGTTTGCTTTTTGTATTTATATTAAATATAAACTTAAACAATTAAAAAAATCTAATTTCTTTTATTTTTCAACTATTTATTTTTTTGTTTGTATTTTTTAAAATATAATTAATAATAATAAGGTTATAGCATAATATTTTACATGTGATTATTTATTTAAAAATAAAACGAAAAATTAACATAGTTAGAATTAAGCAAAAAATTAAAAAAAAAAAAAAAAGTAAAAGAAAACGGGGGAGAAAACTTTAACAAACATAATTTAAAAAATAATATTTTTTTTTTTTTCATTAAAATTAGAGTATAATATAAATTAACACAGTTTATAAATTTGATTTTTTTCTTTTTATTAACATAATGAATTTAAATTTTTTTTTCTTAAAATTTTGTTTAAGAAAGTTAAAAAAATGATGGTTAAAAAAATTAAAATATGAAATTTTTAAATTTATTTTTGTTTAAATATTTAGTTTTATGTTTTTTTGTAGCTTGTGTTTTTTTCTTTGAAACTTAATTACTATTGTTGTTTTATTTATTATATGGTAAAAGTGAAACATATTTAATTTTAATTTTCTTTTTTATTTTATTTCTGTTGTGTTTTATGTTTAAAAATTAATAAATTTATGTTCCAAAATAATAAAATTTAAAAAAAAGAAGGTCTAAATATTGTACTTTTTTCAGTATATTCTTTTTTAATTTTTATTTCTTTTTTGTTTACATTTTGAAATCATAAATTTTCTAAAATATATTTTTTAAATTTAGTTTTATTTTTTTGTTTTATTTTTCTTTTTAAGTGTTAAAAACGAGAAACATTTTTTTTTGGTTTTTTTAAATAATTTTTTTATTTTTGTTTAAATTTTAAAGTGTTGGTTTTGTGTTTGTTTTACTATTGTAGTTTTTTGTTGTTGTTTGTTCTATTTATATATATTTTCTTTTAATATTTAATTTAAAATCTATTGTAATTATAATGTTTTGTTTTATTTCGGTTTAGTTGAAGCTTAATTACTATTGTTGTTTTTTTATTTTATTTTTTAATTTAAATATGCGGTTCTATTGTAGAGTTGTATTTTGCAAATTAATTAAAAATTATTACGATTTTTAAAATTATGTTTAAAAGTTTTTGTTTTTTTTTTTTTTTTTTTTTAATATACTATTGTTTGCTTAACTATTGTGTGATAGTAGTTTTGTAATTATGATTTAATGTAGTAAAAGAAAAATGTTTAATTAAATACAGGTTTCGAGTTTATTTTTTAGAAAATGAGTAAAAATTTAAAAGAATTTTTGAAATTATGATTATAAAAAACATGTTCTTTAGTTAATCGTCGTAATATTTCAAGATTTTTTAAATTTTTATTTCAAAAGTAATGTTCAATTTTTAAACACATTTTTTTTTTCTTTTTAAGCTAAACAATTTTAAATATATTTTTTATAATGAAGTTCTTTTTTAATTTATTTTTTATTATTTAAAAATGTATTCATATTTGTGCGCAAATTTCGAAGTTATAATTTTTAAACTTGTTGAAATAAATTCGCTTATAAATCTGCTTAGTATTGTCTATTAAGCGCTTTTATTTGTTAATGATTTGAGAGATTTTGTTAACGAACTTTTCCATATATTACTGATTTTGATAAATTAATTGGGACTTTTTAAGTAAATCATAAAAAAAAATATTATTTTGATTTTATATTTGTCACAATGTGGCCCATTTAGAGACTATTTTTAAACCAAATTTTAAGGATTTTGTTAGAAAACTTTCAACAATAATGTTGTTTTAAATTTGAAATATTGTCTATTTAGAGATTTTGTTTTTAAGATATTCAAGAAATTTTGTTAACAAACTTTTATAAACTACTGCTACTACTACTATTTAAAAAAACATTTAATTATCTCAAAAATTATGAGACTTTAAATAATAAATATTTAATTTTAATTTCTTTAAAGATTAGAATTTTGCGATTTTATTAGAAAACTGTTTATTTATTGTTCGTTAGGTTGAAAAGTTGTAAAGATTTAGTAAATATATAATTAATAGAATTTCAATACAATACTTTTACAGTGTGGTCTTTTTAGAGCTTTTTTTGAAACTAGAATTTTTATAATTTCTAATACATAATTTTTAGTAAAAAATTTCCTTATAACAAAATCAATTTTTAAATATATATATATAAAAAAAATAGTATGAATAGAATTTTGTTTATAAAATTTTTAAAATGAGGCTTTTTCAAAGCTTTTGTTTAAACTTCGAGTTCTTGTTAACATTGAGGTTTTTCTGTAACAAAAATAAATAACATTTATTGAAATATAAATTTCAAAAATGTCGCCCAGTCAGAGCTTTTTTAAAACGGAATTTAGTGTTTCTGGTGGTAAACTTTTAAGCTTTTGGTTCTTAAAGTATTTTAGTTAAAAATGTATTCGAATATAAATTTCTAATATGAGGCATTTAAAAGCTTTTTAAACTAATTTTGTTGAGATTTTTTTAGAAGACTTTGTACATTATTCTTTCGAATGTTTCGTTACTCCATAAAACTGTTTTATATAATCAAAAGTTATGTAATTTAAGCTAAATATTGTAATAAAAATAATTAGATCAAAATAAAATTTGGTTAGTGATGCCCTTTTAGAGGATTTTTTTTATTAAGAATTTAGTGAACTTTTATTTATATCGTTCTTGTAAGATTTAAGTTAATTTATGTCAAAATTCGTTCATTTAATAAAAATTTAAGAAACAATAATTCAAATTTTAATGCAACCAGTGTTACCCATTTTGAGATTTCTTTGAAAGGCCTGGTTTGCAAATTAAATAAATTATTGAAATTAAAAAAAATTAATCTTTACTTTTATTATTGTGAAGTTTAAACAACTTTTAAAAGTAGTTTTGTTTTATATTTAAACAGTGTTAACCATATAGACGTTTTTTATTTTTTAATTTATTAAACCACCAATTAACAAATATTTATAAAAATAATACATTCAATTATAAACTTGTTTAAATTTGCACCTCTCACCAAAATGATTATATCAATTACTAAAAACTGTAAAAAATACAAAACAGAAAAATCCCAATTAATAAATTAATTAAATAAATCAAGTAGTTGATTGGATGAATTAAAAATTTATATATGATATAAAAGTATAGTTAAATTTTATTTTTATTTCATTTTTTTCAAGTAAGCACACGACATTACTTTCTTAAGTAAAAGTAATAAAGAATTTTATGAATACCTGAATTTTGTGAAACTTTTGGCAAAAATTTAACATCATTTAAATTTTATTATAGTTTTTTTTTTTCTTTTAAGAACATGTTTTTGCCCATAAAATTATAAAAATATTTTTAAAATATATTTTAATTATTTGAAAAATAAACCTGTCTTTAATTCTATTTTTAGTTTTTTTTTTTATTATTTAGTATTTGTTTTTTTGAAACAAAAATATTTCCTCGAAATATGAATAAATTTTTTTAACTGTGGCTGGTATAACAGTTTATTTAATTATATAACAGTCAAAAAAAAAAAAAATGTTTTGTATTTTTTATCATTTAAAATAACTAAAAAAAAAGAAATTTTTTTAAATAAAATTAACTAAAATAAACAAAATTAGAAAAGAAAATTGTTGATATTTTTTGTTTTATTATTATTGTTGTTGTTGGTTGTTGTAGTACTGGCTATTGTTTGTTTTAATTGTTAAATAATTTCTTGCATATTTTTTTTGTTGTTGTTAAGATAAAAACTATTTTCTTTAATGATTAAATTGTTTAAGTATTTAATTTAAATTTTTTTGTTGTTTGCTGGTTATTACTATTGTTGTTGTAGTGGTAAGGTATTTTATTTTAATTATATGGTAGAGGGGGGCTTATAGGTTTTTATTAGGGGAATATTTGCTTCAATTATTTTTAAGATCTATTGTTATTTTAATGGTAATTTGTAAAGGTTTAGTACTATTGTAGGTTTATTCTGGCTGCTATTTTTTTCTGGTTTATTTTATATATTTATATTGTATGTATGTGTATGCAATTTCTATTGTTTATGCTAATTAATTAAGTTATTTTTTATTTCTTGGTAATAATTAACAAAAAAATTATGCTTTTTTTATTTTTTAATGTTATATGTTAAATAGAAAATAAGAATTAATTAGAAGAAAATTTTAAATAAATTTGTTGGGTAAACAAAAAAATCAACAATCGACTGTTTTGTTTCTTTTTTATTTTTTTTTTAATTATTTGTTGTTAATTAAATTTTTTTAGGCTTCATTGTTTGTTGTTGTTTTTGTTTATTGTTAACAAAATTATAACTGTTATATTGTTTAAAAAGAAAGTTTTGTTATATTAACAAACTTTGTTTGTTATATTAACAATCTTTCTTCATTGATTTTATTTAAACTGTTTTTATTTTGTTATATCTTGGTTATTACTTTTTAGTTTGTTTTGTTTTTGTTGTTTTAAATTAACTGGGCTATTGTTTGTTTGTTGTTGTGGTTGTGGAATAAATGTTCATTTCAATAATTAAATTCAGCAACTGGGATTTGTTAAAATTTTGTTAATTTTTTTTTTTTTTTAATATTTAAATAAACAATGAAAAAATCTAAGAAAACGTTTAGTTTTATCTGTTATAAATATAATAATTATGATTTTATTATTCTCTACAATTTAAATAGATCTTTTACTATTTAAAAAATCAGTATAACAGTTTTGTTTTATAATAAATGTCAGTGTGAATTACGATATAAAAAATTTTGTTTTCAAATCCCAGTTGTTGTTATAATTTTTGGTATTTTTTTTTTATAAAAGTGCATTGGGCTATTGTTGTTGTTGTTAGCTGTGGATATGGTTGTTGTTGTATTAATATTACTGTTGTTATTGTAGTGGTGAATTGTATGGTTCTATTGTTGTTGTTATTGTTGTAACATAGTTCAATAGAAATTTGATGAAAATATTGAAATTTTAGAAGAAATTGAAATTTTTAGAAGAAAATTTAAAATAAATTATAACAGTTTTTTAATTTGTATAACAGTTTTTTTTAACTGGTATAAACGATTCTTTTGAAATGAAAATTTAGTTTGATTTTTTTAAAAATATAATAACTGTTTTAATGCAGATATAACTGTTTTTATAAAAAATTGCAAAAGATGTTATTATAACAGTTATATTTACCATTATGACTGTTATAATACATCATTATAACTGTTATGTTATTAAAATATTCTATAATAACTCTAACAATATGGTATTTTAAATAATTATAATTGTTATATAGGTCATTATTACTGTTCTAATGTATTATAACTGTTATAATATTTATAAAATGCTATTACAACTTTTATAATATACTATTATAATGGTTATATGTAGTATTAATTAAAATATGTTCATTGTTTTAATGTAACAGTTAAACTGTTATATTAGTTTAATTGTTATAATAGACCATTATAGCTGATATATAGTGTATAATACTTCTTTTGTGATATATAATACTGTTATAACAATTGTAAAGTGTTTTTATAACTGTTATAATGTCTTATAACTGTTACAGTAAGTAACTTTAACTGTTATGATATTATAAAACTGTTATAATAGGTCATAATGACTGTTATAATTATTCTAACTGTCAAAAAATACCATTAAAACATTTATAATTGTTATAATATTTATAAAATGCTGTTATAATTGTTGTAATATGCAATTATTGTTATAATAAGCCATTACAACTGCTATAATGTTATACAATACCATAAAATGCTGTTATAGTTATCATAGCATGCTTTTATAATCGTTATAATGTATTATAAATGTTATAATAAAACATTTTAACTGTTATAATGTTATGATATACTATTTCAACTGTTATAATATGTTAAGTACCCTAGTATTACTGTCAAAATGTATCATTATAACTGTCATAAAAGCCTATTATAATTATCATAATGTTTTATAACTGTTATAATATACCAAAATATACAATTATGATAATTGTTTTCTTATTAAAACCATTATAATGTTTATAAAATAACTGTTAAAATACTGTTACAACATTTATAACTTTTATAATATTTATAAAATGCTGTTATAATAAGCCATTACAACTGTTATAATGTTATACAATACCATAAAATGCTTTTATTATTATTATACCATGCTTTTATAAATGTTATATTGTATTATAATTGTTATAATAAAATATATTAACTGTTATAATGTTATGATATACTATTTTAACTGTTATAATATGTTAAGTACCCTAGTATAACTGTTAAAATTTATCATTACAACTGTCATAAAAGTATATTATTGTTATTAGCATACAGTTTTGTAACTGTTATAATAGACCATTATAATTATTTTAATTTATTAAAACCATTATAATATTTATATAATGCTATTATAATAGTTGTAATATGTTATGATAACTTTTAAAGTTATAATGAATCATTATAACTGTCATAATCGGCCATTTTAACTCTTGTATTATATTGTAACTGTTATAATATGTGTAAAATGATTTTTTAACTCTTGAAATTTGCTCGTATAAATATAATAATATGTTATTATAACAGTAATACTTCTTTATATTTAACATTACGATATAATAATTTTAAAATTTAAAATTTTCAATAATTTTGTTACATTTTTCCATCTCAGTTTTCATCAAATTCCTATTATAACAATGATTTTATTAAACTATTGCTATTTTTATTATTTTTATTGTTTTTCTGGTAATAAATTTATTCATTATTCTCGGCATATTTCTTTTATTTCATTGTACATATTTCAAATAATTTCAAAAATTTTTTAAAATTTTGTTTTACCAAAATAAATGGTTATACTTGCTTTTGATTTCTTGAAGCCAAAATGGAGATGTTTGCATTGCTGTAGAACGAAAAATTAAAAGAAATATTTAAAGAAATTAACAAATTCTTGTTATTTGGTAAATAAATTCAAATATTATGTTTCTCGTTTTTTTTGTTATAATATTATTTTTGCTATTAAAAAAAGATAAGAAAAACAATTTTTTTCTATTAAAACATTTTTGAGAATTACTAAATTATATGAATATTATAATTTTTAGATTTCGTTTAAATAAATTTCATTTTTATACATTTGGTTAAAGAGAGGTCATTGCAACTTAAATATCTTATTTTAAAAATAATTAAGTAAAATTAAGCTTAATTTTTTAATTTTGTTTTTGAGATAATTTTAAAATTATTATTTTGATTTTGTTTTTTTCTTTATATAACTTTGGAGTTTATTTTTTGTTTTAAAAAATTAAAAAATAATAAAATATTATATATTTTTTTTATAAAAATTAATTCCTTTTTTTAATTTTAATTATTAAATATAAATCATTAAACAATTGCACTATAAATTCAATATTAATTCTTATATTTTTTTTCATTTATCATATTCTTATTTTTTTCTTGGTTTTAAAAAAATGTTTAACTATATATACAAAGTAATAAAATTATTTAAAAGAATATAAAATGAAAAATAAGATTTTAAAAAGCCTAAGGCCTTAATTTAATTTATTATTTAATTAATTTATATATAAAATAATTTGTTTAACTTAAATAAAAACAACACAAATCATACACAAGAATTCGTTTAATTCATTTTTTGAAGAAAAATTTGTTTAAAATAAGTAATTATTATTTTTTGTTTAAATATGAGTAATCAATCTTTTTTCTCTCCCTTGCTAATAGAACACATACCTGAGGGATTTTTTTCACTTTGCTGGTTTGCTAAAAAAAGTTATATAAATTTAAAAAAATAAATTAAATTTATATAACTTTTGCTTTGTCTTAAAAACGTTTTAAAATTCCCCTTTTTTTTCATACAATAATTAAAATGTTTACCTTTTCCTAAACGCATTTTCTTTTTTTAAAATTTAGTTTAATTAATTTTTTTTTCAGATAATGGCTTAATTAGTAAAGTAAAATTATACTTTTTGTTGCATTAATTGTCCCTCCTATTTTTTGTTTTTTTTAAGTTGTTTTTTGGTAATTTTTTATTGACATTAAAGGTTTAAAATTGAAAGGGGATTAAAAATTAAATAAAAAATATTTTTTTTTTTTTTTTTTTTCAAAATTATTAAGAAAGATATTTAATCGAGATATGTATTTAGGAGATAAATGACATTTTTTATTTTTAAAAATATAAATTTTTATAATATTATTTCATCCTAACCTCAAAATTATTTTTTGAATTAAAAATTGTTTAATTAAAATTTTAAATTAATTTTTCTTAAAATTAAGTGAACGGTTTATTTGTAAATTCAAATTATTAAAGATTTCTAGTAACATAACCTCAAATAAAATTTTTAAAATTAATAATTTTAAAACAAAATTTTTCAAATTCAGTACGAATTTTAATTATTATTTTTTCTTTAATCTAAAATTTTTTAATAATATTTAATTTATAGTTATTTTTTTATTTATCTTTCACCCCTTTTTAAGTTTCTCTCCTTTAACGTCAATAAATATTTGCACTTAAATTCAAATAGAATTATTACTGCTAATGAAAATTAATTATAAAATATTATTTAAAAAAATGGCCAAATTTGCTAAAAAGAATCTTAAATAAAATTCAATTTGAAATGCTACTTATTTATTTAATAAATAAAAAGAATTTTAAAGAAATTAAATTTACATAATATGACAACTATTTAAATATTAACCAATATTTTATTTTTTTTTGTATACAATTTCATATTAATTTATTTATTTTTTTATATTTTTTGTATTTTTAAATTTTTAAATGAATGCAAACATTCAATTTTTATTAATTTTTTTTATTTTTACTAATTTTTTTTCTTAATTGTTTAACGTTCAATTATTTAATTATTATTTTTAATAATTTTTTTTTTCAACTTTTACCATAAAACAATATATATTTTTTTTTTTACAATGTTTCACCAAGTTTTATTTGTTATATTAATTAATATTTTATTTATATTAAGTTTTAGATTAATATTTTTATAAATATTCCACATAATTGCACTTTTAATATTGTTGTTTTTTTTGTTTTTAATTTTATTTATTATTGTTAAGTTTTATAGAACATTTCTGTTTAATGATTATTTTTTGTTTGTCAGTGTAAAAGTAAATTATTTGTTTCATTTATAAATCTGGTTGGTATTTATGTTGTTTTTTTTTATGAAAAAACTTTATTTTAGTTTTTTTTCATATTTTTTTCCAAGGCCAAGCTTAAATTTATTATAATTTTTCTGGCTTTTAAGATATGCTTCACTTTAGTCTAATATTTGACTAAATATAACTGTTTTGAATTTTATTTTATTTATTTCAATATTTGCCTTGTTTAATATTTAAATAAAATTTAGAAAAATTTATTCAAAATATAGCAAAAAAAAATGTAGGTTTTTTATTTTGTGTGAAAGTTTTCTTTAAAAAATTATTGAAATTGTTTTATTTTAAAGATTTTCTAAGGGTTTTGTGTTGTTAAATTCTATGAAGAAAACATGTCTCTTTTTAAGACAAGTTGCTGGCAACATGTTTATATGATAATGTTAACATATTTTAAAAAAAATTTAAGCTTAAAATTGAAAAAAGAAAAAAAAAAAAAATTTATAAAATGTTTAAAGTAAGAGAAAATGTTGCTGGCAACTTTTTTTTTTTTTTATTTTAGCAACTTATGAATCCTTATTTGACTTAAGGATGCATATTGCAAAAATTTTCTATTAAAATTCTTCAATAATTCAAATAGATTATTTCGATTTATTTGAAGACTAAAAATGTTTCTGGCAACATGTTATTTTAAAACTGATAATATTTTTTTTGAATATTTGCAATAAAACTTGATTAAATAAAGTTATTGGAAAAATACTTTAATAGTACAAAAAATTTGTT
Source organism: Protophormia terraenovae (assembly GCA_951394005.1). Lineage (NCBI taxonomy): Eukaryota > Metazoa > Arthropoda > Insecta > Diptera > Calliphoridae > Protophormia > Protophormia terraenovae. The sequence continues at coordinate 130,366,151 of OX596073.1, forward strand.
TCACTACACAACATAATTGGAAAATAATTTAGCAGAAATTTTTTTAATGTTTAGCAACAAAATTAAATCAAAATTATACAAATTTACAAATTTTTTAAATATTCTACAAAAATATAGTTTTTTTTTTTTTTTTTTTTAGCAACATGTTGAAATGTGAAACTAAATTTGTCTAGAATTGTCAACATGTTTAAATTTAAATTTAAATATTTAGCAACAAAGTTTAATTATCAAACAAATCTAGAAAAAAATATAAAATTCGCAAGCAACATTATAAAATAAAAATTATTTGTACATATAATTTTAGCAACATTTTTCAATGAGGCTGCCAACATGTTTTCTAAATAATCTGCCATAAATTAAAATTTTGAATTAAAATTATAAAAATGATTTTTTAATTAAAATTGTTTGAATAATTGAAATATTTTTATATTAAATGTTGCTGGCATTAATTTTCTAAATAAAAAAGAAAAAACTAACAAAAAAAAAAATAAATTTTGCATGGAATTCAATGTAAATTTTATTCACATTGAAGTAATTTACTTGCAAAGCAATTTTGGAATAAAAAAAAAAATGGCAGGCAACATGTTGATATATTACTAGAAATCTTTAGAAAGTTTATATTTATAGAAAATTATTTATAAATGAAAAAAAAAAAAAAAAACGAAATAATAATTACTTATTGATTATTGAAAAAAAAAAAAAAAAAATAAATAAATAATAATAATATTAAACTTGTTTGAAAACTGTTGCTTCCATAAAGCTCTAGTTAAATATATTATATGACTTCACATATTGCTTAATAAAAATTTCATATGTTGCTAAACATATCAATTTTACAAGTTACCTTATTTTAATTGCAATTAATATATTTGATATTTAAAATTAATAAATTGAAAATTGTAGTGTAATAAATATTATCAGATACATGTTGTTTAAACAAAATATGTTGCAGAATAATATTTAAACATGTTGCTAGAATGTTTAAAAGGTATATAAATATATGTATTTCAAAAATACACCTTTTGTTTTTTTAGCAACTTAAACTCTTTTTTTTTAATTATTGAACACAAAACCCTTTTTTAAAACATTTTTTTAAAGTTCTTAAACATTTTCTTCATTTTTTTCTTTTAAAAGCATTTTAATATATTGTTGTTGTTATTTTCCTAGTATACATAATATATTTTGTTGTTGTTGTTTGGTATTTTATTATAATCCGATCATTTATTTTTTATTATTATTTTTAATTCCCGTGTTTTTTTGTCTTATGGTTCTTGTATATATATTTTTTTGTTTAAATGTTATTAATAATTATCATAAATTATTTACTAATAATTTTAATTCCTTAAGGTTTTTTTTTTTTTTTTGTGTTAATTACTTCCTTGCATTTTTATTTATTTTTAATATAATATAATTATTTTTTTAAATATATTATGTTTGTTTGTTTGTTTTTTTTTTTAATATATTTTATTTAGAAAATTTTCATCAAAAAATTTTGGATTAAAAATCACAGATAGTGTCTAATGTGTATATAATAAATATTTTTTTGTTGTTGTTTTTGTTTAATATATTTTTTTTTGTCAAAATACCATAAAATTAGCAATAATAAATATGATTTTTGTTTTTGTTTATATATAATAATTTGTTTAGATTTTTTTTTGTTTGTTTATAAATCTACCAAATATTATTTGTTTTTGTTTAATAATAATTTTTTATTTTAATATATGACCACGACATTTATAATTTTGTTTGATAATATTTTTATTTTTGATATAATTTGTTTTATTTTAAGACCTAAAAATTTATAAATTTATACATAGATTTTTATTTGAATATGTCCAAAAAATGTTTTATTTTAAATTGATTTTTATTTAAAACTATCCAACACTGGCAGGTGGGAGAAGTGAATTTATTTTTAAAGCACATAATTTTGAAATAAGAAAATTAAATAAGCAGCTAAGTGAAAATATTGAAATGAGGCAAAAATATTTAGCAACATTTTTATGTTTATAACTACTTTTTTATATTCATATTTAATATATGAATAAAGTTTTAAACATAAGTTGCTTCAAAACTTTAAAAATATGTTGCTGACATTATTTTTAAATTATAAGGAAGGTTAAAATGTTAATAAAATAAAAAAATAAAAAACTCATACAAATTTTTTTTAAAAATGTTTAAAGTCTAATCGTACACAGTAGCTTTAGAAACAATTTTAAATTAATCAAATTGCCAGCAACATGTATCAATATATAGCAATATGTTTCAATATATGTTTCAATATATTTAGAAACCTTTGAATACTTGTTATCTTGAAAATTTATTAAATGGAGATCAGACAACTTATATTTGCATGAGTGATTATAAACAAAATTCCATTAAAAATTGTGAAAATTATTTTTCAACATGTTGCCTTTAAAACTTTTTTTCTAATTCCATGTAAAATTAAGATAAATATAATTTACTGTTGTAGCATCAGATTTATCCTTTTTTATAGTTTTAAACATTAGAAATTATGAACAAACTTCATATCGAAAAATACTTTGCCAACATGTTGCAAAAGATAAAATTTTTATAATTTAAATATCTATTCTAAGTATTTAATTTAGATATTTTTTTTTTGTTAAATTCAATATAACAATTGAAATATGAATATACAAATAATTTATCAACATGTTGCTGTTAAAATTACCGATGCAAAAATGATTTAAAAGATGTTTTTTTTTGTATATTATTTTTTAGGTAAACATGTTGCAGTGGCAGCAAAGAATAAATTTATTTTATATTCTTCTTAAATGTTTTACAAAAGTGTTTAAAATTAATAAACAATTTATTTATTAACTAATTTATTAAAAGTTTTATTATCAACATGTTGCTAGAGAAAAGTTGGTATTACATTCTTCACTAAATGTTGCAATATTTTGTTTTGAAGTTATTGTATTTTAAATTAGTTTAAATGTATGAAAAAGTAATTTAATTATAGATAATGTAAATATGTTGCTAAAGCAAAAATAGACTCTTTGATATTTAATAACATGATGCCATTGAAATATCTTTATGTTTAGACAAAAATAAAGTTCCAAAAGTTTTCGAAATAAAATTAAAAAGTTTTGTTGCTAGCAAAATGTTAAAATAAACTTGTTTAGAAAAAAATTCTGCAAATATTTTGTTCCAATTATATTTTTAAAATTATCAACATGTTACTGAAGCTAAATGATTGACTCACATTTTTCACATTTACTCATATGATGATGCCAATGAAATTTCTTTATATTTAGAATATTTTCAAAATGTTCTTAAAATAAATATAAAAATAAGCAATATTTTACAATAAACGTTATTAACAAAAATTTAATCAATTTTTGTGTTGAAACTTCTCTAAAGAAGTCTTTGGAAAATTAAGAAATTTATCAACATGTTGCTGGAGAATAGTTCACAAGATCTAGGCTTTTACTTAAAAATAATATTCTTGAAACAAATACAATAATTTCGTTGCTAGCAAAAGTAGATTAAAATCAATTTTAGAAAAAAATTAGCTAAAATATTGAATGAAATTATTGCTAGCAACATGCTTAAATTTCGGATATAATATTGATATAGAAAAACTGTATCAAAGAAATAAAATAACACTAAAAATAATGTTAAGAAAACATCAATTAAGTTACAGATTCGATAAAAAAAATTATCAACATGTTGCTAGAGTAAAAAAATAATTAAAAAATTTTGGTTTTTTGCCAATATTTTTTAATATTATTTATATAGAAACAATTTCTATCTCTATCAACATTTTACAATAAATATGTTTGTAAATAAATCCTACAATAAATTGATTGATTAACTTTTTTATGAAAATGTTTAAATAAAATTATTGCAAGCAACATGTTAAAGCTTGAAATACAATGTTGATAAAGAAAAATTAATTAAATTTATTTTCAGAAACAATTTTAAAATATAAATATATGGTGTAACATGTTGAAGCTTTAGATACAATGTTGATAAAGGAAAAATAAAACAAAGAAAATTAATTAAATTTATCTTTAGAAACTTTTAAATATAAAAATATATGTTGCAACATGTTGAAGCTTTAGATACAATGTTGATAAAGAAAATGTATACAAATTAAACTTTTAATTAAATTTAATTTTAGATACCGTCTAAAAGAATTTTAAGACTCTGGAATTTTGGCAACATGTATACAAGAAAATTAACAATGTTTATGTTTGTATTAAATTTGGATACAATGTTGATAAAGGAAAAATAAAATAAAGAAAATTTATTAAATTTATCTTTAGAAACAACTTTTAAATATAAAAATATATATTGCAACATGTTGAAGCTTTATATACAATGTTGATAAAGAAAATGTATACAAATTAAACTTTTAATTAAATTTAATTTTAGATAACGTCTAAAAGAATTTTAACATTTTCTGGAATTTTGGCAACATGTATACAAAAAAATTAACAATGTTTATGTTTGTATTAAATATTGGGTTCTTAAGAACAGCTTTAAAATACTGAAAAAATTCCTATAATTTTTCTAATTAAAATTATGTTGAAAAAAAAGTTCACTTTCCTTATCCATATGGCACATTTTTAGTTGGATAGTTTTTATTTTGTTGTAAATTTTTAATAATTTTTCCCTTTTAATTTATAATCTTTTTTTCTTTGCCACAAAACATTTAAATTTTGATTATTTTTTACGTTTTTTATTAGCTAATTTTGTATTTTTTTGATTTTATTTGTTTTTGTTTTTATTAAATATATAATTTTGTTAATAATATTTGATTTCTTTTGACACTTACTAAACTAGCACACAAAATATTTTTTTTTAAGGTACATTTAATTTGAAATTTAATTTTTTTTATATTATTAATTTTTAGAGGTTGGTTTTTGATTTTTATCATGACTAACAATTTACAAAAGTTAAGAATTTTGATAGAGTTTTATTTTTTTTTATAAATTTACTTTTCTAGAATGGGGTTTGATAAAAACAGATAGTTGGATAGAAATTGTTACAGAGAGAGAGAGAGGTTAAGGTTTGAGTGTTTTACGCTTTTTTGTCTTAAGAGAAATTATAATAATTTTCTTTTTTTAGTTAATTTTTTTTTCAATAATTTTTCTGAGGTATACGCGATAATAAAGACACACACATATATTTATAAATTTTATGTATATATTTTTCTTAATAATTTTTATTTTTAAATCTAGTTGATTTTTTTTTTGTTTAAATTTTTTTATGATGCCAAAGTTAATTTATTTTTTTAATAATTTTTTATCCAAGCCAAACATTTATAATATAAATATTATTTTATTTTTACAAAATTTTTAGCCAAAAGTGCTTATTAAATAATTTAAAAAGAAAAAACTTGTTATTGTAAAAGAAAATTATAGAAAATTTACATTTTGTGGTTTTAATTTAGGGTTTAGAGGTTTTGGTTTTTGTTTTATTTTTTTAACATTGATTTTGTTGTTATTTTGTGTGCTTTTTTTGTTGTTGTATGTTTTTTTTTTTTTTAATTTTAATTATTTTTTATTTATTTTGTAAAATTTGAAGGCAGCTTTGTTTATTGATTTCCGTTTTCTTGTTAAAAATCAAAAAAATTTTTTACGTTTTTTTCATTCTTCTAAAAATCATAGTTTTTTTTTTTTTTGTTAAATTAAAATTTATAAAAGAAATTTATTAAATTATAATGAATTTTGTTATCTGCTTTGAATTTTGATTTTGAATTTTGAGTTTATTTTTGTTTTGGGTTTTTGGGGGGCTTTTGGGTATTTTTATTTTTTATTATGTTATTGTTATTGCTTTGCTGTTAATGGTTGTTGTATTATTTATATATTTTTTTAATAATATATAAATTTTGATCGGATATTGTTGTTGTAGTAGTTGTTGGTAATTATTATGTAACTATTGTAAAAAATATAACAGTTTAATTGGAATTGTAGGGAAAATATTTTTATTTTTTTATATATTTGCTGGAAAAAATGTTGCTGAGCTTGAGAAAATTTGGGAACAATTGAATATTTTTCCATTTAAAATTAAGAACTGTAGAAGAAACTTTAGTTGAGAGAGTTTTTTTATTTTATGCTAGCAACATATTGCTGCAACAGCTAAGAAGAGTTGGTATATTATTCTTTTTTTAAATTTGCCAACAATTTATTGTCTTAATTTTTTTCCGAAAGACTTTTTAAAGTTAAGAAAAGAACCCTTTTAGTTTAGACTTAATCAAAAAAATACAAACAAATTTTATTGCTAGTAACATTTTGAAAAGAAATTAAAAAATTTCAGGCAACATGTTGAAATATTTCAGGCAACATGTTGAAATATGTTGTTATTATTTTTAATGATGCCAATGAAACTTTTTAATTCAAACAATTTTTTTTTAATAGTTTCTCCTTTATAAATATTGTTAGCAACATGCTGTTGTAGCTTTTCAACATTAACAATTAAGAAAAGGTTAGATGTACTATTTTATTTTGCGATTAAATAATTTTTGCTGTCTGCAAATGTTTAGAGACATGTTTGTAAAAATTTTTGAAACAATTTTACTTCATTTCCTGTTAGGTAAGAAAAATTAACTTGATCTATACAATATTTTTGCAATTTTTAATATATTTTTTATATATATTTTTGCATTTAAAATTTTATAAAAAATTTCAAAAGAAACATGTTGCAAACCATTTATTTATTTCTTAAGTTGGTTAATAAAAGCTTTTTTTAAGAAAAATCTTTAGCAAATATTTTTAAGTAGAATTGAAAATATTTTTTTGTATCAAAATTTTGTCTCAAAATGTTTTTTCATATTTCAAAAAAACTTTATGTAAAAGAATCTTTTTAAAAACAAAAAAAGCTAAAAAGAAAAGATAAAGCTGCAAACAAAATGGATTTATTTTCAGCTAAGAAGAGGATAAAATATTTATAAATTTTGGCAACATGTTGATAAAATAAATGATGCCACACAAAACAAGTTTTTGCTGACAAAAAATTTTAAGATCAAAATCAATAAAAAGTGAAATGTTTTGAAGTAACTTTTGTTTTTATAAATATGTTGCTAGATATTTTTTAACATAATAAATATAGTTTAGCAGCAACAAGCCAAACTCTTTTTATTTTCACATAGGGGGAATAATGTTGCTCAAATAGAGTTCTTAAATTGAGGACAACATGTTGCTGAAATAAACATAGACACCGTAAAAATAATCTATATTTTTTTATTATTATCAATACAAAAAAAAAAAAAAAGGTCAAAAATATATATGATATATATGATTTCAAAAAAGTAGTTAACAACATGTTGCTATTATAGCTCAAAGAAAAACCAAAATGCTGAAACATATTTTATTAGCTACAAGTTTTCATTTATTAACACATGTTTTCACAAATATGAATGTTGTTAATACTAAAAGTATCTAAATATAAAGAAAATATAAATATTTGTGAGTTTTATTATCAAATAAATAATATTACTACAGTTTGTAAATAAAATCTTGTAGGCAACATGTTGCTAAAATTAATAGTGTTGCCGAAAATTACTTTGTGGTCGAAATTAGAAAAAAAAAAAAAAGAATTAATTAATCTTTTTTTGTTACAAATTTTGAAAATTTTGTCATAAAGTTGGATACCGAATAAACCTACACAAAATTATGTATCAGTATCAATTAAAATCTTCAAGCTAGGTTGTGTTGTTTTCTTATAAGAAGCTGTCAAAGTTAAATATTTTTTTACATTTTTGAAAAAGAATAAAAGATTAAATTTTCATTAACTTTCAGAGTATTTATTTTTGATTAAAAGTATTTTAAATTAAAAATTTCAAATAGAACCATTAATTTCAGATATTAAAGTTTACTTTTCTTCAAGTATTTGTGAACTCTAATTTGTCCTAATATTTTTGTTATTTTTTTGAAAATTGTCCTAAAATACACTAATTTTCATGGAATGCAACTTAAAATGGTATAGGATGTTTGTACTGAAAGTTTTCTGAAAAATATAACATATTGTCCACTTTAATATTATGAAAAATAATCGTGCGCATATATAGCCAGATTTGAGGATTAAATTTTTTTTCGAAAAAACTCCAGTAGATTTCATACAAAAAACAGCTTAAGTGCAGACATTTTCTTTGCTTTATCAAACATTAAACTGTGGGATAGAATCTAACTTCTAAAAAGTTGGTTGGATTTACATGAAATTTTACGTAGGCATAGCAAAGGACAGTAATATTTTGACTTTAAAAGCATTATCCCAAATACGCTTCAGGAATGGAGCTATGGGGTTTCAAAATAGGGTATTATTTACAAAATGTTTAACCACTATAGTGGTTAAATTCGCTATAGCGAATTTTTATTCCTTACCCGATTTACAAAATTTTTATATCACCTTCAATTCCTTGATAAATTCTTTAGAAAACATGCTTGCATATACTATTTCTCCTTTATATATATATATATATATATATATATATATATATATATATATATATATATATATATATATATATATATATATATATATATATATATATATATATATTTCAACATTTCAGCCGATTTTATCATATTTTTGCAGTTTATTAAATAATAATATTGTCTATTGAATAAAGAAAATTTGAAGTCGATATTTTCATTTATTCAGAAAATAAACGATTTTAAATTGGTAAGTATGCAAAAATTAATAAACAGACGGACGGAAGGACAGACATTAGAATTCTTTAAAAACGGTCTTAAAATTCCAAAAGTATATTATTTTTTAACTTCTTAATCAATATAAAAACCAAATCTAAACATTAAAGTGTTGATATGAGCTTTCTCTGAATTAAGCGCGATTTTAGAACCATTTAACCCAAATGTAAAGACGGATGGACGGACATTGCCATCCTGCCAAAATTTATTTTAGAATTCTAAAAATAAATTTTTTTATTAACTAATAGATATAAAAAATAGAACGTGCTCTAAAAATTCGGCTATCAGCTTTTCCTGAATTAAGCGTCATTTTCCACCCATAAATGTATAGACAGATGGACGGACATTGCCATCCTGCCAAAATTTACTTTAGAATTCTAAAAATAAATTTTTTTATTAACTAATAGATATAAAAAATAAATAAATAGGAAAATTAAACGTGATCATTAAATTGTTGATATCACCTTTCTCTGAATTAATCTTCATTTTCGACCTCTTTTACCCCAATTTGCAATGGTTTTGTAATTAAAATAATGTATGCAACATGTTGCAGAATTTATTATTTTTGCAGAAAAAAAAATTATCAACATGTTCCTAAATTAAATTCTTGTGTTTTAAGTTTTATAAGCATGTTTTTGAATTAAATTTTGTTGCCGTTAGTAAATAAATTTAATGTTCGTTAAAAGATTCTACAAATGTTTTATGTTGCAAGCTAAAAATTTTTTTTAATTGATTTCGTAAACATCTTAAAATTTAAAAAATATAATAAATATATTTTAAAAGAAATTAATAACTCTGTTGGCAACATGTTATACAAATGTTTTTGTAATAAAAATATGGAAATGTTTCTCAGCAAAATATTTATGTTTCAAATTTAAATCAACATGATGCTGTATGAAATTTTCTTGTCGTAAACAAATAACTTTTATAATCAATTAGAAAAAAAAAAAGGCTACAAATATTGTTTTAACAAATAAATTCTACAACAAAGTTCTCAACATGTTGCTAAATCAAAATATTTCTAAATAGGAAAATAATTCGAAAAGAGTTTTTAATTAAAAAGTTGCGCAACATATTATAGGAAATAAAAATCTGTTTTTGCAACATCTTGTTAGTTTTAAAAGTTTAAAATTTTCCCAACAAATATTTGTTATTTAAAATTGTTATAAATTGTTTAAAACAATTTCTTAACTCTTATATTACAGAACGTAGAATTATTGCTATTTTATTTTTGTTTCTACAACTAAGTTCTCAACATTGTTGCTAAATCAAAATGCTCCCAAATAGGAAAATAATTTGAAAAGAGTTTTGAATTAAAATGTTCAGAAACATATTATTGGAAATTAAAACCAGGGTTTGCAACATCATGTTAGCTTTAAAAGTTTTAAATTTCCGCAGCGAATATTTGTTATTTAAAATTGTTAAAATTTATTTAAAACAATTTCTTAACTGTTATATTTCAGAACGTAGAATTATTGCTATTTTATTTTTGTTTGTTTTTTTTTGCAGTTGTTGTAATTGTTATGTAAGTTTATTTTGTTTTTGTGTTTTGTTTAAGTTTGTTTATTTTAAATATTGTTTTTTTTTTTTGTTTTTTGTTGGTCTAATTTTATGGTTTTAGCTATTGTTTGTTTATTTAGCTGGTTTTTGTCTTGGCTTTGTTTATTATTGGTTGTAGTTTTAACTATTTCATTTTTGTTGTTATTGTAGTTAATTCTCTATCAATTGTTTTCTTGTAGTAGGTCTTATTTTATTGTAAGAAATAATAAATTTTAATTGGAAATAAAAAAATTATGATTTAAGAATTTTTTTTATGTTTTAATAGAAAACGAAATTTGTTGAATTTTAATGATTTTAAGTTCATTTGATTTAACCAATGTTTTATGTTTTAATATAATTATTGTTCTGTTTTAGTTTTATATTGTTTTTTTTTTTTTTTTATAATATTTTTGTTAATATTGTATATGGATTTTTTTTCTTTTGTTTCGGTCTTTCTATATATAAAAAACAATATTGGTTTGATATTTTTTTAATATTGTTTTATAGTTGTTTTCTTTTAATTATTTAGTTTATTTAAAAAATTGTTTGTACAAGTGCCTATTATTAAATATTTTTATTGATTTTTTTTTATTTTAGTTTTGTTTGTCGATTGTCAAAAAAATAAAATAAATATTAGAGAATTATAGAAAATGGAGAATAAAAATTTAAAATAATTTAAAATAAGTTTATAAAATACACACTAACAAAAACAAATTGTAGAGTTATTTATTTAAATTTTTTTTTTAATATAAATATTAAAAGAAATAAAAAGAAAAACAATAATAGTTTATTATAAAATACATATATGTATGTAAATATATATATATATGTATGTATATTGGTTGTTTTTATAAAGATAATTTTGTCTTTATATATTTTTATTAATCATTTATATATTTATATGTATATAGTATTATTATATTTTAAGTAGTTGTTGTTGTTATTATTATTAACTATTTTTGTTTTGGACTTAAAAAAAAAGACATGTTTAAAACATTTTTTTCTTTTTAATTTATTTTTGCTCTGTACAAAGTTCAATTTTTTTTTCTCTTTTTTTACTTTAAATTTTTCTTGCTTTTAATTTATATTTTTCATTATTATTGTTTTATGTTTAAATGTGTATGTTTGTATTATTTTTTAAGTTTTTTTTTTTAATCTTTTAAATCTATTATAAATTTTGTGTGTTTTCATTTTAATTATTGGTATTTTCTTTTTAATTTTTTTTTAATGCTTAATTTATATAAAAAATAAACAAAAAAAATTTTGACTAATTCCTTTCTTTCTCTTGCTTGCGCTCTCTTTAGAAATGTATAATATAATCATAAAATTAATTTATAAACGTTTTTGTTTTATTTTTTTTAATTAATGATTTTTTCATTAATAATATTTTGTTTAACTTAATTTTACTAAATCTTCTTTTGTCTAAAATATTCCCTACACAAAATTTGGTTGCACAAATAAAAAAAAAAATATATATATTAATGTATTTTAGTTTATTCAGTAACTGTAATAGTTATTAGCTAATGTTTCATTACCACTTAAGCCGCCAGGGTTTAAAGAACTAGCGCCGCCTACAGCAGCATACCATGTTGAAGGAGTATGACCCGTATGTTGTTGGTGTTGTGGTTCATACCAAGAATGTTGCATATGGTTGTGAAGAGTGTGATGCTGCTGCTGATGGTGTTGATGTTGATGGTGGTGAGTTTGGTGATAATGTTGGCCTACATAATGTTGTGGTCCTAATCCTATTCCTCCTCCTCCTCCCATACCGACTGTTCCATATGGCATTTGCTTCTATAAGTTTTCTTCATTTTCTTGCTGTTCAGCTTTGATTTGTGAAAGTTTTTCTTGTAAAATAGAGGTGCCTGTTTCAAGGTTAGGAATTTCTGTTTTAACATTAATAGAACCGCCATTACCACCCACCACACCACCATTTATATCTAACATATTAACCATATTATTGCCATTATTATTAAGACCCTGATGCTGGTGCTGCTGCTGTTGGTGTTGATGATGATTAGTTATTTGTAATTCACTTTTTAAACTGCTGTTGTCTGTTTCGGAATTGGAATCTCTAGAACCCAAACGACTGCGTTGGCTTAAAGAGGCTTTTAAGCCTCCATTACCACTTTTATTGTTATTATGTTCATAACTCTCATCCACACCACTTTGAGAGGTTTCATCTTCATCATCACCACTGCACAGACCACTGTGTGGTGAATTACGTTCGCGTTTTATAGAGGTACCACTTATAGACAAAGGACTACCCGAACGTTTAAGAGCTCCTATATGTGTAGGTGACAAAGAGTTATAGTCATTGCTACGATTGTTGGTAAAGGGTAAAGGTGTCTTTTTCATTAGCAATTGATCCAGCAGTACACCACCAGAACCCCCGCTAGTTGTGGCTGTCTGTACTTCATTACTTTTGCGATCGAGGGTTTTACGTATGATGCCGTCTAGGAAAGAGGCTCCATTGGCGGCATTACTTTCGTATAACTCTCGCGCTCTATTAATATCTTGACCCGTTAGTATGGGACTTGATACCGGACTGGGACCATTAGAGGAATTGGTAGTGGTATTACCGCCTACACTGCTGGCTCCTCCTCCACCGCCACCACCCGTTACATCTTGATATCTTTGCATATGGGTCTTGAGTATGTCACTGCTGGTTTCATTTGGTGAGGTGGCTGAGGGTGCTGTGCTATTGCGATTAAAATCCAAATGCAGCTGACTGAAGGCGGCCGCCTGGTTGTGTTGCCAAAATAGGGGTGAGGCATATTGTAAGTGGGCTAAGGCGGGATCAAATATTGGCAGTTTCATGCCATTGGCGGCATTAACGGGAAAGGCGTTTGCACCAGTGCCTCCATTATTTTTCATAGCCGAACCACTTAACTTCAGGTTGGCATTGGTAGCACCACCGCCATTTCCGGCCTTTAGTTTGTCAAGACCCGTTAGGCCTGCAGGAATGTTGGCATTTGTTTTTGAACTATTGCTTGTACCATCTAGACCGGGCTGGGGTTTGGGCTCCCGTTTGCGTGGTCTCATCAGATGGCGCTCTTTGACCTTGTACTCTAGTGTTGAATGTGGAACTCCATAATAACTACCAGCTCGATGCACTGACATTTCACCACGCTGCACAGCCTTAACGGCTTCCACCAGACTATCGCGATCGTAATTGCGATATTTACCTCTCTTGGGTCGGGTACCTTTACCGGCAGCCAAGGCGGCCGCCTCTTGGCGACTGAGATGATGGTGGGCATGTTGTAGATGGGCCGAGTGATGGTGATGATGCTGCACTATGTCACTAGCTAGTAAATTAGGAGCTGCACCAAAACGTGATGTATCCGTACCGCCTATATTTTTCACCACCGATATGGTAGGTTTCTTATAGTCTCCCGTTGACGACAATGACCCCACATTATTGCGTTCCGCATTGCCCGCATAAGCTAGCAGGGAAACTGGACCACCATGCCCCACATCTTTATTGGCTTGCTCGTTCATGGTACGATGTATGCTATTGGCTATAACTTCACTCATTCTCAAAGACTGCGGCGGCTGGTTATCAACACCACCATGCAAAAGGGGAGGTGTGACGGAGAGATTTTTACTGCTTAACTTTTGGGCGGCATTGACAGCGGCTGCCAGTAACAAAGGACCAGGACTGTCACCATTGCGATTCGAATTGCTATTGCTGTTGTGACACAGTAAAGCTGGTGAACCACGCGAACTGCTAGGACCCAGGGTGTTGGAAGGTCCAGCCACTGGAGTATAGGACGGAATTTTCAATATCGCCGAGGGGTCATCGCAGGACTCATTAGGGTCCAGTGAAGAGTTCGTTTCGGGTGTATCAGACTTTGGTAGACGGCGGCCACTAGCATACGATGTTGGTTGCTGTTGTTGTTGCTGCTGCTGCTGTTGTTGTTGCTGCAACATTTGTAATATAGAACGATAATCTTGCTGTTGATTGCCATTATTGAGAGTTGTATTATCATTGCCGCTAGCTGCAGCCGCCGAATTAGCCGCTGTTGTGGCACCCAATAATATATCTTTTAAATTATTTGTGGAATTGAGTAGCAAAGCACTAAAAACATCTCTTAGATTTTTATCGGACAGCAATAACGTTTGCAATAGTATGGGCAGAGCGGCATCTAATGTTATTTGGGTTTGTGTATTATGATCAGGTGTTAATCCCTCTGTGGTCTGAGGTTTTGACGATTCTACATGAGCCGGTTTGGGAGAGTTATGCAACAAAGAATTTTCCACCTCACCATGAGCTCTCGCCTCTGTACCACTCTCACCATTATTTAGACATAATTTCCTTAGCAAATTCGGTGTAGAGATGCGTGTTACAACCACATCATCTGGCTGTGGTGTTGATGAATTACTCTCCACCTCAGGCTCCTCGTCACCGGACATATCTTTTTCGAGTTCCTGCTGTAGTTGTAACAATTCAGGTGAGGCCTGTTCGTTATTACGTTTCGCCTCCATGGTTAGTTTATAGATTTTGTTGCGCAACGTCGAACGTGGTACATTATATTGTACGGCCGCTTTGCGTGTACCCAATCTACCAGAGAGGATTTCTTGTAGAGCGTTATTTAAATCTTCTTCACTATAGGTGCGACGTGTCGAAGGAACGGGTGTAGCACGTGATGATTTTATTCTGCAATTAGTTAAAGGAAACATTTTAGTAATTTTGATTTTTTCAATAAAAGTAAACTTTGAAGAATATTTGGTTAACGTTAAATTTGGCTTTTCCAAAAGTACTGTTTAATTTGTGTTTATTGTACAGGGATTTTAAAAACTTTTTTTTTTTTTTTTTTGATTGCTTATCAGATATTTTATTCCTTTATTTAATATTCATTATAACAATCATTTCATTGTGTTTTCTTTACATAATTCTTTTGAAATTTATATGGAATTTCTTAATATAATTTTATTATGGTGAATATTCTTTAAAATATTATTACATTATCTGAAATTACTACATTAAATGATTAGGGTATTGTAGGTTTGTTTTGCTGGTTATCACAAATGAAAGTTAAGATTATTATTCTTAATTTCTATTTATTAATTGTTCTATAGATATCTTAGAAATCGATAGGACAGTGTCTGTCGGTCTGTCTGTTTCTTGGGAAATCTTGAAGTAATGCTTCATATTATTTTCATATTAATTTACTATAATTTTAAATTTCCCTTTCAAAAATGGTAAATGGTTCCAAACCCCTTGGGGTATTATGTGTTTGTGCCAGTCATTGTAAAAGATGAAGGTTTTGTTTACGTTCTTTATTTTCGTATATAAGTTGTAATATAAATTGTTAAAATAGTGTCCGTCTTTCTGTCCGTTTTTTAGAAAATCTAGTAGTTAAGCTTGGTATTGTAATTTTATAGTTTAATTTATTACGTTGGAAATGGGGTAAAAGCTCCTTTGGAATGTTATAGATCTTTATTATTGATTATAACAAATGCATTTATAAGTTAGATTAGAATTAATTAGAGAATCGGTATAACAGTCTTTAAGTTGAAGTTAAGCTTTATATTGTAATTTTATAATCCAATTTATGAAATAGAAAATGGTTCAAAAGATTCATGTAGCATTATGTATATTTTCTGTTGATTATTACAAACGGAGCTTAAGATAAAGTTCTATATTTCTTTATATTAGTTGTATTATAAATTGATATACATATATTCGATATGAAAGTGTCCGTCATTCTGTCCGGTTCTTAGAAAATCTTGTAATTAAGCTTTATATTGTAATGTTAAAGTTAAATCTTTAAAAAGAGTAATATTACTGTCTGACTGAGTGACCGACTGATTTATTTATCATCCCACAGCCCAAATGCCTGAAGATAGAGAGATGAAATTTAGAACGTCGTTTGGTCTCCCGCTAAATATATCCACTAAGACGGGATTTTTGGAAATTTTAATGTTTAGGGGGTAAAAATGGGTAAAAACGGGTAAAATCGGTAACCTTATATATCTTAAACTTATAAAGATATGAAAAAAGTTGAATAGTTATAGTTTTTCATTTAAACAATAATCGGACAGCAGAGAACCAAGCCGATGCTAAATTGTCGGCGGCGGCTGCGTGGCTTATTTTGGTCAGAGGTGGCGAATTTCATACGGTCGGATAGGCGGTGGGTTATTTGTCGGCTTAAATTAGTTTTTTTATTTTATTATATAAAAAACTAATAGTTCTGAGCCTTGAGCCGGCTCAGCCGTTTAAGCCGCTATGTGTCGGCTGCAGCGACTGTTTAAAAAAAATAAGCGTCGGCGGGTAGGCGCTGATTTTGAGGCAGTCGGCTTGGTTCTATGTCGGATACGTGCCTGGTACTTTTTTTTAAATTCGGACCTTTTAGGGAGACATCGGGTAAAAACTGTGCTTTGGTACTTTTTTTTGGCATCCTATATATCTTTTGAATCAGTAAACTTAGAAATAAAATTTACATTATACTGGTACCTTATCGAAAAATTACAGATAGGAATTTTATACTTTTTAGAAATTCGAACGTTTAAGGAGTAAAAATCGTACCTATTTTTGGTACTTTTTTCAAAGAATATTTTTTTCTATTTATTTACATAAAAGTATGCGTATTTTAATAAGGAACCCCACTATAATTTAAAAATTTATTGGAATACTTTTTTTGTTATATCCATGGGTTAAAAAAGTACCAAAAAAGGGTCAAATTTGGGAAAATACATTTTATTCAAAATCAATAATGAATCAATAATGAAAGACAAAAAAGTACCACGACGTTCTTATTTTGAATTTTTACCCATATATGACCAGATATCTTTAATTTTATATATCTATGTTTAAGATTGGATGTAGTCCTTAGAGAATAAGAATCCATAAAAGGGGATTTGTGAGACTTTTTCGTTCTTCTAAAGGTACTTTTTGAATTTTCTACAGTATTGAACCTAGAAATAATAAATTAAAGATACATGGTCATAAGTGAATGAGCATTTTTAAGAGGGAACTTTGTAGTACTTTTTTGTTTTCTAATGGTACTTTTTTGAATTTGCTACAATATTGAACCTAGAAACATGAAATTAAAAATACATAATCCTATGTGGGTAAGAATTCGAAAGGGGGAACTTGTGGTACTTTTTGAATTTTTTGCAATATTGAACCTAGAAATATGAAAATCAACAGAAAAGTGTAAAACGGACACCCTTTGCTTCTAGTTTTTAGCTCATAACTTTTTTCTTTTAACCGATTTTGCCCATTTTCAATACCAAACAAACCTTATATTAGACAAATATTTGTGCCAAATTTCGTCCCCCTACGTTGCTCCGTTCGAGCCCTATCCTGCTTTCAACAGACAGACAGACGGACGGACATAGCTAGATCGACTCAGAATCTAACCAGGACCCAGAAAATATATACTTTGTGGGGTCTTAGATGATTCCTTCGACATGTTATACACGGAATGACAAAATCAATATACCCCCCATCTTTTTGATGGTGGGTATAAAAATGGTACTATGTGAATAAGAATTCAAGAGGGAGGGACTTTGTGGTACTTTTTTTGTTCTTTTAATGGTATTTTTTAAATTTTCTATAATATTTTAGAAACATGAAATTACAGATGTGTGGTCCTAAGTTAATGAGAATCCATAAGAGGGGACTTTGTGGTACTATTTCGTTTTTCTAATGGTACTTTTTGAATTTATTGCAATATTTAACCTAAAAACATGAAATTAAATATACATGGTTCTATGTGGGTAAGAATTCTCAAGGGGGACTATGAGGTACTTTTTCGTTTTTCTAATGGTACTTTGTGAATTTTTTACATTATTGAACATAGAAATATTAAATTATGTATACCAGGTCCTATGTGGTTAAGAATTCTCAAGGGAAAATTTTTGGTACTTTTTTGTTCATCTAATTATACTTTTTAATTCTCTACAATATTGAACCAAAAAAAAAAAAAAAAATGAAATTAAAAACAATATTGAACAAAAAAAAAAAAAAAAAACGAAATTAAAGATCCTATGTGGATTAGAATTCAAGAGGTTATAAATAAATAAGAATTCGATTCAAGAGTGTTCGTCTTTCCGTTTTTGGAATGAATTTCATTAAGTTTAACTTCATAATTGTATAATTTTAAATCCAATTTATAGCATGGAAAATTAATCATAAGCCTCTTTATTTTAAATCTTGGTAATAATACATATAATACTGTAGATACTAATTTTTTTTTAGAGGTAAATGCATTCATATACTCTATTACTTCATCTGTCCTTTTGTCTGTCATTGTGTAATTAATTTGCTAAAATGGAATATAAGGCAAAATCCTTTTTGTGTTTCTCCAGGAATATAGATTTTTAATTTGTTTACAAAAAAAAAAAAAAAAAAACGTTTCAATGAAAAATTCTAAACTCTATCATTAAGTCCTTTTTGTAGGGTATAACAAAGTTGTTGTCATCCCTTTATTTTATTCTTATTGTTTTTTTTTTCTTTCTTAACTATTATTACTTGCATGTGTTATGCAATACATATGTACAGTGGTGGCCACGAATTTAAGACTCGACATGTAACGAACTAAGTTGTGATAATTATTACAACCCTGCAATATAAAATTAGATTTTGTTAATTTTTCAGTGTACCCTGTAATGTTAAGATCAATTACCGTTATTTGGTTTTGTTTGTGTATACATTTTGTTGCTGTTTTTATTATATTTTCGTAAAAACGTGCTTTTGAAGCTGGTCACGAATTTAAAACATATAAGAAATATTTGGTTTTTAAGTGATTTTTTGGTGTTTTTTGAAGCTAAAAGGTAAGTAATGAATGTTTTATTCCATTTAATGTTAGAATACATCAAAATATTTAGTTAGAAATGGCCAGAGGTACTTGGAGTTCGGATGCCGAGCGAAAATTGATCCAACAAATGAATACTGATGGAAAAACAGTAATGGAAATTTCCAAGCTACTAAAATGTTCCAGATCCAAGATTTACAATGCACTGGAACACATCAAGCAACATGGCACTACCAAAAATGTCAAACAGCACCCTAGAGCCCGAAAAACTACACCCAGGGAGGATAGCTTAATTTATAAATCAGCTGCTAAAGATCCTTTCAAGAGCTCAAGTAAAATTAAAAATGAGATTTCATCGGATTTTGGTATTAATATATCGTCCAGGACAATAAGAAGACGTCTGAATGAGAAGAACTTACGTGGGTGTATTGCACAACGTAAACCACTTGTGTCAAAAAAAAATATTAAATCCCGACTAGCGTTTTCAAGAGAAAATCTCAATAAGCCGATGACATTTTGGAAAAATATACTTTGGAGCGACCAGTCGAAGTTTTGTCGCTTTGGTTCTGATGGAAAACAGTACGTATGGCGTCCTCCAAACCTGGAGCATCACCCAAAGTACACCCTTAAAACGGTTAAGCATGGTGGTGGAAATGTCATGGTGTGGGCAGCATTTTCCTGGCATGGTGTAGGTCCCATTCAGAAGATTATCAATAAAATGGACCAGCATATTTACAAAAACATACTGACAAGCATCATGATACCATTCGCTGAAGACAACATGCCTCTAATGTGGAAATTTATGCATGATAATGACCCTAAGCACACTTCACGCCTAGTGAAGAGTTGCTTAGAGGAAAATAATATCACAGTTCTGAAATGGCCAGCTCAATCCCCGGATCTCAATCCAATTGAGAACTTGTGAAATGATGTTGAGGAGCATGTACGAGCAGTAAAGCCAAAAAATTTGACTGATTTATGGGAAGAAATTCAAAAGGCTTGGTATGCCATTCCAAAGGAGCGCTGTATGGCCTTAGTTGAAAGTTTACCCAGGAGATGCGCTGCTGTGATTCAAAATAAAGGATTTCCCACCAAATACTAATATTGTTTTATGAAGCTGAGCTTTACTTTTGTGAATTAACTTTTATTTTGCCTATGTCCTAAATTCATGACCAGGCTTAAACTTGTATTAATCTGTATAATATGTAAATAAAAATTGGAAACTAAATATAGGTAACAAACTATTGTTGATTTTTTTTCATAACATTACTAGGATCTTTAAAAAATAACATGGATCTAAAATTTGTTCGATAAGATGTAAAAATTATCAGAAATATATAAGTGAAATGTCGTGTCTTAAATTCGTGGCCACCACTGTATGTAGTATATATTTTTTTTGGTGTTGCTCCATTTCTCATGCAATATTTATTTTTTGTTTTTGTTTCTATAAGAATTGATTGTATTGATTGACGAAATTTGAACTGATAAATGAAATTGAAGGCAATCTATATTAAGACATACATATGTATGTATTTGTTTTTATTATTATTTGCTATCATTTTCATACGCAATTTTTTTTTGTTTTGCTCTCTCAAATATTGTGTCATGGTTTTTGAAGTTTTGATAAGAGGCTTTATTTTTGTTGTTGTTCAGGTTGTAATTTTATTATGTTTGTATTTTTGTTAATAAAAAAAAAAAATAATGAGGACATTGATATTTTTGTAAAATAATTAAGCAAAGAAAAAATTATTAAGTTAAATAAATAAGACATTTAAGGATAAATTCATTTTTGATTTTTTATGCTTGGAATTGTTATTTTAAAACAACAGAGCTGGGTATTACTAACTCCTAGAGTTAGATTGGGATTATAACTTTAAACTAATACGAAGTCGCATTTATTACAATTTCTAATTGTTTAAGTAATTCCTTTGCACCCACGTCACTTTTAAAATTAATAAAATTATTGAATATAAATTTTTATTTCTCTTATTAAAGTCTTATAAAAAAATTAGCTTTTATTACTAACATTTTTTTCTTGGTAAATGAGAATTTCTAAGATATTATTCAAACAGACTAAAAAGCTTCAACTTACATCTAAAATTTTGAAGTTCATTTGATATTATTTTTTTGCTGATTTCTGTAGTAGATGATTGGTTTTGACAGTTATTTTCTTTAGAACAGTTTTATGCATTTTGTTTCCCTAAAATATTGTTGCATGTCACATAAGCATAAAAAATGATTTGAAGTGACTTCTTTAACAACAAAAAATTCTTACTTTTCAATCTCTTTGTTTTTTTTTTTTTTTTTTGGATTTTTATTTTTTTGTAAAAATCCCCCAATGATTTTGGGTAAGAGATTTTATATAAAGACAAAGTCAAACAAAAGTATTTTTTTCGCTACAAATCTTGGACAGGCTGCAAACATGAAAAAAAACTTCTTTTTTAAAAAAATTTTGTGAATGAATGAATTGTACAGTTTTTTTTTTTTTTTTTGGGGGAGGGGGGGGGGGGTGTAAATTATCTATGTATGATGAGGAAAATAATGACAAAGACAATGTTCATTATGGAAAAATGATTATAATGATGGTTGATGGGTCATAGAAACATAAAGATGACAAGTGTTGTTCGCAAACTAAGAAGACATCTAACAGCATTTTTTTTATATATATTTTTTTTAAGTTCATTAGATGTCAGTTTGTTTTTTTGCAAGCTTGTTTCTCTTTGTATTTTTACAACTGTTTTATATTTGCACTTGAAACATTGAAAGGAAAGTCGGGAAAAATCCAAATCAACTGCATGTGGTATGCAACATTTCACAACAAAACATAATTTTAGGGACGTTGCCAGAAAAAATCCAAAAAAACAAAAAGAAAAAAAATTAAAAGGATATTTTTCTAAAATGTACATATGTATGTTTGTATGTATGGAAAAAGGTAAAAGTAACATGAAAAAATAAATATCAAAAAAAACCTTAACGGAAACTCAACATCTTTATGCTGCAGTAAACCGGAAAGTGACTACGTTTTTGTGTGTTCCTTTTTTTTTTGTTTTATACTGCTTTTTCATAAGCTTTTGTTTGTAAAACGTTTGTTAAAAAAAAACGAAATTTGTAACAAAATATAAAAAAAGAAAAATATCTGGAAAATGAAGGTTATACAAAAGATGTCGGAGATGTTTTTAGAGAAAAATAAAAGCCAAACAAAAAAATTTTGACAGACTTTCTTGCACACACACATACATACACGTACACGTTTGCATTCTAATATCTAGGGGAGTCAAGGAAACATGAAGGTTGACTGGCTGGCTGGTTGCATAAAAATTTACCATACCTCATGTTAATGTTGTCGTTGCAAATTATAAGCAGACTTGTGAGCCCTGATGCCAGACAGGTGAGGAAGCTGTTGTTTAAAGCATGACGAATTTGTAAGTCCTTAACATCTTGTCACAGACAAATAATTGTGCATGTATTTTATGTTTCTTTTTTTCTTCAAATGAGGACGGGTGAGGAGGAACAGAAGTTCCCAATATTTAATGAGAAATTTTAGGCTTTTGATATTTTTCTAAAGAAAATTGAAGTTATCGGTAATTTTTGCTTGAAATAAGTTTTTTATAGAATTTTTTTACAACAAAATCCTCTAAGAAAATTGTTTTGTTATCGATAATTTTTCAATAGAGAATTCTTGATATCGATAATAGTTTTTGTTATCGATAAAATTTCTATGTTAGATATCGATAACTTTTTTATAGAAAATATTTGTTATCAATAAATTTCCTTTATAAAATTAATGTTATCGATAGATTTTCTATAGAGAATTAATATTATCGATTGATTTTCTATAGAGAATTAACATTATCGATAAATTTTCTATAAAAAATTAATGTTATCGATAAATTTTCTATAGAAAATTAATGTTATCGATAAATTTTTTATAGCAAATTAATGTTATCGATAATTTTTGTATAGAGAATTAATGTTATCGATAAATTTTCTATACAAATTAATGTTATCGATAAATTTTCTATAGAAAATTGATGAAATCCATAAATTTTCTATAAAAAATTAATGTTAATCGATAAATTTTCTATAGAAAATTAATGTTATCGATAAATTTTCTATAATAAATTAATGTTATCGATAAATTTTCTATATAAAGTTAATGTTATCGATAATTTTTGTATAGAGAATTAATGTTATCGATAAATTTTCTATAAAAAATTAATGTTATCGATAAATTTTCTATTGAAAATTAATGTCATCGATAAATTGTCTTTAGAAAATTAATGTGATCGATAAATTTTCTATAGAAAATTAGTATTATCGAAAATTTTCAATAGAAAATTGACGAAATCAATGAAGTTTCTATTTTTTTTTGTTATCGATAAATTTTCAATGGAGAATTTTTGATATCGATAAGTATTTGAAAAAGTTTTTGTTATCGATAACTTTTCTATAGTAAATTTTTGTTATCAATAAATTTCTTTTCAAAATTAAAGCTATCGATACATTTTCTATAAAGAATTAATGTCATCTATACATTTTCTATATGAAGTTAATGTTATCGATAACTTTTCTATAGAAAATTAATGTCATCGATTAACTTTCCATAGAAAATTTATGAATTTTCTATAGAAAGCTAATGTTACCGATAAAATATATTTCGATACTTTTCTAGAGATAATTTAAATTTTCAATAATTTTTTTTTGTTATTGATAACTTTTCTACAGGAATTTTTTGTTATCGATAAATTTTCAATAGAAAATAAGTATTTGATAAACAATTTTTGTTATCGATAACTTTTATATAGACAAATTTTGTTATCGATAACTTTTCTGTTGGCGATAGCTTTCTTATATAAAATTTAAGTTATCGATAAATTTATTATAGATAATGTTTTTGTGGAAAATGTTTGTGAATTGATAACTTTTTTGTAAACAAATTAAAGTTATCGATAACTTTTCTATAAAAAAATTTTGTTATCAATAAATTTTCGTTAGAAAGTTAATGGTGTCGATAAATATTTTACAGAAAACTAATGTTTCGAAAATTGTCTATAGAAAATTAATGTTATCGATATATTTTTTATAAAAATTAATGTAATCGATAATTTTTCTATAGACAAATAATGTTATCGATAAATTATCTAAAGAAAAAAATGCTATCGATAAATTATCTATAGAAAATTAATGTTATCGACAAACTTTCAATAAAAAATATTTAATATGGATAAATTTTTAGTGTTTTTCGATCATTTATTGACATTGTTATCGATAAGTACCCAAACAATTTTTGTCGACAACTTTTTGGTAGAACTTTTTTGTTATCTATAGCTTCTTATTTGTGGAAAATCGATCTTTTTTGTATAAAAATAAAGTTATCGATAACTTTTTTTTATAAAATTTTCGTTATCAATAAACTTTCAATAATTAATGGTATCGATAAATTTTCTACAGAAAGCAAATGTTATCGATAAATTTTCTACAGAAAAATAATGTTATCGATACATTTTCTATAGTAAGTTAATGTTTTCGATAAATTATCAAGAGAAAATTTATGTTATCGATAAATTATCAAGAGAAAATTAATGTTATCGATAAATTTTTAATAGAAAGTTAATGTTATCGAGAAATTTTTTACAGAAAATTAATGTTATTGATAAATTTTCTTTAAAGAATTAAACAGAAAATTTAAGTTATCGATATCTGGTCTTTTAATAATTAAACTTATCTATGTTTTTTTTTTTATCGAAAAATGTGATTAAAAGTTTCAGAATCTCTGGATTAAATTCTTTCCATATACAAGTTAAATCAAAATGCATTCATTGCATTCTCCACAAAAAAAAAAAAAAAAAAAAAAATATGCTGCATTTAAATACAAAAAAGAATTAAAAAAAAATCATCATACCCCTAGATGGAGGTTTGGGTATTGAAAACATAAAAATCATTTGGATTTTTGTCATTAAAAAGTTTTTGTTGTTTTTTCGCAAATTTTTTTTTTTGCTGCAGTTCTTTTTTTTGGGTTGTAATTTGGTGATTTTTATTTACTTTTTTTCAATGGAATTGCTGCTTGCTACCAACTACCTTCAATACTCCTGCCATTAAGACCCCTCTCTCTTGCGTGTCTGCTTAAAATTGCAACAGCAACAACGTGAAAAAAAGGTTGTAATTTACAGTGAAATTATAAAAAAAGAACGAGAACAGAATATAATAAAAAAAAAAATTTTTCTAGAGAATGAAAAAAACAAAAATGAAAAATATTTACTGTCGTTTGCGTGTGTCGTCTACCTTTTCATCATCATCATACTCGAACACAGACACACTTTTAAACTGCAATTGCTGCAGTTCTTTTTTGTTGTTTTTTTTTTTTTGGTTCTCTGTTGCAATTGCAGTTGTAACTGCTTTTGTTGTTGCTGTTTTTGTACCAGTATTGCATTGTGAGTTCTGTTCATTTTTTTTGGTCGTTTGTTTGTTTGTTTTCATTTCGTAATAAAAGCATACGCATGTAATAGAATTGTATGCACAAATACATTCATATATACTCATTTATTTATTCTCTTTTTGTTGTTGCTGTTACTTTTTTTTGGGTTTTTATATAGACTGCATTTTTTTCTGAAATTTGTTTTATTTGTGTGCGTGTTTTAACGTTTTTTTTTTATTTGGATTTTTTCGCATTTTATACAATTCGTTTGCATGTTTTTTTTTCACAAAATTTCGTTGCAATTTGTGGCAAAATAAAAAAAGGGTTGATTTTTTCGTTTTTTTTTTTTTTGGGTGTGCTTGTGTTTTTCGTTGCATCCCACACTTAGTAATGTGTGACGATTGCAATTTGTTGGTTTGAACAATGAATGCAAGTTTTTGTAAATTTTTTGTATACCGTAAAAATATGGTGAAATGTTAGTTGGACTCAGGAGAATTTAAATGAGCTTTTAAATAAATTAAAAAAAAAGAAATATTTTTGATCAGAAGTTATGGACATTTAAAGAACTCATGCAATCTCTAGCAATTTTTCATAAATAGAAATCTTTAGAAAATTAATGTTATCGATAAATTTTCTATAGAACATTAATGTTATCGATAAACATTCTATATAAAGTTTTTGTTATCAGTAAGTCTTCTATATTAAATTAATATTATCGATAAATATTATATAGAAAATTTGTTATAAAAAAGATTGTTATGGATGCAATTTTTACAGAAAATTTTCGAAAAATTATTTATAAAAACTTTATAACTGACGATTTTTTTTAGAAAATTTGTGTTACCGATAATTGTTTGCAATCGATCAATTCACTATAGAAAATTTTACTATCGATAAATAATAAAATTGTTGTTATCGTTTCATTTGTTAGAAAAAAATTTTGTTATTGATCAATTGTTAATATAAAATTAATGATATTCATCAATTTTCTATGGGAAATTAACGTTATTATACACCACGGTGGGATACTGAACAGTGCTGAGGACAGTCGTGGCTGATTAGAAAATGCATTCCATTCTGCCGAGTGTCCAATAAACTTTTACAAAGTATTCTTTTAATTAATACAATTGAACTCGAGGCTGAATAATTTTCAAAAATAATAAAGTTATCGATAAATTTTCTTTAGAAAAATTTTGTTATCGTTAATTTTTTTATAGAAAAATTGCTATAGAAATATATCGATAACTAATATTTTCTAAAGTTATCGATAAATTTTCTATAGAGAAATTTAAATATCGATAAATTTTCTATAGAAAAATTTAGTTATCGATAAATTTTCTATAGAAAAGTTTAGTTATCTATAAATTTTCTATAGAAAAATTTAGTTATCGATAAATTTTCTAAAGTAAAATTTTGTTATCGATAAATTTTCTATAGAAAAATTTAGTTATCGATAAATTTTCTATAGAAAAATTTAGTTGTCGATAAATTTTCTATAGAAAAATTTAGTTATCGATAAATTTTCTAAAGTAAAATTTTGTTATCGATAAATTTTCTATAGAAAAATTTAGTTATCGATAAATTTTCTATAGAAAAATTTAGTTGTCGATAAATTTTCTATAGAAAAATTTAGTTATCGATAAATTTTCTAAAGTAAAATTTTGTTATCGATAAATTTTCTATAGAAAAATTTAGTTATCGATAAATTTTCTAAAGTAAAATTTTGTTATCGATAAATTTTCTATAGAAAAATTTAGTTATCGATAAATTTTCTATAGAAAAATTTAGTTATCGATTAATTTTCTATAGAAAAATTTAGTTATCGACAAATTTTCTATAGTAAAATTTTGTTATCGATAAATTTTCTATAGAGAAATTTAGTTATTGATAAATTTTCTATAGAAAAATTTAGTTATCGATAAATTTTCTAAAGTAAAATTTAGTTATCGATAAATTTTCTATAGAAAAATTTAGTTTTCGATAAATTTTCTATAGAAAAATTTAGTTGTCGATAAATTTTCTATAGAAAAATTTAGTTATCGATAAATTTTCTATAGTAAAATTTTGTTATCGATAAATTTTCTATAGAATAATTTTGTTTTTAATAAATTTTCTATAGAATAATTTAGTTTTCAATAAATTTTCTGAAAAAAATTTTGAATCGATAAATTAAATAAAAAAGTTATCGATACATTTTATCATACAGAAAAATTTCTATAGAAAAATTTTGTAATCGATATATATTCAATAGAAAAATTTTGTTGTTGATAAATTTTTTTATAGAAAAATTTTCTATAGAAAAATTTTGTTATCGATAAATTTTCTATAAAAAAATTTAGTTATCGATAAATTTTCTATAGAAAAATTTTGTTATCGATAAATTTTCTGTAGAAAAATTTTGTTATCAATAAATTTTCTATAAAAAAATTTAGTTATCAATAAATTTTCTTCAGAAAATTTTTCAATAAATTTTCTAAAAAAGTAGTGTTGTCGATAAATTTTCTATAGAAACATTTAGTTATCGATAAATTTTTATAGAAAAATTTTGTTATCGATAAACTTTTTATAGAAAAATTTAGTTATCAATAAATTTTCTATAGAAAACGAGTATTATCGACAAATTTTCTTAAGAAAATATATGTTATCGATAAATTTTCTTTGGAAATTTTTTTTTCAATGGAAATTTTTTATTTTTTGTCGTCGATAAATTTTTTACAGAAAAATTTATTTATCGACACATTTTCTGCAGACAAATTTAATTATCGATAAAATTTCTATAGAAAAAGTTTGTTATCGATAAATTTTCTATAAAATAAATTTGTTATCGAGAAATTTTGTATAGAAGAAATTTTGTTATCGATAAATTTTTTATAGAAAAAATTTGTTATCGATAAATTTTCTACAGATAATATCGATACATTTTTTATATATAAATTTTGCTATGGAAAAATTTTTAGTAGAAGTATTTTGTTATCGATAAATTTTTTTATGGAAAAATTTATATAAAAATTTAATTAGAAATAAATTTTCAATTGAATTTCCTTTAAAAATTTTTTGTTATCAAGATAATATTTCATTATCGATAAATTTTCTAAAGGATATTTTTATTATCGATAAATTTTCTAAGAGAACTTTTGTCATCGTTAAGTTTTCTATTTATTTATTTATTCTTGTTATCGATAATTTCAGTTATGAATATTTTTTAATAAATTTCCTAAAAAAAATGTTTTGTTTTCGGTACGTTTTCTATAAAAAAAAGATTTTATTTATCAATAAATTTTCTGTAAAATATTAGTTTTATCATTAAATTTTCTATATCTATTTATTATTTTATCCTGTTTTTCGGCCTTAAGAAATCAAATCAATATTTCACTTGCGTAAAATGAAGAGAAACCTGTTTGGCGTGGGTTACTTAAATTTCAAATAAGTCTATACTTTTCGTAAACTATGACAAATTGCAGTTTTTTTTTTCGTTAGTTTTAAAAGAAATTTTTTCTGCTTAAGCAAACAAAACAAAACACACACACATACCATGTTTACTAGAAATATACTTGCTTAAATACCCGCACTTATATTTTTTCCAAATAACGGTAAAAAAAGTGTGTTTGAAAGTTGTTTTGAGAATGTGTTAGCTTAGAAGGACATTTTCAGTGTATTAGTGAGAGTGTGTGTGAGTTTTTTCTTCCTTCATGTTATATTTTAATGTTGGTCGGTTTGACATTTGGGTCGGTGGACTTAAGGAACATACAAAAACAACACTACCACCACCAACAACAACTACAACAAAAAAGTGCATAGACAGACAGTGACATAGACAAATCATACTTATAGAAAAACGATTTTTGTGCACATTTCATTTTCTTTATATTATAGTTTCTTTTTTTTTTCTTTATTCACTAACGTTCTTTTTTTTGCGTTTAAAATATATATAAAAAAAGAAACTTAGACGAAAGACTCTACAATAAAATAATAATAAAGAAAAAAGCACGTTGTGGTTTTAAAATAGATTTAAAAAAAGAAATATACCAAAAACAACAAAAAATGAACTGCTAACGAATTATGAGTAGAAAAATAAAACGAAAATGAAGGAAGAAAACAAAAAAATACATAAACGATCGATATGATGCACTCATTTCTGTCTGGTGCGCAGTGTGAAGTGCATGGCATCCAATGTTTTTATTTCATACTGTAGGGATATAAACGCACAGACTTAAACGTTACATATACATACTTACAAACACACTCACATGCTATGAAAACACACAAAAAAATAATATTCGACTTAAACTGACACCAGATGATGTTGACGACGATGGCGACAATGATGATGATGATGATGAGGGAAAAGAAAATGAAGACGACAACAACAAAATAAGGCAAAAGCGAAAAAAAAAACTTCTGGGGCCAAATAAGAGGAGCTTCATAATGAGTGTAGTCATGATGGTAGTAGTAAGCATGAGAGGTCTATAGGTGCTTTAGAAACAAAAAAAAAACAAAAAAAAAAAAAAAACGAAGAATCTCCTTAATATAATGAAAGAATGTAAAAGTATTGTAATAATGCAGCATAATAATAAAAAATAACAAAAAACTAATAATAAACGTTCAAAAAATCAAAAATTTTTGCAACGTCAGATTTTTTTGTGAAGTGGTTTTTAATTGTCTTGTCCTCGTGTGTGTATAAAATACCTACAAGCATACAATCATCATACACACATTGACATACTCATTCTCAGACATTTTTTGTATAAAAAATATCTAATTTTTCTTGTTGTTTGTTAAAGAGTAGACCTCATGTATTCAACGGGTGGTATGATGAATGGTTTTTCATAAAAAAATTCCACATACTCACACATATGTTTAGTATTGTATTGAAAATATACAGACACACACATATTAACAATATAACCTGCTAACTTGTGTTTGTTTGATTGTGTTCATAAACACAAATTTATAAATTTGCTTTGTTGTTGTTGTTGCTTCAAGACAAGGAATTAAAAGTTGAAATAAAAATTCAAATTCTCAATTCTATAAATTTTCTTACCGAAAAATTCTCTTAAATTTTCTCTAAATAATTATAGTTATTGATAACTTTCTGCACAAAATTATAGTTATCGATAAAGTTTCTTTAGAAAAATTATGTTATCGATCAATTTTCTATACAAAATTTTAGTTATCGATAAATTTTCTATAGAAAGTTGTAGTTATCGATAAATTTTCTATAAAAATTAATAATATCAATAAATCTCATATATAAAATTATAGTTATCGATGCACAAAATTAAAGTTATCGATAAAGTTTCTTTAGAAAAATTATGTTATCGATCAATTTTCTATACAAAATTTTAATTATCGATAAATTTTCTATAGCAAGTTATAGTTATCGATAAATTTTCTATAAAAATTAATAATATCAATAAATCTCATATATAAAATTATAGTTATCGATGACATAATTTTGTTTACAAATATTCAGTAAATTATAAATGTTACCGATAAATTTTCTATAAAAAATTAAAGTTCTCGTTCAATTTTCTATAGAAAATTAATGTTATCGATAAATTCTCTATTGGTAATTGCAGTTGTCTAAAAATTTATAATATAAAGTTAATGTTATCGATAAATTTTCTATAGAAAATTATAGTTATCGATAAATTTTTTGCAGGAAATTGTAGCTATCGATCATTTTTTTGTAGGAAATTGTAGCTATCGATAAATATTAGAAAATTATGGTTATCAATAAATATTCTATATAAAATTTATGTTATCGATAAATTTTCTATAGAAAATTAATGTCATCGATGAGTTTTCTATAGAAAATTTATATCATCGATAAGTTTTTTATAGATAATTTTAGTTATCGATAAATTTTGTATAGAAAATTATAGTTATCGATAAATTTTTTGTAGAGAATTATAGTTGTCGATTAATTTTATGTAGAAAATTTAAGTTATCGATAAATTTTCTATTGAAAATTATATGTCATCGATAAGTTTTCTATAGAAAATTATAGTTATCGATAAATTTTTTGCAGAAAATAGTAGCTATCGATAATTTTTTTGTAGGAAATTGAGCTATCGATAAATTTTCTGTAGAAAATTATAGTTATCGATAAATATTCTATATAGAATTTATGTTATCGATAAATTTTCTATTGAAAATTAATGTCATCGATAAGTTTTCTATAGAAAATTTATATTATCGATAAGTTCTTTATAGATAATTTTAGTTATCGATAAATTTTCCATAAAAAATTAATGTTATCGATAAATTTTCTATTGAAAATTAATATCATCGATAATTTTTCTATAGATAATTTTAGTTATCGATAAATTTTTTATTGAAAATTAATGTCATTGATAAGTTTTCCATAGAAAATGTATGTCATCGTTAAGTTTTCTATAGATTATTTAATTATCGATAAATTTTCTATAGGAAATTATAGTTATCGACAAATTTTCTACAGAAAATTATAGTTATCGCTAAGTTTTCTGTAGACAATTATAGTTATCGATAAATTTTCCATAAAAAATTAATGTTATCGATAAATTTTCTATAGAAAATTAATGTTATCGATATACGTTCTATAGGAATTAATGATATCAATAAAATTAAAAAAAAATTGTTATCGATAAATGTTCAGTAAATAATTAATATTATTGATAAATTTCCTTTAGAAAATTAATGTTATCGATAAATTTTCCATAGAAGATTTATGTTACCGTTAAATTTTCTATATAAATTTAATTTTGTCGATAAATTGTCTATAGAAAATTAATGTCACCGATAAATTTTTAATATAAAATTATTGTTAATTTTTCCATAAAAAAATTAAAGTTATCGATACATTTTTTATGGAAAATTAATATTATCGATAAACTTTCTATAGAAAATTGTAGTTATCGATAAATTTTCTGTAGAGAATTAATGTTATCGATAAATTTTCTGTAGATTTATAGTTATCCATTAAAGCTCTGCAAACTGTGTCTTATAAGGCATTACAAGCCACTTGATATTTTTCAAGTGCTGTTATCAGTGTGTGTGCGGAGCAATAAATACTGTTCTGCAGGCACTTAAAACCATACAAATACTGAGTGTGTGCTTCAACTTTATGAACAAATCATGAGTGTGCTATGATAGCGACCAAACAAGACATGAGAGTGCGACGCTAAAAAAATACAAGCCTTTTGACCACTTGTTTGCTTCAATAAGAAAAAAAAAAGAAAGATTTTTTTCTGTTTTCTTTGCATGTTCTTCTATGAACAACATATGTATGTGTGTGTGTGTGCGATCATTACTGTGAAAAAGAAAAACCAACAATAAAATGTAGACATACATATATATGTGTGTATGCAAGAACATTTATAAACAACCCCTATGCACACATTTTTTGCTACACACAGCAACTACGTATTACAAAAAACAAACAAATCATTAAGACCACTTGAAATCTTTAAATAATTTCTCAACGTCTTGTATGATTTGCTTTTTTTTGCCACACCACTTGCACCACTTGTTTACGATAAATGATTTGAACGCACGGATTTGCAGTCGCTCATACACAGTAAACACTTGCTTTGCTTCGGGCAGCGAACAGTACGAACAGTATTTATTGTTGTTTTTGCACATGTTGGCTATGAAACACACACTTGAAATGCAAGTGTATTTGCTTTTCAAATCATCTTACGCAGGAGTCTATTATCCATCAATTTTCTATAGAAATTTTTAAACAAATTTTGTTATCGATATATATTCAGTAAATTATTAATATTATTGATAAATTTTCCATAGAAAATTAATGTTATCGATAAATTTTCTACAGAAAATTAATGTTATCGAAGTTATCAATATTTGTTTATACCCTATTTTATTATCGATAAATTTGTTTTTCAAAATTTTAATTTATAGATAATTTTGCTTCAATTTTAATTTAGCTGCAGATTAATTAAAGAAAGCTTTCTTAATCCTCTCTGTGTTCGTGATGTATTTACATACATACATATTTATATACATATGTATATGTGTAAGTAATAGAGTTGTTGCTGCATTTTCTTTTTTTCTTCCTTCTTCTTATATTCCTTAGACTCATAATCAAATGTATTATAATATTAGTATGTATGTATGTATGTTTAAATGGATACATAAATACATACATATATGTATATGTTCGTTTGTTTGTCCAAAACGTGTCTTTGAAGTTATTTGCCGGGTATTTTATTTCTAAAATTTTTTTTCTCTAAACATAGAATTTTATATGTAGACAAGTGTTCCCATTTTGCTTATTTGTTATACATATGTATTTGTGTAAGTGTGCCTATGTGTGTTAATTTTTTCATTATTTAATAAACAAGTGTTAATAGAAATGTAGTGTTTATTGATTTTAGTTCAATGTTGTTTTAAAGAAATTAAATATTAAATATAAATTTAGTTTAATGCTTACCAAATAAAATTATGAATATAAAATGATTTGTATATATTATTTTAAATATATTGTTTAAAAATTTTATAAACTATAAGCAATCTCGTCTTTGATTTAATTGTAAACTGTTGCAATAAATATTTTGTTGTTTCATTTTGTTGATTTTAATAGTGTTTTATGATTCATAAAAGAATTGCATTTAAAATAATTAAAATTAAGCAAGAATATAATTGCGATAAGAAAAGATTGAGGTTTTGAAATTTCCGTGAATCAGTAGTTGTGATTCATTTAATTTGCTTAAAATAATTTTGCCTTTTGTTTTTTGTATTTTAAATAAATAAAGTTGAAAGAAAAATATTAGTATAAAGAACAATTGATGTGTTTTTATTTGTAATTTAGTTTATTTTTAAGTAAAAAAATGGTTTTTGACGAGAAATTGCGGTTAACATATTACAGTTATGAATAAAACTGATATGGAAGAATTTTTGTTTTCGATAAATTTTTTATAGAAAAATTTTGTTATCGATAAATTTTTATAGAAAAATTTTGTTACCTATAAATTTTCTATAGAAAAATTTTGTTATCGATAAATTTTCTATAGAAAAATTTTGTTATTAATGAATTTTCTATAGAAAAATTTTGTTATCGATAAATTTTTTATTGAAAAAGTTTCTTATCGGTAAATTTTCTATAGAAAAAATTTTTAATCGATAATTTTTTACAGTGAATTTTTTCTTTCCGTATCCTTTGGCAATTACCGCAACAATTTTGTAACATTTGGTTTTAAAAAACTCTGATTTTTTCTTTTTTTAAATTGAACATAAAAATTCTATATATTTTTTTCCATCATCCACTTCCCCATCCTTCTCCCTACCAAACTGACATTTTAATGAGTTGAGGTAAAAAACAGTTGATGTCAAAAAAATTTGCTGTATGTTTATTTTTTTTTGGGTTCGAAGGGAGAGAGCAGCGTTTCGAAAAATGTTAATTCACATGAAATATAAAAAACGCATGAAATAAAACAAAAAAAAAAAAAAAACAAAAAATAAATAAAAATAAAATACTAATTGCGCAAATGCAAAAAAAGTAAAAAAAACAACGTACCGAAAATGGGGAAAAAATTTTGTTTATATCAAAAAAATAAAAATATATAAAAGTGTAGTAGGAGGTAGTAGTAGATGATGGCCCAAAACATTTTAAAAATCAAGCTAAAGTTAATTTCTGTAAGCAGGCGTTAGTGGTGGTCGCTGCAGCGGTTTTGTAACAACAACATCAACGAAAAGCACTGACTACACAAGCAGTAGCTATTGAAACAGCAACAGCAGCAATGATAATAATGACAATAATAATAAAAGTGCAACTGACACTGTCCTTTAAATGACAGGGAAACAAACAACGGCAGCAACAACAACAACAATAGCTATAATAATGGCAACAACAGCTAAAAAAACAAAAATGTTGATAAGTAGAGTTGAGGGAGAACAAAATGTAAAAAATACGTTAAAATGGAAAATAATAATTTGGATAAAATTAAGCAAAAAAATTGAGCACTGTGTAATCGATTTGAAAAAGATATGATAAAAAATGTAAAATTTTTATAGGTAACTTGCTTATGGTCCTTCGAATTGGATGGTAGTTCTATAGAATAGACTATATACTAAAATATAGACTATATAATAGACTATAGATTATATTTCATATAGACTATAGATTGCCCACAGACTAAACTATAGGCTAAGCTATAGCCTGAACTATATACTAAACTATAGACTAAACTATATACAAAACTACAGACTAGACTATATATGAGACTATAGACTAGAATATAGACTAGACTTGCCTATAGACTAAGCTATAGCCTGAAATATAGACTAAAATATATACGAAACTATAGACTAGACTATATATGAGACTATAGCCTGAACTATATACTAAACTACAGTCTACAGTCTAGATTATACACTAGAATATAGACTAGACTATAGGCAAGTCTATAGACTATACTATAGACTATACTATAGAAGAGGCTATAGACTAGACTATAGACAAGACTATAGCCTAGACTATAGCCTAGACTATAGACTAGACTATAGACTAGACTATAGACTAAACTATAGACTAAACTATAGACTTAACTATAGACTAAGCTATAGCCTGAACTATATATTAAACTATAGAGTAAACTATATACAAAACTACAGACTAGACTATATATGAGACTATAGACTAGAATATAGACTAGACTTGCCTATAGACTAAGCTATAGCCTGAAATATAGACTAAAATATATACAAAACTATAGACTAGACTATATATGAGACTATAGCCTGAACTATATACTAAACTATATACTAAACTACAGTCTACAGTCTAGACTACAGACTAGAATATAGACTAGACTATAGACAAGACTATAGCCTATACTATAGACTATACTACAGACTAGACTATAGACTAGAGTATAGACTATACTACAGACTAAAATATAGGTTAAACTATAGATATAGAGTAGGCTATATACTATAGTACAGACTAGCCTATAGACTAAACTATAGACGAAATTATAAACTAAACTATAGAATAGAATAGACTAGATGATAGTCTTGTCTCTAGACTGGACTATATAGTGCATTGTGTAGACTATACACTAGTCTTCATACTTGTTAGTCTTTAGTATAGGCTAGGACAAAATTTAATTTATTTTCAATCCGAAAAAAGAGTGGATCAGCGGGGATAAAAAAGGAGACATTTAAATCTCCAAAGGAATAAATAAAACCTAATAGAGTTAACCTATTTCACTTAAAATTTATCTTAACAGATATTACGATTAAAGTTAATCAAGGAACTATATAAAAACCTTCAAAATTTCTCATCTCCCTGCTTTTATATGAAGCTAGTTACAGTGTGCATAAGTGAGAAATCTCGAATTTACAGCTTATCTAGCATTCTAGCAAAACGTCTAACGTTATATACAGACCTCGTAATTTTTAATTAAGCCTTAATATATTATTTTTCTTTAGCGTTTTCATTGATTTTAGTATTTTTTTTTAATATAAAAGTTATAAATAATTTTCTCATATAACCTCTTAATTAATATTAATCATACGTAACCTGTTCACGAATTCATTATTTACATATAACTTTTAAATTTTCGTAGTGATTATAAAGTTATGTAAAGGGAAGTTCTAAAGAAATATATAAGCTTTTAGAAAATAATGCTTTCCAACATCCTGTTTTTATAGAAAGCTGGTTACAGGTGTGTTAAATAACAAAACCTCAAATTAAAAAAAAAAAAAAAAAAAAAATACTTATTAAGGCTGATAAATAAATTGTTTTTAATATAAAACTTCAAAATTTTTGGTGGTAGCAAAATTAAAGCTTCCAAGCTTTTTGAAACTGTTGTTTTAAATTAAGCTGGGACTATATAAATTCAACGATTGAAGCCTTTGATTTAAGTTAATATACATACATCTATAATTAAAGCTAATGAGATTTACGATTAAATCAAAACTAATAGTATATTAAATCATTCGTTTAAATCTGATTTTGAATTACGTTTAAGACTTATTTGGAATTATAAAAAGAACTTTAATTAAGGCTTATTTTTGATTAAAATTTATCGTACAATAAAAATATGAGGACCTATAATTTTTTTACATATAAATGCCAGAACTGGGGAAAATAATCTTAAAAGAAGAACATTTTTAAAAAATTCCCGAGCCTTAACTAAAATTAACTAAAATATAAATTCATATTTTCCAATTAGACCCACTATGCTGCCACCTAAAAAATCGTTGGTGTGTGCATGAGTAATGATAAATAAAATATGAATTTTTGTTGTAAAAATTACACTTACACATACTTGTATAAAAAAACCATGTATACAACATTTACCCAAGTGTTTTTTTTATTTGTTGTATAAGTTAAAAAAGCTTTTAACTTTTTTAGGACTTAAATTTCATGTTACTTTTTTTGTTGTTGTTGCATATTTATATTTTTCTATATTTATTTTTGAAATTTTCTACATCATAATAAAAAAATTTCAATTGTTTAGCTTTTTTTTTGTTTTTTGCTTAAAAAAAAAAAAAATCCTGTTGATGATGCATGTTGTTTAGCACCTATTCATGTTCAAGTCTAGTCTATTATAAATTGTTTGCTTCTTCTCCTCCCTTTAGAGCTTAATTTTTTTCCCCTATACTTTTTTTCTATATTATTTTGGAAGGTTTTTCACATATTTTTTGCATTTTACAAAAATATATTTTTGTCATGTTTTATGTAGATTTTTTTTAATCACACCTTCGTCTGCTTTTAAATGTACTTGTATAAAGCTCTCGCCCCCCTCTGTAACATTATATTCAGGCTACAGCCTGCAAATAACCACCCAACGTTACAAATGAGTGCATCTTTTACTTAATTGTTGTTGCTGTTGCTGCTGCTATTGCATTTCCCAAATGTCTGAAAATACGTGCAACAAGAACAACAAAAAAAATTTATGTTTTTCACAAAAAAAATGAACGAAATGAGAACAAACAAATTCTGTATAAATTTCAATGTTTTTGTCGCGACATGTTGTTGCATTATTTTTGTTATTTTTAATTGCTGTATTAATATTGAGAGTTGCAGACAGACAGACAGCATTAAAATAATAATTATTATTAAAAATGATTATGAAAATTTAAAAAATTTAATTTCAATGTATCCAGAAAGCTATGCAAGTGCATTATGGCTGATTATAAATAATGAACAATAAAGCCTTAAGATGTCCTCTTTCATAAACATTTTAAATAAATTTAATAACTCGTTTAATTTAGAAGTTATATTAAATTTTCTCATATAAGCTCTTAATTAATATTAATCATACGTATTGTAGTTCACGAATTATTGATTTATATATAACTTAAATCTTTAGTGTGATTAAAAAGTTTTACATGGGAATGTTATAAAGAAAATGTAATTTTTTAGAAAATAATATTTTGCAAAGCCCTATATTAATATGAAAATAGCTACGGGGTGTTAAAATACAATACCTCGAATTGAATAAAACTTAAATTCCTTTAAGTTTTATGGGTTTAAAAAGAATTATTTAAAAGTCTTAACAAAAAAATATTAATTTTTCACTTACCTAACACTCTTCAAATCACCACTAATTGATGAATTTGGAGACGGTTTGGAACTTAAATCTAAAGGTTGTTCACCGGTGGCATCACTGGGACTAGGTGAATCCTTTAGAGAGGGACTTATTGCGGCGGCTGATGTATCTGAGGTAGTTGGTGTAACCGAATCTGGTTGAGATTGTTGCTGTTGTTGATTCATCCAATTGAAATCTAAACGAAAATGACATTAAATTAATTAAAGTATTGAATATAAGAAAAATATTAATTCAAAAATAACAAGAAGTTTTTAAGTCATGTTTTCCTTAACTGAGATCTTATCTCAGATGAACAATTAAATCTAAAGCGTTTCTATGCTTTTAAAGCTTTTTTAATAATCAATTTTATTTCAAACTTTTAATTCCTTAAAACAACGGAGTTTTTTAAACAAAAGCTTTTAAGAAAAAAATAGTTTATTATGGTTTTAAGCCTTTAAATCTGAGACGAAAAAGCTTTTTATTCTAAAGCAAAAGAATTTTTACACAAAAGCTGCAAATAGTTTGATAAAATTGTTTTTTATTGTTATCATTTAAATCTCTTAAGATAACAGTTAATGAAATCTGAGCTTAAAGTTTTATTTAAGAAATAGTTTAAAATGTTAAATAGAATTTTTAAAATGTATACTCACTTGGTAACATTGATTGTATGGCGGCAAATTGTGCTGCCACCGAATCCATTGAAGCCATTTTTTGCGTTAGTAACTTATTTAAGGTTACGCGATTATTATCTGTTAAAGGCCCGGCACCAGTCATTAATGGTAAATTACCATTCGTAGTGGCGGCGGTAACGGTAACAGATGAAGATTCGTTTGAATCACTTTCGCAATCCAACTGTAAAAAGAGAAAAAATAAAAATTTATAAATAAAATAAGAGAATGGGGGAAAAAAATAAATTCTTTAAAAAAAAAAAAAATTATCGAAAGCTTTCTAACAATTGCCTAAAACTTCATAAATACTTTTAAGAATACAAATTTTTTTCTGTAGTACTAATTAAAAGAATTTTATAAAGAAATGTTTAAAAATTAAAAGCTTTTGTTTTTTAATTTGGTCAAAATCTTTTAAATGAAAGCAAATTGTTTAAAGCTTTCTAGCAACTTTGAAAAATCTTAATATATTTACGATATGTTGACAAGAAAATGCAATTTTTTTCTAATCTAAAGTTAAGCCCTTAAGCTAGATAAACTTTAAAGCAGAATTAAGCTCTGATAAATTGTAAGAAATTTATTTTAATTGCTTTGAGAAAACTTTTAACAAATAAACGAGACGCATGAAAGCTTTCAAATCCTCATAACAATTTAAAAGTAACTTATGTTTAAAAATTTTTTACAGACTGGCAACATTATAGAAATTGTTGCAACTTTACTACTGCAAAAAGTTTTGCAAAATATTATTCTATGTAGTTGTTGTTGTGTTTACAGAAGTCGATGCAACTTTGCTCCTTTGAAAGGGTTTAGCAAAGTTGCAATTGAGTTTTACAGAACTTTAAACAAAGGCTTTGAAAACTTTTAAAATACAAGATATTTCCTAATAGATAAATATAATAATAAAAGCTTTTAACAGATTACAATGAACTCTTCATATAAAATGATCTATACATTGAGAAAATGTTAAAGCTTTTACTTCATTTATTAATAATTCATATTCGTCTATTAGAAGCTTTCTTAAAGTTACAGTTTCAGGAGTAAACATCCAAAATTTCTTATTGCTTCTAAGATTTTTATTACAGTAAATCTATTAAAATAATTTTAAATGGAAATTTTATAAAACTTTAAAATAATTTATGTTTTGAATAAAAAAAGATGAGATTTTCAAATAATTATTTTATTTAATTGAAAAGTTACAAGAAAACCAAATTGTTGTTTAAATTTTTAATTTAAATTGAACTTTAAAAAGCTTAATTAACGCTATAAAAGCTATATTCAATTAACATAAAAAAAAAATCCCAAAAATTAACTAATTTTTATTAAAAAAAAAAAAAAAAATTTAAGGCAATAAAAATTACATTTAACTTGTGATGAAGGCTTTTACAAAGCTTTTAAAATTGGTTGCAAGAAAGCTTTACAGTTTAAAAGTATACAATAAAAGGTTTTCAAATCTTATTAAAGCTTTTTTTCAGTTACTAGAGCAATAACTTAAATTTTATGTTTTTTAAGAAACTTTAATTTACGAATTTTTTCGTTGAATTTTCGTTTTTAAACTTACTTTTTGTATGTGGTCCGTTTCAGACCCAGTCGGGCCAGATTCGGCCACTAATTCACCTTTGACGTTCACTGTGAGTAATTTACCGTTAACACAAAAATGACACTTATCATTCGGTTTCCAATCGATGGGATCAGGTGGTGGCGGTGATGTAGATGGACTTTT
The DNA here is from genome assembly GCA_951394005.1 of Protophormia terraenovae. Classification (NCBI taxonomy): domain Eukaryota; kingdom Metazoa; phylum Arthropoda; class Insecta; order Diptera; family Calliphoridae; genus Protophormia; species Protophormia terraenovae. The sequence continues at coordinate 130,407,474 of OX596073.1, forward strand.
TTGAGATGATGATTTTACGGCTAAATTAAAATCTTTAACGGTGATGTCGGCTGGATTAGGGACACTTTTAAGTAATGAGTTATTGTTAACGCTTTGATTTTGTGATGCTAATAATGAGGTTTAAATAAATTTAATAATATTTAGAAAAAAATAATAAAATAATTAAAATCCTTTAAGTTTGCTTAAAAAAATTTACCTGTTATAATTTCTTTAGTATCCTTTTTAGTATCTTGTTTATCTTCTTCTCCTCTTTTGTTTTCTATTTTAATGTGATGTTTATTTGTTTGTGTTTCTTTATCTTCTACTTCTTCGATTTGTTTTATTTGTAGTTCTTTAATGCTTACGTGCTCTTGCTCTTCTGAATGTTGTTCTTGTTGTTGTTTTATATTTTTCTCTATATCTTTGCGGTGGTTCTCTTCGAGGTTTTGGGTTTCTATTGTTGTTGCTTCTTTTTCTTCTTGTAATGTTGTTGTTGTTTTAATGTTTTCTATAAATTCACCGTTTTTAAATTTATCCAGCTCTTTCTTCAGTTCGATATTGTTGTCTTCGATTGAGGCAACAAATTGGTCGGAATTTAATTGGGTTCGCATTAATGTTTCTTGATATTGCTTCCATTTCCTGCGCCCCATTAGCTCCTCAGCGACCCGTTCTAAGCCTATAAATAAAACAAAAAATATTATTTTTAGGAAAAATTTCTTAAGAAATCAAATTTTTGTTTTATTTAAAGTAACATTCTAATATATATTTAATTTTTTACATCTACTTAAATGTTTTAATACTTTTAAATTGCTGTATGCGTATGTAAATATTTATGTGTAAATAATTACATATATTTTAGCTTATATTCGTGTCGTTTATTGCGGTTTTTTTATTTTTATTTTTTTTTTTTACAAAATTTCTTTAATATATGAGGGAATTTTTCTTTTATATTTTTATTAGCTAAGAATTTTAAATTATGGGGTGTATGAAGTCTTACATTTTGAAAAATAAAGTGAGAGACATTTTCTTTTTGCATTAAAATTATTATAAAAAAAAAAATTTCTATAAATTTGTCATTATTTACTTAATTTTGACATCATGTAAATAAGTAAAACAATTAATAATAAACTTTTATTTTTTAGAAATATTTTGTGTTTTTTACATTATTTACAGATTATTGACATGATGTAAACAATTTAAAAAATTCAATTATTTTCTTTTAAGATTAAACATAATTTTTTAGGTATACGTTTTCGATTTTACACTCATTTTCTATTGTTGACATGACGTCAATAATGTAAACAATTTTAATGTAAACAACTTTTAAATTTTAAATAAAATTTTTTCAATGAGAAATAGTTTCTATAGAAAAATTAATAACTTTTTGATAACTTTTCTCGAGGAAATTAATGTAATCGATAAACTTTCTATAGAAGACTATATTATCGATAAATTTTCTATAGAAAATAAATACTATCGATAAGTTTTCTGTAGAATATAAATGTTTCCGATAAATTTTCTAAAGAAAATAAATATCGAAAATTTTTCTAGACCAAACTTTTGCTATCGATAAATTTTCCATCGCAAATTTTTGTTAATCGGGGTTCACACACAGCAATTTTTATTGCTGCAATTCTGACTTCGTAGGCGAGAGAGGTAAAGATAATGTAAAAGTTTACTATTCCCTTCTCCTGTCTTTCCTATAAACTCAGAATTGCCGCAAGTAAAATTGCTGTGTTTGAACCCGAACTTATCGATAAATCTTCTACAGGAATTAAATGTTTTCGATAATTTTTCTACAGAAAATAAAAGTTTTGATAAATTTTAAAAAATTGATGTTATCGATAAATTTTCTGTAGAAAAATTTTGTATAGAAAACTAATGTATAGAAAATTATTGTTATCGATAAATTTTCTATAGAAAATTATTGTTATCAATAAACTTTCTATAGAAAATTGTTGTTATCGATAAATTTTCTATAGAAAATTATTGTTATCGATAAATTTTCTATAGAAAATTATTGTTATCGATAAATTTTTTATAGAAAATTATTGTTATTGATAAATGTTCTATAGAAAATTAATGTTATCGATAAATTTTTTACTGGCGTCAAATGTTTTCGATAAATTTTCTACAGAAAATAAATGTTATCGAGAAGTTTTCTATAGAAAATAAATGTTATCAATAAATTTTCTACAAACAATTTTTGTTATCCATTCATAATTTTGTTATCGATTTTTTTGTAGAAAATAAAAGTTTTGATAAATTTTAGAAAATGTATGTTATCGATAAATTTTCTATAGAAAAATTTTGTTAGCAATAAATTTTCTATAGAAAATTTTGTTATCGATATATTTTCTATAGAAAATAAATGTTATCGATAAATTTTTTATAGAAAATTATTGTTATTGATAAATTTTCTATAAAAAATTAATCTTATCGATAATTTTTCTGTAGAAAACAAATGTTATCGATAAGTTTTCTGTAGAAAATAAATATTATCGATAAATTTTCTATACAAAATTAATGTTATCGATAAATTTTCTATAGAAAATTAATGCTATCGATAAATTTTTTACAAGAATAAAATTTTTTCTACAGAAAATAAATGTTATTGATAAATTTTTTATAGGAAATTAATGTTATCGATAAATTTTCTATAGAAAATTAATGCGATCAATTTTCTATAGAAAATTAATGCCATCGATAAATTTTCTATAGAAAATTAATGTTATCCATAAATTTTCTATAGAAAATTATTGTTATCAATAAACTTTCTATAGAAAATTATTGTTATCGATAAATTTTCTATAGGAAATCAATGTTATCGATAAATTGTCTATAGAAAATTAATGTCATCGATCAATTTTCTATAGAAAATTAATGTTATCCATAAATTTTCTATAGAAAATTATTGTTATCAATAAACTTTCTATAGAAAATTATTGTTATCGATAAATTTTCTATAGGAAATTATTGTTATCGATAAATTTTCTATAGAAAATTAATGCCATCGATCAATTTTCTATAGAAAATTAATGCCATCGATAAATTTTCTATAGAAAATTAATGTTATCCATAAATTTTCTATAGAAAATTATTGTTATCGATAATTTTTCTATAGAAAATTATTGTTATCGATAAATTTTCTATAGGAAATTATTGTTATCGATAAATTTTTTATAGAAAATTATTGTTATCGATAAATTTTCTATAGAAAATTGTTGTTATCGATAAAATTTCTATAGAAAATTATTGTTATCGATAAATTTTTTATAGAAAATTATTGTTATCGATAAATTTTCTATAGAAAATTAATGTTATCGATAAATTTTCTATAGAAAATTAAAGTTATCGATAAATTTTCTATAGAAAATTAATGTTATCGATAAATTTTCTATAGAAAATTAATTTATCGATAAATTTTCTATAGAAAATTAATGTTATCGATAAATTTTTTATAGAAAATTAATGTTGTCGATATTTTTTTACAGTAATTAAATGTTTTCTATAGAAAATAAATGTTATTGATAATTTTTCTGTATAAAATAAATGTTATCAATAAATTTTCTATAGAAAATTAGTGTTATCGATAAATTTTCTATAGAAGAAAGAAAAAAGGTATGGATAAGTTTTTTTTTGCAGAAAATTTTGTTATCGATAAATTTTGTATGGAAAATTAATGTTGTTGATAAATTATCTGAAGAAAATAAATGTCGTCGATGTTTTTTTTTTTTTTTCTAGCATAAATTTTCTATGAAAAATGTATGTTATCGATACATTTTCTATAGCAAATTTTTGTTATCGATACAGTTTTCTATAGAAAATGTTTGTTATCGATAAATTTGTTTGTATAAAATTAATGTTATCTCTAATATATCTACAGATAATTCAAGTTATGAGCACTTTTTTATAGAAAATATTATCGATACATTTTCGATGGAAAGTTTTGTAAATTATCGATGAATTAAATATCAATAAAAAAGTATTTTTTGATTTTTCTTATCAACAAATTTTTATTTAAAAAATGTTCTATCAAACAATTTTGTTGCAGAAAACTTTTCTATATAAAATATTCCTTAACGATTAGTTTTCTTTTGTTATCGATCCATTTGCCATAGAAAATTTTTGTTTTCGATTAGTTTTCTATGGAAAACTTTTGTTGTCAATAAATTTTCAAAATAATACATTGTCGATAAAATTTTTAGTGAAAATGTTTGTTATCGGTAAAATTTTTAAAGATTTTTTAAAAATATTGTTATAGATTATTTGTCTTTACAAATGGTTTGTTATCGATATGATTTTTAAGGACATTTTTTTTTCAATATGTTTTTTTTGTTTCTTTTTTACAAAATTTTTGTTATGAGTAAAATTTCGAAAGAGATTTTTTCTAAGTGTTTTATTTGCCTTAAAATTGATTTGACATATTTTTTGATTTTTTTTCTTTGATTTCTTAATTTAATATGCAAAACCACCAATTAATTACAGTCATTTTGAAAAGCGTGTAATGCATGTAACATTTTATTAAACCCTTCTGCTAATAGTAGTTTTAAATAACGTTTCATTATTTGTCTATAAGAATTTTGTTTAAAGAAAAATAAAAATCTAAAGGAAGGAATTCTTATACATATGTACAAGTTGGCCAAGATCTTTTGCAGTTAAATATTTTTTGTAATAAAACAATAGTTATGTTTTTATATAAAAATTTCAGAAAAAAAAGATCTGACTTACTAAAGAAGCATAGTTGTGATAATTTAAAATTTTCAAAATTAAGCTTTAAAAGGAGACTTTTGAAAACCTGTCTTTGGGAATATAGAATGTGTAGTTATTTATACAAACACACCCTTTTAATTTTCTTTATTAAACTTGTAATTAATTAAAACGTAGGCCAACCTTAAAAAAAAACAACAAAAATAAAATCTAAAATAAATAAACAAATTGTTTATTATAAACAAATATATTGCACAAATTTTATAAAATTTCAAATAATTAAAATGTAAAACGAATAAATTTTATTAAAACACACAAAAATCCAATAAACTTTTAACTATGTATAGACCAAATATGAACTTTGAATAGCAATACAATTTCTTAAAAAAAAAAAAAAAAATAAATTTCCTACTATAATTACGAAAACCAACAAACGCTTAATCATGGTCTATGGCTTAATTACAACATGTGCGTGAATTAAAAGGATAATAAAAGTCTAACATTTAAAGCAATTAAAATATGAAAATAAAAACAAATAATAACCATAAAATAGTAGTTATATTATTTTCTAAATTCCCAAAGCCCTTTATAAAAATGCAAATTTTGAAGAAATTTTAAAAACCAACAAAACTAAATGATATAAAATTAAAACTAAATCTAGAAATATTTCAAAAGAAAAAAAAAAACCTAAATTAAACAAACATACTCATGCAAACTTTTAATAAAGGAAAAAAAAACACAAAAAGAAATAAAATTTTACGCCTCAACAATATTTTAAAAAACCGCTCTTTACAAAAAAGGAAAAACAAGGATCATCATCGTCATCGTCGTTAAAATATACGCACCTTAATTTTAAATTTAAAGTACCAAACACACAAACACATAAGTATAAACATAAATACACGCATGCATGCACGCACACATAAATACTTTATTTATTTTTTTGTCTATAAAAAAGTTATAAAAACTCTAGCTTACCCTTTCCCTCTCTCTTTGATTTTTTTTAGTTTTTACTTCTTTTTTTGTTTGATTTAGTGTTGGTGAGTGCGTGAGTGTGTGTCTATGTTTACATGTGATATTTGTTTAGACGAGATTTGAAATTTGAATTTTTTTAGAGAGAGAAAAACAAAAACCGGAAACTTAAACTAACAACTACAAAAAAGTAACTAAAAAATATAAATATACATATGTATTTATATGTGTGTGTAGGAATAACAATTACAATGCACAGTGGGATTTTGAAGGGAAATTATAAAGGAGATCATTTTTTAAATATTTATTAAAAAATTTCTATAGCGAAAATTTATTAAAAACTCTATCAAAAGAAAATTTTTTACACAATTTTCTATAAAGAAAAAATTTATTGAAAATTTTCTATAAAGAAAAAATTTATGAAAAATATTCTAAAAAACCTTTATTGAAAATTTTCTATGAAGAGAAAATTTATTTGACATTTTCTAGAAAAAGACAATTTACTGAATATTTTCTATAAAGAAACAATTTGTTGAACGTAAAAAAACTGAAAATTTTTGAAATTTAAAAAAAAAAAAATGATAATTAATTGAAAATTTTCAAAAAAGAGAAAATTGTTTATAAAGAGAAAATTTATTAAAAAAGTTTTTATAAAGGAAAAATTAAAGAAAATTGTATATAAAAAATAAAATTAATTTAAATTTTTTGTATAAAAGAAAGTGTATAAAAATTTTATAAAGAGAAAATTAAAAAAAAAAAAAAAAAAACTATAAAATAAAAATTTATTGAAAATTTTTTATACATTTTTTCTACAAAAAATTTTCTGTAAATTTTTTCTATAGAAAAGAAAATTTATAGAAAATTTTCTAAAAAGAGAAAGTTTTTTTCTTGAAAGAGAAAATTTATTGAATATTTTGATATAGAAATAATGTATCGAACATTTTTTATTAAGAGAAAATTTATTGAACATTTTTTATAAAGGGACAATTTTTTTGAAAATGTTCTAAAAAGAGAAAATTTATTGAATATTTTTATTAAAAATTTTGTATAAAGAGAAAATTTAAAATTTTCTAAAAAGAGAAAATTTATTGAATATTTTTATATAGAAAAAATGTTAAATTTTTTATATAGAGAAAATATATTGAAAAATTTCTATAGGTAAAATTTATTGAATATTTTTTTCAGTGTCAATTTATTAAAAATTTTCTTTAAAGCGCAAATTTATTGAACTTTTTTTAAGAGAAAATTTAAAGAAAATTTCCTAAAACAGAAAATTTATAGAACATTTTCTGTAAAGAGAAATTTTAAAATTAAAAAAAAAGTTTATTGCAATTTTTTTTTTTAAGAGAAAATTTTTAAAAAGTTTCTATAAAGAGAATACTATCTATATAAAAAAAAAATTTATTGAAAATTTTCTATAGAGAAAATTTATTAAAAATGTTTTTATAAAGGAAAAATTAATGAACATTTTATATAAAAAAATAAAAAAGTTTTTGTATAAGAGACAATTTATAAAAAAATATTTTATAAAGAGAAAATTGTTGGAAAACTATAAAATGAAGTTATTGAAATTTTCTATAGAGAGAAAATTTATAAAAAATTTTCTATAAAGAGAAAATTTATAAATTTTTTTGTAAAGAGAAAATTTCTTAAAAGAGAAAATCTAAAGGATAAATAAAGAGAAATAGATAAAGAAAAAATTTTTTATTTTGAAAGAGAACATTTATTGAATATTTTTTTATAAAAAAAATTTTTCGAAAATTTTTTATAAAGAGAAAATTTATTGAACATTTTTTATAAAGAGAAAATTTATTGAACATTTTTATAAAGAGAAAAATAACTGAACATTTTTTATAAAGAGAAAATTTGTTGAAAATTTAAAGAAAAAGAAAATTTATTGAATATTTTTATATAGAAAAAATTTTTTTTTTTTTTGTATAATTTTTTTAAAAAATTTATAAAATTTTTTGAAAATTTTTTTAAAATAGAAAATTTAATTTTTTGAGAAATTTTAAAATTAAAAACTATAATTTATTGCAAATTTTTTTGAAGAGAAAATTTATAAAAAAAAATTCTCTACTGAGAAAATTATCTGTAAAAAGAAAATTTATTTTAAAATTATCTATGGAGAGAAAATTGAGAAAGAGGAAATTATTTTAAAAAGAAAATTTATAAAAAATTTCTACAAAGAGATAATTATCTATAAAAAAATATATTGAAAATTTTCTATAGGGAGACAATTTATAGAGAATTTGTTGTAAAGGGAAAATTTATAAATTATTTTCTGTGAAAACTAAATTTATTGAAAATTTTTTATTAAAGAAAAATTTTATTAAATATTTAATTCAAAGAAAATTTAAAAATTTTCTTTAAAAATAAATTTATTGAAAATTTTTTTAAAAGAGAAAATTTATTGAAAATATTTTTTATGGAGAAAATTTATAAAAAATTTTCTATAAACAAAAAATTTATAAAAAAATGTATTAAACATTTTTATAAAGAAAAAATTTATTGAAAAATTTTTATGAAGAGAAAATATATAAAAAATTTTTATAAAGAGCAAATTATTAGACAATTTTCTATAAAGAGAAGATTAATAGAGAATTTTTTGTAAAGAAAAAACTTATTGAAATTAGAAAATAGATAAAATTTTTAAAAAAGACAAAGAAACAAAAGAAAATCATTTTAATTAATTTGGCATACAAATAATTTACCAGTTTTCTTTAAAGAAAAAATTTCAAATTTGCTACCAAATTATTACCTATAAAAACAATTATAAACCCATTGTGTTACACCTTAAAAAAAAACTACTAGAACTTGTAAATTATGAAATGGCATGTAAAAATCAGGTTGCCAATACACCTGCAGCATGACGGCCACCTAGAAAAATAAAGTGAGGAATGAATGTATAAAAACTCTACGAAATGCCAAACCAAAACAACCAAAGTTTCAGTACCTTTCTTTCGTTCATATATTTTTTTTTTGCAATATTCCTTTTTATTTTGGTGCTGTAGTTGTTGTTGGCTGCAAATTTTACAAAAACAAATATACTTCCCTTTTTATTTTAAAGCTAAAATACAAAATTTTTTATTTTCATGTACACACATGCATACTTATTGTGTATGTGAGTTTATAAAAATGTGTGTGTTTAATTTAGGACGTTAAGCTGTCGATATGACGTCTAAACTAACGTGACACAACAACGTGTGTTTTGTTTTCTAGTTTTTGACTTTATTTTCCTTTTTATTTTTATTTTATTTTTGCATTCGTACCGTTTCCTTCTTATCCATGTTGGCATTGCATGTGCGTATATGCGTGTAGATTTGGCCAACTAAATGCCGTTTGTGAAAAAAAAAAAAAAAATGGTATGAAATTTAGAAAATATAAAACATAGACATACATACACACATTTGTATGTTTGAATATGTGTACATAATGAACTTTTTAAACTTTTGTTTTTAAAATGGCTTGAGTATAAAATTGCTAGCAAGCAAACAAACAAACTAAAAAAGGGGTTAAGAAAATATGGCGCCATTTTTTTAGGAGCACATATGTATGCCCTACTTGATATTAATTAGAAATTTAATTTTCTTGGAAATGAAACACCTTTTAATAAACTCTTTTTAAGGTTTAGTATCAGAATTCAAATTTATTATTGTTTTTTACAAATTAAATGTTGGAAAAAACGTCTCCCTATTAAAATTCTTAAACCTCCTTAGGACGCAAGATCTTTTTGTTTTTTTGTTTCTAATAATTTAATAAACGACAATTCGTTTTTTTTTTAATTAAACTTATTTCATGAAGTGACAAACATGTTAAACAAATACACTAGGAAAGGGTTGTTTTTGGGCTGCGTTAGAGTTCATTGTCTTTATGACATTAATCCCTGTTTCCTATTTTCAAGAGACATTCCAATATTTAAGGAAAATTTTAACTTGGAGTGATTTTCGAAAGTAGTAAAATTAGTCAGTTTTTTTTTTCTAATTACAATGAAATAAATATCGTCTTGGAGTCCTAAATTTTATCTTAAATTCAGAATTATTTAAAATCAAACATTTGTACAAATCTCAAAGTTTTGTAAATCACTTATCGATACTCATAGCCCTCTGGTGTCGAGTGCTTTTAAACATTTGTTACGTTTTATTTTTTTATTTATTATTAGGTAAAAAATGCATTTTAGAATTAATTCTTTTTTGCAGAATAGTGATGTCTGTCCATCCTTACTCTATACATTGGAGTTAAATGGTTCGAAAATTTTGCTTAATTTAGGGAATAGTGATATCAACACTTTAATGATGGCGTTTTATTTTTTATTGATAGGGAAGTAAAAAAATGCATTTTGAAAATTATAAGACTTTTTTGACAGAATGATAATGTCTGTCCGTCCGTCCTTACATTGGGATTAAATGGGTCAAAAATGGCGCCAACTTCAGAAAGATGTAATATCCGCATTTTGATAATGAATCTTTAGTTGTTATTTATTGGAAAGTAAATAAAAAAAAAATATTTCAGAATTCTATTCTTTTTTTAGCAGAATGATAATGTTCGTGCTGAGTAATTCCATATAAAAAACCGTAATTTTCGGATTTGATATCTACGATTTCAATGAAATTCGCTATAAACTTTCAGACTGAAGACCCTTTCTGGTCCAAAAATATGACGTTTTAAAAATGAAAAAACTAACGAATTTTTTCCGAAAGTGTACATACTTTATTGCTCATAACTTCTAAACTATACCTAGTAAAATTCAAATTTTTTCAAATTTAATTTAATAGAAAAAGATATTGACTTTAAAACAACATGTAAAAAAAATATTTACTTTGAAAGTTCAAAGGTCAAAATATATAATATAATGATCAAAGATGAATATCTCGAAAAATGGTATTTTAAAATTTTTAAAAAGGAGATATATTGATAACTTAACTCTGCTTTATAATCGAGTGAAAATTCAGTTTGGAGAATCTTTATGAAATTTTTTATGCGTTGGAAGAAGAGTTACGTTAACATTATGTATATTTTTTTCAAAACTTAAAATAAAAAACGTTTTTTGAAATATAATGATTTTATTATTATATGTCTAACTTTAACCTTTGAACATTTGATGTAAAAAAAACTTTATAAATATCGTTATAAATGTAATATATTTGTCTTTAATATGAAACTAAAACTAGATCCTATCAGGTATAGTTTAGAAGTTATTAGAAATTAAACGCACTCACCATTGAAAAATTTGCAGCTTTTTTTCGTTTTTTAAACCGTCTTATTTTTTGACCGCAAAGGGACTTGAGTCTAAAATTTTATGATTTGAAAAACACTTCCAATTGCCAATATCTGTATTGAATTTCATAAACATCGGAGATGTCAAGTTCGATTGCTGTTCGTTTTGACATGGAATCACTCTCCTTCTATACATTGGAAAATGGCGTATAATCTATGTAACACCTATCTATGTAAATCCATCCACACGATTATAAGTTACAGATTTTTTCTACAATTTTTCGATTATGCCCCACTATCTAATGTTTTATAAAGCAAAGAAAAAAGTCTGGAGTTTTTTCGAAAAAAAAAAAAAAAAAAACAATAAAAATAAAAAAATATTTCTAAAATCGGGTTTTAAATGCTCACGTTTTTTTCACACTATTAAGGTTTTTAGAAAATTTTCAGAACAAACATCCTTTAACATTTTAAGTTGTATTCCATGAAAGTTGAAAATGAGTGTATTTTAAGAAAATATAATGCAATAATTTTTTTTATAACTCTCGATGTGGATTAATTAAAAAGCAATATCTTTTTTAATTCCAATAACCTTTTAGAAATTAAGCTTCAAAGGAGGCCATCTTTTAACGCTCGTGTGCGAAATCCATTCTTGGATACTTTATTCTTGAGAATAAAATTTGTGAAGGTCTTCTAAAAATGGTTGTTTTGAGAAAAAACACTGATGTCGTGTAATCGAGAAACTCCTAGGCATTAATTACACTAAAAAGTATTAAATGTTTCATAAATATTTGGGCGTCCAGAACAGTTTTTCTCTTTTAACCCCATATAAGTTTAAAAAATTATTTAAAAAAAGATGCTTATTGATTTTTCCAAGAAAAATAAGAAAAAATTCGTCCTATGTCCTTGAAGTCGTGTTTATGATATTGTTATATATGACAAAATTTGTATCTATACGAAAGATTCCGAAAGAAGGAATCAGTCAACAGTATTACTCCTTCAAAGTTTTCCCAACCCTATAAAAGTTCCACACAGATAAAGCATTAAATATCAAACGGTTATTTGTTTCTTAAGAAGTCAAGATACTTTGGTAGTGTACGTTTGCATTATAAAATTACTAGTTGCGAATAGTATGCCATTATTTGTTTGCAAAAGTCTTCCAAGAAGTGAGGAAAATTAGCTGCCAAACCTGGATCATTCTCCACTATAATAATACTAGCTTTTATACAGCGTTTGAAAAAACCGCCAATATTATTACCGCAAACATCGAATTGTAGGATTTTCTCCCATGCAACTCTGCTTTATTATCCAATAATTTCTTTGCATTACCTAGAATCTAAAAAAAAAATTGCATGGATAACTTATTTCGACACTTGGATAATCGGTTATTGTAATAAAAGTACATGGTTTTGAGGTCCTTCAATCAAGGTGGAAAAACTGCCTTAAGACTTGGTTCAAACGAATCAGAAAAGTTATTGACTGTCATGAATATTACTCCAGGAAAGAATAATGTGCTTTTCAAAAAGAAATATAATTGTTTTATATGTTTTTCGCAAAATATTGTTGATGAAATCATAATTTTTTACTCTTTCTCCAAAATTTTTAACTTTGACAGCTCCATACAAAAAAAAAAAAAAAAAAAAAAACAACATCACTTGGCATGATGATTTTAATTAATATTGACACATATTTTTTTTTTTTTTTTTTATTCGGTACCCATTTAAAATTTAACTTTCAATTAATCGCCACTTTTTAAAAATTTTACCCCGTTTAAAAAAGTAAAAAACGATAGCAATAAATTAACATTTTTTTTGACTATCGATGTTTTAAACCATAAGAAATTAATTGGAGTATAAATGCTTTTGTTAATTAATTTTTCAAAACTGATTCTCAAGTATATTTCAAATGAAAATTAATTTTACACGTAACATCTAAAAAAACATATACAACAAGCACGAATGTTATGTTCGGCTATCAACTTTTTCAAATTTTACGTTATATGGGATGTGGGCGGACCAAGCCCATTTTTTGTTTCCGAGTTTACATTGGTCCTTGAACTATTTAAATAAAATTTCTTTGAAGTTTCACCTTATATGGGAGGTGGGCGGTAAAGTGGGCGAACTACGCCCATTTTTAGTTTCCAAGTTTATGTCGACCCTCAAACTATTTATAAAAAATTTCGTTGTAGTATATGCTTTTGTTTAAGTGATATCAGCAGAAAAGTATGAAACGTGCACCCTGTGTTTCTAGTTTTTAGCCCATAACTTGTTTGTTTATTAACCGATTTTGCCCGATTTCAATACCAAACAAACCTTATATAAGATAAATAAATTTCGTCTCCCTACGTTATCCCGTTCAAGCCCTATCCTGCTTTCAACAGACGGACGGACATAACTAGATCGACTCAGAATCTGGGATCTTAAATTATTCCTTCGACATGTTATACACGGAACGACAAAATCAATATACCCCCCATCATTGATGGTGGGTATAAAAATCGACATTTAATAAAGTAACTTTAATAAATATTTTACTAAAAATATTCTATTATTTGCATTTTATATAATTGATTATATAATTAATATCAAATTAACAATTTATGAGATATTCTCTTTTACATATAAATTAAATTTTAGGTTTCAAAAATAATATTCTGCGGACTTTTTGAAAGTGTTGTATTGACAAATATTGTTAATTTTTCTTCCCGATTTTCTGCAATTTCCAAACATTAATATAAGAGCCCGCACAAAATTCTCTTTTGGGTACTATACTGTCCCTTTTACTGTCCATTATTCCTATATTTTGTGGCTTAAATTCAAGATAAAATTTTAATTTATTTTGGTCCCAAAATAGCCTTTAGATAGAGATATTTTTTATGAAAAATTATTTTTAAAAATTATTTAATTTTTAAAAGAATATTATAGTAGTTTTCTTTATGCCAATTCTTTTAGCTAAAATGCATTTCTTTAAAAAAATAAACATATATTTCCTTTAGGGTATTTACTTTATCGTTCATGACCAACGTAAATGTTTTGTTTTTTTTTAACATTTCTTTTATGTTAATACAAAGAAGAAAAACTTTAGTAAGAAACCAGCCACATAATACAAGAAACAGCCTTTTTAGCACAATTCAATGAAAAAAAAATTGAACTGAATAACATAAAACTTAAAAAGCTTGGAAAAATTAATAAGAAAACTTTAATAAACACACGCACTCTTACATTTAAACATACATTAAAAAAAATAAATGTTTGTGTTAAAGAAAAATAAAGGGTTTTAATTTAAAACAAAAAACGTGTTAGCATTTTAAATAATTACTAAAAAAGGGGTTCACTTAAAGTTTAGTTAAAACTTAAAAACACAAAAAATATAAAATATGTAAAAAAAGAAAATAGAAAATTTCACGTGTTCTAAAACCAAAAACAAATGTCTATTTAAACTATAACTAAAAACAAACTAAACTCTTTGTTATAATAAAAACAACAATAGCAGAAGGTATTTAAAACTTAACGTGTCTGTAACTTACTAAACTACTAAGTTTTAAGCGAGAGTATGAGTGTGTGTGTGTATGTGTGTTAGTATTTTGTAATGGGCCATATTTGTATGCGATGCACCACATAAAGGTTAATGTCCTCCAGAGACTTAAAAACTCACTTTTTTAATTTTTAAACTTTAGCTGTTGGTTTATGTTGTTTTTTTTTATCCAGAATTTTTGTTTGTGTTAAATACTTTTTTTTATGTTTTAAAACGCATAAAATGCAAACGCATTTTATGTTTGCTGGATTTTTGAAAAGTTAAAAAAGAACTAGGGTTGATACGACATTATTGTGTTTAATAATATACATACAAGTACACAAGTACAACTAACAGCCAAAACCCTGTTAAATACACTGACATAGTCACACGCATTTACATATCTATATACATATTTACATTTTTACACATACATACATTTATGTTCATGTATTTAACATACATACATTGCACATAAAAGTTTATGCAGTTTGTTTCGTTTTTATTTTTTGTTGTTATTTAAATTTTTTTCGTTCATCGTTCATACATAAATTTACGTATGTACATATGTATGATTTTTTTTTGTAACTATCTACTGCACATGCACTTTTTTAACTTCCCTTTTCTGTCAAAAGTAGTAGTAGTAGTCATTGTCACCCTTACCAAAATCATTAAACATCTTTCTCAATCCCTCCAATTTATGTCATTGTCCCTCCTTGCTCTTCTTATCATGATTTTAATGAAGATATGTGTTAAATTGTGGGCAGTTTGGAAAGTTATTAAAGGCCATAATTTATTTTTTAATTAGAATGAATTAGAACTGAACTAGAACTGAAATAGAACTGAACTAGAACTGAACTAGAACTGAACTAGAACTAAACTAGAACTGAACTAGAACTGAACTAGAACTGAACTAGAACTGAACTAGAATTGAACTAGAACTGAACTAGAACTGAACTAGAACTGAACCAGAACTGAACTAGAACTGAGCTAGAACTGAACTAGAATTGAACTACAACTGAACTAGTATCGAAATAGAATTAAGACTAATCTGTATATAATTTGCTAAGCAAAATTTGGATTACTTATGTAACTTTTCGTCATACGAATCCTTTTATTTTAACTTTTCATTTATTTATTGAATCTGCCTTTTATAGGCCTCACAATAAGTAATTAAATCTTAAAACTAAATTAAAGCTAATTTCTCTCCAGCGAGAGCTTAAATGGTTATATGAGCCTCACACCAGCGGTGTGGTAAGTCGGCTCTACGAAACCTTGTGTACGTTTGTACTTCAGCAAGACGTCTTGCTAATGGGTAATGGAGCCAGATTTTGAAATTTTTATTAGGGAGCGGAGATAATCGAATTTATGTGTCTTTTTCTAAGCGTTTTTTTCTTTTCGAGAGCTTTCTGAAGCTCTCAGACCTGGTAAAAAAAATAAAAATTGGCTTAGGTTTAGATATGTTCATCCTATAAATAACGGAGTCAAATTTTAGCTATCAGGGAGAGGAGATTCGTGATTTTTTTCCTTTGAGGTTTGTTTTGGTTTTAAGAAATTTTGACTTGCTAAACTCATTGTCTGCTCTCCAAATCATATCTAAAACTGATTTTATATTTCGGGCAAAGAAGTTATTTACGTCGGTTTTGTTTTTGTTAAGTACATTAGTCACTATTATTCCATCAGATTCTAACAGCTTCAAATCTTTAACTTCGATTAGGGAAAGGAAATTTAAGAATTCTTTTACCCTAATTATTTTCAAAAATATAAATCAATTCATGATAAAAAAGGTCTAATTTTGATTTAGCTACTTTAAATTTAAATTTAAACTAAATTCTCTTTAATCATATTTTAATTTTTAAAGTTTTAAAAACCTTTTCAATTTACACCTCGTAGCTACGCACACGCATACAAATTGCAGCGTAAAATTGCGTATGATAAAACAAAAGAAAAAAACGAAAAAAAGAAAAATAATTTGAAATATAAAAAACGGCAAAAAGAAGTTTAAATCAAAAGCTTGTCTACTAAATAAACATAGGCATATAAACATACAAAATATACACATATAAACACATACACACATATACACACAAACTTTAATATAAACTTAATAATACAGACATAGATATATATATAAACTTCATTGCCATCTTTTACCAAAACCCTACAAAAAAACATTTTGTTGTTGCACATGTACTAGCATATTTACTTAAAAAAAATAAAATATATGAAAATATAAGTGCATATGTATGTGTGCTTGTTAGTATATTTCCTGTTGTTTATAACGTTACATTTAGGGAGATAGAGATACCTTTGAAAAAACAAAATAGAAACTGAATAAAAAAAACGAGAGTAGGAGAGAGTAGTTGGAGTAAATATGCAGATGTATGTGTTTATATAAATATGTATGCATGTATATGTAAGTATGTCTAAAGAGGAGCCCCTTTTATATTAAAATACTAAATAAAATTTCTTCTTTTATTTTTTTATTTTGCATAGAATGTTATTTAGCTAGAGGTTAACTGTAAGAGTTTTATGTCTGCGTAGATTTTTTTTGTTCTTCTTATAAGTATTATTTTGTTGCCTACCATTAGGAACATATATTTTTTTTATATGTATGTAAATGTATTTGTTTTTTAGGCGTGTGTATGTGCTTGTTTTTGTAAGTGTCTTTACTGTCCCACTTGCTAAGTTTTGTCACTTGTTTTTGTTTTAATTTAATGTTGTTTACTTTAGTTTTTCTTATTAGAAAAATTTTAAAAAAGAGTTTTAAATTTACCAACAACCACCAGGCGTTTTATATTTTATTTTTGTAATTTTTTAGCTTTGGTGTTTGACATTAAATGGAGTTGTAATAATTGTGGCAACAAGTTTAATATAAAAATTTTATTCAAAAAAATAATAAAATAAAAGTTTTCCGGAAAATGCAAAAAAAAGTGTAAAATTAAAAAAAGTACCTCAGAGAAACTACACATTACAGTCATAATTTTTCAAAAACATATAACAATTTCAATTTTCAAACAAACCTTATATAAGATAATTATTATAAGCTAAATTTTGTCCTCCTAAGTTGTCCCTTTCGAGCCCTATCCTGCTTTCAACAGATAGACAGACGGATGGACGGACGGACGGACATAGAATCTAACCAGGATCCAGAGAATATATACTTTATGGGGAATTTAATGATAATTTCATTCTGTTTGTAACATACACACGGAATGAAAAAAATCAATATACCCCCCATCTTTTTGATGGAAGGTATAAAAATGTAATTTTTTTAAGATTTTTTTTTTTTTTTTAGGGGATAATTTTTCAAAAGAAATGTAAGTTTAAAAAAAGTGCTTTAAATCTTTTCATAAATAATACTATTTTTTTTAAATAAGAATTAAAAAAAAATATATTATTCTTAAAATACTCCAATACACTGATAATTCACAGTGGACCCAAAACGCTATAAATTGTAAATAAATTCTATATGGTCAGAGGTGAGGTGTTTTCGAGTTGATTTTGAGGAGTACAGGTCCTTAGCGGGTCAGGAAGTGGGTGGCCCTCCAAAGTTGGCCATCTCTGGTACGTAATTTTTTCGAAAAAATCGCCAAAAATTCATTTATTATATTCATTTATAATATAATATAACAGAAAAGAAATTTTATATATAAATAGTCTTTGTAAATCTTCTTCAGTTTCAGAGATATTTGGGTCATAATAAATTTTTAACTCATTTTTAGCATCGTTTTTTTTCTTTTTTTTTAACTTGACGAGTTTAATATTGCCCCTAAAATTTATTTTTTAAAATATTCGCCAGATTCCTCATAAAATACTAAATAATACTGTTGCAAGAATCATATATAAAAATATATAAATCCGTTAAAAAGTTATATTAATCTGAATTTTAAATTTTAAAAAACTTTAATTTTTTTTAAAGATGGCAATATTTATTCACTGATAAAATTAGTTTTTTGTTTTGGGCTTACAATTTTTTTAATGTTTTCAAGAGAAATCTTAATGTAAAGTAAATCCGGAGGAGTTTGAGGCAGAGGTCTACCCAATTTGTTTTTCTTTTTTTGTTAAGTTCTCAATTTGCAAAGCAGGGATCGACTTAAAATTATTTTAATTAAATAGTTCTATATGTAAGGTAAACATCCAAAAAGTATTTTCTGACGGTGGCCCCTTATAATGACAGGGTGACCATTTCAATGAAAAAAGTAAATTTTTTAACACGTTTGTTGTTGAACTGACAATTTACGGTATCCGCTATTTGATATCGTTCGTTTACAAATTTCAAATAAACCAAATAGAAAAATAATAATTCGACGCAAAAATGATGTCAACTTGTTACCAAATGGTATTAATTTCCGTTAATGCTTTAAATCCTACGGGGCAAATTCGCTATTGACACGTATGTATTTGATTTTTCTCTGTCTCTGTTTCTCAGAGAAAATAAAAATAAAAAAATATATATATATTTTTTTTTTATTAAAATAGATTTAAAATGTATTTATTTCTAAGAAGTTTAAGATATCAAAAAGTTACCATTATTGAAAAGAAATAGCAGTTTTCCAAAAAATATAAATTAAAAACAAATAAAAAATTAAAAAGGTACCACTTTTCAACTATTTAAAAAAAAAAACGTTCAATTAATAAATACATTGAACAAATGTTCAACATTTAATAAAATTAAACCTTGTTCTTTTATATCCACTATCATGGGAGTATATTGACTTTGTCATTCCTTGTGTAATATGTCGGAAAAATCATTTAAGACCCCATAAAGTATATATTTTCTGGGTCCTAGTTAGATTCTGAATCGATCTAGCTATGTCTGTCCGTCCGTCTGTCTGTTGAAAGCAGGATAGGGCTCGAACGGGACCACCTGGGGGGGCGAAATTTGACTCAAATATTTATCTTATAAAGGATTTGTTTGGTATTGAAAATGGGCAAATAAACAAAAAAATTTATGTGCCGAATACTAGAAACACATCCGTTGTAGCTTCATTTCATACATTTTTGCTATATCTCTTAAAAAAAGCATCAAAAAGCACGGTCGATATAAATTCGAAAACCAAAAATGGGTGTGATCCGCCCACAGTCTATATAAGGAGAAACGTCAACGAAATTTTGTACAAATAGTTCAAGGACCAATTTAAATTCGGAAATAAAAATGGGTGTGGTTCCCCCACTTCCCATATAACATAAAATTTAAAAAAAGTCGATGGTGGATATATAGATTCGGCCAAGCTGAATATAATAACATATTCGCTTGTTAAATTCTAAGTTTACTTAAAAAAAAAAAAATGGTGTAAAATCCCTCAATATATCTTTTCAAATAAACCAACACATTGAGCATTTCATGCACATAATATCAATAAATAAAATAATAATGTTAGAAATGTCTAATAGTTTAACGTCATTAGAACACAAATTCGTAAAAAAAAGTTTGTATAAAAACACATACATATGTATATATACACTTTCATACATATATATATACACTTACATAAATACATATAGATAAATACACGTTTACCACGTAAAAGTTGTTTACATTTTGTTTGTTACACGTAAGTTCTGTTAAAAAAAAAAAATTTTTCTAACAAATATTTTTGTGAAAATATTTTTACTTGTAGTACCAAAATATAAAAGTGGGTGCTAATATAAAAAGTTTATTTGCTTACTTGCACTGAAACTCTTTCTCTAGCACTTCTAATTCTCTAACGCACACACACATATTGTACATGTTTGTTTACCCTCAATATTTATTTGTTAACGCATATGAGAAAAAAATATTGTATATTTGGTGACAATACGAGCACGAGTTTTAAACTGGAAAAATAAAATACAAAATTAAAAAAAGCAGAATAACCGTTAAACTGAATACTAGAGTGTTTTTATAAGTATGTGTGTGTGTGCGTGTAAGTTTGTAGGTGCAGTTTGAGTTCGAAAAAAAAAACCAACAACAACATTAAATAAACGAAAAAATGCAATAACAAATATTTTGTTGGAAACGTGTGTAAATGGAAGAGTATGAGTTTTTGGGGAGAAATAACCCAACAACATTATTTTTTTTTTAACTTTTATGAATTATAGAATTATCCATTGCAATATGTATGGGATCCTACGAATCGAATGAAAAACAGATTAGGATTTTTAAAATTGCTCCTCAGTTTGCGAGAGAAGGGTTGATGGTTCAATCGAAAAGTAATGTTTACGAAAGTTGTACAGGCGGATCTAAGCTTTCACAAAAAATATTTAATAATCCCCCTGTTGTAATACAGAATGGGCTGCAGAGTATTAAATTTGTTTATCTATTTTACTCGAGATACCTGATTTAAGACTTCAATAATTATATATATATCAGGGGATAAATAAGATCTGTGTCCAATTGTATACCGATTCTTTTATTAATTTCTATTAAACTAAATACATACATATCATGAAGTTATTTATGCACTTTAGGGTAATTCCCAGAAGTAGGTATATGTTATACCTATTATATGGTATATGATCAATTACGGTCCTATCCTCATAAAATTTGGTACTGCATGCAGAAAAAAAACATGGTTACATCATGATCACTACAACTATTCATTGTTTGTGTAGTTATTTTCATTGATATTAATAATACCGTGTTCATGATAGCAACGTTTTTGTTTTATAATTTAATGATTATCCATAATCAAAATTTTTATAAGGTTGACTGCAATAATAATATGTATTTCAATATTTTTATATGAAACCATATTTTATGTAAAATCCGAAAATTTTGTCAATTCTATAACCATTTCATTTTACAAATTTGGTTAATTCTAAAACCTTTATAATGTGGCTTAAATAAATGCAATTGAAAATGTAAAAAATTTTTCGTTTACATGCTTTATTTTAATTCTCATTTATCTTATATATGAATAAATAAAAATTGGCCAGGTTTGTATATGGCCAGTATCATGAATGTACCACTTATGATGGTACAAATTTATATAAATATATAAAAATATAATATGATAAAATGGGAACATATAAGTATATGATCAAATGGAATTAGAATATGTCAATTTGCAATTAGAACATGACAAAATGGAATTAAAATACGATTACATGTAATCAAAATACGACAAAATGGAATCAAAATATATTACAATGGAATTATAACATGATATAATTAAACGAGAGAAAAAGATATAGACGGTCAAGCCCGACCATATGATACCCTACACCATTGTGTACATTATAATTCGGGGAGGGGTCTTTTATTAGACTTGGAGTCAAATGTGGACCGATACTCATAAGTGTAAAATAAAACATACGAATACAGAATATTACGTTGATGCTGACATTTATGTGAATTTATTCAATTTTGGGTGATTCCCAAAAGAGGGCCTTATATGGGAGCTATGGTAAATTATGGACCGATCTTTGAAAAATTTGACACTATTATTTATGTTCATATAAAACTTATTTGTGTCGAATACTAACTTGATACTAACATTTTAATGGAATTTATGCCCGTTAAAGTGATTTTCTGAAAGGGGTTTATATGAGAGCTATGGTTTATTATGAACCGATCTTTTTAAAAATCGGCACACTTATTAAGACTTATGTGAAACTTAAATGCGCTAAATTTCATTAAAATGTTGTTATATTTTATTATTTCCTTTTCCGAGAGGACATTTGAATGGGGGCTAGGTGAAATAATGGACCGATCATAACCAATTTCAATAGGCTTTGTCCCTGGGCTATAAGAAACCTTTGTACCAAATTTCATTAATTTTGGTTTAATATTGCGACCTGTAGTTTGATTACAAGGTTTACATGGACGGACAGACGGACGGACGGACATCGTTAAATCGACTCAGAAAGTGATTCTAAGCCGATTGGTATAAATTAAGGTGGGTCTTAGACTAATATTTTTGGGTGTTACAAACATCAGCACAAACGCATAATACCCTCCCCACCTATGGTGGTGTTGGGTATAATTACGTTATGATAAAAGCATCCTATAATGTGATAAAATTAGTTTTTATATTATAAAATGGGATTGTTTAGATTTCAATGAAACCGAAATAGATAAGATACCACGAATGCTGGTGAAGCGTGTAGAGGTGCAGAAAATACGTATTCCATTCTGCTGGTGTCTAATTATAGTCTACAAACTCTACTTTAGTAACGCCAAACAGACACAACAGGGCAATTTTCTATTGCAAACTTGTTTATGGTCCTTCGAACCGAATGTTGGCTTACGACACGTTTACGAATTTAGGTTTTACTTTTTACTTGCTCCAAATGATTGGTGCTGCTAACTGAGTCCCTCAAAATTGCACCCAATGCAAGGCGGGCACCATTTAGGTTTCAACGAAACCGAAATGGATAATATACTACGAATGCCGATGAAGTATGTAACGGTGCAGAAAATACGTATTCCATTCTGCTGGTATCTAATTATAGTCCACAAAATCTGCTTTAGTACCGCCATACAGAATAAGGAAATTTACGATTGCAAACTTATTTAGGGATTATTAAATGATAAAAACATGATGAAATCGACAACATTATTAAATCGAATCAATAAATGATGAAAAAGTATAAAATGGAACAATAATAATAATTGCGTACAAATATACTAATTGTTATCTGTAATCATATATGTATTACAATCGTAATATGTTGCTCTTAGTTTATGGTCACTAGAACCTAATTTTTCTTTGCCTGTGCGCTTTCTATTTATGTAACACTCATTTGATTTATGTCCTCTATAGTGATTTTGGAAGAGTGGTCTATATAGGAGCTATGGATCTATGGAATTGTGGACCGATCTCCATGAAATTCGACTTCGTTCTTTGAAAAAAAAAACTTTATACAAATTTTCATTAAATTATTATCAAAATTACAACCTGTAGTGTGACTACAAGGTTTACATTGACGGTCAGACGGAAAGATGGACAGATACTGCTAAATCGACTCCTAAAATGATTCTGACGGTCAATTGTTAACAGATGTTCGTGAAATTTGGCTTTTAGTAGTAAAAAAAAACTGTGTACTAAATTTCATTAAAATACGAGCTAAATGCCCCTGCGTTGCATGAGAGCGAAAAAATGAATAAAAAAAATTTAGAAAACGTAAAAACAGCTTTGTTTATTTATTTTTAAATATCAAAGTTTCATGTACTGCTTCTTATCAAAAAATTAATTAAAGTTCGAAGAGGAAAAAAACTGCAATATTTTCGTTATTTTTATCAATTAAATTTTAATTTATATCCTAAAATTCCTTCCAGCCTAAACTTCATCAATTTTTAAAATTTCGTAAAAATCGGTTTAGCGCTTTAGGCGTGAGTGCATCACAAATAAACAAACATACACTTTATTTTATAATATTAATACGGATTTTAAAAATTACGTTCTGCAGTTTCAAAAGGATCAGACTAACAGATGGATGGACAGACGGACGGACACAGTTAAATCGATTGCGAAAGTGATTTTAAGCCTATTGGTATAAATAAAGGTAGATCTTAGACTAAGACTTTTAAGTGTTATAAATAACAGCACAAACGCATAATAAAATTTTAAAATGTAAGCATAAATATTGTTAAACATTTAATGATTTTTCTTTAATTTCCTTCAGAAAACTTTGCTGGGTTATAAAATGCATTTTATTTTTTTAGTGAAATTTCCACATGACTGTCAGAATTTTTAGGGTTTGAGTATTAACAAAAACAACAACAAAAATGAATTCACTAAAAAAAAGTACTGTACTTGGGATTTAGTACAAAGAGTCGTCATACATGTTAAAATGCGTTTTTTAACGATTTACCAAAACACATACATATACATACACGCATACACATTCATAATTTCTGCATGTATGTAAATACCAGTATATGTATATTGATTGTAATTTTTGTTTTGGGCTTTAAAAAAATATATGTTTGTATATAAATATTTTACGCATTTTAATTTAGTATTTCGTTTTTCTTTTTTCAGTTTTTTTGTTGCATTTTTATTAAATTAAAAAATTAAGGGGCTATGGGTGTGAAGGGCGAAAAATGTTGCTTATATACTTTTTAATATATAACAAATACACATACATACAAAAATGTTTTATATACTAAAATTTTTTTAAATAAAATTAATGTTAAAAAAGGCTGCATTGACATGTTTACGTTTAAATGTTTAAAGCCAGTCTGAGTTTGATGGTTTGTTTATGTATGTATGTACAGTGTACACACATTCATATATACACAATATATTTTTTAATTTAAATATGAATGTATATATTTTTGTTAATATATGCTCATTTTCTCTTATATGTTAATACATTGTGTATTGTCTTTTTTTTGTGATTGTTAAATTGGTGAATTAATTCTTTTTTTTTTTCTTATTTAAATTTTTTTCTTATTACGTATTCATTTGTTGTTGTATTGTGAACAAAATGTCATGTCAGCAGGACGATGTTGTCAACGAAAGGACGTCGTTTTTTTGTTGTTTTTGTTATTTGTTTTATTGTAATAACGTTAATGTTAATAATGTAGTATGTTAATGTTTATATATTCGAAAATGAGGAAAATGGTTTATTTTTATTTTTTTAACCCAGAACAAAATTCTGTGGCTTAGATTTTAAATAAAAATTTATTTATTTTTAAAAAAGAAATCTAATTTTATTTATATTTTAAGGACTTTGAAATTAGAAAATATTTATTTGTTTATTTTCATATACAACATTTCAAAAGCTCTTCAAATAATATTTGTTAAACCATAATTGTTTGTTGGGTATTATAATACTGTCTGGTGTTGAAGTACATACATATACTAACATATGTATTTACAACTACCAATTCTATATAAGTATTACTCTGAATGTATTTCTACCTTTATTGAGATTAAAAATTTTGAAATTTTATTATTATTATTTTTTTTTTTTTTGGATTAAATTACGAGGGTCACTTTAGGTATAGATCATAATGAAAGTCAGAGATATTTTCAGCTCAAATAAAATTTTAATTCATTTTATATGATCGTTTCTCAAAATTTCGTAAGCTGGAGCAAAATGCAAAAAAATATAATTTTTATGCCCACCATCAAAAAGATGGGGGGTATATTGATTTAGTCCTTCCGTGTATAACATGTTGAAGGAATCATTTAAGACCCTATAAGGTATATATTTTCTGGGTCCTGGTTCGATTCTGAGTCGATCTAGCTATGTCCGTCCGTCTGTCCGTCTGTTGAAAGCAGGATAGGGCTCGAACGAGACAACGTAGGGGGACGAAATTTGGCTTAAATATTTATCTTATATAAGATTTGTTTTGGATTGAAAATGGGCAATTGGTTAGTAAACAAAAAAGTTATGCGCTAAATGCTAGAAAAGGGTCCGTTGTAGCTTCATTTCATACTTTTCTGCGGATATCTCTTAAACAAAAGCATGTACGACAACGAAATTTTTTACATTTAGTTCGGGGGTCGATATAAACTTGGAAACCAAAAATGGACTTAGTCCGCCCACTTTACTGCCCACCTCCCATACAAGGTGAAAATCAACGAAATTTTGTACAAATAGTTTAAGGACCAATGTAAACTCGGAAACAAAAATGGTCGTGGTCCGCCCACTTTACCGCCCATCTCCCATGTAACGAAAAATTTGAAAAAGTTGATTGTTGGTATATAGATTCGGCCGAGCCGAATATAACATTCACGCTTGTTTACTTTGAGTTCTGTTTGTAGAAATATTTCCTTATTTAAGAGCATTATGAGCATTAAATTCCTCTATCGGCAGGAAATTTGTATGGGGGCCAGTTGAAATAATGAATGAAAAAATTAACGATTCTTCCTTAGAATATTCAAAGAATACAAACCAAATTTTATAACATTATATACAAAATTACTCCCTATATTTTTTTTTTCTTTATTTTATATGGATAGACAGATGGACGAATATTATTAAATAAACTCAGGAAGTGAATCTAGGCCGAATGGTATACACTAAGTTAGAGATTCTTAGACTTATATTTTTGGGTATTACATACGATGCATTATTGTCACTTGTTTTAATTATGATCTGTAGTTTGATTTAAAAGTTTATTTGTAAACGTACAGACAGAGGGACAGACATTGTTAAATCGACTCATATAATGATACAAAGCCGATTGATAAACAAAAAAATGGACCTAAATGTTATAAACATTTTACAATAAACAAATAATACATTCCCCACTTTTGGTGATGTTTTGTGTAAAAAATTAAGTCAAATAGTTTCGATGGAAGCTAAGAAAATTTTGGTACAAATATAGATAAACTTGGTATTTCTTGTAGATCTGATAAAAGATATCTATCGAAGATTTAAAACACATTAAGAATTCTAAGACTGTTTTAAAATAGTTAATCTCAACTAAGGGATTTTAAAAATTTAGGCTAAAAATATATAATAAATTTAATTGTTCAAAAAGTTCACATGCAAGCTAGACATACGGACAGACGTTAAATCGTCTCAGAAAATAGTTTTAAGGTGAATGATATTTTAATTTATCTTAAGGTATGGATATGAAAATTTTTTTTGTGTATTATAATCGTCAGGATATAAAGAAATTATTTATTTTATGACTCGGAAAATATAAATCATATTATTTGTGTATTTAATATTTTTGTTGCTTAATCAAAGAATCGAATTAAATAGACTAATATGAAATGATAAAATTTTCAAAAAATTGCAGAGATAAATGTTATGTTGTTATTAAAGTCTTAAAAAATATTTTAAGAGAATATGAATATCCTGCAAATTGGAAGAGAAACAAAAAATTGTAAGCTTCTAAACAAATGTATACATTATGAGATCCTATAACTACACTGAGTCCTAGGAGATCTGATCTCATATAATAAATTGCTATAATAATATAAAAGATAAATCAAGATCATTTATGTATGTAAACTAATAAAATAACTTTCTATAAACATAATTTTTTTAAGCCCTCGTATGTACAATATATTGGCTCAACATTGCATGTTTGGTTACTACAAAAAAAAAAGAAAAACACAAAAAGAATTAATGGCATTTTTTTAATTTTGACATTAACAAAAAAAAAAAAAAAAAAAAGAGAAAAATAACGACAGCAGCAAACATTAAAATTCAGTGAATTAATAGAGGATTGTTTAAATGTAGATATATTATATACATACATGTAAGTGTGAGTATAGGAATGCACATATGTGTAAGTGTATTTTTTTTAATGAAAAAAAAAAAAAGAGAAAAAAATCAATAAATTTTTTTATTTCCAATAGACTTTTTGTACATAATTATTTTCATTATTTTTTTTAATTCGTTTATATGTGTATATACAAAGTATATGAGATTTCATATACTTATTTATATACATCATATAAATAAGTAGGTATATAAAATGTTTATGTAAATAAGAAATATATATATATTTTTTAAATCTTAAATCTTAACGGTAATTAAGTAAGCTTGGCTGTAATTGTAGTTGCTTCTTTTTGTTAATCTTAAAATTTTTTTTATTAGTTTACAAGATTAATTAAAAATTAATTAGTTTAAATTATCAATAAATTTCTTTATCATTCTGTTATAAATAAGTAAATAAAATTTACAAAATAAATTTCTATGCAACTTAAATATTTGATCAAAAAATTTTTATAAATTTTAAATAAGGACTAGATAGACAAATTAGAAAGTAACAATGATTAACGTTAGCATAAAAATAATAAAAAATTGTTTACGGAAGCATTTTTTATAACAAAATTATTTTGTTGGCTTTTTTTTTAATTGTATTCTTTTTTTTTTTTCATATAATCTACAACAAATTTAAGTTTTTTATATCTTGCATTTTTTTTTTTTTTAATTTTGTTATTTTTCATTAATATATAAAAAATGCGTATTTTGCGTATAATTTTTTGACAATTTTAAGGTCACATAAATTTTGTTTATTTTGGGTGTCTTAATTTTTTTTTTTTAAATATTGCTTTTTTAGCAGTCTAGTTTTTAAAATTTGTTTACTTAAAATTTGACTAATTGGGCCTATTAAAAGAAAATCATAATAAAAATAATAAATAAATTAAATAAAAAAAAATAATAAAAAAGTCCAAGAAATCATTTATTAAAAATAAAGAAATGAATAAACTATTTTTATTTATAGACAGCACAATGGGTACAATTATTACATAAATTACACTGATATGCAAAAGATTCTCTTTTAAACATACATAATAATAACGGTTAAGCCAATATAACTAAAGAAGGGGTTTTTCTATTAAGATAAATAAAAAACAAAAATAAGATCACTAAAATTATCACTAAGTTATATAAATTTTTTTTTAACGTTTAATAGTGTTGCAGATATTTAAAAACTTAAATAAAAAAAATAGTAAAACCAGACTGACGGACGTACGGACTGACAGATATTAATGAATGAAATTAGAAGACGATTTTAGGTTTAATGATATATTAGCAGCTGACTCTAATATTGTTTTCTCAAACGATGTAAGCACTGAAAAATATACATCAAACTCTACCCATGAAGTTAGATAAATAGCAAGAAATAGAAACAATATTATATAGAAGGCTAATTTTATAACCGAACAGACGGACGGATGGACTGACTTCTTTAGAAGGATTTGAAAAGCTATTTTGGGTCAAATTATATACTAAGAAATATTATCAACATTGTTTTATCGAACGATATAAGCATTTGTTTTGCACTTTGCTATTTGTTTAAAAATTCGCTATTATTAAAAAACTAATTTCACAACCAGATGGACAAACTTGTCTTGACAATGCAAACTATTTGGACATTATTTTGGACTCCAAGTTTTTATGGAAGCTAAACATTTAACATAGGGTTAGTAAGTCTACGGTAGCATACTGCACCAGTCAAAAGATGTTTAGTGTCAACTGGGGCTTGAATCCAAAACTGACAAAATGGCTATACACGGCAATAGTATGGTCCATTCTCGTATATGGATCTCTTGTTTGGTGGACCGCTATTAGTAAGAAATATGTGGTGAATCAGCTTTACAGAATCACAAGTATTTGCTTCCATTGGTATAGCAGGTGCATTATGTACTAGTCCCTCAGAAGCTCTGAATACTACATTACAACTGACACCCATAGACCTACACATCATTTTATCATCAGTTAATAGTGCGATAAGATTATCTGCAACTGGGAGCTGGATATCAAGAATATATGGACATACGAGGATATTAAGATTAATAACCCCGCATTTCAATCAATGTACCAAGTATATGACTCCCCGGATGGACTTCAGAAACACTATTAAAGTCCTATTCCTCACCAGTAGTGCGATTCAGTAACTTTTAACAATTCGACAATCGCAAGACTTGTCAATAGCGATTGAACGATTCACTAAGTATTCTTAAACGATTGTCTATAACTATTGTTGTTATGTGGCATCTCTCTACGAGGAAATTCCGAAAAAAGTAAAGTTCCAAACCAAATAAAAAAAGAAAAACAAACAAATTTGACACAAATCGAAATTTTTTAACAATTTTAAGACGGCGATTGATTAAATTATGTCTTTGATATTGATTAAGATATGTTTCAGCTAATGGTTTTCTTCAGAATGATCACTACTCCCAAAAAACGTGTAAGCACGGACTATAACCTTGGAAGCACATATTACAACCACAGAAGAGCGACTAAGTCATAGGGTTGACTTCTTGGCTACTTTTTGTTGTTAATATAACAACACAAAAATGTTTGTCTTTAAGTGGACCCACACAAGTATCGTTAAAAGTGTTACAGAATAACGAAATCGACAATTTTGTTGTTTACTATTTTTAACGATTCGATTATCGTTAAAACAAGTTACTGAATCGCACTACAGGAGTGAGTGGAGAAGGGAAAATCTTCTTGAACAATATGACGGCACATAGATGAACTGCGGTGTCGGCTCTGGTGTCTTCTCCAACGACCTTGAAATTAGGCACTCATATAGACTCCCTGATAAGTCAAACAGGCTCTGCTTTGGATGTCACCTTAGCGGTTTTTATCGCAATCCCGCTAGGATCAGTCCAAAGCAGAATCCAGAAACACTATCTCGAAAAGGCAAAAAATAGATGTCAAAATCTGGACAAATGTAGAGTCGCGAGGGAAACGTGCCCTATCTACAACGAGAAATGCTCAACGCAACT
Source organism: Protophormia terraenovae (assembly GCA_951394005.1). Lineage (NCBI taxonomy): Eukaryota > Metazoa > Arthropoda > Insecta > Diptera > Calliphoridae > Protophormia > Protophormia terraenovae. Next base: position 130,438,007 of record OX596073.1, read on the forward strand.
CAGAGGCAACAAACGCAAAAACATTTTGAAACTTATAGCATTATTTAAAGGACATTGGACGATCGGGAAACATGCAAGCAGACTTGGTTTCCCTTAAAATGAATACTGTCACAGTTGTAACAATCGCGAGAAGGAGAAGACACTACATCATCTTTTATGCGAATGCCCAGCCTTGAACGCAATCTGACATAAATTTCTGGGAAGGTACCAATTAGACAACCTCTGTGAGATATCTGATACTAGACTTAGTGACATTATTAAATATCTCTGTCTTACTGGCCGAATCTAATTAATTTATGTTCTCATTTATCTTCCTCACACTTTTATCTTATTACATACTCAATCCAACTCCTTCACCTGGCGCGTGTGTGGTCTCATCAAAACAAAACTCATCAATCAAGTGAAGACATATATATAAAAATCTTTGTATTTCAAGCAAAATATAACGTATACGCCATGTGTATTTTTAGTGTGGATCTCTTGATTGTAAATAAAATCAAAAATATTTTATAGATAATAGGTTACTTATTTTATTCGTATTATGATATAATTAAGACATAATATTACAAATTGAAACAAATTGTATTTATAATTTTGCAAAAATAAACATCCCACTGTGCTAAGTAACAATAAAACGTTATTTAATTTATTCTTTGAAATGAAAATTTCTTAAGGAGGCTTCTTAGTTTATAAGTATGTATTTAGTATTTTTACATTAATAAAACATTTGAAATTTGAATATATTTACTAAAATATACTGATTTAAGGTACATAAGTTTATGTTCTAATAATGTGTTTAACAAAATGAAGCATTTATTTATGTTAATTTTAATTTATATCTAATTTAAAGGAAACTTTCTGGATATATTATTTAAGAAGATTTATTTATACCAAATACTATTAAATATACAATTCTCAATTTCTTCCAAGCCAAAAATTGAAAAACATATGGGTTTATATTTCCATTTCTATACACTAAACATAAACTTTTTGCCAACTATGACCATAATCATTAAAGAGAGAAAAAAAGTCTATTAAAAATAAAGACATCAAATAATATAATAGTATAAATTACAAACATACCCATACAAACAAAATTCACAGACACCTTAAAAAAGGATATTTTACTTATGTATACGTAAATATATTTACATATTTGTATAAGTATTTGTTGACATAGACAAAAAAAGTGCGTAAACTTATAACCTCCTCTCTCTAACATACAAATAAGCAAAAGTAAAAAAAAGAACTTTTTTTCTTATTACACACATTTACATACATACATGTAAAGTATGTACATATGTATGTGCATATATTTTTGTATTTATAGCACACTTAGTTTGAGTATCATTCTATAGAAATTTGAAACAACAACAGTAGTTGCAAGAAAGAAAAATTAACATTTCATACTCTATATACTCATTACATGACATTGCATATTTTATATGTATGTATAAATACATGCAGTAATTGTGGGTATGAGTGATTATAGCAGAAGTTTGAGAGAATGGTATCGTGGGAATTTTAAAAGTAAAAGTTACAGCTTTGTTCCCTCTATTAATTACTTTGTGTCCAATATTAAAAAAAATTGAGTATAAAACTATTTTATTAATATTTAAACCAAAAATTATTATAACAAGATACTTCTCTAACCCTTAGTAATTCAGGTAAAGGTGTGTTATCATTAATCATAAATGCCAGAGGTTTTTAACAGAAATATCAAATAAAAAGCAAAAATTATAACCAGCTGCAGGGTTGGGGGTAATCATTACTTTAAGTAATCTATTACATGCACAATTACAATTAACCTGTAATTTGTAATTGGAATTTTCAATTACAGGTTAATTGTAATTGAAAATTTTAAATTACAATTACATGTAATTGTAATTAAAAACTTCCAATTAGAGTTACAAGTAATTGTAATTGAATTGAATTACTTTAAAAAAATAATGATTGTATGACGTTAAAAATATGAAAAATTACCGGAAATAAAAATCGTATGTTGAATTTTTTTAATAGCATTTCGATAAAATTTAGTTTAAAGGATTTAAAAGTGTAACTAAATACAATTACTTTCAATTACATTGTAATTGTAATTGGAAATTTTCAATTAAAATTACATGTAAAGTAATTTAATTGAAAATATAATCATTAACCCCCAACCCTGACCAGCTGGACAGAGTGACAGACGTGATTGGATAGCTGTTTTAGATATATTAATGTACTTTAAACTGGCTTTAAGATTAGTTAATCGAACATTATAACTATCAACAAATACTGGTAATACTAACTCTTCTCATGAAAGTAGGCAATAGAGTATATAATAACAATATTAATTCAAAAAAATTAAATTTTATAATCAGACGGACAGATTGACAGACATTATTAAAAGGATTCAGAAAGCGATTTTAAATTTATTACACCAGAAATTGGTCTGAATAATGTTTTATATAACGCTCTGAACGTTATTTATTGAAATTACCATGAAAAAACACATTTTATAATCAAACAGACGAACTGAGAGACATGATTGAAAGGACTTAAAAGGAGATATGGAGCTTACTGAGGTATAAAAAGTTGGCCTTAAGATAATTTTATCGAAAGCAACAGAATATACTTATAATACTAACACCACTCATGTAGAAGTACTAAAGTTAGAATTAAAGATATAAGAAATAACAACATTGAATATAAAGTTGATTTCATTATCAGATGGATGGACTGACAGCAATTTTAAGACTACTATGAGTTGTCTGAAAGATCAATGTTTGGCTTTGAGATTGTTCGCTTGAACTTTATAAGCACTAGCTTATATATATATATACATACATATGTATATAATACTAACTCACCTTCGTAAGGTAAAAATAACAACAATATTAAAAAAAAAGCAAATTCTATTATCAGGCGGACGTAGTGACCGACGTGATTGAATAAGTTTAAAAGGTGATTTTGTGCTAACTGATACAGAAATAGTTGGTCTTAAGACTGTTTTTCTTTTGCTGAAGAATATTCTGATAATACTAACTCCTTTTATGGAGGTAGATAAAGGAGTAAGAAGTGTCAATAACATTAAATGAAAATCAAATGTTATAAGTAGACGAACGGACCGACTGACGGACATGATTAGACAGATTTAAACTATGACTTTAAGTTGACTTATATACTAGATATCAGGTTTAATAGCTATGTTAGTTTAAACGGTGTTTAAAATTTTCATAATCACTTGTTTTGGTTTACAGAGGAAGTTCATCGAACTAAGTGAATTTGTTATTTTGAAACAAATAACCATTTCATTCTTTTACATTTGCCACATTCGATTCATTTCAACTATTAGACCAACAACAATAACACATATAAACGACTATAAATTTCAACTTAACAATATTTTGATTTTTTGTTTTTCTTTATTTTCTTTTTTAACATAAAAAAATACATAAAAAACAAAAAAAAAAAAAAAAGTTTTTTTAAATTTTAGTTTAGTTTGTTTACATTTTTATTTTATTTTATTTTATTTTTGGTTAAATTTCATTTAGAATCCTTTAAAATGCATTTCACACACACACTAAGCCACTTATACTCATACCCACACTTACAAAAAAAGTGTGGGTGTGTTTCTAAAATTTTTTTATTTATTTTTTATTTTTTTGGTAAGGGTGAGTTTTATTTTATTTTTTGTTGTTTTTGAAATGTGCATTATTGTTGGTTTTTATTAAAAACACTCACACACATACATATACTCATATAAATATAACCCCAACTATCATCGCATGCTATCTCTTTCCTTAATATTTTTTAGGCTTATTTTAAGCTTCATGATTGGCCAAAAAAAAAAAAAAAAATAGAATTTATATAAATGCAACTATATTTTAACTTATTGCCTTTTTTGTTGTTGTTGGTATTTTTGTTGCTGTTGTAGTTATAGTAGTAGGGATTATTTTTATGGTTTTATTTTTGTTTTTTTTTTGGTAAAAACCATTTAAATATGAACAATTGTTAGAATTTGGTTGGGTTTTTGGTTTTATTATGAGAAGGTATACGATATTTGTATTGTTTAAAAGTTTTGATTGTTAATATTAAGCAGTTAAATGGAAATGAGTTAATGCTAGATTTGTTATTTTAATTATGGGATGATAAAGAAATTAGTGGTTTTTAAAACATATTTAATTTTAATGATTTTTTTTTTTTCGGAAAAAATTAAGGCGGAGAATAATAAGGCGATATAATATTTTTTTGTGAGTAATAAAAATATTTAAAAATTTCAAATTTATTTTATCAATTCTACTAAAATTTTACGATTACATTATTGTCTACTGGTCTATTGCTAAGTATCATATTGTCATTGTACAGTTATGTATTGAGGTCAAGGTAAATAATTTGTCCAACGATGACCGTGATATCGTTATCTTGAACAATATAAATAACGGTATATGAACATAATTCTAACTCAAATAATAAGGGTATATGAAATTGTGTTAACATTAAATAAAATAAAAATTTTATAAATAGGCAGACGGACTGACAGACATAATTATTGCAGCCTTAAAGAAGATTTTATTTATGTTGATTAGTACATTTGTAATTGGTCTTGTGTTTAATTTATTGATATAAGTAATATCGTACCCATAATCCAATCAAGAAAGTATATTTTAAAAAGAACTAAAAAAAATGTTCTTAAAAAATCCCTAAGAATTTAGTATCAACTTAAAATACATATAATAGTGACAATATCTCGAAATCAGCTCTTACCTAAATCTTAAAAAAAAAATTATATTGTTCTTTAAATATAAAAGTTTTTTTGTGATAATTTTATTAAGTTAACTATTTCTTAAAATCTAATTTTATTCAAGTTAAAATGCAAGACATTAAATTTCACTTTCCAAAATTTCAACAATAGAGAAATCTCATACACTTCCTTCAAATTTAATTCCCTATGAAAACTAATATCTTTAATAGACAGAAAGAGCGATAGACAGATATACATTCAGCATTCAAACAACAAATACTATCAGAGCACGTAAAACAATTTGAGTGTAGTTTATGGTTATTTAGTTGTTAGATGCTATTCAGAGTTGAAAGCATTAAAAAAAAAAACCAAAAACACAAATACAAATAGTTTTGTTTGCCACTTGTTGCTTCAACAAAATTTCATTTAAGATTGTTTGATGCAGATAAAAACAGCAACAACAATATCTACGACAACTATGATGATGATGACGACGACTGTAAAAGTTTTCGCTAAGTTTGTTCGTGAATGTGTTGCTGCTGTATTTATTACTTTCGGTTGCTGCAATCGTTAGTTGGCCAAAAAATACTTTAAATAAGAACTATTTGCTAAATTTAATAATAGAATTTCTTATACTTCTTACACTAAAGAAGAGTGTTCCTGGCTGGCAGAAGAGAAAAAAAATTTAATTTTCTCAAACAATTTGTGCCTTGTTACAGAAATTGAAAAACTTAAAAAAATAAAAATAAGAAGAAAAACCAAACGTTTGGCAAATATTATGTCATCTTAGAGAAGCTGTAGTTTGGTAGGTTGCTGGGATTTTTTTTTGTACTTTTTATGTGAAGGAATGTTTTATTGTAAATTAAATAAATTAGACGGAGGTATTATCGAAAAGGAAATGCTATTTCGGTAAGGGACAACAAAATATCTACATAAATAAAAAATTTTTAAATCTATAATCAACAATAAAAATTTTGATATTGATATCTTTGTACAGAAAATGTTTGAGATCGATAAATGCTCTATAAAAAAATATTTTATCAATAAATTTTTTATAAAAATTAATGATAAATTTCTATAGAAAATTATTATTATCGATATAATTTCTATATAAAATTATTGTTATCGATACATTTTCTATAAAAAATAATTGCTATCGATAAATTTTTAATAGAAAATTGTCGTTATCGATAAATCTTCTATAAAAAATTATTGTTATCGTTAAATTCTCTATAGAATATTATTGCTATCGATAAATTTGTTATAAAAATTAATGTAATTGATAAATTTTCTATAGAAAATTATTGTTATCGATATATTTTCTATTGAAAATTATTGCTTTCGATACATTTTCTATAGAAAATTGTAGTTATCGATATATTATCTTTAGAAAGTGGTTGTTATAGATCAGGCGCGGATCCAGCTCAAGTATTTGGGGGAGGAAAATAGAATTATTTTCTTAACTATTTCCTTAAAATGTATGATTTAGTGCAGATTTTTCATTAAGCGTTTTCATTTTGGGGAGGGAAATTTCCCTTTTTCCCTCCCCGTGGATCCGCGCCTATTATAGATCAATTTTAATGGTAGTTATTGATATATTTTCCTTAGAAAATGGTTGTTAGAGGTAAATTTTCTATAGAAAATTATTGTTATCAATAAATTTTCTAAGGAAAATAATTGTTATCGATAAATTTTTTATAGAAAATTAATGTTATCGATAAATTTTGTATGGGAGTTTATTGTTATCGATAAATCTTCTCTAAAAAATTATTATCGATAAATTTTCTTTAGAATATTATTGTTATCGATAAATTTGTTATAAAAATTAATGTCATCGATAAATTTTCTATAGAAAATTAATGTCATCGATAAATTTTTCATAGAAAATTAATGTTATCGATAAATTTTCTATAGAAAATTATTGTTATCGATGAATTTTTATGGGAATTTATTGTTATCGATAAATCTTCTCTAAAAAATCGATAAATTTTCTATAGAAAATTATTTTTATCGATAAATATTCCATAGGTAATTAATGTTATCGATAAATTTTCTATAAAAAATTATTGTTATCGATCAATTTGCTATGGAAAATTATTGTTATCGATAAATTTTCTATAGAAAATTATTGTTATCGATAAATTTTCTATAGAAAATTATTGTTATTGATAAATTTTCTATAGAAAATTATTGTTATCGATAAATTTTCTATAGAAAATTATTGTTATCGATAAATTTTCTATAGAAAATTATTGTTATCGATAAATTTTCTATAGAAAATTATTTTTATCGATGAATTTTCTATAAAAAATCATTGTTCTCTTGAAAATAATTGTTATCGATAAATTTTCTATAGAAAATTAGTGCTATCGATAAATTTTTTATAGAAAATTATTATTATCGATAAATATACAATAGAAAATTAATGTTATCGATAAATATTCCATAGAAAATTAATGTTATCGATAAATTTTCTATAGAAAATTATTGTTATCGATAAATTTTCTATTGAAAATAATTGTTATCGATAAATTTTCTATTGAAAAAATTAAAATTTATGTTTTTTATAAATTTTTTATAGAAGGATTGTTATCGATTAAAAACAAAACAATGTTACCGATCAATTTTCGATAGAAAATCAAAGTTATCAATTCATTTTCTATTAAAACTAGTGTTGTCGACGTAGATGATTAATGTAATCGAAGTTTTCTGTATAAAATTGATATGATAGATAAATTTTATAAAGAAATTTGTTGTTATAGGTAGTTTGCTCTAAAAAATTTTTGTTATTGTTAATTTTTCTATAGAAATTTTTTATTTTCTCAGAATTTTCTATAGAAAATTTTGGGTTATCGATTGATTTACTATTGGATAATTTCTGATATCGATAATTTTTTGTTTAATATTTATTAGCGATAACTTATCAAAGCAAAATATAAGTTTCCGATAAGTTTTATATAGAAATTTAACTTTTATATTTAATTTCTTCTCTTTTTTCTAAAAATCCTTTTGATCCCTTAACTCCCTTTAAACCCAAACCCTCATCCAATAGTTTCAGCATCACATGATCAAATATTTATCTGTCGGCACTTGTTGAAGACAACAATTGCTATGAGTAAACATATTCATACAAACAACTATTATTTCCAACAATATATACATATAAATTTTTCTACTCTATTCGCCAAGCTTGTTGCATGCAGCAGCAGCAACAACAAAACTAAACAAAAATTTTATGAATGAATTTGTCTATATGTAAGAGTTTTTTTTTGCTGTTGTATAGTATATCTAAATATTTCAAATACAATTTTCTAGTAAATAGAATTTAGTTTTTTAGTATAAATGTTAAAGTATGTATGTGTTGATTATACATAGTTTATATGTATATGCACAGGAAAATATTCAATATAACAGATTGTGCAACAGGCATTTATTTTAGGAATATATATATTTTTTTTGTCTATGTATGTTTAGATACATGTATGTGTATTTATTTATTCCTGTTTTGGGTGTGAATTTTAGTCTACCATATGCTGCATGAAGTTTTCAACAACTCCCGAAAAAATAATATAAATAAATTGTTATTGTTGTAGTTACAATAAAAACAAAAGTACTAGTAATAACAAAATCTTCAATTGCTTTTATAGACATTTATTGTAAAATACATTAAAGCTCTCTATAGAAATTTTATACATACATATGTACATATCTACATACATACTTATATGAGTGTCTGTATATTCATTGCATTTATCCAGGCTTTCATAGAGTATTGTTTAGTTGTGGCAACATGTTTAGATGTTAGTATAAGCAACTTCAACAGTTTGCTTGTCTGTCTATCGGTCTATCGTTCTGTACATCCAGCAATTTATTTTAGCAAAAGCTGGGTATTTTGTTGTAGTGTTTAAATGTTTAGATGGGTATTAAAATAACAACTCACTTTCCTGTAAAATGTTGCTGCTACTGCTGCTGTTGCAGCTGCTACTTCACCTAAATTGAATTTCCGAATTCAATGAATGAACACGAATAACTAACTGAATGAATGGTAGAAGAATAAAAATGATTTTAAACTACTGAATGGAATTGTAAATAGTTGTTGATATTAGATTTAATAGTTTTTTTTTTGTTTTGTTGTAGTTGTTTATTTATTTTAGTTTTTACATTTTTTTAGAGATAAATTAAAATAGCAGAGTGAGTGTGTGTGCATGTGAGTATATAAGTAAATGTTTAGAATATAATGGAGATTAGGTTTTAGGATTTAAAGCCTGTTGCATTTGAATTTAAAATTTTTTATTTATTAAGGTAAATTGAAATGGTTACTTTTTATTTTAAAATAAAGGTATTTTAACACCTGTTGTAATATATGAATTTATTTAGTTTTATAAATAAAATTGTTATGTATGTGTGTATATTTTTGTTTTTTTATCTCTAACAATACTTATAAATGTCCGTTTATTTTTTTGTTATATTTGTTACATTTTTATTTATTTTATATACAATTTTTATTTGTATTTATTTTGAAACATTAGACATTTCACAGGAAATTGAATTTTCTATATCAATACATTTTTATTTGTTTCAATTTTTGTATTTTGTTTGTTATTCGTTTTTGTTGTATTTGTAGGTTTTTGTCTACATTTATGTCAATTTAAAATGTATTTTATGTCAAAAAAGGATACAATTATTATACGTATGATTGTGTTGCTTTGTTTTATGCTACAATAAATGGAATATTTTTTCAAAATGAACTAAATTTTCTGGTTAGAAAAAGGAAATATAAATCTTATGAAATTTTAATTTAAAAGGAGCAAAAGTTTATATCTTAAATTTTCTATAGAAAATTGAAGTTTTCGTTTAACTTTCTATAGAAGTTTATATCGATAAATTTTATATAGAAAAATAAAATTATCGATAATTTATCTATAGCAAGTTATAGTTATCGATATCTTTTCTATAGAAAATTGAAGTTAATTAAAGTTTTAAATAACTTTTCTATAGAAAATTTAAGTTAGCGATAAGATTACTATAAAAAATTAAAGTTATCGATAACTTTACTATAGAATCTTAGTGTTATCGAAACATTTTTTAAAGAAAATTAATATTATTGATAACTTTTCCATAGAAAATTAAAAGTATCGACAGCTTTTCTATAGAAAATGGAAGTTTTCGATTACATTTCTACAGAAATTCAAAGTTATCTATAACTTTAATATAGAAAATTAAAATTATCGATAATTTACCTATAGCAAGGCTAAGTTATCGATTACTTTTCTGTATAAAATTAAAGTTTTTAATAATTTTTGTGTATATAATTAATGTTATCGATAAATTTTATAAAGAAAATTGTTATCGATAATTTAAATGTAGAAAAATATAGTTATCGCTAACTTTTTTCTATAGAAAATTATCGTTATCAATAAATAAATTAATATTATAGACAATAAAAGTTATCGATACATTTTCTATAGAAAAGTAATGTTATCGTCAATATTCTGTAGAAGATTAGAGTTATCGATAACTATTCAATTGATAATTTTCTATTGTCGGTAAATTTTTAAAGAAAATGTTATTTATAATAAATTTTTTGATAAATTTTCTTTAAGAAAATAAAAAATTTTTACAACTTTTTATTGGAAATTACTGTTATTGATGACTTGCATCCATGATGTTCAATATTATCTTAAAAAAATCACAGTAATCTATCAACCATAATTAAAATACAATTCATACAGCTATTAAATGAATCTCATTTCAACAGTACACAAAAAATCCCACACAATAAAAGACCGTGAATATTTTTTTGGCACTTTTATCCAAAGAAAAAAAAAAAAAGCAGAAAAAACTACAGAAGAATACATACAAAAGAGCACTTTACAACTGCAACTAACGAAAAAAGTGATAACAAAATACCAACATTGATGCAGCTGCAAAAAACATAAAGAAACCACCAAAAAATTATTTAAAAATCAGCAGACAGTAAAAGTAGACAAACAGTCGAAATGATTCACCAAAAAAATAATAAATCAAAAAAGCAATAAAAAAAGGAGTTAGTGAATGAATAAATAAATATGCAAATAACACATACGTGATGATGCTGATGGCTGCAACGAGTGCCGAAAAAAAAAATCTCAAAAACAATTGCAACATATAACAGCACTTGACTGTTGGTTTTTTGCGAAAGCAAATCCGCCTAAAAACAGACAATATGTTTTCCCCAATTTTTTTTGTTATCATTCTGAATATGTATTTGTGTGCGATTTTTTCAATTTTTTTGGTTAAAATTTTGCACTTTTTTGAGGATTTTTTTAATGGCTTGATTGCATTTTAGCCTGCACTTTTTATAGTCGTCATATATGCTGTATTTTTTGTGAAAGGGTTTGTTATAATGTTTTCCGTAATACTTAGCAGATATAGGGGCAATTTTTTTGGAAGTTTAAATGCTTTGGGTCGTAGAGAAAGTAATTTCTCTGGTAAATTTTTGTTATCGATGAGTTTTCTATAGAAAATGTGTGTAATCGATAAACTTTCAACAGAAAATAAATATTATGGACCATTTTTCTATAGAAAATTAAAGTTATCGATAGTTTTCTATAGAAATTTAAACTAATCGATAACTTTTCTATAGAAACTCATTATAATTATAATAATCTTTTCATGTATGAATAATGTTATCGATAAATTTTCTATAGAAAATAAAAGTTATTGAATAATTGTCTATAGAAAAATAATGGTATCGATAAGTTTTCTACAGGAAAATAAAATTATCTATAGATTTTCTACAGAAGATACTTGCTACCGAAACATCTTTTGTAGAAAATTAATATCATCGATAAATTTTCCATAGAAAATTATTGTTATCGATAGATTTTCTATAGAAAATTAATGTCATCGATAAATTTTCTATAAAAAATTAATGTTATCGATAAATTTTCTATAGAAAATTATTGTTATCGATAAATTTTCTATAGAAAATTGATGTTATCGATAAATTTGCTATAGAAAATTGTTGTTATCGATAAATTTTCTTTAGAGAAATAATTTTATCGATACATTTTCCATAGAAAATTATCATTATTGATAAATTTGCTATAGAAAATTAATGTTATTCATAAATTTTATAAAAGAAATTAATGTTATCGATAAATTTTCTATAGAAAATTCAAATTATTATAGATTTTATTATCTTAAAATTATTTATAGATTTTCTATTGTTATCGAAACATCTTTTGTAGAAAATTTATGTTATTGATAAATTTTCTATAGAAAATTAATGTTATCGATAAATTTTCTGTAGAAAATTAATGTTATCGGTAAAATTTTCTATAGAAAATTAATGCTATCGATAAATTTTCTTTAGAGAAATATTTTTATCGATAAATTTTCTTTAGAAAATTAATGTTATCGATAAATTTTTTTTAGAGAAATATTTTTGTCGATAAATTTTTATTAATGTTATGGAAACGTTTTTTTATAGAAAATTAATGTTATCGATAAATTTTCTGTAGAAAATTTATGTTATCGATAAATTTTCTTTAGAGAAATATTTTTATCGATAAATTTTTATTAATGTTATGGAAAAATTGAAATGGAATTGAAATGGAAAAATTGAAAATTGAAGTCATTGATAAACTTTCTATAGAAAATAACGTTATCAACAACTTTTTCATAGAAATTTTAAGTTATCGATACATTTGCTCTGGTAAAATAGTGTTATCGATAAGTTTTCTATAGAAAAATTATATTATCGATCGATTTTTTATAGAAAATATTTGTCATCGAATAATTTTTTATAGAGAATTAATGCCATCGATAAATTTTTTATACAAATTAATGTTATCGATAAATTTTTTAGAAAAAAAAATAGTGATCGATAAAATTTTCTTTAGAAAATCATTATTTTCGATCAATTTTCTATAGAAAATCTGTGTTAGCGATAAAATCATTAAATGAAGGCAATATTATCGATAAATTTTCTAAACATTTTGTTATCGATACATTTTCTAAAAAAAAAAAAAAAAAATAATTGTAACTTTTTTACGAATTTCCTTATCGAATTACAAATGTTTTTTTTTTTTTTTTTTTTTTTTTTTTTAATTTTTTATAGAATCTGTAATACTCTGTAATACTTTTCATCTCACCCAATATTTTTAATATATGGAAAAAAATATTACTAAAACCGGACAGATGTACAGACAGGACTATCATGCATGGCGTCAATTGCCCAATTCACATTTTGTTGCCGGTTATTTGGGTTTTATGTCTGCCTTTTTATGTTTTTTTTGTTTCTGTTATTCTGCATTCCATATGTGTTGGATGCATCAGCGAATTAACGCCATTTTTTTTTCTTCAGTATATAACACTGATGTCTTTTTTAGGGAAAAATTTATGAGATTCGCCACATGAAATAATTTTTTTGGAGGCTAAATATAAAAGGACAAGTGTGTTGAAAAAATGAAAACGAGAGAATTAAGTTGATCTGTATACAATCGAAATTTGCTTGTTATCCTATCATTGCCATAATACTTTAAATTTTTTTGGTAACATTATTATTACCAAATTTATGAGTAGAGGAGAAGATGATTGTTGCAGTTATAAGCCCTGTACAAGATAAGTGCTTTTAAACTGTTACATATAAACTTTGTTTCATGTGTAGCATAAACTCATACTTATACACATGCAATGAGTGTTCATGTATTGCATGTTTATTATCATAGTTAAAATGTTGAGAATGTTTGTGTTGTTATTGCAGCAGCATATGATGATGATGTAGTTGATGCTTTGATGCTTTCAGGCCGTTTGTTGTGCAATTTGCAAAACAGTCTGCTAGATTTTTTTTGGCCACACTTGACTTTGGTAACTTTTTCTTTCAGTTGTGTATTATTTTCGTTTTATTTTTTGGCAACAGTACACACAAACACATACAATGTTTATATATACAAATATGCATTGCTTACATGCATACATTGGTTTAAGAGTAAAAGCACTTGTTGCATTATGACCTCACATACATATGTGATGTAGAGATATATGTATGTAAAAAATAAATGAATATCTAGTAGATGTAGTTTATAGATATGCTTGTATTTTATACAGCTTTACTTAAGTTTGTCTTAGTGTTTTTTGGTATATAGTTTTAGTTTTTTTTTTTTTTTTTTTTTTTGTTTTAAATAAAGAGTCTGTTTAAGTGTTTGTGTTATTTGTTTGATAAGTGTAAGAATTTTTTTGTTCAGTTCTGGCATAAGGACTTAGTTCGTTACTACTTTTAAGCATTTTTTGTTGAATTTTATTTTTGTGTAAATTTTGGTTGTTGACCAAAAATAGGAGTGAAATCAAAGGATGCTGTTTGTGGTTAACAAGTATTTGTTTTATATAGTGTGTTTGGTATGTGTGTTCTTTTTGATTACTTAAGTGTTGTAATAATTGTTTATATTGTTGCATTCATTGCATTTTGTATTTTAAAATTTACCAAGGATTAGAGGTAATTGTATTAGGGTCTAAGGTTTGGGTTATTGTTTAATTGCTGGTTGGTTAGTTAAAGTGTTAAATAAATTACAACTGTATTATTTGACTTGTAGACATAATATTATGACTTAATAAACTTTAAAGTAATAAAGGCTCATTTCATATTGCTAGCTGAATTGGTTAAAAATTTGTATTTAAGATTGATATTTTTTAAAATACTTTGGACAAATTTGCTAGTACAGTTAACTGATTTGATAAAAAAAAACTATTAAATAGGCTACTTGAAATAATAGAAAACTTTCATATTCAATTTTAATCTATTTTGAAAAACTTATGTATACTAAATATAATAATTCAGCTAGCTGAATAGTAAAAAAAATATAAAAATTAGCTATTTTGCTAAAGTTTCAAGTTATTCTGTTTTTTATTTGCTAATTCATCTAGCTGTATTAATTAATTTATTACCCAATTGATATTTTCAGTTGATTATTCTAATTATAAAGTAAATTCAGCTAGCTGAATTGAGAAAAAACTTTAAGATTATTTCTTTGGTAAACTTTCAAACTTTGTTAATTAAGCTAGATGAATTGTTAAGATATTACTCCATTTATATCTTTAGTTAGTGTTTTTTTGTTATAAAATATTTTTTTTTTTTTTTAATTCAGCTAGTTGAATTAAAAAAATAGTTTCAAAATTTTTTTTTCTAACTTAAAAATAAAAACCAATTTATATTAACTTTTAAGCTGCTTCATCAGATCATTTTGTGCTACATTTATAAATTCAGCTAGCTGAATAGTGTAAATTTTTCTAAAATTATTAGTTTTGCAATCTCTTAATATATTTTGTACTTTGTCTGCCAATTCAGCTAACTGAATTTAATAAAATATTATTCAACTTATATTTTTGTTTAATGTTTTTATTAAAGTATATTTTTTTTTTTTAAATTCTGCTAGCAGATTAGTGAAAAAAGTGCTAAAATTATTAATTCGACTTATTTATATCTATTATTTTACTTTATTTAGTTTCGCAACATATTTTGTATTTCATTTGCTAGCTGAATTTAATAAAACAATACTCGATTTGTAATTTTATTTAATATTTTTATTATAAAATAATTTATTTATTAATTCAGCAAAATTAATTAAGAAAAAAAAAAAACTGTGGTTTAGTTCTCTAATCTTTTTTATTTTTTTCTAATTTAAATAGCTGAATTGTAAACATTTAGCTCAATTTACATATTTTATAATTATTTTCTTTTTAAAACTTCTAACATATTTTGTAGTTCAGTTGATAATTATATAATAGTGATAAAATTATGTAAACAAGTTTTTTAACGAAATATTTAACATATTTTTTATTCCAATATGCAATTCAGCGGGCTGAATTCAAGTAAAATTTCGTTAATTAAATTTTACAATTATTTTTTATATTTAAATATTGGAAAATATGAAAATTCAGTTAGCTGAATTAAGGTTAAATAAATAAAATAAGGTAATTTTAATTTAAAAATAATATACTTTCAATTTATTATAAAATTTTTTGCAAAGTAAGATAAAATTTCTCACTCTGTTAAAGAAAATATATTAATTCAGCTAGCTGAATTGAGAAAAAAATTTGCACACATATTTATCAAATCATTTTAAATGAAATTATCAAATTTAGCTAACTGAATTGAAGTAATTGAAGTAAACATTCAAAAGTTTTTTATGGTATTATTAGATAAAGATGCAAATCCCACCCGCTGAATTGGTATGATATTTAAATTTTTTATATGTTTTATTTAGTCACTTGAAAAAAATATATTAATTCAGCTATTTTAACTGAGAATAAAAAGATACTTAAATTATGTTGCTTACATATTTCTGAATTTAGTTGAATTTAAATATAATTAAATTAATTTATTTTTAAAGTAAATTTTTATATTATTATAAGATAAAGTTCAAATTCAGCTAGCTGAATTGGAAAATATTACATATATGAAAATTTGAATGTATTTTAAAAAGCCAATGAATAATATTTCAGCTAGCTGAATTCAAATACATTGAAATTAATTTATTTTTTTTAGTAAATTTTTATATGATTATAAGAAAAAGTTCAAATTCAGCTAGCTGAATTGATAAAATTACATTTATTTCATTTTGTATGTATTGTAATAAGCCAGTCAATAATAATTCAGCTAGCTGAATTAAAATTCAGTCAATTCAGCTAGCTTAATTAAAATTCAGTCAATTCAGCTAGCTGAATTTAATTAAAATTAATTTATTTTATTTTTTAAGTAAATTTTTATATTATTATAAGAAAAAGTTCCAATTCAGCTAGCTGAATTGCGAAAAAATACATTTATATAAATTTTTTACCACTTTTTAAGTCATTGAAAGAAAATTTATTAATTCTGCCAGCTATATTTGTAAGAAAATTAGTCATATTTTTTAACTTTAAAAAGAATTGGTAAATGGAACATTTAAATTAAAACTAATAGATAATAAAAATTCACACCAAAATCATTAAAAATAAGTAAAAAAACTTAAATAATGCTTTTTAATTTTTCTTTAATTTTCTAAAAGTATTTTATTTCCAAAGACTTGTTTGTTGATCTAATGCAATGACAATTTTATTTTTTGTTTCCACCAATTTGGCGGTCAAACTCAAATGCCAAGCAATCACACAACCCGCCAAGCAACCAATCTTACGTATGCGGAATTGATTTTAAGCAAAAATTAAAAAAATAATAAATAAATTAAATTCAACATTTTGAGAAATATTAGAAATCATTACAAGTCGTCTGTCTAATAGACAGTAGCCAATAGTTGATGTTGTTGTTGTTTTTGTTTAAAACTGATTCAAAATATTCATTACAATCTTTCAATTTTTCCAAACGATGAATGCAACTCTCCATTTATGGATGTCGATTATGAATGCATACATATAGCATAACAAGGTGCTGCAAGAGGTGGGGTTTAATTTAGAAAATATATTGTTTTTTTTATAGATTTTTTTTTGCTTTTAATTCTGTTTTTTTCGCTAGCTAAACTTAAAAACGAAATCAATTGCTTTCAATTTCAAGGTTTTTTTTGTCAGTTTGGAATTTAATTTTTTTTTTGCCATTTCTTATAAAACTTGTCGTTTGGTTTGGTTATGAATTTGTTTAGTGTTTTTTTTTTATATTGGGTAGGGGTAAGAGTTAGTTTTGGAAGAAAGGAGGAAATTACTAGGAATTTTTTTTTTTTTTTTTTTAAGAAAGAGTATTGAATTTATTGAAAAAGAAAGAGATAATTTTTAAAATAGTTTTTTATTTCTTCTGATATTTTCCTCAGCAATGATAATTATATATCAAATTATTCTAAAAGATAAAATGGAAAGAGAAAGATAAATTGAAAGGAAAATGTGTTTTGTTTGAAATTTGTCTTTCTTACTTAGGAACTGCAACAAATTATTTAATAAAAAACTCATCATTTCTTTCATCTTTTTGTACCGAAATTACCTTTTACCTAAACTAATACAAATTAAAATTTTCTGTGTTTTCGTTGTTGATTTTTTATTTTGTATTTCTTTATTGAAAATGACAGCTAATTTTTTTTCTTTCTCTCCAACAATATTTTTCTATCATTTCGAATAAATTTTTTTTTAATTTTAAAATTCGCTACAATAATAACAAAAATTAAATATTCTAAACAATTTGTGTTTGTTGTTGGCGTGTTAAAAGGGGTTGTGGTTTTCATGTAAGTGTGCTTTGCTAAAAAAAAATTATAAACTTTTTAAGTAAATTTATTTTTTACAAAAAAAATTATATAAATATTATTTTTTGTTTAACTAGTTCTGTATGCTATAGCTGTGTGTCTTGTTTACTTAAATAGAAAATGACAATCCCAAGTTTAAAAATTTTGTTATTTTTTGTTTTACTATTTATTAACTATTTAAATGACGCAGTTTTTTATTTCTGCTTTTTTTAAATAATAAAAGGAATATTTCGTGACTTGTTGTAAGAAATTTTACTAATATTTCTTATTTTTTATAAAAATTAAAGTAACAAAATATTAGATTTCTGTCAAAATGTTTGATTATTTATAGTTGAATTTAAATGTCAATGCAGAAAAAAAAAATACAAATAAATAGATAAAAACAAATGCTATTAAATTAATTAAACTTGTTTAAACCAAACATAAGATTAATCGTTTACTTATGGTTTTATTAGCAGTTTCAATTTGACCGGAAATTGTAAGAAAAGCTAAAATGACATCATTTTGTTTTCTTTGTTTTGGAAAATATTATGAAATTGGTCATTGTGGGGAGTTATGTATGTATTGGTAACATATGTTTTAGAAAATAATGATAAAATATTATGAAACAAAATTATTTTAATCTTCTATTTAATAAAATTAAATGAACTCTTATTCAATTTGAAAAATCTAAATAAAATAAATTCCATTTAGCTTTCTAGAAGTTATAATGCCCAGCTTTCCAAAAGCTATTCTCGAAAAAATATTTTATTTGCCTTTATTAGAGAGAAGATGAAGACTTCTTTATTATTTAGAAATTTAAATATCTTCTTTGGAAGATACATAAGTATCTGACTGTTGATAGATATTTATATAGGAAAAGAGCGCACTTTGGGGTAAAATGTGAAATTTAAAATTTAATAAAACCTTGGTTCATGTCATATCCTTCAGGGAAATTTGTGGAAATTACAATAATGAAGCAGTCCCTCAGTACCGGTTGAGTACCAATTGACACCTAACTCATCACCAAAGTTCCAGTTGAGAACCAGTTGACACCACCACACACAAAAAATATCAGTTGAAAGTCAATTTCCAACAGGCATGTTAAGTGCGTGGCTTAGTGGTTAAAGTTGCGACTATAAAACGTAAGATACGTCAGAAGAACCGGTCACTAGCCCAGAAAACCTGTCACGTGACTAGTTTTGAATCGGTTCCCTTGCCTCTAGGGATATTATGAAGAAAATACTTAATATATAGGAAAGTGCCTATAGTGCGAATTTTTATTTGTTCAAACAGGCATTAAATATAGTTAAATAGGCAAATAAGAAAACATATTTTCTCATCGCTCACATTTGAAAAATTGTTTGTGTTCAAAATAATTTTTATTAAAAATATAATAAACAAGAAACATTCACATTTTTGAGTTTTATGATGTGAATCGAAGCTGCGATTGCTTTTATTGAAAATTAAGAAAACAAAAAATAAGAAAAAGACATTGGCATGGGCTGTTCACGAGCAACACCCATAACTTCCTTAATACCACCAACCAAGAACATCAAGGTATCCATGCTGTCGCTAATTTTCTGCAGTGAGCCTCATCAAAGGACCAAAAGGTCAAAAGTGCCAACAACTATTTTTTGAGATATTACAACATCTATAGAATATAAAACTTGCAACAATTTTCCTGAAGTACATTGTTATGCACCATCTTGTGGTAACAGTCCTTTGACTTGCTTAAGTATGTGCCCGAAGCCTTTTTTTTTTTGTTATTGTAATTTTACTCTGTTGCCTCATTGAAATTTTACATTTGTGGACATCCAACTTGGATCAGAAAAGATTTCTTGACAATATATGGAAAAGAATAGTAAACTACTTTAGGAAGTGGTTGGTATAATTACACTGATCGACAAAAAAAATGTTCGTGCTCCTCCAAAAAAAGATGGAATTCCGCATGATAAACTCGAATCTGCTTTCAGTTTTTTCCCATCAGATCGAGATTTTTTT
Source organism: Protophormia terraenovae (assembly GCA_951394005.1). Classification (NCBI taxonomy): domain Eukaryota; kingdom Metazoa; phylum Arthropoda; class Insecta; order Diptera; family Calliphoridae; genus Protophormia; species Protophormia terraenovae. Next base: position 130,457,915 of record OX596073.1, read on the forward strand.
TATGGGCGTGTCTAATATTGCGTTCTAAATAAGCCGATTACTCGAGTATATTTCAATATAACTTGAGAACGGTATGCACGATTTACATATATAAATAATACACCAATATATGTGGAATAAAATTGACTTTAAGTCGTTCTACTAACAAATTTTTATCCCCTCAATAGTTTTGGAGATATTTCGAAATAAGTGTTCGAAAATTTTTTTTCATGATTTCAAATTCAAGATTAGTTTATTTCTTACTAAAACTTATTTTTAAAAGTGAAAATATCAAAAATGTTTCAGTTAATCATCTTTATCTCAAAGCTGGTAAAACTACGAGTAAATAAAGCTACGTATCATAAAAATTGATGCACAAATCATGATTGCATTCACAGTTAAGTTAGGATACCCATGCATAACTACAGTTAAGTGCAGATACACTAGTTGGCAAATTTTTTTTTCTGTCTTCAATAAAAAAAAAAAAAAAAAAAAATAGGTGGATTAGATGGAATTTGATGTGCTAAATAAGAATCAACTTTTACTTTTTTTCTATCATGTATCGTTTTTTTTTTTTTTTGGATTCGAATTTGTTCACCCGAACATATGACTACTATGACCCCGCCTTTACGCAGTCACACTTGTATAACTCGAGAACGGTTTGTCCTATTAAGATAAACTCCAACATATAGCGACTTAAATTGCCTTTGTGCTGAATTTACATAATTTTTTGCTCAGTTAATATTTCCGTAGTTATTCGGTAGTTAGTAGCGAAAAAATTAAAAAATTGTTTTTGAAAAATGGTTAAAATTTTGTCTATAACTCTGAAATAGTTGAGCGAATAAAAAATATTGTTAAGACACCTTGAAGACAATTTTCGTATGCATCTTTTGATGTATCACTTATCAAAATCATGTAAACGGTTCTTGACAAACCGTTCTAGAATTTTATAGTCAGTATGTGATTGAAAAAAAGTGAATTAAAAAAATAAAAACACGTGATTATCGGTGACTTTTAGCGGTATATATAAGACACCAAACTATGCTTTATGCAAAAATTCTGAAGTTAAGTCATTTTTGACCTAATTTTGTAATAACTGAGATATCGGGTTTTCCCCGATAAAAGAAAAACCTTTGGTTCTTGTACATCAATTGACTAAATTATTTCACAATATGACTTTGTTCATTTCTACGAAAGATTTCTTAATAGTGTGAATTTATGTCTGATTCAGAGTCATTTTCTGAATTAATTTAAAGCTGTTTTTTCTATCTGTCTGTCCGTCAGTCTTATAATCATAGCGACAGAAAGCCCATAGTTCCCGTATAATAAATACTGGTTATACATACACATACTTATATGTATGTGTTAATATAAGTATTAATTATAATAAACTATTTTCCTCATGTCAACGAATTTTTAAACATTTCCTAAAACAAAAACTATTCCATATAATTTCTAATATTTAATATTTTTGAAAGCCGAAAAAAAAAAATAATCCAGCTAATAGTTCCAATCTGTTTCTAATTAAACAACTGATAAATTTACTTTGAACTTTCCCCTCAGTTGCACCTAAATTAGTAGACTTTACAGAACAGGGATGGGAAAGTCTGGATTAAAAATATTTGTTCTAATTAAAAGAGCTACTTAAAAATAATTTATCAAAATAAAATATGTTTTATAAAGGAATCTATTTTAGCAAGTAGATATCTTTTAAAATCAAGTATTCTTTTATGAAATTAATGTGGTCTAGAATAAATGGTTTTATATATGTATGTATAGAATAATTTGTTCAATGGAAAATATTAAGGAACAGCTTCTGACTGATTTGAAATAAAATAAAATCGTGCTTTATTTAGATCTTTCTAAATATTATAACATTGTTTTAGATTTTTTGCTCATAACTCAGCTTTTCATTGATCGAATTTTCTTATTTTCAATAGGGAAATTCTCGACATACAGACATGTACGAATAAGGTGTCATATATGTCCTTAGGTTATTGTAGCAATAGAAAAATCTATTTCAACAGACAAACGGATATACGGAATTTACTTATAAAAACCCAAAAAGGGTACAATTATTTAATATTTCTGTCTTATTTACATTTAATAATTATTTTAAATATTGCAACAATTTCCCTTCTTACTTTCTCAATTTATTAAAAAAAAAAAAAATAATTATAGCTAAATTAAAAGCAAACTATTTTTATTACTACTAAATTTCCCAGCTCTGCTATAAAATAAAAAAACTAAATAAAATAGATTATTTAAATTAGTTTTAATTGTATGTTGCTGTTGTTGGCTGGAATTTTGTACGTTTTAAGAAATTTTCGCGTTTATTTTTGTTGTTATTTTTCGTTTATAATGTTATTTCAAATTCTTATCTTAAACAGGTTTTATTAAATAGAATAATTATTAAATGCTATTATACTATTTATTTATTTTTTTGAGCTAATGTCGTTATTGTTAAAAAAATGTTTAAAAATAAAATAAATAGTAAGAGAAAAAACAACAACAACTAACAACCATCATTTATAACATTTAATAACTTGGCTAATTGATGTGGTTCTCACAAAGCTTTTTGCATTACAAATTGTTATTGTTGTTAATGCTGAAGTTGTTGCCAATTTTCTATTTTTTTTTTTTTTTTTTCAGACGTGTTAAAATTTCTATAAATGGAGAGCAAGAGAATAGAACTATGCTTCCTTATTAATGACCTTTAGATACTTGCACAACTTACTACTGGAGTACAAGTTATAATATGAATATTAGATTTTTTTTATTAATTAATTAATTTAGTATAATAATTTTGTTTTATTTTTAATATAATCTATAGTAAATAGATAAAATTAAATTGAAAAACAATTTAATTTAAATAATTAACCGGTTATAATACGAGTATTGTTTGCTATTTGTAAATGTGTGTATTTGTTAATATTTTTAATTAAAAATTTAAATAATTTCAAGTAAGATTATAAGGTTTAAAGACTGAGATTTTATTTTGTAAAATTTGTTAGAATAGATAGAACATTAAAAGTTGTTATAATATGTTTGTATTGTTTTGTAACTTGCATAATGAGGAATATTTTATGTAAATTTTGTTAAAATATTTTTCTTTAAAATCTTATTGAAATTAATTATGTTGTGTATGTTAAATTTGTAATTTAACTATTAAAAATAAATAAATAATTTAAAGTCTATTGTTTTCTTAGAATATTTTTCTTACTTACTACTTTAGTCGGATTTTTTTTTTTTTTTTTTTTTTTTGGAAATCGATTTACACACTTACCTGAAAAGAAAAAGAGGAAAATAATTGTAAGTATAAGATTTTTAAATACGAACACAAATTAAATAATAAAATTATTGCAAAAATATAATAAATCTAGATCCTAGAAACTCTAACGTGATCATCCTATAGTCCAGAATATTCTATAATCAAGACCATAGACTGGACTATTCTATTGTCAAGTCCATAGACTATTCTATAGTCAAGGCTATATACTGTTCTATGAACAAGACTATAGACTATCATATAGTCAAGACTATATAGTCTATATTCTGTAGTCAAGCTTATATCTATTCTATAGTCAAGACTATAGACTATTCTATGGACAAGGCTATAGATTATTATGTAGTCAAGACTAGAGAATATTCTATAGTCATGACTATAGACTATTCTATAGTCAAGAAAACAGTCTATTTTATAGTCAAAACTATAGACTATATTATAAACTAGAGTAGAAACTATTCTATAGTCATGACTGTAGACTATTCTGTAGTAAAGATTAAAGACTATTCTTTAATACAACTATTCTATAGTCGACTATAGACTACTCTATAGTCAAGACTATAGACGAACACAATCAATACTATAGACTATTCTATAGTCAAGGCCATAAACTATTCTATGGACAAGATTATAGACTATTACGTACTAAAAATTAGAGACTATTCTATGGAAAAGACTATAGACTATTCTATAGTCAAGACTATAGAATATTCTATAGTCAAAACTATAGACTATTATATAGTCAAAACTATAGACTATTCTATAGACAAGACTGTAGACTATTCTATAGACTATTCTATAGCCAAGACTATAGAATATTCTATATTCAAGACTATGGACTATTCTATAGTCAAGACTATAGATTATTCTGTAGTCAAGACTATAGACTATTCTATAGTCAAGACTATAGACTATTCTATAGTCAAGACTATAGACTATTCTATAGTCAAGACTATAGACTATTCTATAGTCAAGACTATAGACTATTCTATAGTCAAGACTATAGATTATTCTATAGTCAGGACTATAGACTATTCTATAGTCAAGACTATAGACTATTCTATAGTTAAGACTACGGACTATTTTATAGCCAAAACTATAGACTATTCTATAGTCAAGACTTTAGACTATTCCATGAAAAATACTATTTTTTGGACACGACTATAGACTATTATGTAGTCAAGACTATAGACTTTTCTATAGTCAAGACTATAAACTTTTTTATAGTCAAAACTATAGACTATTCTATAGTCAAAACTATACTATGGACAAGTCTATAGACCATTTTATATTCAAGACTGAAGAGTATTCAACTGTCAAGATTATTATGTAGTCAAGACTACAGAATATTTTATAGTCAAGACTATAGACTATTTTATAATCAAGACTAGAGACTATTCTATAGTCAAAACTATAGACTATTCTATAGTAAAGATTAAAGACTATTCTATAATATAACTATTCTATAGTCAAAACTAATGGCTGTTCTATAGTCGATTATAGACTACTCTATATTCAAGAATACAGTCTATTCTATAGTAAGGTTTAATTTATATTCTTATAGTCAATACTAAATTTACTTCCTTATTCAATTCTATAGTCAGTGTACAGTTATTTCTGTAGTCTAACATGTCTGTACATGCCTACTATAGTATACTTTTCTTAACTAAAATGGTGTTAATAATTTCCACAAAACTCTTCTAATTGACTCAAACGAAAAATATATAAAAAAAAATCCAACAAAAATAAAATTATTTCTATTGTTAACAACAACAAAAAGTACAACAACTAGGAGAATACAACAATAGCAACAAAAAACACTAAAAAAGAAAACCAACATTGTTGATATAAAAATAACATCCAATAATATTTAAGCAAAGTGCGAATATATAGAATGGAATTTACCAATTGTAAAAGGTTTTCGTTACAAAAAAAAAACAAATAGTTATTATAGTTGGTAGTTGTTGTTATTATTGCTGTTGCTGGTCTTCTTTTGTTACCACTAAAACAAAGGCAACAACAATAAAAGCAATAGCAACAACAGAAATTTTTGTTAACAAGTACAAATAACAGAAATAAAAATTTTTTAACAAAAACAAAAAAAAAAAAAAAAATATTTAGTACTAAAAAATTGTACATAATTAGAATTCACCTTGAGTTCGAATGAAAATAAAAAACAAAAAAAAAAAAAAAAATATATAACTGAAAAGCAACAACAACATTAATAGCAATTACAATTAGCAGAAAGTTTGAAAAAGTTTTTTTTTTTAAACGCTAAAAACAAAAATTTGTTTTGCAAATAATTTAGGTTAAAATATTATTTTGTTAAGTTTTTTTCTCTCTCTTTTGTTCTTCTTTTTAAATTAATGAAATCTATTTTATTATAATTTTATTTATTTGTTTGTTTTAAATTGAAAAAAAAAATAATAAGAGAAAATTTTTAATATAAAAAGATTTTTATATGCATAAAAATTATTACAAAAAATATAGCACTAGATTACTAAGTAGGATAATTCTTTAAGTCCTTTTAGGTATTATCATTAAAAAGTTTATTGCTTATTCAACAACTTCCTAAAAGTGAAATTTAAATATGTGCTTTATTTTGATAACTAACTTTAATAACTAGTTATATAATTATTTTCTATGATTTATTTATTTTTTTTTTTTTTTTTTGAAACCTACTATTCCCTGTTATAAAGACCTTCTTTTTTCACACTTATTGTCTGTGAAATTTTGAAGAGTTTTGCTAAAAAAAAATTCATTGCAACTCTATTTAAATACTCACACATGGCCACATTTTAATTTTGCTAATTTAATATTCGTTTATATTCTATCTACTTTTATTTAGTATTTGTTTTAAGGTGTTAATTATTTCTCAATTCATAAAAACAAAAATATTTTTTGTATTTGCCTAAAGCAAATAATAAAATAAATAAAATTGTAGTTAAATAAATATAAATAAATAGAACAATTTAAGCTTAGATAATTCATTTCCAAAAGGGAATATTGTAAATATTATCTACAAAATCAAAAGGGAAGAGATAAAAATTATCTGCTTAATATTTAAGTGCAAAAGGAAATTGAATAATAAAACTTGAAATTTTGTTATAGTTATAAGTAGATGAGTAATATTACAAAATGTTTTAAAATATTTAATTCTGTTTTTAACAAAATAAGTAAATAAACACTTCACTTCACAACAATACTTAGATACCCAAAAGTAAATGTTTCCAAGCTAGTACTAATATTTAAATCGAAGTGTGGAATTAAATGTTACTAGATATTATGTATAATAATATTTATTTAGATATATTGAGTGATTTCTCTTATTATTACACTAAATTATTTAAAATCATTTTCCTGATATATCTTGTTTGAGGCTGCTATATTTGTAATGCTTAGTAAGCTATACAGAAATTATGTATATCAGAGGATATCTAATTAGGTATATTTTAATATTTTGTTCATATCTTTTAAAATTTACGCAGATGTGTAAAATAAATAATCAAATAATAGAATTTTAATTATATAAAAATTAAATTTTTTACTTAAAAATTATTATAACATTTTTCCTCTAAAATATCTTAATATTATTTTCGGAATATAGAAGGATTGTTAATATACATCATTAAAAATAAAAATATATTTTAATATGTTTCTTAAAGCCTTTGAGAAATATGATATTGAAAATTTATCTGTCTTTAATATATGTATATCAGAGTGTCCAAAAAAGACACAAATTTTTTAGGAAGATCTCTCAAATGATCCTCAATAAGTAAGAACATTATTTTTCAGTTTAGAGAATACAATACTAAACAATATAATTTTTACTATTGGTCATTAGAAATCTCTATAATGATTATCTAATGTCTTTTTGAGAAATCAATCTCTTACCTTAATTAGGCTTCAATTATATTAAATTATTAAACATTTCAGTTATATGGACTAAATAAAATTAAAAATGTTTAAGAGACTAGATATTACAATAAATATGAAATTTTTAATTTTATTTTAGTCTATTCAATTAAAAAAAAGTCAAACATTAAGTTTAATTTCACAATATTAAAGAAAATTTTCCTCTGATTTTTGGTGATAAATTATGTTAATTTTTTTATTGACCTATGATGAGAAAATGTCAAAAATTGTTCGTTTTGCGAGCCTACTATAAGCTCGTGATGATATATTTTAGGACTTTATTAGCCCAGTTGCTTGGTATATGAGATTTGTATTCAAAATTTAAAATCAATAGCTCTGCGAAATTTTATATTAAAGGTAATTGACTTATTTGCAAAAAATATTGATTATACAGGTTTAGAAAATTAAAAAAACTAAATACTTTTTCTGCGTTATTAATAAGTATTAAGGTTATATTTATATATATTTAATCAACCCTCACAATATGTAATCAAATCTTAAAACAAAACTAAAGACTACTTTATCTCTAACGAGAGCATGCCCAAGTGAATTATTTGTCCTTTTAATAACGGGGTGGAAAATCGGCTCTATGAAGCCTTAAATCCGATCAAACATCAATAAGAAGGCTTACGAGCGGGTTGGGGTGAGTCTTTAGTTTTAAAATGTATTTTTCACTGCGTTTTTTAAACTCGTCTTTTGCAAATGGAACCTCTAAATTTCTATGGATATTCTCATTTCTTATATACCAGGGTGCACCCGTCATGGTTCTAAGAATTTTTGATTGAGCCCTCTGTATAATATCAATACTCGTTTTACTGGCTGTACCCCATAATTGGATACCATATATCCAAATTGGTTTTAAAATGGTTTTATACAGGATGACTTTATTGTCAAGGCTTAGTATTGATTGGCTGTTTATTAACCAGTGAATGCCATAAGCTTTTAACTTCATATGAAGTCTCTTGGTTCCTTATGTCATTAAGTGTAACTGGTGGACAGTTTCCTCTTCTGAGGGTGAATGTAACGTGGTTACTTTCCAATTCATTTACTCTTATACGCCGGTTTTTCAACCATGTCTCCACACGTCGGAGGTAAATATCAAGTTGGCTAGTTGCTATGTGCGGGTTTTTGTGTGAAACTGATTTTTGCCGTATCATCAGCAAACGTAGAAACAATCAATCCATCGCATACTGGTAAGTCAAAAGTGTAAATTAAATACAAGGTAGGTCCAAGAACACTTCCTTATGGGACACCTGCTTTTATTTCAAATTCTTCCATTACTAATTCGTTATATTTTACTCTAAATAAACGGTCAGAAAAATAAGACTACAGCAATTTGTGGGTACATGGTGATAGTAAACATTTAATTTTATATATTAGGCCTTTGTGCCAAACTTTGTCGAAAGTTTGCGAGATATCCAAAAAGATAGCTGAACAATACTTCTTTAATTCTAAACATTTCCTTATCTCTCCAGTTAGACGATTCACTTGTTCTATCGTTCCATATTTTTCACGAAAACCAAACTGGTGAACTGGGAAGAATGGCATAATTATACCCTACACCACCATAGGTGGTTGGGGTATAATGCGTTTGAGCTAATATTTGTAACGCACAGAAAAAATTATCGGACCCCCACTTTAAAGTTTACCGTTCGACTCAGAATCACTTTCTGACATAAGGACCAAGTCTATTAAAATTGGTTATAACCGGTCCATTATTTCACCTAGCCCCCATACAAATGTCCTCCCGGAATAAGGGTTTAACGATCATAAATGCCTTAAATATAGCAATATTTCAACGAAACTAGGTACAAGTGTTATAAGTGTTAATCTTTGTGCCAAATTCCATCGGTCGGATCGGTCTATAATTGACCATAGCTCCCATATAAATCCCTTCTTCCGAAAATAACTTTAAGACCGAGAGAGAAACTATAGTCGGTCTTGACCGACTATAGTTTCTCTCTCGTTTTCTTTTGAAATACTTTCTCGAACAGCTTCGACAAACAAGATAGAAGGTTATAATAGGTCTATAAAAAGATGTTATAGTAGAATCCTTCCCTAGCTTTAGTATCATTTTGATCTGAAAAGTTTTCCATAAACTCCTAGTTTTAAGAAAGCACGATAATTGCCACATTTGGTAAGTTTTTAATCATGGATGCTGTTATTGAATCATATCCAGGTGATTTTCTAACATTTATATTTTCCTTGATAATTTTATTAATATCCTCTGGATAACAATTATATCATCATTATTTAGTGTAGTGTCAGGTGTCTCTCTCAATACAAAATTATTTGTTGGGGATTTGTTTGAAAGACTGAGCTTAAATAGCATGCAAATAAATTGGCCTTATCTTCTGAACTACGGACTCAGGTACCGTCAGCCTTCCTTTAAGGATTTTATGCCTCTACCGGTGGCTTAATATCTTTCGTTGCCTTCCATAGGGAAAAATTTGTATATTTATTATTTGTTAAACTTTCAATGTAATTTCTACTAAGCCTATCTAATCCACTTTTTCTGAATTGATTCTAGTTCTCGCGATAAATCGCTATTTGTAAAATTAAAAAGGTTGCACCATCTGATTTTAATAAAAAAGAAAAAAAAAAAAATAATAAAAATAGAAAATTTTAATTCAAAATTGCCTTTAAGTCCTTAATGACATTACGTTTTAATACGGTCAACAGTTATAGAGATATTAAGCCTATTTTTTGAAAAAAGGGGAATTTTATAAAAAGTAAAAAAAGAAACATTTTTTTTAAAAAAGCATAAATATTCGAAACTGATAAAAATTCAAATTTTAATTCCTTAATCATAAAAATAAAATTATTACAAATGAAACGAGACACAATTCATTCAAATCAATGCATAAATATTGATTTTATTAACAAATTAGTGAAGATATTCATGTACAAATTACATAGAATTATTAAAAAGATAAAAAATTAGTTTGTGATTTGAACCAGGTAACGCTAATAGTAGAGAGTATGTTTACTAATTAATGTGTAATAGAAGCTACTAGAATTAGGGTTGTCTGCAATGATTAAAAGTCGTTACAACGAGGTGATATAAATGCCATGGGAATTATGTCGTTATACACATTGTTTAAAAGAATATTCAAGAGAGAACAAGCGCAAATATTCGGCCCGGCCGAATCTATATACCCACCATCAACTTTTTCACATTTTAAGTTATATGAGAGGAGGTAAAGTGGGCGGTAATGTTGGCAGTAAAGTGGGCGGGCCACGCCCATTTTTTGTTTCCGAGTTTGCATTAGTCCTTGAACTATTTGAACAAAATTTCATTGATTTTCACTTTATATGGGAGATGGGCGGTAAAGTGGGCGGACCACGCCCATTTTTGGCTTCCGAGTTGATATCGATCCCCAAACTATATGTACAAAATTTCGCAATCGTACATGCTTTTGTTGCAGAAATATCAGCAGAAAAGTATAAAACGGACACCCTGTGTTTCTAGTTTTTAGGAGGTAATGTGGGCGGTAAAGTGGGCAGTAAAGTGGGCGGGCCACGCCCATTTTTTGTTTCCGAGTTTGCATTAGTCCTTGAACTATTTGAACACAATTTCATTGATTTTCACCTTATATGGGAGGTGGGCGGACCACGCCCATTTTTGGCTTCCGAGTTTATATCGATCCCCAAACTATATGTACAAAATTTCGCTATCGTACATGCTTTTGTTGCAGAAATATCAGAAGAAAAGTATAAAACGGACACCCTGTGTTCCTAGTCTTTAGCCCATAACTTTTTTGTTTGCAAACCGATTTTGCCCATTTTCAAACAAACCTTATATAAGACAAATATTTGTGCCAAATTTCGTCTTCCTACGTTGCTCCGTTCGAGCGCTATCCTGCTTTCAACAGGCGGACAGACGGACGGACATAGCTAGATCGACTCAGAATCTAACCAGGACCCAGAATATATATTCTTTGTGGGGTCTTAGATGATTCCTTCGACATGTTACACACGGAATGACAAAATCAATATACCCCCCATCTTTTTGATTGTGGGTATAAAAATAAAGGTAATATAAAGAGTAAGGACAATGCTTACTAAGTAATGCCTAGTAAAAGCTATTGATGTTATTACTATCTGCACTGACTAAAAGTCAATTTACCAAGGTAATACAAATGTCATGCCAATCATGTCTATAAAAAATTAGGAGGAAATATTAAGGTAATATGAATAAAGTAAAATAGTTATTGCTATCTGCAGCGATTGAAAGTCGATTCAACTAGGTGATATAAATGTCATGGGAATTATGTCATTACAAATGGTGTCTAAAAGAACATTAGAGGTATTAAAGAAAAGTATTTGATTTTGTGTTAAAAAAAATGTTAGCTTGTTAAATTCAGTGCTAGCAACAGATCTTTTTAATTGTTTTTGTTACAGACCTCTTAATTTTTTTATTTAAATTCTTATATTTTTTTTATATCAAAACAGAACAAAAAAAAAAAAAAATATAATAATTAGCTGCATCTAACCAATTTTAGTTGGTTATGAGAAAGCAAAAGGTTTGTTTTTTTTTCCTGGCATCTATAACTAAATATAAAACAAAATTTTCAAATACAAAGACACCTAAAGAGATGCATGCAACTTAAAACTATTTAATAAAAATATGAAAGTGTGTGTGTGTATGTTGTTTGGTTGTGGCAATTATCTAAGCACTTTGCATTAAATGCAATGCAGCTAGCTGGCTAATTGCCCCTGTAAACAATGTAGCATATTTTCCATAATATTATGTATGTATGTATGTATGTATGTATGTATGTATGTATGTATGTATGTATGTATGTATGTATGTATGTATGTATGTATGTATGTATGTATGTATGTATGTATGTATGTATGTATGTATGTATGTATGTAGTTGTTGCTAATGTTACGGTTACTCTGTTAGCTATTGTTGCCTATGCTGCTGGGTTAGTTGTTGGCTTTTTAACTTGTTTTGTTGTTGCTGTAGTTGTTTGCCTATTTAGACAATGCAATATTTTTTTAACCAAATTAAATGCCTAGAAATATAAAATACAATCTCATTTGGTTCTACAATACTTTTTCATATTTAGAATTTTATTTTTTCTGTTCTATTCTGTTGTGTTGTGTTGTTTTTCTTTTTTTTTTATTATTTATTTAACATGCGAGTACATTAGTTGTTTGTTTTACTTTTTAGTTGTTATTTTTTTTACTTCATTTTTTTCTTTTCTCCTTTTGTTTTGTGTGTCTCTATTGCATTTCTCTGGTTATTTTATTATTTTTCTGTAATAGATTTTTTAATTTTCATCATTGTAGTTTTCTTTTCTTTTTGCTGTGTTTAATAATTATGTAAAAATGAAGCCTTCACTTAATGTAAATTAATAACATTTTTTTTATGTTTTTTTTTCTATTTCAATTTTGTTTGTTTATTAAGGCAAAAGTGCAACAGGCAACACAAACACTTAAACCCACAGAAATTTGCCACTGTCAGTCAGTGTTACTTAGTTCTAGGTATTTATTATGGGCCTATAGTGTTTTATATGTATTAGAGAAAAGAACAATTTACCTTAATATCGAAGGCAAACAGTAAATAACATTAAGTTTTCATGTTGTATTTGCAGAAAAATCTACTCATATACCTATGCATTTTCCTAATTAGTGAAACATATAAAAACATTTGGCATTTTAATAATTTACCGGAAGTGGAAATAACAACAATAACTACAGTAACCATATTATTTATAAACAAAATTATATTAATTAAAAGCTTTTAATGTCTCTTTCTCTTAAGTAAAAATATATCAAATTATTAAAATGATTAATTATCTTTAAAATAATTAACAAATATTAATCATTAATCTGGTAAAAAATTTCCTTCTCTTTTTCTTGCTCTCTTCTGCTTTAAAATAAGCTTGACCATTTGCTATTAAATAAAAAAATAAATTAATAAAATTATTAATCATCATAATTTACAATGATCTATAGAAAATTTCCCAAACACTGTCAAATCAACATCATGCACGCAATGCTGCAATAATATTCACCAAATTACGTACAAAGAAAATACAAAATTGACAGACGGACTTCTGGACAGACAATTTAAATAGACAGTAAAATATTAAATATAATTGTTTTTGTGTCTTGAAAATCTAATGAAAATAATATAATAAATGTATAGAGTTCTAGGCTCATAAATACGTATTTAAGACAAATTAATTGTGTAATATTTAAGTTGGAAGTGGTGATGATGTGGTTGGCTTAAATAACAACGCTGTAAATTACACTCTAAAAACCTCCTGCTGTTTTTTCTCTTTTCATAAACATTTCATCATTGGCAGCAGCAAGTTATACAAAAAAGATGTAATAGACATGATGTTATTAGCTAAAGCTAAAGAAAAAAAAAAAAAGAAGTTAAATAAAAGCCAACTAAGTATTTAAGCCAAAAGAGAGCCACAAATAAGCTTTAGTGAAGAAGTTTGCTAGCATGCAACATAATTTGGTTTAATGCATAAACAACATTATTTAATGTCTACTTACTTACCACCAAAATGCAACTGTGGTGGCGAGTAGGCATCAATTTTTTTTTTTGCTTAATGTTAAAAAAAAAAAAAACTTACTAATTACAATTTAAACACATGTGCTTGTTGTTCTTTACAATAAATACAACAATATCAGAAATCGTGTTTAGGCGTTTTTTCTTTGTTTTTTGGTAGATTTGCTGTCTAATAATTAAAAATATTTCTTTACAAGATATTGGGTTTTCTCTCTCTATCTATCTTCCGTTTGTGTTTAAAATTTATTAACATATTTTAGTAGTAGTTGTTTACTTTTTTTTTGTGTAAAATATACAAACTATTTATTTTTCACTTTACACTTAAGATGCGCTACAAAAAATGAGAAAAAGACTTTAGTAAGAGGTCCAGCATAATATAAATAATGTAAAAAAAATATAAGAAAATAATTTTGTATTATTATTTAGTTTTAAGTTTGATCATATTTCAAACTAGAACTTGGTCTTTATTATACGCAATAGAAAATCCTACAAATGAGTCTATAATCTAGTTTATAGTCTGATATATAAATCTAGCCTTAAGTCTATAATATAGTTAATAATCTAGTCTAGAGTCTTAAGAAATTTAAAATTTTAAGTCTATAGTATAGTTCAGTCTATAGTCCAGACTATAGATCAGTGTATAGTTCAGTCTATACTCTGGTCTATAGTTCAGTCTATATTTCAGTCTACAGTTCAGTCTATATATAGTCTAGTCTATAGTGTAATCTGTAGTCTAGTCTATATTCTAGTCCATAGTGTAGTATATAGTCTAGTCTATAGACTAGTCTATAGTGTAGTCTATAGCGAAGTCTATGGCCTAGTCTATAGTTTAGTCTATAGTCTTGTCTAGTCTATAGTCTAGTGTATAATGTAGTTTATAGTCTAGTCTATAGTCTAGTCTATAGTGTAGTCTAAAGTGTAGTCTATAGTTTAATCTGTAGTCTAGTCCATAGTGTAGTCTATAGTCTAGTGTAGTTTATGGTGTAGTCTATAGTCTAGTCTATAATGTAGTCTATAGTTTAGTCTATAGTCTAGTCTATAGTCTAGCCTATAGTCTAGTGTATAGTGTAGACTAAAGTTTAGTATATAGTTTAGTCTGTGGTCTATAGTCTAGTCTATAATGTAGTCTATAGTTTGGTCTATAGTCTAGTATATAGTCTAGCCTATAGTCTATAGTCTAGCCTATAGTCTAGTCTATAGTGTAGACTAAAGTTTAGTATATAGTTTAGTCTGTAGTCTATAGTCTAGTCTATAGTTCATTCTATAGTCTGCTCTATTGTTTAGACAAAAAAAAAAAAAAAAAAAATGGGAACATTTACATTATTTACTTGTAATTTACCTATCATGTAATAATTTAAAAAGTTAAAGAAAATTAAATGTAAGTAGGTAGGTACTTAAGAAATTTCAGATTACTTTCGTTCCTTTGGTATTGTTTACATAATGTCGATAATGTGAAAAATCGAAATGTGAGGAAATTATTACATTTAATAAAAAAATATTATATTTTTCTTAATTTTACCTTACTGACATGTAATTTACGTAATATCAGTAAAGTAATAAATAAAAATTGTTTAAAAGTAAATAATTTTAGATGCATTTTAGTTAAATGAAATCATTTTAATATTCTTTACCTATTGTTTACAAATGGAAAAAATTAAATTCAAACAATTTTTTACTTTTTTTTAAAGTTAAAGTAAATAAATTTTTTACTTGTAAATTACTTAGTGTAAAAAAGTAAATTTTGTTGTACAAATTTAATATTAAAATTTTTTTGCAAAACTATAAATTGCAAATATTTTACAGATCGTTTACATAATGTCAATAGTTAATGTAACAAAAAACTAAATTTAAAAAAATTTTTCAATGTTGAATTTTAAAACATAAAAATGGATAGTTTTTACATTGTTGACATGTAATTTACATAGTGTCGACAATGTAAAAAATGTGAAATTACTGAAAAAATTGGTTATGTCTTACATTTTTGTGTATTTTACATATTATTTACTGATTGTATACGTGATGTCAATAATGTAAAGAATTAAGAACAGAGTTTTTAAAATATAAATATTACTTAATTTTATATTGTTTACATATAATTTACATGGTGTCAACAATGTAAAAAATTAGTTTTTACTGTAAAAATTGCTTATGTCTTAAATTTGTGTATAAAAAAGTAAATTAAAAACTGGTTACCTATCTTTTACATTATGTAAAAAATCAAATTTAATCAAAATTTTAAAATATTGAACACTAAACTATAAAAATGAGTTAATTATACATTGTTGACATACAATTATTATTACATAGTGACAATTATGTAAAAAAAGAAAAAAATGGTTACTACACAAATTTTGGTGTAATATGTATGTATTAAATTTATTTGATTTTTACATATTCTTTACCTCATGTATGTATGATGTCAATAATGTAAAATAAAATAAATTAAATTTAAATTTTTTATTTTGTATTATTGAAACTTAAATATATAAAAATTAATAAATTTAACATTTAATGACATATAATTTTACACATTTTCATTAAAGTACTGAAAAACATTAATTATAGTTTAATTTTTTGTGTCATTTAGATATTCTCTACAGCATTATGTTTGTAAAATATTAATAATGTAAAGAATTAAATTTAAATTCTTTTATTGTTGAACTTTACAAAATAAAAAAAAACAAAATTTTACATTGTTGACATGTAATTTACATAATGTAAACCATGTAAAAAATTTAATATTACTGAAATATTTATGTAAGAAAGTAATTTAAAAATTTTTACATAGAGTTTACATGATGTTTATAATGTAAAGAATTAAAATTAAAAAAAATTCTCAAATGTTGAAGTTTAAAACATAAAAAATATTTGATTTTTAATTGTTGACATATAATTTACAAAGTGTCAATAATGTAATTAATGTGAAATTACTGATCAAAAAATTTTACGGTTCAAACTTTTGTGTAAGAAATTCTATTACATATTATTTACTGTTTGTATACATGATGTAAATTATGTAAATAGTAAAAATTAATTAATTTCACAATAGTTGAACTTTAAAACATAAAAATTAGTGAATTTGACAATATTTTACATATTCTTTACCAATTGTATACATTTTTATTTACTGATTGTACTGAATTACTGGAAAAATTTAATATTGCTGAAATTTTTATGTAATTTAAAAAATGTTACCTATAGTTTACATGATGTTTATAATGTAAAGAATTAAAATTAAAAAATTCTCTAATTTTGAAATTTAAAACATAAAAAATATTTGATTTGTAATTATTGACATGTAATTTACATAATGTCAACAATGTTAATAATGTAAAATTACTGAAAAAAATAATATTGCTGAAATTTTTATGTAAGAAAGTAATTTAAAAAATTTTACCTATAGTTTACATGATAATTATAATGTAAAGAATTAAAATTAAAAAAAATCTCAAATTTTAAAGTTTAAAATATAAAAAATAATTGATTTTAATTTACAAAGTGTCAAGAATGTAAAACTACTGAACAAAAAATTTTATGGCTCAAATGTTTGTGTAAGAAATTCTATTACATATCAATTACTGATTGTATACATGATGTAAATTATGTAAATAATTAAAATAAATTAATTTCATAATAGTTGAGCTTTGAAACATAAAAATTAATAAATTTGACAATATTTTACATATTCTTTACCAATTGTATACATTATGTCAATAATGTAAAAAATTAAATTATTTTTTTTTTCAAATTTTGAATTTTTAAATAAAATATGAGTAAATTTTGCAATGTTGCGTTTAATTTACATAGTGTAAACAATGTAAAAGAGGTACATTTTTTCGAAAAAAAAACGTGAAAACGTGAACACTCGAAAACGTGAACGACTCAGAAATGTCAACAAATTTTTTTTACACAGACTATTCTAAAACGTGAATAAAAAATGAAAGCTCAAAAACGTGAACAATTTTTTTTTTTTAATTTTTGGTGTTTATAAATTGGGAAATCTCCGAATAAGAATAAAATGTTTTTATTTCTAATCCTAGAAGAATATAATACTTGTTTTTGTTGGTTAAAACAAAAAAGTTTTGTATTTATGTATACCAATCGAACATCCTTGGTAAAAATTAGTTCACGTTTTCGCAAGTCTACTGTATAAATAAAAAAAGTTTATTAGAAATTTATTTCCCATTGCATAAATGAGGTCAAAAATGTTAAGAATTAAATTTAAAATATTAAATACAAAAGATAAAAATTAATAATTTTTATATTGTTGACATGTCGATGATGAAAAATAATAATAATAATTTACTGTAAAGTTTGGATGTTGCTTAATTATTTTTTTTATGAAATGCTGACTTGTTTCCGGGGAGTATAGTGGAGTCTATAGTCTATTGATTTATCACAAAATGACTTCAAGACATCCTTCTAACTCTACGCCATTTAATTTATAGTTCTATCTTCGAAATATTAATTAGAAAACCATATTTGTTATTCTGATTGGTTTACTATGAGTGTAGTCTATTTTTTGGTCTATAACTTAATCCTCTTTCCTTACCAATATTAATTTTCTTGCAACTTTGTTGAGTACTTATAATTCGTTTCGACTGAACCTTCATATTACATTTTGTAACTCGTCAGACCAATAGAAAAACCCGCTTGTCTATTTTGGTTTCATAAAGTATGAAACGGCCACACGTAATCAATTTTTTTTTTGTTTGTTTTCCATGTTTAACATTCTTTTTTTAGAACATTTTATGTGCATTTTTCCACTATTTGCAGATTTTGTTTTTGGGCCTTCTTTTCTTTTTTACATATTTTTATTGGATTTTATGCAATCTAAACGCATCATGTTACGCATGCAATAATCCTCATTACAATGAATAAAATAGAAAAGAACATGTTTACATACATGATTGCATTCTGTGTTACGAATATGTAACAAGTCAATATGAATGAATTCGCAAGATGGTCTTAATAAAGATTTTATTTTACTTTGTTGTAGAACAAAATATAAACATAAGTATGAATTTAAATTGTTGTAAAAGTGGAAAGAGAAAATATTGATGAAGAGTAAAGTGAAGTTAAGAAGAAGTTAGAAAAAAATTAAGTAAAAATTTTATGTCGTTTTTGATCATAAATTTTAAAATTTGAATAAATTTCTAATTTATTTTATCAGTACATTTTTTATACATAATTCTATTTATTAAGTTCTTATAATCTTAATTTAAGAATTTTTATAATAAATCAGTTTGCTGCTATCTTCCTACAAATCTTTATATGTTAAATGTGCTAATTATTTGACCCAACTTCTTAATTTTCCTATTCATGTTTAAAAGCCATTTCATTAACATACTGTTGAAAGTATATTTTAAAGTTTTCCGTTAAAACTGTCTCATCCACTTAAAAGTTCAAATATCCGATTACTTAATAAAGAAAATATATATTTTTATATCAGGCGGTTTTCTTGTACTTTTAGCTATTCGTAAATTAAGCGGAATTAATTTATGATTTTAAAATACTCGTGGTACTAAAATACTGAATAATATTTATATGATAATTAGGTTATAACTTATAACATATAAGTTAAATATATTTTATAATTAAAAAAAAAAAAAAAAAAAAAAAGAAACAGAAATTATTCATTTTTACAGCCTAATGCATAATTAATATATTTGTAGTAGAGTAAAAGCTATTTTAAAAGGGTGTATAAAATAGATTTAATTAAAAGTTGGGAAAAAAGAAAAGCTTCTGTCGGTAAAACGGAATCAATTGCAATTAGCAGAGTTTTATTTATCTTAATTATTTAACATATTCTATATTTATATGTCCACTGGTAGTTAGAAAAGTATCTATGAATTTTTCCAAAAATCTAAAGTAAAAATTAAAGTTAATAAATATTTAAAGTAAAAAAAAAAAATGAAGAGAGTTTTATTAAGAAAATATTCCACAACATTAATGCTTGAGGTTAAAGTGTCCACTGGTAGTTAGAAAAGTATGTAGTAGTTTTTCTGAAACCAAAATAATGAAATACAATTAAAATTCGTTGTTTACTTTAAACTCTTTGTGTGTTCCATTTTTTTTTATTTTTTTGAAAATCTTTTTTAAATAAATTATAAATTAATAAAATCTAATGGGTTTTAAACATACAACTATTCAAGCACTTTAAGTAATTTATGATTTTTATTTTAATTAAAATTTTCTTTAAAATTATGTGGAATATTGTTAAAAGAAATCTAAAGATTTAATAAAAAACTGTGGGAATTTTTATATTTTGCTTAAAACAAGACGCAATAAACTATAAGAAAAAAACTATCATAAACACAAAGAGAACAACAGCAAAGTTTATTTTTTTATTATTAAAAAAAAATTTTAAACAAAAAGAATCAACAATAAATTATGTTTTTTTTGTTTTAGAAAATTTTATAATATAAATATAAAAGAAAAATTAACATTAAGTTAATAAAAAAATAAAAATAAATAATATTTTATATATAAAAAAAAATATAAATAAAACTACAAAAAAAAAAAAAATTGAGGGGGAGCGCCCAAGAACAATTTTGTAAATAATACAATAACAACAAAACAAAAAACAACTCACGCGTACCAAGATTGTACACTAAAATACGTTGACTATTTTGCCATAAAAACGACATAGCTACCGCAAAAATAAAAACAATAACGAAGATGACGAGAACGTCAACGACAGCGTCTATAACGACGACCGTCGCCTTGTCGCAAATCCATGAACTGGAAAACCTTGAAAATTTCAGCTGCAATTTGTTTATACGGGTTTTATATTTTTTATATTATATACAATATATTTTTTGTTGCAGTTGTTTTTTTTTTTTAAGTTCTATTGTATTGTAGTGTATTTGTTGTAATATTGTTGTAATTTAATGAAAACAAAATGTTTTGCTTTAGGTCTACCTGGTGTAGAGTGTTTTGTTTTTTAATTTTTTTTGTTTAAAAGTAAATATAGAATTTTTTGAAAGCATCATTTTAAAGAGTGAAAAAAAATTGAATGTCAATTTACAGGTTTTTTTTTGAAAAAGTACCCAACTTCACTATTTTATTTTTGAATATTGTTCTGAAATTAGTTTAGAATAAAGCTCAAGCTTGAAAAACTGTTATAAAAAGTGTAAATTTGGCGTCACATCATTACAGATATTTCAAGCTGAGATGATGATCTTGAAAGAATCTAGATTATAGAGAATTATATTGAAAGTAAATTATAAAACTAGGCTACTACAACATGATACTTTTTAAGTGGTAATACATGAGAGAATTTCTTCTACTATTTTTTTTTTTTTATTTTTCTATAAACTGCTGTTTCCGTTTTAATGAAAGAGGATAATGATTTTGATAATCCCAATTAAAAATTTAGTTTATTAAACTTTAAAAGAAAATTGTTCAGGTTTAAGACTTTAGAACAGTACCTGAGGCTCTTAAATTTCGCACTTTATATTTTTATATTTTTTAAACGCGGAAAAAAATTTAAAATTTATAATTAAATATTTTGTATTAAAATTAAAAATAAATTAAAACACAATTTTCTTAAAAAACATATAAAAAATATTTCAAATTTATCATTCATTAAACATTTCTTTCAGTGTTTTTGAAACTCAAGCGAGAGTGATTTGGTTAATCTGTAAAAGCATTAACGTTGCTATAAAGAAAACATTTTTTATACCAAAATTTTAACCAAAATCTCCAACAATGTTCTAAAATTATAGCAAGCAAATGATCAGATTAAGGTCATTAGAAAAATTACCACTCAGTAAAAAACACAATTCTTCAAATTTTCAAAGTAAAAACTTTTGAAAATTATACTTCACTTCTTTAGAAGTTTTTTTGTTGTTAATAACAACTAATTACTTTTTAATTTTTTTAAAAAAACTTCTATTCCGGACAGATGAAGAATCAAAGGATTCCAAAATTTAAATTTGCTTTACCAATTTGATTACTGTAAAAGGTACTGCTTTTGAATATTTTCTTAAATACAAACGAATTAAATTCTCTGTGTTTTTTTTTAAACTCTATAAAGCTATTTTTTTCTATTAAATGAATAATCTGAAGATTTGAAATCTTAACTTAGCTTTAGTATTTAAAATGTCTATTAAACCACAAAACTAATTCGGTACTGAAGTGTTAAGAGGATTGGGGTCAAGTGAAGGGCTAAACTAATTAAGGAAGTAAAGAAGAATACTTAATAAATACGTATCAAGGAGAGGAGTGAAATCTGTGGCGAAAAGGTAAAATTAAAGGTCATGGGTATTGAATTCTAAATTACACTGATCGACAAAAAAAATCCTCCCCCATAGATGAATAGTTGGACTTGATGTATTTTGATGTGCTAAACACGAATCTGCTTTTAGTTTTTTTCCATCAGGTCTGGATATTTTTTTTATGGGCGTGTCTAATATTTCGCCCATAGTAAGGCAATTTAGTATATTTCCTTATAACTCAAGAACGGTGTGTACGATTGACATAAGTGATCCACCAAAAGATGCATACTAAAAATATCTTCAAATCATCCAAACTTAATTTTATCTGCTCAATAGTTTCGAAGATATTTTGAAATAAGTGCCCAAAAAAATCATTTTCATGCAAAACTTTAGATCTTTTTGTTACTAAAATTTATTTTAATATACGAAAACATCAAAATGTTACAGTTTATCATCTTTATCTTAAAGCTGGTTATGTTGCGAACAAAATAAGGTATGTAACTTTCAAATTGATGCAGAAATCGTGATTTTATTCACAGCTATGTAAAAATACCCATGTTACATATAATAGCGTAGAAATACAGTGGTGGGCAAAAAAAAAAAAAAAAAAAATTTTCTTGAAACAAAAATAGGTGGACGAGTTAAACAAGAATCTGCATTCACTTTTTTTCTATCACGTACTAATTTTTTTTATGTGCATGACTAATATCATCACCTTATTCAGCGGTCACACTATAAAATTCGAGAAAGGTTTGTCAAATTTAAACTATAACTCAAGAACCGTTTACATGATTTTTATAAATTATACATCAAAATATGCATACGAAAATTGTCTTCAAGGTGTGTTAACAATACTTTTTATTTGCTCTAGAATTTCAGAGTTATGGATCAAAATTTTCACGATTTTTCAAAAAAAAAAAAAAAAAAAAATAATAATAATAATCTTTCGCTACTAATTATTAAATAACTACGGAAATATTAACTGGTTAAAAAAATTATGTAAATTCAGCTCAAAGACAATTTAGATCATTATCCACTGGAGTTTAATTTATCTTAATTGGACAAACAGTTCTCGAGTTATACAAGCGTGACTGCCTACATGTGTGACTGCCTATCGTATTGTAGATAGGTCTAACGGATTCCGTTGGTCTTGTCTCAATTGTAGATCGATTAATGTGAACTTTTATAAACTTTTTGGGGATGCTAAAGTAGGAATTTCTGATATAGGTAAGGATTTGGTAAATCTTTGCGAGAAATTCAGGAAAATTGAGAAACTTTCAAATAATTTTGATCTCTCACAATTTGTTGAAGCCTCTCCTAAGAGAAAGAAATCAACATCTAGGTTAGAAGTTGAGGTAAATCGGTCGCCTTTAATTCCTGTGTTGCCGGAAATGGTACAAATATCTGAACCGACCTTATCACCTATGAATAAGAATATTCCACTTGTTTCTGTGACATCTGCTAGCAGGGAATCCGTGAACCCAAATACTTATTCCGTTGTTAATGAGGACAATCAGTTACCATCTATTATCACTGAAACTCCTTCATTATTTGTGTTACCCGATGCTGATTGTTCCACCGAGGAAACTCGATGAATCAGACGTTATAGTTCAAAAATTCAGCCTAGGGATATCTCCTCATTTAAGATTATTGCTCCGCTGAAATTATTTGATATTTTGATAAGAAAGTCTTTCTGGCCAGATGGCGTTCTCGTTAGGGAATTTATTCACCGGGACAGACCTGGATTGAATAGGGTAAGATCTTTGTCAAAAAACTGAATGTTGGTTTAAGCCCTCTATCTGTATTGTATCAAAATGTCAGGGGTCTGAGAACGAAATTGCCAGAAGTTTATAATTCAAGTGTCGAATGTGATTTCAACATTATTGTTTTTGCTGAATCGTGGTTGAGCTCTGATATTAATGATAGTGAAATTTTTTGTAGTGATTATCAGGTTTATAGAAATGATAGGTACTCTGGGATTGAAGGGATTGGAAAAAAAGGTGGGGGTGTTTTAATTGCAGCCCATAACTCGATATCTTCTGATGAATTTAAATTTTCTACTCAGGTTTCTGTTGAGATAATATGTGTTCGTCTGATCATTGGAAATAGTGTAGTATATGTTATTTGTTCTTATATTCCTCTGAACTCATCAACTGAAATATATTTAGGTAATGTTGATTTAATAGGTAATGTTGCATCAAGACTTGGTACAAATGATACGTTAATTGTTCTTGGTGATTTTATTTTACCAACTTTAACTTGGTCTTTTTGTGATGATATCGGCCGACTAATGCCTTTTTCATCATCTGGTTATTTAAATGATTTTCTCGGTATTTTATTTTAATTATCTCTCTTACAGTATAACAATCCAGTCTGTGTATTACTTCAAAATTATATATAGCCAATGTGAGTGGTAGGTACCTGAATTTGATTTTCTCTAATAAAAACTTATCGCTTAGCCGTTCAGTGCCTTTCGTTTTCCCTGAGGACAAGTTTCATCCAAATCTTCTTCTACACCTCGATATTTTACGTCCTAGTAATGCCCCAACATTCGAAACTGACTGTGTCAAATATTTTAATTTTGGTAGAACTTATAAGCGTTTCTTGAAACATTTTCTGGCAAATAATTTGTGGCTAAATTCAGATAATATTGATTTGAATATTTATTTTTTTTTTATTTAAGACAATTTTTTTTTTTTTGCCGACTAGTGTATTTCCACTTAACCGTAGGTATGCATGGGTATCCTAACTTAACTGTGAATGCAATAAAGATTTGTGCATCAGTTTTTATGATACGTGGCTTTATTTACTCGTAGTTTTACCAGCTTTGAGATAAAGATGATAAATTTTTGATGTTTTCACTTTTAAAAAGAAGTTTTAGTAAAAAAAAGAAATCTTGAATTTAGCATGAACAAATTTTTTTCGAACACTTATTTCGCAATATTCCCTAAACTATTTAGCTGATAAAAATTTGATAGTAAAACGACCTAAAGCTAATTTTATTCCGCATATTTTGGTGTATCGTGCATACCGTTCTCGAGTTATATTGAAATATACTCGAGTAATCTTGACCTGATGGGAAAAAACTGAAATCAGATTTGAGTTTAGCATGCGGAATTCCATCTTATCCACATATATATATATATATATTTTTTTTTTTTTGAAGGAGCACGAAAAAATTTTTTTTTTGTCTATCTAAGCTTTTGCTTAGTGAACTTATCTTTATTTTTATTATTCTTGTAAAATTTTTGTTTAAAATATTTGAATATAGTTCTTTTTTAATTTTATGATGTAAATATTATTAAAAAATTAATATGATTATTACTTCGACCTTTTTTTTTGTATTTCAAAAATTAAAAGACTTTTGTTGAGCTTGAGGTCAGTTTTTCCATATAATATTTTATTTTTCGATATTTCGATATCCTTCAGATATCATTTTCAAGAAAAAACGAGTAACAATAACAATATGCAAAAACACGTCACAATGTCTCCACATTTAATATTGTGCTATTATTATATTATTAAAAAATATAAAACAAAGAAAAAAATTAAAAATAAATTTCAACAATGAATATATTGCTGAATTTTGTGGGTGAACTTATATTTATTTCGTCCACTGTATTATGTCTTTTAGTGTAATATATGCAAAATTATGCTCTTAAGCATAAAATTTGCAAAAATAAGGATTTTCCATGAAAATATGACAAAATGTACAAAAATATGCTGTAAAAAATCGATGATAAAATTCTTAAAATTATTTGAAATTAATAATTAACTAACATTTTGGTTTTTAAGTCTCCCTGCTAAAATTATTTTGATTTTAAGTTGTTTTTCAGAAGTTTTTTCTTAAAAATAGTATTTTCAAGATATTACTAAATACTTCAAAACATTTATTCATATGAGTATAAACAATTTTAATATTAAAAATGCCATTATATTTTCTTTTTAAGGTCTTTAAAAAGCAAATCATTTTTATAGAATAAATTTTAAAAAAGTATTCAAATTATTCAAAATAATTTTTCATTTAAATACCAGGAAATTAATAAGAAAAATCCAAACTCTACAACTATTAACATAAAAAACTAATTGAAAATAAAATTAATTTAAATCGAAATAAATAAATATATAAATAAATAATATGTAATACTAACTTAACTATTAACTATTTACTTGCTGTGAAAATTGTTGATGAAATTTATAAATTGTTTATTTTAATTTAATACCAACTAACAAGTTTCGATGTCATAAAATGAAATTTATTATTTAATTTCATGCGTTTTCATTTAAGCACTTTTCTAGCTAAGAGTGCTAAGAGTGTATGTATCTAGATAAAAAATACATTTTTTTATTTTTGCTTATACATACATATATAAATAAATAAATAAATGTATTTATTTATTTGCTTTAGTATAAGTATCTATCTAACTAACTGCCTATTTGACTAATAATTCTTCTTAGAGACTTTAACACTAATTCCCCATTTAATTGGTGGTTGCTTTTAATTGCCACGTAAATGCACTTTCATGTTTCGTCTACTAAGAATTATTTGCAATTCTGTCGTAGTTTTTTTTTTTTTTTTTTTTTAATTCTTCTTTCGGTTTCTACTGTTTTTTATTTTAAGTTTTTTTTTTTTTTTTTTGTGGTGTAATTTTGTTATTTTATTTATTTTTTAATAGATTCATTAGATTTTTTTTGTGGCTGTTTGTTTTTCTACTGGTTTGGTTTTTAATTTAAGATTTTTATCTTAATAAAAATATGTTCTCATAAATAGAAATTGATACATGAATATATTATTAAGAAAGTGACTAAGTTTTTGAAGTGAGTGTTTAAAAGAATGACTACTGTTTTTAGGATTGAATTTAAATTTGAGGCTTCAAATATGAAAAGAAATTATGTAGATGTAGATTTTATTAAAAATATATAAAAAATTAAATTTAAGTTTTAACTTAAGTTTTAATTCATTTTTATATCTGCTAAATTTTTGTTAGTCAGTTGATATCAAGGGTGAGATTTATTAAATTAAAATCTTTTTTAATTGATATTTAATAAATAAACAATTTAAGTGAATAAGTGCTTTGTTATTTCTATTTAAACCAAATTTATTATAAACATATTTAAAATATAATTAACTGATAGAATTTCATTCTCAGAATTAAAAAAATTTCCCATTTTAATCGGAAATAAATTTGTAATTTTAAATAAAATTCAAAAATTGTTTGATCAATTTAATAAACCTTTTAACATGTCAAGTTTAAAAAAATTCTAAGAATTTAAAATTCTTTTTTATTTTCCCCTGTAGTCTAATATGACTAATATTGCATGTTGATGTTCTCGAAAAAAAAGCATAGAAAAAAGGTTACGCTAAACAGTGCACAGTAGGGCAGAATCGAAATTTTTTGGAGATAAATTTGTAACTTCTAATTGGCTGGTTGGATTTACATAAAATTTCCCATAGGCATACAAGAGGAGTGTACAATTTTAAGTTTGGAAATGGCGCTCTACATACCCTTCAGGAGCCTAGCTATGGGGGTTCAAAGTAGGGTAACTCTGATATTTTCATTGTTTACAAATTTATGTTTATTATCCGATTTCAAATATTTTTAAATTTCTTAAAGCTTTCGATAAGGCCTATAAAAATCATATTATTTATTTATTTATCTCTTATAGTTTTCAAGTTATTTTCATTTGAAATTGAAACTACCTCAATTTTGCGAGTTCTTGGTCCAGTTTTTTCAATATATATACCAATATTTTTGTCCGATTTTTTGTCCGAAAGTTAACTATCGAGTAAAAAAACTTCTTGTCGATATCTCTTCTGGGTACAAAATTAAACGATTTTGAAAATGAAAATTTTCGAAAAACAAAATTTTACTTAAAAACATATAATTATTTTATAATTTTTTTTTGGGATTTTCGTCGAATTTTGAGGAATACAAAAATCTTAAATTTTTCAGCACTTTACCATTTCAAATGATAAAGTTAATATTTGCGGAAAAAACATTTCAGTCTATTAGTAAATAATGTTCATATGAAGTGAAACAGATCTTGAGCCATCATTTTCGACAGCAAAAATCCTTAGCCATTATTGATTACAACTTCTATCAGTAAATAAAATAGCTTTTGGAAATTTTAGGATTTTTTATGAGGCTATATCAATGTCTGTCTGCCAGTCTGTGTATTAATTTGAAATAAATTATTCAAAATGCAGGTTGCAGTTTTAAAAATAATATGATAACATTAACAAGCGAGGATATTATATTCGGCTTGACCGAATCTATAAACCCACCATCAATTTTTTTCAAATTTAACGTTATATGGGAGGTGGGGGGTAAAGTGGGCGGACCACACCCATTTTTTGTTTCCGAGATTAAATTGGTCTTTCAAATATTTGTACAAAATTTCCTTCACGTTTCTCCTTATATGGGAGGTGGGCGGATCACGCCCTGGTTTCTGGTATTTGGCCCATAACTGTTTTATTTATTAACCGATTTTGAACGTTTTCATTACCAAACAAAATTTGTATAAAATAAATATTTGAGCCAAATTTCATCCTCTATCCTGTTTTCAGCAGACAGATGGATAGACAGACAGACGGACAGACATAACTAGATCGACTCAAAATCTAAACAGGACCCAGAAAACATATAAGTTATATGGTATTTTCAACATGTTATACATGGAATGTCAAAATCAAAGCCATCTCTCTGATGGTGGTTATAAAAATAAATTTTCTTATATTGAAAATTTTTGTAATTTTTGTTGGAGAAATCTGTCCTTAAGTGTGTGTGTTGATTTTAAACATATAGGTTGACATTTTAATTTATTTTTAAATTTAATATGTTATTAAATTTGGCTATTAGTAATTAAAAAAAATGGTCTCAGGATTTTAAAAATTTCCTTCGATACTATGATATGTCTGTCCGTCAGTCTGTATGTTAATTTTAAACATAATTTGCTAAATTTAATTATCATAATTTTTTTTATAATGATATAATTAATAGTAAATAAAGAACTCTCTTTTAGAATTTTAGGACCTTTTTTCTCAATACGCCCATGTTTGTCCTTCAATTTGCATGTTGATTTTAAATATAATAATTAAGATACATTTTGTAAATATACTTTGGATGGACAGACAGACAAACATTACTTCATTGACTTTGCAATAGATGTTGATTTTAATTGAATTTTAAAAAATCGACAAGGGCTTATATTACACTTTATAACAATCCATATTAATTTAAAATTTATATCTGCCCCACTGTGCTCTGTAATCTAAACAACGTTTTTGTTTTTAGTTTTTTCTTTTAAGTATTAACTATATTTTTAATTTGTTTAAATGCCCCTTTACATATAAATAATATTAAAACTTATAGGCTCTATTATATAGGTTTTTGTTGTTTATAAATTTATTAATATTTTTATTTTGTAGTTATAGCTGTTTTTGTTGTTTTATATACAAACGTTCTGCTCTGTTGAAATTATTTAGCAACGTCAGTTAGTAACGATGTAATAATTAATAACTATGTATCATTTTTTTAGCATTTTTTTGTAATTTATTTTACTAAAATATAGAGTTTAACGATAATTATTGTTTTGGCGTTTTTGTAAAATTTTATGAAAATTACTTACATAAATAAAACACTAAAAAAATAGGGGTTTGAAATAAGTATAACAAATATATGCGAAGAATACTTTAATAATGTGGCTATAATAATTTTCTTAAAAAAAAAATAATAATAATAAATAAAACTGGAAAAAAGAATTAGAAATAATTATTTTATATAATCATTAAAATCCCCATAAAGATTTTTAAGTTTAAAAAATTTTTAATATTTAATTTTTTTCGTGATTTTACTAACATTTTTATTTTAGTGTATTTCAAACCTTTACTTTGTCAAAAAGTATTGTTTTGAAAAAAAAAAGCCATTTTTAGTGTTGGTTTTTGTTAACTACAATTTAAGTAATTAAAAGATATTTATTCTAACAAAAAAACAAATAGAAAAACAATGAAAACGAAAAAAAAAAACTCATAACAGGCCACAATACACAAAATGATTAAATTGCAATTAGAAATATTGCTGGTCACAGAGGAGAGAGAACAAAAAAATAAAAATTTTATGCATGAAAAGTATAATGGACAAAATAAAAATTATCTTAAGAGACAATTGAAAAAGCATACAAAAATGTACAAAAAGTTATAAATGATAAAAACATTAAAGAAGAAAAAATATTAATATGCCAGAACTTCTTTTAAAGTAAATGAAGTAAAATACAGAAAATAGGAAATAACAAACGTATGAGTGATATTTATTAACCCAGGGTTAAATATTAATTAAGAAACTTTTAAGGAAAGATTGGCCAACAAAAAAAAAAAAAAAAAAATTTAAATATATGCAAACATTATTAAAATTTGTTTTTAAAAAAATTTCATTTGCAAGCAATATCATTTTTTTAATCAATAATTTCCTTAATGTTTCCCTCTTTTTAAATATTATTTTTCCTCTTTAAAATTTTATTGAAAATTTTTTAAAATATAATTTAAAAAATTTATTTAATTTTATTACAATAAGTATATAACTTATATCTGGAAATAGTGTTGTGTTTGAGTAAGTTTCTTTTTTTATTATTTTTATTTATGTTTAAAAAATGTCCTTGTTGCTTCTAGCAGTAACAACAACAAAATTTTTAAAACTAAACAAAAAAGAAAAAAAAATAGAAAAGAAAGTATGGCGCCAAATCAACAGGATATATGTTCATTTAAGGTAAACACCTCAACAGGAAATTTAATAACATCTTTGGAAAAAAAAACTTATTACACAGAGACTTTAACAGTAGGGTTACATAAGATAAAAGGTACCTAAGGGCAACTATCATTAGAATAATTTTACAAAAATTAGATTATTTAGAAGGATCTATTTTTTATATTGAAAAAATTCCAGTCTAGTATTTCTTTTATAGTTTCCAGAACAAATTAATTTTAAGGATTTGAAGTTGTCATGAATCAGAATTGAAAAATATTTTAAAATTTTGAAAATATTGCTAACATAAATAACTAATGTATACGATTTTTTATTATTATAAAAATTATTAAACCATTACCTAATCAAGTAA
This sequence comes from Protophormia terraenovae, assembly GCA_951394005.1. Classification (NCBI taxonomy): domain Eukaryota; kingdom Metazoa; phylum Arthropoda; class Insecta; order Diptera; family Calliphoridae; genus Protophormia; species Protophormia terraenovae. Next base: position 130,488,966 of record OX596073.1, read on the forward strand.
ACCTTATTCCTACTATAATAATTATTTTAATATTTATTATTATTATTATTTTTTTCAACTCCTTACCAACCTCCTGTTGCTTGCTGGAAATTTAAAAAAATTTCCCTGAACTCTTCTTCCTTGGCCCTCCACTTATGGTGTAATATTGTTAAAATATATAAATGCAATTTTGTAAATTATTTTCCTTTAGTTTTTGCTCGTTGTTTATTTTTAATTTTTCTTTTGTTTTTTCTTTTTTGTCTTTGTTAAGTGATTATTAAGGTGTGGTCCATCATAATATTTTGTTCATTTTTATAACAGGACAAAATAAAAAAAAGGACGAAAAAAGGAAAATAACAAGAACAAACTCTTGCATTCGCAACAGGCAATATGCGTTACATTTTATATTAATTTTTGAATGCCAAAGAACACCAAGAGCTAAGAAAACGACAGTAACGAAATATAAGAGAAGTATAATAAAATAAAATTATAAAGAGATTTCAGCTCAGCACTGGACCAGACAACTATAGTCTAATGTAAAAGCCTAATTATAGGCTAGTTCATAGGCCAGACTAAGTATAGTATAATCTATAGGCCAGACTTTAGTCTAGTTTATAGGCCAGACTATAGTCTAGTTTATAGACCAGACTGCAGTCTAGTCTAAATGCCAGCATACAATCTACTCAGGCTATAGACTTGCCAAGACTTTAAGCTGGTCTATAGGCCAGGCTATAGTCTAGTGCATAGTCCAAATTATAGTCTAGTTATAGGCCAGACTATAGTCTAGTTTATAGTCCAGACTGTAGTCTAGTCTAAATGCCAGCATACAGGCTAGTCTATAGGTTAATCTAGGACAAACTATAGTCTAATCTATAGGTCAGACTATAGTCTAGTTTATAGACCAGACTATAGTCTAGTCTATATACCAAACTATTGTCTAGTATATAGGCCAGACTATTGTCTTGTCTATAGGACAGACTATAGTCTATAGGACAGACTATGTTCTAGTCTATAGAATAGACTACAGTCTATAGGCTAGAATATAGTCCATAAGTCAAACTATAGTCTATAGTCCAGACTACTTTTATTTTAGTTTATACACTACTATAGTCAAGTCTATACGACTATAACCAATCCATAATGAAGTTTGTTAAATTAATCGTATGATAAAATGCTGAAAACAAATTTTTAATCCAATTTTTTTTTACGATATTTAAAACCTGTCAATTAAGTTCTAGGTGTATTATCCTACTGTTGCATTTTCTAAATATTTAAACCATCTCTATTACAAATTAAACACAAGGACAGACGTAGGGACTGACTGACGGACGGACGAATGCATAGATGGGTTAGCTTGTCCGTCATTCAGTTCTGTTGTTTATTGTAAATAATCTAGAAAAGGCAATTGCAACAATTGTTGTTCATTTTATAATTTTGTTGCTGTTGTTGTAGTTATTGTTGCTCCTATAAACTAAAGGTTTTTATTGTTTTTATTCGTCCCGTTTTTCATTTATCCATTTATGGCACTTAAAATAATAATGTTTTGGATAGTTGGTTGATTGTTTTTTTTTTAAGTTTTATTTTAAAGGTATATTAAATATTAAAAGGCGCGCATATTTCATTATTATTTATTCTTAGTTTATTTTTTTAAGTTCTTTTGTAATTATTATCAAAAGTGATAGTGTTTTTTTCAAAGCCATCATTCATTTTGTAAAATACTGTTTTGTTGTCTAAATTGCGTTCATCAATTTCATTTAAATGTTTATGGCACATTTGTTGTTTTTTTTTTTAATACTAAAAATGTTATGGTTGTAGGTGTTTAGAAATAGAGGGTTATTAATTAAAAATGATATAAAGTAGGGGGTGTTGTTTTAGTTTAAATTTAGTTATTGATAAAATTTAATACAAATAAAAAATTACATATAAATTTTAATCGTGACTTTTTAATATAATATTTAAAGTATTAGCTTCTTTATTTTAGTTTGATACATTAGTTCATTATTATTATTTTTTTAATATCTTTAAATTTGTGTACTCTAATGTCATTTTATTTTTAGCGACTACTTGTAAATCATTTTTTTTTTTTTTTACTAAAAATCTTATCTTTAGTTTCAATTCAATTTTACAAACAATTGTTATACAAAAATATTAAAAAAAAAAAAAAAAAAAAACAGGTTTGTCAGTTGTGTTTTTTTTTTTTGACATTTAAAAAAAATATGACAAACCAAAATGTTTTCTCATTCTTGCTAATTTTTTTCCTCCATTGACGTATATTTTGTTACAATTTGTTTAAATAAAAATTTGTTATTGCATACAATGACAATAACAACAATGCGCATACAAAAAAAAAAAAAAAAAAAAAAAAAAAAAAAACTTACAAATGCATTTAAACAAAATAATAATAACAATAATAATTTGTGAAATTCAATCTTCTTTGTCAAAAAGCTGTGTTTTAGTTTTTGCTATAACCCAGTAAACAATTTAAAGAAAACTTTTAAAACCTGATTTAAATTTATTAAAGAAAAAAGTTTTTCGTTTTGAGTTTTTTGTAGCTTGTAATTTAATTCTTTTAACATTTGACCTCTAATATATCTGATCAATTTGAGAAAGTCCTTAGAAAAGGCAATGTAATTTGTGTAATGTTTGTTGGGTTTTTCTATGCAATTTTTTTTTTATTATTATTTTTTTTCTATACTATTTTCTCAACAAGTGTGAGTAATTGTTACAAAAAAGTGTCAAATTTGTTTTTATCTTTTGTTATTGTTTCATTTTTAATTAAATTGAATACAGTAGTTTTTATTCTAAGTATTTCTGTTGTGCTTTACAAAAATTATTTTATTTATTCTCAATTACATATAACAAATAGTACCTCCCACATTGAATACTTTTTGGCTAAATGTGACAAAATTATCAATTATATTAAAATTATAAAATATAAACAAAACGGCATTAAGAACAATAAACTTTTTAATTACTTTAGTTACCAGTTTCTTACATTTTTATCGTTCGAACGTTCAAAAACTACCCAATTATTTCTATTATTATATTTTAGTAGAGAAGAATGTGATTAATAGCGCTTATGGATTTTCAACACAGAACCATATATATCTTTCATTTCATTATTTTAGTTTAAATATTATAGAAATTTCAAAAAGTACCATTAGAATAACCAAAAAGTATTCCCCCTCTTAAATTGTTATCCATGTAGGTCTATGTATTTTTAATTTCATATTTCTAGGTTCAATATCGAAGAAAATTCAAAAAGTACCATTAGAAGAATGAAAAAGTACATCATTCTCATTTACTTAGAATCATATACATATCTTTAATTTCATGTTTCTACGTTCAATATTCAAAGTATTCTAAAAGTACTATTAGAAGAACAAAAAAAGTACCACAAAGTCCCCTATTCTAAATTATCACTCACTTAGGAATAAATATACTTAAGTTCATGTTTCTTTGTTTAATGTAATAATTTGAACAAAATTTAATTTCCCGATTTTGTCCCCTTTTTGGTACTTTTTATTCCCCTTGGAGATTATATTCCAATGAATTTCTCAATTCATGTCAGTGTCAGTAAAAAGAACAGGTACGATTTTTACCCCTTAAATGTTCGAATTTCCAAAAAGTATCAAACCTGTATTCGCCAATTTTCGATGAGGCACTAATTTGATGCACATTTTATTTCTATGCTTACTGGATTAAAAGATAAATAGGTTGCCCAAAAAGTAGCTAATTACAATTTTTACCCATTTTCTCCTTAAAAGAGCCGAATTTCAAAAAAGTACCAGACACCTGCCCGAACATTCGAATTACCAAAAATCCCATCTTAGTGGATCTATTCGATAGGAGACCAATCTATAGTCCATATTTCATCTTTCTAGCTTTAACCGTTTGGGCTGTGCGATGATGAATCACCAAGTAAGTCAGTCAGTCAATCACTCAGTAACGTTACTCATTTATATACATATATAGATATAGATAGAAAGAAGTTTGCACTATAGAACTATGAATTTGTATAAACAATTTTTGAAATAAATTATTTTATTTTATTATTTTTATTAAGTACTATGGGCCTGATGTAAGGGAAAAAAATTAATAAATTCTTAGAAATGTTTTTATTTATTTTTTTTTAACTGTTAAAAATTTTAAACTATGAATTTGTACAAAAAATTTTTGAAATAAATTATTTTATTTTATTATTTTTATTAAGTACTATGGACACGATGTAAGGGAAAAAAAATTAATAAATTCTTAGAAATGTTTTTATTTATTTTTTTTTTTTTAACTGTTAAAAATTTTGCTAAAAAAAATAATATGTTTCATAACTTTTTAAACATTTTGCACTATGGGTTTATATTAAAAAAAATTTTTAGTGACAATTTTTCACATTAACTTAATATTTGCTTGAAAATAATTAAATCTATTTTAGAATTTTTATTATTAAAATTTTTTTTTGTAATTTTGTACAATGGGCTGTCTTTTTAATTATTGGAAATAAAATAGGATTAAATTGAAAAAATGGAATATTAAGTAACAAAATCGGTATTAAAAAAAATGTTCTCATAAATTTTATTATTGATTTTGAGAATTTTAATTTTTTAATTAAAATAGTTTTAAAGTTATAAAATTTAATAAAAAATTCTGCACAATGGTGGTGGTTATTAAATTTTATTAAGAAAATCATTTATTGAAAAAATGTTCAGTTTAAATTTTATTTAAAAATAATATAATTAATTATCTTCTTTATACTTCTTAAAATTAATAATTGCACTATGGGTTTTTATATACACATTTTTCACTATGGGTCTATATTAAAACAGTTTAATAGTCACAGCTTTAAACAAAGACTATAGATTTCTTTGAAATAATTAAAACTGTTTTAGACTTTTTTAATTTGTTAAAAAATGTCTGCACAATGGTCTGTTTTTTACTTAATTATTAAAAATAAAATATGATTTAATAAAAATATTTATGAGCAAAAATTTCTAAAAAAAAACTAATTTCTTTACATTTTCAAACATTTTAAAAAAATTTTGCACTATGGTCTTGAATTGAATGATAAATTTTAAAAATTTTTTATAAATAAATAAACATCTTTTAAATTTATTAAATTAATAAAAATCTGCACATTGGTCTGGCTATTGTTAATTTTTTTTTTTAAATTTAAAAAAATTTGGTAAGAATTTAATTTAAAAACAATAAATATTTTTCTATTGCGAAATTTTAATACAGTAGTAGCCTAAATCAGTTTTAAACTATTTTTTTTTTTAATTTTGCATAATGGTCTGGTTTAATTTAAATGCTTCGAAAAGTAAAGAAGAAATGTTTAACAGAAAAATACTGAAACATTTTTTTCTTACATAATATCCCAGCAAAAAAGAAACTGAAAAAGAGCTGAATAAGTCATGCATTTAACATCATGTTGGCATTGGTAGGAAGTACTTACACAAGTTCTTTTTTTAACCCATGGTTATCATGGGTAGAATGTTCTTCTTTTATGCTTCTTATTCATTTCTTTTGAAGTACTTCCTTTAAAACTATGTTTATGAAATTTTTTTACAAAAATTCAGTTTTAGCCTTATTAAAAGATGCATTAAAATTTATAAAATTTTAGTTTTCTTAGAAATTATTAACCTTTTTTCCAGCTAAAATTTCATTTATTTTCACTTTTTTTTAAGTAATTATTAATAACTTCCAAAAAAGTTTAAAATATGCACTTTGTTTTACTATTGAAGTAGTGAACATGTTGTTTTTTGGAAGCTCTTGATCGTTTTTTTGCTGGGATTTTAATTTTGCACTATGGATCCGTATTAAAAATAAATAAATGAAAATATTCTAGATTTGATTTCGAAACAATTTTTTTAATAATTAAATTGATTTTATTTATTAAGAAATTCAAAACAGTAGGCAGGTATAACATAAATTTTAAGGAAAAGAAATTTAATTGGTGAATTTTCTTAGAATTTTATTAAAAAAAAGAAACATAAAAACCAAATTTTATTTCAATTTATGATTTTAAAATTTACACTACGGGTCTATAAATATTTTTTATTTTTATTTTTTAATTTATTTATTTAGTTATTTATTTATTTATTTTTTTTAATTTTGTTATAAAAAATTAAATATCTTTTTTTAAATTTAATTTATGAATTAATAAATTTTCCAATGCTCCAATCAGATAATGTGAGTTAAATAAATTTTGAGTTTGTGAACACTGGGTCATTAATTTGAGTTTTTAATGCCGTATATAAAATATTTCTATAAATTGACTTAAATTCTTTATTTAATGACTTTTTTAGGATTTATTTTTAACAAATTTTAGTTATATGGATGGACTGACTGACATAGATCCATTTTGTTGATTTAAAACGAGATGAAAATTTTCGACTTATTGATTAGTATATCAGTTCACAAATTACCAGCAACTTTGAGAAAGTAGATTTCAACAGGCAGACTGGCGGACAGACATCCACATGTAACGAAACTTTTCATAATAAACCCAAAATATATGTTAGCAGATATTCAACCGATATAGAAGGAAAAAGGTACAACAAAAACTATTTCGATATACTTTAAAAGGTTAATTTACAATTCTAATTTATTATTATTTTTTATAAAAAATTAAAAACTTACAAATTTCTTTATAGCTCTATTGATTTGTCTTTAATATTTTCCAATTTATTTTATCAATAATTATAAGTATTTCAAGTGACGCATAGCCTATGTAACCTTCGAAAAAATAACGTATAAAATGGCAATAAATGCCGAGAGGATTAGATTTCATTTTTATTTCAAGGCAAGACAAAGCAAGCAAATAGTTATAACTAAGTATTTATGATTTCTTTATATTCATCAAAGAAATTATAAAAATTTCTTGTCTTTTATTGATTTAAGACATTTTTTTTTCTCAATCTTAGCCCTGTCTGTTGTATTCTTTTTTCCAATGTTAACATTAAATTTTTTAAATAAATTCATTTAAAAAAGATTCATATTTTTTATTTGCTTAAGCATTTTAAAAATCAATTTAATTTATATTTATGCATGTATATATGTATATAAATTCATGCAAATTCTTTTACATATAAATATATTTATAAAAAAATAACAACAATAAAATTTATGATTATTTATTATTGTTTTTGTTTTTTTATATATAATATTAACATTGTTGCTATTGTTTAAATAAGCAATTATCACTCAAGTCATTCAGCCAGCCAGCCAGTCAGTAAGTTTTGCTAACCAGCCGCACTGTGGGAAGTTTGTCTGGTAGAATATGTGTATTTTAGTTTTATTATTGTTATTGTTGTTGCTATTTTTTTTATTTCATACGTTCTTGTTGTTAAGGGTTATCATTTTGAAACGTAGGTCAGTTAAGTTTTCATTAAGTAAAATATAAAACAAACTAAATACTTAATATATTAAAAAAAGTAAAATGTAGAGATTAAATTATTGCTAGTGTAGACAATGAATTGTACTCGTATATGAAAAAAAAAAAAAAAAAAAATAAGTGGTAATTAAATATCATTACATTTAAAGAAAAAGATTAATATTTGATTTATAAAAAAATTAAAAAGATATTTATTTCTTATTTGAAATTATTATGAATTTAAAAATAATTAACTAATTTTTTATTTAATAACTTATGTTGTAAAATTTTAGTATTTTAATTGAAACAAAATAAAACTTATTTTTGTCGAATATTTACTTGATACTAACACTTTAATGTGACTTATGCCCGTTAAAGTGATTTACTGAAAAGGGAGTTATGGTCAATTATGGACCTATCTTCCATAATAATGGAACAAATTTCATTAAAATATTGCTACGAGTATATTTAAGGGATTTATTATTGTTAAACCACTTTTCCGGGAGGAAATTTGTATGAGGGCTAGGCGAAATAAAAGACCAATCATAACCAATAAGCTTTGTCCTGGGACTATAGGAAACCTGTATGCCAAATTTCATTAATTTATGTTAAAAATTGCGACCTGTAGTTTGATTACAAGGTTTACATGGACGGACAGACGGACGGACGGTCATCATTAAATCGACTCAGAAAGTGATTCTAAGCCGATTGGTATAAATAAAGTTGGGTCTTAGACCAATATTTTTGGATCTTACAAACATCAGTTCAAACGCATAATACCCTCCCTAACTGTGATGGTGTAGGTTATAAAAATATATAATTTGGTATAAAATTATTAATTTGTCTTAATACTAATAATTCAAACTCTCAAGCGTTTAACTCCCAGTTCTGAAGAAACGGAAATAACACCGTAAAGAAGAGCTGACATAGTGGATACACTAAAACGAAATTTTATACAATTGGACAATGCACTCTCTCCTCGGCAGAGCATTTCAGTGAATGACTCTAAAATATTTCCTTATAAATGACAAACAATTATCAATAACTATTTTCTCTGCTGAAACTCATCTGAAAGGTTTTTTTTTAAACTAAAATATATTTATTTATTTTCTTTTTGAGATCTAAGAATTATCATATTTATTCATTTGGTGGGAATTAACTTGTTTTTAGACAATACATGCAGAGAAAAAAAAAACATTTCGCAATATGGTTGCCTCAACAATATTATTTTTATCGCTGTCATCGCAAACATCATTATAGTTGAATATATTTTATTTTAAAAACAATTTGTTGTAGCAATTATACATTCGTTCTCAATTCACAATTATATTGTTGGCACAACATGTTAAGTAACATGTTTAAATTAGAACCACATTATTGTTGTTAAAATTTTATGCGAAAAAAAAAACTTTTCAATACCTGAATATATAATTGTGTTTGTAATTTTGAACTGACAACAAAATGTTTGTTTTGTAGTGGCAACAATATATATAACATAATTAAAACTTGACAATAAGTATACTTGCAGATTTTTATTCAGTTTAGTCGTCGTCGGCGTGTTAAAAATGTATTAGAAAATATTTAATAAAGTGAATTATGTAAAATAAATTATATATTTTAATTAAAATTAATCTAGAAATAAATATTTTACATAACTGTTATAGATTGGGAAAATATTTTAAATATATAATATGCGAAGAAAACTACCCAATAGGTTGACTTCGGAGTGGCAAAATAAAGGTGTCACCTTGTACGAGTATTTAAGAAATTTCTCTGGTTTTATCATTCACCGGTGATGAATCTTTTTATAAAAAAGAGATTTATTTTATATAAATGAACTATATTTAATTTTAATAAAAACTACCATACCGACTACCAACCATATTATTGCTGTATACATGAGTATATATACAACGAAAATATGGTTGTAGATCAACAATATTTTTATTGTGATTTAACCATATTATTGCTGTATACGTAAATCAAGTACACAACGAAAATACGGTTGCAAATTAACAATATTTTTATTGTGATTCAAACATATTATTGCTGTATACGTAAGTCAAGTACACAACCAAAATATGGTTGCAGTTCAAAAATATTTTTATTGTGATTTAACCATATTATGGTGCTATATCTAATTATAATATAATTTACACACAACCATAAAATCCAAACAAAATATGAAAGTACTCGATTATGATTGCTATTCACTTTATATTTTCTTTGCGTGTAAGATTCAGTAGTGCATAACTATGTGTCATTCACCCATCTGCCACCAACGAGCATAATGGCAATTGTCACCTTAATGTCCTTATGGTAAGCGGGAAGAAGACGAAAGGAAGAAAACAAAATTTTAGTTTTAAATTAGTAAAAACTGACTTATTGTAACCAGTAAAGTGATTTTATGTGCACAAAAGACCCACTTAAAAGACGTGGAAGAAATTATGTGTGGAGGTGACCCTTTGGTAGTCGTGCAGGTGTTTGTGTATACAAAAATGTGCCCCCATGTAGCGAAATGATTTTCTCCTAGGTCATGCCCATGTTAAAGTGACTACTCACGTAGCTAATAAAGCGACTAGTGGTGCCCTAATGTAGTTGGTCTGTCTGTTTGACCTTTTTGTCTGCTTCTCTGTCTATCTGCAAGTTTTACTTTTAAATCATTTTCAACAAGTGAAAATCGTAGCTTTAAAGCTACCGACAAAATGCAGTGGTTAATAAAATATTTGCAACGGAAACCATTTTTTATCAATTTTTATAATTTTTTTGTTTTTGGAGTTTTTGTTGTTGTAAATGACTTTTTGAAGGAAGAATTTAAGTCTCGGCTATTATCTCATTTTGACGATATGATCTAGCGGAAAAAAATCATTTGATACTACAAAGTTTTCGATAGAATAACTAAAAATTCTAAGATAAATTAAAAAAATGTTGATATCACATAATGAATCAAACAGCTGAGGATCGCCTTCTGGTTGTCTTTCCGATACTTTTTTGTCTATATGCTGAAAATAATTAACAATTTCTACTTTTGAAAAAAAACTTTATAAAAACACGTAAATGATATTTTATAACAACCGACAGTTCAGTGATAATAGTTCACTAATTAGTGGCAATGATTTATCTTAGACTAGTTTTGTGCAGAAATTCATAAAACAAAAATTTTGCCTTCCAGTGAAAAATCGCTTGGAGGATTCATTACTCTTATCAATTACTATCAACTGCAGATGAAAATATGTGTAACTCTTAAAAGGATTAAGGAATATAAAAAAGTCCATTAAATGTTCAGTATTTGGTAGCTTAAAACTTCCGAAAAACTTAATGGATATTTAGGTTATAAAATAAATGCAAAGTTAAAATATCATGTCAGTTCCATATGTCTTTGAACACCACTATGTAAGTAAACATGTCCCAAAAATTCAAGTTATAAATCTCAAATTTTATAAAGAAACCTCAAGCAGATGTTTAATTTTTTTTTTTTGCTATAACTTTTAATAAGTTCTTCTGATTCAATATTAAGCGTGGGTAATAAAATTGTTACAATTTCCTGTTTACTATTTTTCAAATAAATATTCAAGCTATAAATTTACATAGATTTTCTTCTAGCAAATAAACTAAACAAATCAACTATAGCTTAAAACAAAATCATATAAAAAAAGTCTCAGGACTTAAACTATTTACAAAAATAAAACACAAAATAGCAACTAAACATGAGTGGTCTCCTTTTCAGCATCCATAGAATACAAAAAAAAAAAAAAAAAAAAATAAAGCAACACAAAACAGTCAATAAAAAACCACTTGTATGAAAACATAAATACAAAAAACAGAAAAATAGATGGATTTCTAGCAAAAAGAAAAAAATAGTAGTTGCCAAACATTTTCTAAACGGAAACAACTGTCTAGCATCAAAATGTATTTTTTGTGTTTATATTCCCCCACTTCACAAAAAATAAAAAAAAAAGAACGACGTACAATTGTCAAAATGCCAAAAGGAAGCTGTTACTCTATATTAAAACAAAAACAACAACTATAACAGCAACTAAGTTTTATTCTAAATGCTACTTTTAAGCAACTGTAGCAGAAGTATCAGCAGCACCAGCAGCAGCTTCAAATCAAAAAAAAATATATATATGTAAAAGAAAACCAAAAGATGAAGGAGGAGTTGTTATAGTAGTTGTATTTAGTACTAGTAGAACATTAAAAAGCACATGAATAAACTTGGTTAACAACTTATTTTTACCTTTTTGTTATTGCTGTTGCTGTAGTTGATAACCATTCAGTCTTTTTGTAGCACCAAAGAAAAGCACGAAAAAATGATATATATATGAAAATGTATGCTAAAATCGACATACAAATGTTTTTCCTTTATACTACTCACTATGAGTTTTTTTTTCCTGGCGGCGGCAAATTCAAAACTAAACAGCAGCAACAACAACAAATAGTAGAAAAATAGTCGAAAGTATAAAAGAAACAAAAAATGAAAAAAAATAATCGTGCAATTCACCTGCTCTGACAATAATTGCAACGCAAAATGCAACTGCAACTACAATATGGCAACTGCAAAAAAGCACTTACTTCTAAACTCTCATACTCATACCCTTTTTTTGTTCTGTAACAAACATACATTTATATACTCTTTCTTAATAGTCTAGTATGAATGACTTTCCAACTGCAATAGTTAAATGCTGACAGAAATATATGTACTATATATGAATGTGGTTAAATTCTAGAGTTGCATTTAGAAAAAAAAAAAAAAAAAAAAATTCAAAAAATTGTGTTGCAGTATTTCTTTTTTTCTTTTTTGTATGGCGGCGTTATAGTAAACCTTAAGAAAAAACAGCATTTGCCTCAAACATTCTAAAAGATAGATTTACATCTGCAGGTTTGCATGTTGCAGCTGTATTATTTTTTTTTTGTTGTTATTTCTTTTTTATTTTTTTTTTGGTAGCCAACTAAAATGCCTGCCTAGATATTCAAAGTTCTTTATCTCACTTAAAATTTTCCTCACTCATTGTTTTTTGTTTTTCTGTTTCTTCTTTATTCATAGTGGCAGACTTTTGTTGGCTTTTAGTTAAGTTCTTCTAGGTTTAGTTTAGTTTTATTATTTCTTTTACTATTCTGCTGCTGCTTGCAGTTGCATTTTAGCATTTATATGCTGTTGACACTGACTCCTTTCTTAACAGCTGCTTGCATTTGAAACATTTTTTTTTCTACACTATTTTTTTAGTTTTTCTTTTTCTAGCATCTGCAAATTTACAATATTATTCCCTTTAAACTACATATTCGTATAATGATTATTCTGTTTTTTTTTCAGCTTGAAAAAAAAAGTGTTTCAACAACGTCTTTTTTCGCTTTTTAGTTTTGTCTCAAAGCGTAATGCACTATGGGTTAGGTGGGAATAAAATTAAGATAAATTATAAGAAAATAACACTTAAAGTTTAGAGTTATTATTTAAAATGCATATATTTGTCTGGTTAAAAACATTCGAAACTGAGATGATAAATATTTAGTATTTGCATTTATTTGTTGCTCCTTAAATATTTATATTTTCATTAAATTCCTACTACATTAAAAATGTTTCAATATAATTGTTTTATAGTATTTTAAAAGAAACTTAATAATTAATATATGAAAACATATTTGATTTAAGTTATAATCACTAGAGTTGAAAATATTTGGAACTGAGATAACAAGTATTTAGTCCATTTATTAATATTTTTTATCCCTGAAATATGTTCATAACTTTTTTTGTATATTTTAAGAAGAAAACTATTAGTGATTTAAAAGACAATAATTAAAAAGACAATAATTAAAAATGACTAGTATTTTCTATATTTAGTTTCTTTTTTTACTAAAATGTTGTTACCTCAAAAATATATCAATATAATATTACGTTACATACAAGCAAAGAAAAAATATGGTGAATAGCAACCATAATCGAGTACTGCCATATTTTGGTTATATTTGTAAATTATAATTATTAAATTATATTATGGTTAGATGTAAAACCATAATATGGTCGAATTACAAAAAAAAAACATTGTTGATATGCAACCATATTTTTTTATATATCTACTTGATTCATGTATACAGCACTAATATGGTTAAACCACAATAAAAATATTGTTGATCTATTCTATATTGTTGAATCATATTTGCATTGTATGTGTACTTGATTCACGTATACAGCAATAATTTGTTTGAATCATGATAAAAATATTGTTAATTTGCAACCATATTTTTGTTGTATATGTACTTGATTCATGTATACTGCAATAATTAGATAGAATCACAATAAAAATACTTATAGTGTCGAGAAACAATTATTATGCCTAAAAATAAATAAATAAAAGCTCATTATTTTATCGTATGTTAGTTTTTATTAAAATTAATTATAATTTAGTTACGTAAAATAAATCACTTTGGTATAAAAAGATAGATTCACCACCGGTGAATGATAAAACCTGAAAAATTTCTTGAATAAGGTGACACCTTTTTTTAGCACTCCGAAGATAACTTTCTTCGCATATTAACTATTTAAAATATTTTCACAATCTGAAACACTTATGTAAAATATTTATTTCTAGTTTAATTTTAATTAAAATAATTTATTTTAAATTATTCACTTTATTAAATATTTTCTAATAAATTTTTAACACACCGTCAGATAACTCTCTCAATGCAAGAAGAACACTTAACTCAATAAGAATCAACAAGTATACCTATTGTCAAGTACTAATTATGTATATTGTTGCCACTACAAAATAAACATTTTGTTGTCAATTCAAAATTACAAACACAATTATATATTCAGGTATTGAAAATATTTTTTTGTGCATAGTATTTTAACAACAATAATTTGGTTCTAATTTAAACATATTACTTAACATGTTGTGCCAACAATATAGTTGTGAATTGAGAAAGGTATAATTGCTACAACAAAATTGTTTTTAATATATCATTGGAATGAAAATAATATTGTTGGGGCAACCATATTGCGAAATGTTTTTTCTTTGCGCGTATCGAACTAGGGGAATTCAGAGCAAATGTTTACTATCACACATCTGAAGGAATTTAGTAAAAGTCTTATAATTTTATGAGAATTAACAAAAAAAAAAAAATTACCACATATTTTTCAATTGACACTGTTGTTTAATTTTGAGGTGCAAATGTAAAAAGTTTTTAATTGAATGAGTTTTTTACTAACATCCAGAGGAACGTTACAGTGAAAGCTTTAACATTTTGTGGTAAATATTTTATTTTTAATTTTCACAGCTGAGATCAAAATAAGAGGAGTAGGTCAAGGGGGAATGGTAGCCCTGATATAAGGTAAGAATTAACGCATATTTACATAACTAATATAGCTAGTTTTAATCTCACTTAAAATAAAGTACCAAAAATAATGGAAAAATGTAATGAAAGTCCTAGTTTTTAACGTTCTATAGGCGGAAAGTTTAATCTTATATACACGCTTGAAACTGTGATGCACAGTGTTAAAAATGTAATAGTTTAAGAATAGTATTTGAATCATTTTCTTTTTTCGATTTTTTCGAAAATGACGTGTCCAATTTTAAAAGTTCTTCTTATCTCGTTAAATAAAATATCCGCTTTCAAAAAAGCTTGATTGTCAGAAAAAAATAGACAAATTATATTTTACTTTACTTTAGTTGCAAATGTTTTGAACGCCTGAATTTGTACTGAGTTTTTTAAAACTTGTTTCTAAATAGTTTTTGGTTAAAAAATATGTTTAGTTTTAATTTAATAATAAATTAAGCAATAAAGACCCGGCTTTTTAATGACATAATGTTACAGATGCAGTTATTTTGTTATGACTATTTATTTATAATCCGGTATGTAATCAATTACACAGAGTTACAAAATGAGAAAAAAAAATTCTGCGGCACGGGGTACTAAGTACTAAGTCTCTAATCCACATTTTTTGAATTGATTCTATTTCTCGTTATAAATCGCGATTTGTAAAATTAAGGAGGTTGCACTATATATTGAAGCATATCTCTAAAATGACTTGTCTGATTTTGTTTAAAAGAATGTCAGAAAATTCTAATTAAAATTATCTTCAAGTCGTTCTTGCATTATTTTTTAATACGGTTAACAGTTATAGAGATATTAAGCCCATCTTTTGAGAAAAAATTAAATTTTATACAATATTTCAAGATTTTTTTAATTATGAATTAATTTTTAATATAATATAATCTACTTATAGAAACTAAACCAATGAGCTATTTTTTAAAATTATATTTTTAATAATGGCTGTTATGTTCAATTTCTAAACATAAAATAATAAATGATTTCCTGTTATTTTTAACGAAATATCTGATCTTTTCCAAAATTCTTCCAATTAAAAGTTTTATTGCGTTTCGGTCACTTTTTTTTTTTGCTCGAATAAGTCCATTTATTTTTATTTTATCTGAGCTCTTAATGTACTTTAACCCTGAAAGGCTAAACTTCGTCGAATCGACGACTCATTTATCAGTGATGTCGCTTTTTTACTAAAATAGCAGTATTTTAAAAACTGAATTTTTAGTAATAAAGTGGTCGTAAAAATATATTTATTATTTTATTTCATTTATATTACGTTTACACCAAAATAAAACTAATTGGTTTTTGGGAGAAATAAATTTCAAAAACCAATTCGTTTACATACCTGTTTTGTTCCCCAGCAAAAACTTTGCTTGCCATGAAATGAGTAAGAAGCTAAGATAATGACTCTTCACAGCTTACACATTAGATGAATAACTCATTATTTTATCACGGCGATGTCATTAGAGGCAACTACTTACTCTATATATTATTACAGGTAAGCATTTCAGAAAGTCATTACTTAAATGTCATTGCAAGAACTAATTGTTTTGAATATATTCAATAACTCATTAATTTCAAAGTATTACAGAAGTCATTATTAGCAAAATTAATAGTAACTAGTTACATTATCGGTTACAAATAAGTACTGAAGTATGAAACATTAATAAACATATATTTTTTTTTTTAAATTTATTTATTTAAAACAAACAATTTTAAATTTTCAAATAACAGTTATAATTTTTCGTGAGTGAATTATCATGTGTGCATGGAGTACATCAATGGATTTCTTGACAATAAACTAGTCTGCCTGCCTTTCGTCATGTTTTCGACACCACCAAAGATTTGTGTTTATATGATTGATAAAAAGTAACACTTCCAAAAATCGGATCTCAAGTAGTTCATTACATATCAGGTTAAATGTAAGTAGTTACTAATCTACTTTCATGTAATGCAGACAGTATGTTGTTACCAGCCATTACCAAGTTTTTGCTGGGTCCTTATATAGTTTTTGTTGATGTTTTTATTTCTTGATAAATTTTTATTTTATTTGTATTTCGCTTTGAATTATTTTTAAAAAGTTTATTAATAATATTAAAACATAATTTATTTAACAAAATATTAATTAAATGAAATCTTTCAAAAAATAATAATATTTGTATTTTTTCGTTCTAACAGGATGTTTCATAAATTGTTATTTTTGTAGTTTTTATTTGGTTTTCAACAAAAACTAAACGAAAATGGTTTTTGATTTGTATAGAAAAAATAAACAAATTTATGTAGTTTTTCAAACAAAAACCAATTGAAGCCAAAAACTACTAGTTTTTATTTGGTTTAAATGGCATATTATATATAAATTAAATAATTCAAAAAGTTAGATTTTGAAAAATTTTCAGGATTATGTTGTTGATGAAACCTGTTTAGAAATCACCGTCGTCGAATCGACGAAGTTGTAGCCTTTTCCTAGTAAAAATAAGTGTAGTCTTTCAGGGTTAAATTATTTTTTACAAGATCCTCATATCATTCAATTGCATGGAGTTTCGGACAATTTGATGGATTGCCTCCTTCGGTACAAACACTATCAATTTATTTGTTACCATTCAATTGCTTTCTGACATATTCTATTTTCTTAGGAAAGGAAAAAGTATTATTTATGTGTGGAAATTTTTTTTTATAAATTAAATGGCTTCCCAAATCAAAAACTTTCTTTTGATTTCTTTGATACACGATATTTTTCTGTCACATTTCCTTTAACATCTCCAGTATAGAAATCCTGGCCAGGAAGTTGAAAAAAGTCATTCTGTACGAAAGTTTCATCATCTGTTATAAACTAATCATAAAAAAATCATCTGAAGTATTTTCACGTTAAATTTTAACTCCAAATTCTTATTTGCGTTTCTATTAGGATTTTTTTTTTGTACTTCATGCGTCTTCAGGCTAGATTTTTTTTCTACTTTTTAAACTTAACTTTTTGTGACACTTTTCTTCTAGAGATACGGGAATTTTCTCTCAAAATCCTTTTCTCTTTTTTGTCTGAGTCCTACAAAATGATAATACTATTATTCTTCCACTACCAGATTTCTATTCAGTGATATAATATTATGACCCAAGAAACTAGTTTCGCTATTATCATAAAACTTAGCCTATGGCTAGTGAGCATAATGTCAAATGTAAACCACTTAATAGAATTACTTATTATTCACCGCATCAAAGGTTGTAAGCCAAAGAGCATGCACGGATTTTTTTAAGCGCAGTCCTTAATTAGTTCTTGTAATGACATCTAAGTAATGTAAAGGGTAAGTAGTTGCCTTTAATGTCATTATCGTATTAAAATAATTTGTTATTCAGCTAATGTGTAAGTAATGAAAAGCCATTAGCATCTTAACTCATTACACGACCACCAAAGTTTTTGAAAAAAGAAATTCTAAAAATATTATTTTTTAAAAAGAAATTAAATTGTGATTGCTAAAAATTAATTGCATTTCTTTAAACCAACTTTTAAATAAGATTTTTATAAAAAAAATCTTAATAAAACTTTGAAAATAAACAAATTAATGACCCATAGTGCTATATAGTTTAGTACAAAAGTGTTTAGTTTAGATGTTTGTATGTATGTACGTATGACTGTCTGTCTGACTGTTTATAATGATTATTTAATTTTTTTATTTTTTGCAAACATGTGCTTACATTTGTTGTAAATTAGTGCATATGTATGTGTAAGTAAATTTGTTTAGATGTTAGTAGTTTTAGAAAAAAATTTGCACATATATATATATATATATATATATATATATATATATATATATATATATATATATATATATATATATATATATATATATATATATATATATATATATATATATATATATATATATATATATATATAGTTTATAGGGTTTTACAAGCATTTACGTCTCTCTCTGTTTAAAACTCTGTTTACAAGGTGTAGAATGACATTGGTAGCGCCAATTCATTCATATTACTCTGGTCTGGTTTGGTCTGGCTGGCTACATTTATAGATGATGATGTTGATGCTGCTGCTGTGGCAGCTGTTAACGCGATTTAGAGTAGACTAAAGCGAACTAGACTAGAATAGAGTAAGTATATAAATGTTCTTTGTCTCCAAAGAACACTTGTTGTTTGGTTTGGTTACCTTAGATTACATGCTGTACAACATATGAAAGTCTTATACTATTCCTGCTTGCAATAGTTTTATGCTTGAAAAATTTTTACATATATGTAGCAGATGTAGACAAAAATCAAAAAGGTTTTTGAAAAAAAAGCAACATTTTTTATGGTAGTTTCAGAGAATGAGTGTGTTAAATTTTCAATTTAATGTTACAATTGTAATACATATTACAACAAATTTGTTAGATGACTGATAAAGATGTTAAAGTCATTGATGAGAGGAGATGAAACTATGATCATGATGTTAATAATAATAATGATGATTTTTGTTATTGTTGTAGCTGATTAAATCATTTTAAATTTATATATTATTACACTTGGTTTAGGAGAAAAAAAGTAAGTTTTTGATTATTTTTTCTTTAATTTTAGCTTAATTTAGTTTTAAAGATGTTAATTGAGTTAATAATTATTATAATAATTATTATATATTTTTTTTTTTTATGAAATAAAAAATAATCTGTAATTTTTCATTTTGTAGGTAATAAAAATGTCCAAAACTTTTTAGCTTGTTTATCTAGTATTGAAATCTATTTAAATGTATTTCCATCAATTGTAGTTTTTTATTTGTATTTTCTGGCATTTTATGAAACCAATTAAATAAATATTGAAATATTTATGAGTTTGTTTTTCTCCACTGTCAATATTTTTTTTTTTATATTTTTTATTTTTTATTTTGTATGTTATTTTCTTAATTGTCTGTTATTGCAATTTGTTTGTAATTTTAGCTTTCAAATTTATATTTATTCAGATGGTTTGCTTTGTGAAAACCATTTTTAGTATTTAAAATAATTATTGCATAATAAGATGCTACGGCACTATTTCTACAATTATATTAAGAATTTTGAATTTATTTTCAAAAGCTTAGTTTCTTCTAATATTTTTCAAACTGATTTAAGAATTTAGAGCAAAGGTCGTTAATTATAATCCTTAGGGTCAGAGACAGATTATAAAATTTTAAATACATACGACAAATCTTACAAAACAGTGGTTAAAAATTCATTATGAAGAAAGAAATGTCGCATCAAAGAATATTAAGTAAGAAAAATTTAAACAAACACATTCAAAGATTATTATTCTCTCTTTGTGTCGATCATTGCTTTGGTTTTAAAGGTATTAGAAGCGGTGTATTTTTATTGTGTTTTAAATTAAAGAACCGAAATTTTCAATATAAATTTATGATTTTTATAATTTTTTTAAATTAAAAAATTTATTAGATTAACCTACTTTCTTTAGGAAAAATTTATATTCTTCAGATAAGACCTTAAAATCTTGCTGTTTTATTTCAATATATATATTTTTTTTTTTTTAACTTAAAAACACACTAATAAATATGCCAAACAAAAAATACACATATTTCTTTTATACATAAAAATATTTAACAATAACGCTTATCATTTGTTAATAAAATATGACAAGTATGTAATTATGACCCAAATTATTATAAAAAAAATATGAAATAATTTTTAGCGATGTTGCTAGCATCATTTTCGCCAATAACAATTTTCCATGTAAAAAAAAAAAAAAAAAAATAAAAAAAAGTACAGAAAAAAATTAATAATAACAACGATAATTAAAAATATTTGTAACTGCTCTTGTTGTTTGTTCTGATTCTGTTTCATATATCAAAAAAAAAAAAAAAAAAAAAAAAAAATATAAAAAATAAACGAAATGTTCAAATTGTTTAACAATCTCATATATACATTTTTTTGTTTTCAAAAATAGCAAAATAATAAAAATAATAATTATAGAAAAAAAAAACGGAAATTTCATTTCGTTACATTTTTTTCTTATCAAAAATTAAAATGTAAAAATGCCTTTTTTTTTGTGTGTGAAAAATAACATAATTTTTACACAAGCGGCATTTTGTGTTCATTATTATTAAAACAGTTGGTTTTTTTATTTATTTATTTATTTTTTTTTTTTTACTAATAAATTTAAAAAAAAATTAAAACAAACTATAAATGTACATTTATACAATAAAAAAGTAAAAATTCAAATATTTTAGAATTAGTTTTTTAAGCCGCCATTATCAGTAAATGGCAGTTGTTTAAATTGAAGAAAAAAATGTTTAATATTAATAAATAAAAAATTACAAAATTATTAACAAGAAAAGATCTGTATTAAACCTAAGACACAAAAAAAGTAATGAATAAAAAATTAAATTTAAAAAGCCACATTAAACCAAAATTTATTTTTATTTTTATCTCAAATAACTTAATATTAATTAAAAAATTTAAGAAAATTGACTAAAAAATAAAACTATGATTTCATTTAATTAAAATTATTTTTCGATAATAAATTATTTATTTTAAAAATGTGTCTTTATTTTGGATTAATATATAATTAAAATATTTTTATTGTATTTACTGCTTTCGGCATAATAGCAATTCTTTAAAAGTTTTTCACCTTGACGTATGATTATTATTAATTATAACGTTTTAACATTTTTTTTAAAGATATTTGTTTTTGTTGTTCTAGGACAAAATAAAGTAGTATACCAATTGAAACCTAAGAATTCAGAGTATCTAGCGCTGTCAACTTTTTTAAATTCATAAAAAAAAAATCATTATAAAATATAAAGTTTATTTCAAATATATAAATTTGTCCCAAAATAAAGCAATAATTTTCCTTCGATAAAATTCTTCAACAACGTAACATTTATTTTTAACATTTGCCCATATATTTTATTTATACTTAATTCAAATATTTTCTTTTTATATAATATTTTCGATATAATAACAATTTTTAAATAATTTCTACCTTGACGTATGATTAATATTAATTATAAGGTTTTAAGAGTTTTTTAGAGATATTTATTCTTGTTGTTGTCGTACAAAATAATGTAATATACCAAATGAAAACTAAGATTTCAGAGCATCTAGTGATTTTAATATTTTTTTTTTAAACTTTCAAAAATCAGTGTTTAGTGTAGTGTTTTTAAAGATTTTTATATGCATGAAGGAATTTATTATTCCAATTGAAGTTTTCTTTCTCAGATTTTTTTTTTAAATAATGCTGCTATTTTGTTAATTTTTTTATATTTTGATCCTCAATCTTACATATATATTTTTGACTTTTCAGCATATTTAGTCGGGACTTGTTTGAGTCTAACCCAAATTGAACGAGAAATATTAAAATGCTGAATACATATCTAGATTGTTTTAGAAATATAAAATAAATAACTTTACACTAAATCCAATGCGCAGAAATTTTTTAATATTAAAGTTTTTATAAATCAAACTTTAAAGTGAAGTATTTAGAAATAAGTTTAATATCAAAGAATGTGTTTCGAGTATACGTTAAAAATAAGCTAAACTAAATTGTTGATTTTAAAAGTTAAAGGTCATGTTAATGTCTTTTAATTTAATATTTAAATATATGGCAATGTTTTTGAATATTTTGCCAAATTATATTTATATTTAAGAACAAATAATAATTACCCTTTTAAGATATTGAAGACAATATGAAATCAAATCAAATTAGATAACTACAATATCTAGTTTTAATATTTGCCAAAATGTCTGATTGTTTAGATGAAACTAAAAACAAGCGAGAATGTTATATTTGGCTTCGCCGAATCTATATACCCACTATCAACTTTTTACAAATTCGTGGGCGGTAAAGTGTAAACTCTGTCTCCGAGTTTACATTAGAACTATCTGTACAAAATTTCGTTGACGCTTCACCTTATATGGAAGGTGTACGTTAAAGTGAGCTGTTCACGGCCATTTGGTTTACATCGCCCCTCAAACTTCCTGTACAAAATTTCGTTGTCGTACATGCTTTTGTTTCAGAGATATCAAAGTGTGGAATAAAACTACAGTAGACTCCTTGTGCCTCTAGTATTTGGCCCATAACTTTTTGTTTATTAACCGACCCAAACAAACCTTATATAATATAAATATTTGAGCCACATTTTGTCCCTCTAGATGATCCCGTTCGAGCCATATGCTGCTTTCAATAGACAAGCGGACAGATGGACATAGCTATATCGACTAAGAATCAAACCAGGACCCAGAAAATTAATACTTTAGGGGTATTAATGATTTTTTCGATTTGTTATACACGGAATGACAAAATCAATATACCCCTCATCATTTTGATGGTGGGTATAATAATATAATTAATATGTTCTAATACTATGATAAAAATCAATTAACTCTAACTTTTGCAATGATGAGGTCAAAGGTGAAATGATTAAAAATATGGCAAAACTTTTGAATATTTTACTAAAAATTTATAAAAAAAACATCATTTATACGTGGCGAGAGTACGGCAAAAGTTCAAAGGTCAGATGTTTTCCGAAAAAATATTATTAATTAAAAAAATTACAATAGTAAATATATATAAAAATAAAAATAATAATAAGAATTGTACTCAACTTTTGAAATACAATGGTCAAAGTTCAGATAATAAGAATTTAAGCAAAGCTTTTGCATTTCCAGCAAACAGTGATCAAACTTAATAAAAAAAATTTTAATAAAATTAAAAATAAAAATGAAGACAAGAATCTTACGCAAAGTTTAGGTCAAAGGTCATATTCATTTCGGATTTTAAGGTTTTTTGAAGTAGTGAAAATGTTCTTTTTTTGGAATTTCTTGATCGTTTTGGGTTAATTTTAAAATACTCCGGCAAGAACTGAAAAAGTCATGATTTTAACATTGTGTTGTCATTGGAAGGAAGTACTTAGTGGTGAAAAAGAGCTGCCAGAAGTTCTTTTTTTAATCCATGATTGTCATTGATAGGATGTTATTCTTTTATACTTCTTGTTCATTGCTTTGGAAGAACTTCTCTTAAAACTATGTTTATATAACTTTTTAATAAAAATTATTTTTTTGTCCTATTAAATATTAATAAAAATATATTAAAATTTGTAAAATTTAAATTTTGTTAGAAATTATTACCATTTTTTCCGGCTAAAAATTAATTTATTTTCACTTTTTTGAAAGTAATTATTAAGAACTTCCAAAAGAAAAGTTTAAAATATGCACTTTGTTCCGCTTTTGAAGTTGTGAAAATGTTATTTTTTTGGAAGAACTTTATCGTTTTTTGCTGGGTACGTTTTTGAAATTTTTAGAAAAAATTAAACTCAAGATTAAAGTAATTTTAAATGACTTTATTGAGATATTTACCTAGTTGATCATATTTCAAAGAAAAAATTAAATATAAAAAATAAATCTTTGTGTAGTTAAGATCAAATATCAAGACTTTAAATATTAGGGCTTCTGAAGATATTTTTTTTACTTTTTTTTAATTAATTAACGAATTCTGGCTACATTTAAAGGAACTATTATTGTATCTAAAATCTAACATTAACTTTTTAGGTTCAGTAACTTTTGGAGAACCTGGGGTTCAAAAATAGAAACAAAAAAATTTTTTTTTTTTATAACTGAATAAACGATTTTTAAGCATTTTATTATTTTTAATTTTCCTTTAAAGTCAAGGATATTATCTCCTTTAAAATATTTATATATTTAAACATTTTTGGAAGTTTAAATCAACACATCTTTACACTTCTTAGCTTTTAATTGACATATTATTTTTTTTAGTTTTTAAAACTAAATTTTTATTATCATCGGTCTAAATACTTTGGTTTTGTACTGCATAATAGAAATAAATGACCACTTTAAAATTAGATTTAAAATAATATAAAAATGTGTTTGTATTAGAAAAGTTGCAGTTTTTTCTATTGACTATTTTTCGATAATCATTAGTAAAATTATTTTATACGAATTTTGCTTTGTGCAACGTTTTCTAAATTATTTAATAAAACTAATGACAAATACTCAAACAAATATTTCAAAGCCAATGGGGTTTAATGATAAGAAGAAAGTGCCTTATAAAAGGCCTTCAATTCAAAATTAACATTTATTTGAAGATTTACTTAAAGCTTATGGTTTTTTAAAAATGAGACTGGTAAGTATTTGTAATTAATTTAAAAAAAAAAAAACAGATTTAAAAATTTTGTCCTAGTTTTATGTAAATAATGGTAGAGGTCTTAAGAAATACTTTCTAGAGAATCATTCAAAATATAACTTCTCTAAAAAGTCTTTTTAAAATAAAAAGCCTTCATAAAGAAGAAAATATGTAATTTTCTTTTCAGCAAATTGTTGGCCTTTATACAGAAGGCCCTTTATTCTTCCCTTAAAATATTATCACTTTATATATTACACACTTACATATATAATTTTTAGTTGAAACTTTAATCATAACTATAATTTTTATTTATTTATTTTTTTTTTTATTTTTTCTTTATTTGTTTTATTTAATAAAATTTTGTTTCTTCTTGGAAAAACAGAGACTTCTTATCAGTGCAATTTTTATTTTTCTTATTATTTATTAATTACAGTTTTTATTTACACAAATAGTTTTATAAATGATAAAATAGCTTTAAGTATGGACTGCATTTGTTTAAATTTTTTAAAATTAAATAATTACACTGACTGCTAGCATTAAAAATATGATGAAAATTAGCAATATTTATTACTAGATTAAAGCAGTTTAAATAAATCTATATATAAATAAAAAATAATAGAAATAGAAATAAAAATGTAAAATAGAATTTTGCTTAGGTTATGTGTCTGGGAAGTGTTAAGAAGAAGACATTGTACATATAACTGTAGAAAAATAGTTTGAATGAGAGTTTAAAACTTAAAAATCTTTTAGGTTTTAAAAGAAACCTTTAAATATTTTTTAAATCTATATAAATATTTAGACACGGCAACACTGATTATGTAGCAAAGATGTTCTCTGTCAAATTAGCCATATCAGGTTATGAAATTTTAGACGTATTATTTTTAAATTATAACCAGCAAAAACTTGGTAATGACATATAGTTACGGATGTAGTTACTTTGTAATAACAACAACATACTGTCTGCATTACGTAGAAGTTGTTTAGTATCTAATTATTTATAAGTAATTATTTATGATCAGAGTTTTGAATAATTAATTTATATTGATTTTTATAATGCAGTTACCTAATCATTAATTTAAAGAAGGGATACATAAATGAAAGCCAAAATTTGAGTATGATTAATTTATAATCTAAAAAGTTTATTTTTATTACATTTTTGGTTGTTCCTATTTTTTTAAATTAAAATTTATAAAATATTCTTACAACAGCAATAAAAAATTATTTAATGTCCTGACATTTCATTACTTATTACAACCTAGAATGTAATTAGTTCCTATTGTTATTACTAATCATGACTTCAGAAATGCTTTAAAATGCGCTATTTAACAGCTTGGAAGTAATTAGTTATTGTAACGACATCTAAGTATTGTATAGGGTATGTCGTTGCCTTTAATGTCATCACCGTGTTAAAATAATGAGTTATTCAGCTAATGTGTAAGGAGTGAAGAGCCATTATATTAGCTTCTTAACTCATTACAACCAAAGTTTTTGCTGGGTACATACACAATTTTCAGTTTGTTCAATAATTTCGGATTGTAAATGTTTGTAACCTGTGTTATTTAAGATTTTTTGAAAAATATACATTTCTTAATTGTTAAGATTTTTTTTACTCAATTTATTTAATGTCTCCGAAACTATTGAACAGATTATAAAATTATGTTAGTAATACTTGGCGTATAGTGGTTCCGAAATATTTCTTTTAGAAATAATAGTGTAAGTATTTAACCGTTGGAGATATCTCAATAAAATTTCACATGATCAGAGTTGAGGTATTTTTGAATTGATTTAGAGAAGTACAGATAAAAGCGGGTCAGGGGGAAGTGGAGGTCCTCCAAAACTGGCCATATCGAGTATGTAATTTTTTTAAAAAATCGCCAAAAATTAATTTATTGTATAACAGAAAAGAAATTTTGTATATAGATAGTCCTTGTAAACCTCTATAAAAATACGCTTAAATGTGTAGGTTATATTCGGGTCAAAGTAAATTTTTACTCCATTTTTAGTCTCGTCTTTTTTTTTTTTTTTTTTTTAATTTGGCGGTCTTAATATGCCACTAAATTTTTTTCAAAATATTCACCATATTCCTTATAAAATTCCATATAACATTGTTGTAAGAATCATATAAATATATGAACCCGTTAAAAAGTTATATTAATCTTAAGTTGAATCTTTAAAAAAATGTAAAATGTTTTGGGTTTTTTCCAAAAAGGTTGCAAAATTTATTCACTGATAAAATTTGTTTTTGTTCTGAGCTTTATCATTTTTTTAATTTTTTCAAAAGAAGTCTTAATGCAAATGCGTGTAAAATAAATAAACAAAAATAGACGAACATGAAAAAATGTTCGTCTATTTTTGTTAAGTTCTCAAATTTCAAAGCTGGGATCGACTTAAAATTATTTTATTTATATAGCTCTATATATAAGATAAACACCCAAAATTTATTTTCAGACGGAGGCTCCTTATAACGACAGGCTGACCATTTCAATGAAAAAAGTAAATTTTTTTAACACGTTTTAACGGATTGAGATTTTGGGTATTTTCATGTAAAAAAGTGTGAGTTTTCTAATTTTCTGATTTCAGGACATGTTCATACATATTATACTGAAATTTTAATAAAATATTACTATTTGTTTAAATATTAATTTTATTTTAGAAAAAAAAAAAAAAAATGCTAAATTCTAGCTAAATTCTGCTTTCAAATTACGTCCCACAAACTTGTTTTTATAAATTATCAATTTCCATATTCAAAAACTTTTTTAGATACCAAAGACTTGTGTAAAAAATGTATACTTTTGATTAAAAATTAGTAGAAATTTGGCCTCCTCTAGCTAAATTAAGTTATTTTTCAAAAAAATTACATATTCGAGGTCCAACTTTGGAGGGCCACCCGCTTCTTCCTTGACCCGCTAAGAAACTGTACTCCTACAAACCAACTCGGCAGCACCTTAGCACTGACCATGTAAAATTTTATAGAGATATCTCCTACGGTTCAATAGTTACAGAATTATTTCCAAAGAAAAAGCGTTTTAGAAACACTGTGTGGCGGTAATACAAATACAAGTTTTTGGATATTTTATTAAACGCAATAATTATTTCCCGAGTTATCTTACAATATATGATGAAACCTTATCAATTTGATATATATAAGGGCTTATCTTGAGAATTAAATCAATACAAAATTTTATTTATAGGCTTAAATCTTCATGATCACGTGTATCTTAATTTGCTTCTTTCTTTACAAAATTACCTTTTAAATTAAATAAAAATATATATTTTTTTTTTATATAAAAAACTGATCTTATTTATTCATTCTTTAAAAAAAATACATATGTTGTTGTAACTATTACAACTACTTACAAGTACCCTCGATTGTTTGTTCCTAAAGTAACTTATTATTCAACAAACAGACTCCCCTACATATTGAATGATTCTGTAAAATACAGTTCATGATTATAAAATTTACTTAAATATTGTCAGATGGAATGTAACTACAAATATACTTACATACAGTCAGTCATTGAATTTGTTGTAATTGTAAACAGTAGTAGTTGTAGTTGTGTATTTAAACATTTTTTTTTTTTTGTTTTTTTAAGTTTCTTGAACTTGCGTCCTTAAGTACTTAAATACGTAAATTAATATTCACACATATAATCTTAAATACATACATGCATATCCATTTATATGTATGTATATATTGTAGAAGTATTTAAAAATTTACTTTACACTATTTACTTTACACGTTAACTTACATACATATTAAATCTATAAATGTAATAATAATGATGATGATAATAATGATGTTGTTGTCTTTTTCTGTTGTGTATATGTTTGTGTATTTATTTACTTCTGTTTTTTGTTATTATGGTGTTTTTTTTTTTCTTTTTTTTGTTGATTTTAATGCTGCTGCATTTACTTGATCTTAAATCATCTTTTTGTTGCTATAAAATTTTTACAATATTTTTGTTGAAGGACTCTGTATAGTTCAAGGTATTTATTGTTGTTTTTTGTTTTCTTATTTATTTTTGTCTGTTTTTTTATTTTTATTTTTTATTTTGCAGCTTTTAAGAAAACATTTTTTTCTTATTTAATATTATTCATGATCATATTTAAAAGATTTATTTGAGTTTTTCTTTAGGCGTTTAAAAATGTAAATTGCATTTATAAATATTTTTTTACTATGTTTCTTTTATAAGAAATTAAAAATTCTTTAAATAAAAAATTAATATTTGTATTTTTTATAAAAAAAATTGTATCAGATAAAATTATGGTTGAGGGACCTGAATTAATTGTAGTAAATATTTTCAGTTAGTCTCTAAAAAGAGATGACAAACTGTACTAGAAATTACTTTTTCCGGTAAGAACTATTTTTAAGAAGTCACTTTTAGGCAACGCTAAATAGATACTTTTAAAAGTGTTTAGTTTTACTGATAATTTTAATAATTTAAATCATGCTTAGAAAATTAATTTATGTTAAATATGTATATGAATATTTTGTCTTAAAAATTATAAATTTCTTCTGACTGTTAGCCATGATAGGTTCGGCCTTATTCATATCATGTTCAATATTTTAAGAGCAAATATACAGGAATTTTGTGGAATAAGAGCTTTTTCCAAACACTGAAAAATATGTTTTAAAATTATTTCGATTGGTCTCTTAAATATTATGAAAAAATTCAATAGAATTTAAAAATTCTTCACTATGGCGCTATATCAATTATTTTCCCATTAATAAAATCTTATACTAAAGCAATTAAGATTGAATATTTTGAGAGTTATTGAAAACAACTCAAACATTTGTTGTTTCTAAAAAAAAAAAACTTCCAATCACTACCTAAACTGATTTAACGATATATGTCCGTCTGTCTGCTCATTTAAACTTTGTAGTCAATTTAAGAATTTTCTATGATTATTATTCATCATAATATTGTTTGCAATATTATCATATATTTTTAATAGAAGCAACTTTCCTAAATACCGAAAATATGTTTTAAAATCAATTTGTTTTGATACAATAGTTTTTCGAAATTTAAGAAAAAAATTAAAGAGAATTAAAAAGATATTTGTTGTAGACATTTAACTTGCACCTTGCTATTGTCCTATTATATATTCAAACGTTTAAGGTTCAATACTTTAAAGGTAATAAAAGAAAAATTAAGATGATTCCGTTTGTAAACAGCTCATATAGATATTAGTAATAATGTCTGTCCATCTGTCCATCTATTGAAATTTGGTAAATATTCATATTGTATGCATTTCAAATTAGTAAAAGTTATAATTTAAAAAGAAAAATATAATAACAAAAATATATTTCAAAATTTAGCACAAATATTTGTGACTCAATCAGGAATATAATAGGGCTTTAATATTTTTTTAATATTTTTATTTTGAACTAAAAATATGTGTTAGTTTAAACTATGCTAACAAGAAGATCATCAAGGTCATAAAATGTGTTGTCTGACGGACATCAGGACGGATACGAAATAAATCATAATTACTATGAAAAACAAAAGAATTTTCCCGTTTTGTTTTCCTGATTCCTGTAAATTTTTAAGATCAATTTCCATTTCTGATAAGTAACAAAATATAAATTTAATATTAAAAAAATAAAATAATAAATTGTGAAGATTTTCCTAATTTTCTCCAAAACAAAATAAATTGTTAAAATGAGTTTTTTAAGAACATAAAGGAGCATAATATTGACCCACATTTATGTATTTTATTGAAGATATGTATTGTTAAGCTTCGTATTGATATACGTATGTCCGTCCAAACGTCCAGAGAAGGCGCTTTTTCGTTAAAAAAAAAAAATATATAATAAATAAAATTTTTTCTTTTACATCAATCTAATTGATAATTTGGTTTATTTTGAGGAAATAATATAAATAATTTGCCTGATACTAAAAAAAGGGCCTCGATTATTCGCGAATCGATTAGTCGATAACGTCGATTATCCGGGAAAGAAAAATTGTAATTGTTTTCTTTTTTTCCATCCATTTAATTATTTTTGCATCGATTAATCGTGATTATCTCTATTATCCGGGATTTTAAGCATAATTTTTTTCGATTGCTTTTGAACAATGTGATTAAAACAAAAAAGGGAAATTCCTTCGTTTGAATAAGATGGTAAAAGGTAAAATCCAAGTTTATTTCATTCATGAAAAGCTAGTTAACGAAAATATGAATTTGAAAAAGAAGAATCAAATAACATTATATGATTTTTTTTTTAAACTACGTAAAATGAAACCCTTATTATGTATTGTTCACTATTTTTTTTTTCCAAAATTATTATTTTTTCCTTATATTATTTAAACATTTATATTAAATCCCTGATTAATTGAATTATATAAATAAAAATGTTAAAAATACTACTCAAAATTTTTACTCAATTTACCGGGAAAATTGATTATCCAGAACGCTTCCGGTCCCGACCATTACGGATAATCGAGGTCCCACTGTATTTTAATTATAAGATGTGAATAACTTGGTAATTAACAGAGATAAAAATCACAATTTTTTTTTTTTTTTCTAAAGAATTGTAAATTCCACTAAGAATTAAATTAGGATGTTAAAAATTTATTCTGCAGTACGAAATTTATCGGTCAACTTAGACATACCTGTTCATTAAATTGTAAGCCGTTTTTTAAATTAGAAAATAATACAAAAATTTTATAGTGTTTTTCCACAATTAATTAAAATAAATAGAAAAATTACTAAAAAACAATATTATTCTTCTCTTTGAGCATAAATGAGAATGTGTGACAGATAAGACAAGTTATATTTCATTAAAATCTATAAATAATTTTTAATTTTTTCACTAAAAACTTGTAGATTTCATTACGAGTCTAAAATTATGTTTAATTAATATTACTCATACGCTTATATGGAAAATTTTAATACTTAGCACAAAGAAATGAAAAAATACAAATTATGTTTTAACTTTAGTACCTCAAAGTTTATGTATTTTAGAAAATTATATTAAAAAGTAAGAACATCTTAGGAAAATTCCATTTCTAAAATTGAATTTTTATCTATTTTTATAAAATTCTGATGAAGTTTTCTGTTTGTTAATAAATAATAGATAACTGGATTAATAATAACTGGATTAAAAAAATATTTTATTTGAATATTATCATAATTTTAGTTCAAAGTTTGTCAGTCAATTCGGATACACAGTATTAACCCTTCGTCTTACAAACTGGTCTCGCCAGACCAATTGAAGATTTAAATGTAAATTTCATATATTTAAAATTAATCTAGAGACCTGAAATTTCAAGTACCCACCTACAATTTTGTTTTCTAACGATCTGTGAAAAAAACCAGAATGATAATACTAATACAAGGATAGTTATAAGGATAAAGTAGTGTACTTGTCACATTTGTAACAAATATGGTCTGGCTGGACCAGTTATATTTTGTATCGAAAATTATGTAGTTTGACGATGATATCCATTATTTTTATGTTATATATTATTTTATTAAAAACTTTTAAATTGAGCTCTCATCAGTTTACACACATTATTTTATGATTTTCCACCTTTTCGTTCACATTTGGTTTTATGAATGTAAAAAACCTCAAATGTTTGAAATGAAATATTATATGCGCTTTTAGACCCAAAACAGGGAGAAGATCATGTGTACGGATGGGAAAAGGTTATATCTTGCAAAGTTATGCGGTAGTGATGCTAGAATATAGTTATATAAATGCACTAATAAAAAAAATCACCTAAATTTCCATCGAAATATATAGAATTACAGAGCTGGTCTAGCCAACATCTGTATGACGAAGGGTTAATAAGTACTACACGCAGGAAAAAAACATTTAATAATATGGTTGCCTTAACAATATTATTTTTATGGTAATAATATATTGTCATCGCAAATATTGTTATTGTTGAATATTTTATATTTTAAAAACAATTTTGTTAGAGCAATTATACTTTTGTTCCCAATTCACAATTATATTGTTGGCACAACATATTAAGCAATATGTTTAAATTATAACCACGTTATTGTTTTTAAAATTCTATGTGCAAAAAAATTATTTTCAATTTTCTTTGAAAAATTGAAAATAATTTTGAATCGTACTTAAAAAATACTATTTTCAACTGGTAATTTTTGAAATCTTTGTGAAAAATTATAATTTCTAATGATCTTTTCTGAAACCTGAATGGAAAAAATCGAAGTTTCAATTGATCTTTTCGAAATTATAAATAAAAAGTCGAATTTTTAATTGATGTACGAGTATTCAAAAACTGAAATAAAATAACTCATTTACAATTGCTGTATAAACAAAATAGAAAAACCCTCCTAAATTTCATAGAAATGGAGAAAAAAAATATTAATAAAGAATTTTTATTTCAATTGAACATTTCCAAATTTTAAATGTAAATTGTATTTTTCAATTAACCTTTTCTAAATTTAAAATAAAACATTAAAATGTCTATTGATATTTTCTAAATTACTTTATAAAATTAGTGTGGAATAAATAAAATTTAAACAAGCACGAATGTTATATTCGGCTTGGCTGAATCTATATACCCACCATCAACTTTTTCAAATTGTACGTTATATGGGAGGTGGGCGGTAAAGTGAGCGGACTACGCCTATTTTTCGTTTCCGAGTTTATATAGACCCTCAAACTATTTATAAAAAAATTCGTTGTCATACATGTTTTTGTTTAAGAGATATCAGCAGAAAAGTATGAAACGGACATCTTGTGTTTCTAGTTTTTAGCCCATAACTTTTTTATTTATTAACCGATTTTGCCCATTTTTAATCCCAAACAAACTTTGTATGAGATAAATATTTGTGCCAAATTTCGTCCACTACGTTGCCCCGTTCGAGCTCTATCCTGCTTTCAACAGACAGACAGACAGACGGACAGACGGACGGACATAGCTAGATCGACTCAGAATCTAACCAGGACCCAGAAAATATATACTTTATGGGATCTTAAATGATTCCTTCGACATGTTACACACGGAATGACAAAACCAATCAATATATAATTTTTTTTTTTATAAATTAATATTTGACTGCAATAAGTAAAAGAAAAACTTACAAATACACTCCCGAAATATTTATAAAACCAAAATAGTTTTTAATATTTCTATTGAACTACAAGTTCAATCCCAGAAATATTTGGCACACATATGAATACAAGTAAGGCAGTTTTTTATATGTAAAAAAAAAAATTGGTTCCGTTACTCCTGTGCAAAAATAACGGGACTTTTACTTGAGCTTTGAACGAAATAATTATAAGACCAAATATGACGAAGTATTTTAAATATTTAAAAAATGGAATATGTTTTCAAAAATTTTAAATTTTTTGTTTGTATTATTAATAAAAGCTGTACAGAGTTAGATCTGAGTTAATTTTAGGTACAGTGGGAAAAATATATTTTTATGATATAATCAATAAAAAGAAAAAAATAAGACCACAGGCTTATTTAAGTTATATTTTTGTTTATATGTAAAAAAATCTAGAAAAGAAATAGTATTTGTTATTGATTTTGTAAATTTGGACTAGATTAAGATCAAAATATGTGAAATTAATTTATTTGTCTACGTAAAAAATATTTTGTAGCCTAAAATTTTGAGATGTGGAACGTCTTCTTGAGAATCAGAAAATATTAATCATATTTCAATACGTCTTGGCCAATTTGGTAATCGCAAGATAGTTTAAAATTATTAATAGCTAGTTTGATTCTACAAATATAGTAAACTCATTTTAGTAGGTATGAAAACAGGCGCAATTTAATGAATTCCATAGTACGAATTATACTTATTGTTATTGGACTTCTATCTCAATTATATTCCAATGAATACCCTTGATTATTAGTATTTACGCAATTTCTGATAGAAAAATTGAAAATTGGATACAAATTTATTTCAAAATAACCATTAATGAAAGCTAGATATTGTATTGCAATAAAAAATATTTTTACAAGATATATTTACTAAATATCTTTAGTATAATTAGCAATTATTATAAATTAGCTTACAACTGACATTCTGGCCAATTTTTATTAAGACATGATAAATATTTTTTGATTTATTCTGAACAAGACATTCTATATCTCAAAAACTTAAGGGTATAAATATATTTTTTACGTAGAAAAATATAGTCCACAATTACAAGAACAGCAATAAACATCCCTTTTCCCATAATCTTTTTTAATATACAAAGAAAAAAATAGCTTAATTTACCCTTTGGGCTTATTTTTTACATTTTATTGATTATATCATAAAAATATATTTGTCCCACTGTACCAAAAATTAACTCAGATCTAACTCTGTACAGCCTTTATTAATAATACGAACAAAAAATTAAAAAATTTTGAAAATATATTCCATTTCTTTAAATATTTAAAATAGTTCGTCATATTTGGTCTTATAATTATTTCGTTCGAAGCTCATGTAAAAGACCCGTTATTTTTGCACAGGAGTAACGGAACCAACTTTTTTTACATTTAAAAAAACTACCTTACTTGTCTTTATATGTGTGTCAAATATATCTGGGACTGCACTTGTAGTTCCATAGAAATATAAAAAAAATATTTTGGTCTTATAAATATTTCGGAGAGTGTATATTAAACAATTTTACTCTTTTTTCTAGCTCAAAGATGGCTTATTTTTTAAAAATAGTTTAAAAATCTAAGTATCTAAGAAATGTATCTGCATAGGTATCTAAGGTTTGGCTAATTTAAAAATTTATAACTTTCATTTAAAAAATAAAAAGTTCTAAACAATATATTAAATTTTGTTTTCGGTAAAATTATAATCAGAGACCGGATTTTAATACTAAAAAAACAATCTTTTTATTTTTATTTCAATCGAAAAACAATCTTTAATGTTCAAAAAATAATAAAAATCCATCATGATTTTTATTATTTTCATCAATATTTTAATTTTTTTCATCATGATGAAAATAAAAATATAAATATCTTTTGTGATATTTATTTCAAAAGTTGAAAATTATTTTGAACTTTTTTCATCGGATGGAAAAAATTCTAAACAACAACAATTTCATTTGAATAAAAAAATATTTTGAAAACAAAACAAAGTATGAATAAAAAAAACAATCATTTTAAATTTTTTTCGAACTGATATTTATCGTTAAAGATATTTATCGTTAAAGATATTTATTTTTTTCATCATTGATGGATATTTATTTTAAAAATAAAAATCCCTCACATATTTTTTTCAACAAATGAAAAAATATTTTGAACATTAAAGATATTTATTTTGATTGAAAAATAAAAATAAAA
This sequence comes from Protophormia terraenovae, assembly GCA_951394005.1. Classification (NCBI taxonomy): domain Eukaryota; kingdom Metazoa; phylum Arthropoda; class Insecta; order Diptera; family Calliphoridae; genus Protophormia; species Protophormia terraenovae. Next base: position 130,525,008 of record OX596073.1, read on the forward strand.
CGTTTTCGGGTGCTTGATTATAATATAATTGGATTTTTATTTAATTCAATGAAATAAATTCTTGGAATTATTAAAAAAATAGTTTTATATAAAATAAAAAAATGTCTGTATAGATACATAATAATTACAAATACATACATACACACATTTATATATGTGTAGGTATATAATAATATATATGTATAGTTATATTAATTCTTTATTATTATTTTTATTTTTTTTTTAATATAAAAATGAAGTTATTATATTCAAATATACATACATGCTTCATAGGCGCTGATGTGCATAGCATCATATTTTTCTTTTTGTTATTTCCGCAACAAATTTCGATAAAACATACGATGCGTTTTTCTGGACTGCTACTGCTGTTGTTGTTATTATTATTGTAAAACGTTTATATCACTCTCTATTTGTATGTATTGTATCTATGTATAAGTTTGTGTTGTATATAGATTAAAATTAACGGTTTTATATATGATTTTTTTCGGAATTTTTTTGTTTATATAATAACGGTGAATTGCAGGCAAACAAAAAAATGGTTAACAGAACTGTGCGTAAATTACGAAAAAAAACTTAACGGGAAAAATGGATTTAACCAACAAACAATATAATTTTTTTTTTTAAATTTAAATGAGAACTGTTAGTTTTTTTTTTCTCTCTCTCTCTCTTTTTAACACAAACAGTATTTTGGTGATATTTTTATACTTTGTTGCTTTTATTTTTGCCTCTTTTTTTAAATTTTCACAAACACTCACCCACTAAGATAAATGACAATAAAAACCGTAAACAAATTTTTAAAGGGAAGAGAGTCCAATGTCTGTGTGGATTGAAATTTTTTTCTGATTAATTTTGGGTGTAAATACGCACTTTTTTCGCGTAAATAAAAAAAAAAAATTGTGTAAATAATTATTGTATATAACTGCAAATTTTTTTTTTTACATAAAATTGTATATAATTTTTTATTTTTTTAAATAAAATATTGAAGGTTTATTGTTAATGATGATGGCAGGCTGTTAAACTGGCTGGATGTCTGGGTGTTAAAGTGGAGTTTTTAACTCCCGGCCTGTAAAAGTGATAAATACGTTTAATGTTGCAGATGCTGCTGCAGTAGAAGATTAATGGAATGTTACTGTTGTTGTATTGCTACATATAACACCACTACAAATATATACTATATATAAAGTTATATAACAGCATATAATGTATATAATTGTTTCGTTTGTATTAATCCTTTTTTGGTAGATGACAACTCTATAAGTTTTTTCTTCTTTTCAATTTTTAAATTAATTAAAATTTTTTGTCGTTTTTGATATGTTGCTATTATTTTTTTAAGTTAAAAAATGTTTTAAAATCCAAAAAAAACAAAAATAATTCAAAAGTATTTAATTTTCTTTTTTCTTCTTACTTTTTTAATTATTTTTTTTGTTTAATTTTGTGTTTTTTTTTCTTTTTTTTAAGTTTAATGATTGCACTTTTGTTGTTTGTAATAAATTTTTATTTTATTATTTTTAAATGTTTCAGTTTTTTATAAAATTTCTTTTGTTTCTTTTTGTATTCTTCTAGTTATCATTTATTTTCAACAAAAATATTTGAATTTTGGTAACAAAACATATAAATTTTATAAATGAAGTCTTTTTTAAAAAACCTTTAAAATATAATAAAGAACATTTAAGAAAAAAATTATATAAAATTATTTTATAATAATAAAACGCACTTTTTATTAAAAAAAAAAAAAAAAAAAATATATAAATATATTAAAAATTTTTGAATAAGAATCACGTTTTTTATTCAAAATTTTCTTTATCTTCAAAATGCGTAATAATAGTCTTTTTGTAAATATTTTGAATAGTGTGTGTGTGTGTACTTTTTTATATTTGTAAAGAATTTTTTTAAGAAAATAACACGTTTAGTTTTACATAAAAGCCAAATTTAACAAAAAATAAAGAAAAAAAGTTGGGTTAATATTAAATATTAATTTATATGCAAAAAAAAAAAAAAAAAAACAACAAAAAAATTTAGTTATGACAACCAAATTAATAAACAAAATAAATATGTAAAATTTCTTTCAATAGCCTCAACAATAATATGAGAAAATATTGCTTTTCTTTTTTTGGATTTTTGAATTGAATTCTTGTCTTTATACCAGAAAAATAATATTCAAAACATTTGATTATAACAACCGAACTTTTTCTTCTTTGTAAACAATTTATAAACAGTAAATATCAAAATTATCGTAATAATCTGATAGTGAAACCTTTCTTTTCGATAAACTAAATCATAATATTCAAAATTATTTCATTTGTCTTAAACAAATTTATTAACTTTTTTTGTTTGTCTTAAAAAAATTTTGCTTTAATTAATAAATCAAATTTACTAATTTTGTGGTCAAGTAAACAGTGAAAATTCCGAGTCAATCTATATTTTAAAATTTGTCTGAAACGTTTCAAAAGTTTTCCAATTTAATTCTCTAATTAATTTGCAATCTTTCTTTATCTGCTTGGGTCAAGAGAAGGAAGTTTAGAAAATTTTACGAATAAACCTTGAATTCAATAAATTTAAGTTTTTCTAATAACTGTTTAAAACTTAAACTTTGGACCATTATTTTCTTAAGAATAAAATGTTCATTAACACGAAAAAAAAAATGTATTGTTTTGTCTTTAAAAAGCACAGAGTTTTATAAAAAAATGTTATCAAAAAATAAATGTGTAAATTGCTTAAAGTTTGATACAAAAGTAAACTAACAAACATATTAATAATAAATAGAAATTATTTTATATAAACTTTGCTTGAAAAAAAAAAAAAAAAAAAAACCCATCATTCTCAAATCATTTTGTTAATAAACAGTATTACTTCGAACTTTTTCATTAGTAAATAATTTTGATTTTTTTTTTTTTATTCAGGTTCAGGTTATTGCAATAATTTTTGTAGAATACTGAAAATGATTTATTAGACACTAGCAGAATGGAGTGCATTTTCTAATAGAGTTACAATTAGCTCTATTAGAAAATGATCTTCCTTTTAACTCACACTTTAGAAGAAATATAATAAGTAACTTTATTACTTTACATATTCATAAGACTTAAGTATTAGGTAGAACGATAAGCATAGAATGCACATTTCTATGTTATTTGTCTGTTTTATCTGTTACATTATGATTACATTAATGAACTTGAGACTGAATGAAAAAATTCAAAATTATGAAAAGAAAAATATTTATTATTATTTTCTATCATTTAATGTCTGTCCCGATGTCTGTTGAAATTTATTTTTCTCAACCCTTGGACAATTACAAGAAATATTTTTTACATTGCCTAATAACTTGAAAATATTGGTATTTAAATTCAAAAAAAAAAAAAAAAAAAAAAAAATACTTTAAATTGACTGAGTTGTAGGCAAAATAACAAGCCGAGGCAAAATTTTTGGCGGCGGTGGTGCAAAGTGAACTATTTCGTTAGCGGCTAAGTTTTGGGCTGGGATTTAGTAAATATTACATTGTGCTGCCCGGATGCTCCCCATCTACAAGAAACTTTAAGTAGTTGAAATAGAAGTGAGGATTTCATTATTTATTATTAATTCACTTTGGTCAGTTCTTGTATTCATAATTGTAATAAATTTATCATATCTAATTAAAATTATAATAATAGATGGAGCCACTGCATTCACTTCTTCGAATAAGATAGAAAAATATGTTTTTTGTTGAATTTGAATAAAAATTTAAAATTTCGGCAGCTGATTTTGAGCCGATGATGTAGAAAAATAAACCGATCGGCTTGTATCTCTGGTTGAAAGCCATTTTCGATAAAGACAGAACTTTAAAATATATTAAATTTTCTCTTTCGAAGCAAACAAGTATAGAAATGTGTTGTATGTCTTGAATTTTTGTTCGACTGCACTCTCATGTCTTGTTAGCTCACCACTACACCACTTGAAGTATTTACTTGTACAGCTAAGCACTTCAAACAGTATTTGAATGGTTTCAAGTGCCTGCTTTTTAATATTTGTTCTCTGCATTCAAACAACAGTAAAGCATTTGAAAATTACCAAATGTCTTGAAATGTCTTGTAAGACATGTGTTGCAGGTCTATAATGTTGATCTGATTTTTAAAGAATGGTTAATTGTTGTGTCCGAAGAGATCCAGCCGAACCTTAAATTAATTACGACAGAAGAATATCATGTTAAAAATTAAGATCAAAAGAAATTTGCTTAAACTAAAAAGGAATGGAAATTCAGAATTGATTCCTAGCCGAATCCTGACCAGGTTTCTAAGAGACATTTTTTAACTTTTAACTGAGCTTTTTCTAAAAGTTCAAAGTTGCTGATATGTAAACAATTTTAAACTTAAAAAAAAGTAAAAGAGGAAATTATGTATACTTGAATAAAATATTATCATATAGACCAGCAAATATATAATTCCAAGTCGAAGGCATTAAAAGCCTTAAAAGAAACTTTCAAAAAAAGCTTTTAGAAAATATTATAATAAAGCTTGTTAAAAATAAGTTATTATGGAAGTTTGTGTTTAAAAAAATATAAATTATAGAAAACAGTAATATTTATATAGCTTTAAAAACTTATAAACAGCTTATAATATAATTTTACTTTTATAATCAGCTTAAAAATAATTTTCCAAAAGGCAAATTTAAAAAATTCAATCCTTAAAAATGTTTTCTAGAAAATGCTCTCAATATGTTTTTGTTAGTTTTTAAAATAGTTCTCTTACTATAAAGTGTTGGTCGTGGTTCGCATACAAAAAATTTTCTTGCTGCACTTCTGTTGGGTTCGTAGACGTTAAAGAGGTAAAAAGAATGCAAAGTTTTTTATTCTCTTCTCGCTTCTTTCCTAAGAACAAGGAATTGCAGTAAGAAAAATTGCAGTGTGTGAACCCCGACTTACAACAGGCTTTTTTGAAAGCTTCATATTAAAAAATAAGTAAAGATCTGTATAAATTTAGTCCAATGTTTTTAAAAAAATTTACTGTTATAAGTTGCTTAAAAATATCAAACTTACTTTTAAAAATTCAGAAAAATTAAAAAAAAAAAAAATTACAATACAGAAAAGATTTCCGGAAACAGTTCACACACAGTAATATATCTAGTTACAATTTTTTGTTCTTTGAAAAGAGAGGACAAGGAAATACAAAGTTTTAACATTCTCCTTACCTTTGTTCCCATTCGAACTCAGAATTATACAAAAAAAAAAAATAAAATTGCTGTGTGTGAACCCCGAAAAAATAAAAATACTAAATATGTACTTATAAATCTAATGTATTTGAAGCTTTAAGATATTTCTAAGCAGCTTTTCAACTATTTTATCAAATTAATAAAAAAAAGCTCTTTCTACTTAAAAAAATATAACAAATTATCAGGCTAACTAAGAGCTTTTCTAGAATTTTCCTATGTTTAAAAGCTTTTAACAATAACATATAACTTCAAAGAATTAAAGGTAAAACATACATTCTTCCCTCCATTAGTAGCTTTTTAATAAACGCTCATAAAAATTATTTGCTACGAAAGCTTTAAAATGCCATACAAAACTTTAGACATTATACATATTTATTCGTAACTTATTCTATAAGACGCTTAAAAAAATATTGTCAAATAATATTCGACTTTTAAAAAGCTTTTTTGAATGATTCTTGAAAGCTTTAATTAAAACAGATTAATACCTAACATATTTATCAGTAGCTTTTGAAATATGTCAAACAACAACTGTAACTTATTATACTTTATAATATGTATTTATTTATAATGCGTTGCAAAAAATCAATTATTAAAACATTTCTTTGAAATCTATTTTAAGACTTTAATTCAAGCTGCTCAAGCTTTTCTTAAACTGTCGTACAAATTTTATTTTTATTTTAAATAAAAGCTTTCAAAATTCCTTTGTTTAAATTATTACAATGAAACTAAAAATTGTCCCACAACTTGCTGGACACACTGTTACAAATTTAGCCAAAAAAATATAAACTCTCTTTGTTTTTCTTAATTTTTTTTTTCCTCTTTTTGGCTATTTTTTTAATATCCTTTATTTTATATTTTTACTAAAATTTTTGTTTCCTCATGATTTTGTGTTTTATAAAAAAATTTGTTAATTTTTTTCTAAAGTAAAAAAAAAAAAAATAAAGAATAATTTTTTTTGTTTCTTCTAGCAGCCATCATAGTTACGGAAATCCCGACGGCAAAGTTTAGTTAAGAACTCTATAACGTATAAATGAATGAACGAACGAGCGAGTGAGTGAGTGAATGGATAAATGTGCTGACGACAAACAACAAAACCCTAGACAAGAAATAGTAGTTAAGGAAGGTATGGTTATAGAAAAGTAAAAAAAAAAAAAATATATATAAACTTAAAAAAAGGTGAATGAGGAGCTGTAGTTTTAAGCTAAACGATGGCAAATGCTGTTGATGAACAGAAGAAAAAAAATTGCAAGGTGTATTTTATAAAATGTTAAAAATTAAAACACAAAAAATTTATTTTGGCTACAAAAAATAAATATTTTCTATAGTACAAGTACTCATCAACTACCAAAAGATATTTTAATTTTTTTTTTTACATTTTCCATTATAATGCTGAATAACAATTTTTTTACGTTTATTTTATTTTTGGTAAATTTTTTTTGGGGGGAAACAATTTTTTCTAATTGAAATTTGTTCAAGTCGGAGGTTTTTTTTATTATTATTTTTGGCCTTCAGGTTTCAGTTTTTTTCGACTGTCTGCATTTTGTGAATTAATGCGTTTTTTTTTCTCTCTAGTTTTATTTCCATCTAGTGCTTAAAGCAAATAAAAAAAATATAAAATGAATTAAATAGAAAAAATTTGAAATATAAAAAGAACTTGGTTAAAATAGAGAATTTAAATAAAAATAAAAATATAAGTATTTGATATTAAAACTATAGAGTTGGCAAATTTTTTTTAAGGTCTGGTCATTAAGGAAATGTAGAAATACAGAAGGACCTTTAAAGTTTTTAGAAATACAAAAGAAATAATAAATATACAATTTTTTAATTGAGAAATAATAAATTTAAAAAGTATTTTTTAAATTGTTAATTTGATGATTTCGAACTAAATCAATAATAGAATTAAAACTTTAAGTTTTCCCAAGAATTTATGTGAAAATAATGCGCAACTAGTTTTATAGAAATAGTTCTAAAAACTCTCCATTTATATAAAATTTAGTACCTCTATAACCTTTGTAGTTTTTAGTACAAAAATTTGTTCTAAAACTTCTAGAATCACGTGTATTTTAAGAAAAAAATTCTATTATTTTAGATGTACTTTTTGAGCTTTTAATAATTTTTAAAATAACAAATAAATCATATTTTCTTATTATTGAATCATCAAATGTGGTTCACTTGGTCCATGACGTTTAGTTTTGAATTTATTTTTGTTAATTTCTATTTAATTATTTTGAGGTTGATTTATAAAAATAATTTTGTGGTCTCTTAAGAAGAATTTGTTTGTTATATTAAGTATTAATATAAAATAGGAATATTAATCTCAGGGACTTAATTTGGGTTTAAATTATTGTTCTTTAGTTATTGTAGAATTATTTTTATAAATATTTTCAAATTATGGTAGAATTAATTTTAATTAATTTAATTTAAAAAATGTTAATAAATTTATAACAAAGAATTGAATTTAATGTCAGTTTTCGAATAATAACCGGAAGATTTTACAAATTCCTAAAAAAAGAAAAATTTTGAAACCGCAAAAAAAAAAAAAAGACATATTTCTGGTTTTGAGTAATGTCCATCCACTTATCTATGCGTTATTTATGCTAAAATAATTTATTTTAAACCCCTGGAAAATTTTAATAAATTTTAATTAAAAATGTCTTACCAATAATGTCTGTCCTGATGTCTCTACATGTGTATGTTGAAATACATTTTCCCAAGAATTCTTGAGATTAAAAAAATATCTATTTACACATAAATATTCCTTAAAATCTCGAAACTGTTGGTATTTGAATTCAAAAAAATCAATTCTTAAATGATGGAGTTTTAAGTGATTTAAATTTCTGTTAAAAACATTTATTAAAAATTTAGTATTTTCTTTAACTTCTCTATTTTTCAAACAAAATTTAAATTAAATTAATTAAAATTAAAGAAGAAAAAATAAAAAAAAAGTTTGAAAATAAAAAAAAGTTTGCAAATGAAATAATTTAAACCTAATATATGAATTCAGCTACCGTTTATAAATTCTAGAGTTTATGAAGTAAAATACTTGTCATTGTGGCTAAATACTTTTTTTAAAAACGGTCCACAATATGAGTTATTATTAATTTTATAGAGAATTTTAATAAATTCTAATTAAAATTGCAACGTCCGTCCTGATGTCTAACCATATGTATGTTGAAATATATTTTCTCAAGAATTCTTTTGATTTAAAAAAAAAAAATTATTTTACATATAAATATTCCTTAATGAATCGAAACTTTTAGTATTAGAATTCAGAAAAATCTAATAACAAATGACAAAGTTTTAAGCAAATTACCACTTTATGTAAAAATAAAATATTAAATTTTTAATTAATTGAATATAACTTTTCTGATATAAAGCTTAACATTTATTTCACAAATCCAAAAATTAATTAGCACAAAAACATCTTTGTTATCGCTGTTGACATTAGTACAATTTGTTTTTTTTTTTTTTTTAATTCTATTTCAAGACTCTTAATCTTGTTATTGATCTTAATGTAAAACGTGTAGAATTTAATCTTGCTTTTACTTATATCATTTTGTTGGAAAGATATTTCCTTATGAAGTCTATTTTCTGTTCTATTTATTATATTTAGAAAAATGTTTTTAGATTGTGAATAAAGTCGACATTTATGCATCGATTTTTACAAAAAAAAAAAAAAAAAATAGCTCCTTATATATGCAAGAGAGTATTTTTGATAGTTTTTGATTAAAAAAAATCTAAATAATACCTTTTAATTTGTTTCCAAAACTCTTGTTAGTACTTTATTAACCGAAATCAGATAAAACACCCTTGATTTAGGTTGCAATACTAATTATCGGATAACTTAAATATTGTTACAGCAAAAGTTTTACAATTTTACGGCAATATCTCTCTCATCAACTACCAAACTCATGGTAAAAATAAGACTAACGAAAATTAAAAATCGTATATCTAAGGAATAACTTTTTCAAAAATCTTCATAACTTAAGATTCAAATGCGATGGGTAGGATCAGAGGAAATGGTAACAACTTCCCCCCATACAAAACAAAAATTAAAATACAATGAATAGGGTTAGAGAAAAAGAAAAAATGTTTTCACCTACTGAATGTTTTAAAATTTTTTATAAATAGTTTTTATATCAAATTTGAATAGGAATGGGAGTACATATTAGCTCCAATATAAAATAAATTTTAGTTAAAGCATCAAAAGGAGTAGCGAAGCTCACCGGGTTAGGCTAGTTAAATGTATATACTGTAATAGAAAAAACACTACTTTATTTTCACTGTTTAGAATATTTTTGAAGGTCAATTGTCTGATCTTTTTTTTGGGACTAATTTACAAGTTTTAAAATATTTAAAAAAGTGATCATTTACGACCGAATGAGATTCATTTAAAATACTTTTGGTTGTTTTCTGGAGCTAGAATATTTTCGAGTAAAAATAATTAAAGGAAACATTTTTAAAAAAGTAAATAATATTTCATTTACACTGTTTTGGAAAATTCTGAAGGAGATGTGCCCGATTTTTTTTTGTGATTTATTTATAAGTTTTAAATTTTTGATAGGATCGAAAGTTTTATTAAAATCGAGTTTATTTCCTATGTTTGGAAAGTTCTAAGATGTTTTTTGATGGGAAAAGTATTTATATTTGTTTCTCCTGTTTAATTGAAAATTTTTAATATTTTGACTTGAACGTTAACAAATCTTAATTAAAAAGATCATTTACGATCGAAAGTATTTTAAAATTTTACTTCCTTTTAAGTGTTTTTGAAGTTACTTTGATCTACAGCGATTATTAACAGCAAATTTATTTAAATTGTTTCCCTGGTTTCATTCAAATTTTTTTAGATTTTTTTTCTAATGCGATCACTTTTATTAATAAACTTTTAGATACATATTTTTTTTGGCGTTTAAATAATTTTTAATTTTTATTTTTTATTTAAGTTAAGAATTGATTTATTTAAAAGATTTATTGAGTTTTTTAATATTCTTTAATTTACTATTCACTTTTTTAATCTCTTTGAAGATCTTTTTAGTTTTAGGTATTTTTTTAAAGTATTTTCACGGAAGTTTTTTTTAAATTGTAATTGAAAGTAGAATTTTATTCTGTTTTAAATTTAATTTTTTTATTCATTAATTTTATTTCCTTATATCTGTGCATTTTTATTTTTTCTTTAAGTTTTTTTGCACATTTTCTTTATGAAGATTATTTTATTTAAGATTATTTTATTTAAGATTATTTTTTTTTAGTTTCTTTGTTTCAAATTTATTTGAGATTTTTTCCCATTTTTGCTTAAGAAGTTTTTGATAGTTTGGTTAAATATTTTGTAATTTTTTTTTTAACACAAATTTTATGTTCCTGATTTGTTTAACTCTAGAATTTTATTATTTTTATAAATTTTTTTCTCTTTTAGATTTTTATTAAGTTTGATTATTTAAAATATTAAAAAAAAAAAAATATTTTGAAGACCTTTTTGGTTATTAATGATTTTTTTCTCTAAAAAGTTTTTTAAAGTTTTGAATTGATTTTTTATTTTTTAAATAATATTTTCAATATTTTTCTTTCACATTGTTTTAAGTTTTTTCAGTCAAAATTATATTTTGTTTAAGTTTTATTTGTTTTTATTAATTTAAAGATTTTTTTGTTTCAAAGTTTATTAAAAAATATTTTTAATATTTAATATAAATATAAATATTTTTTAGTAAATACTTTTGTTTTTATTTTTTATTTAAATTCTTTAACTTGAAATTATTATTTTATTGACTTTTTTCTTAATGATTGTTTTTTTTTAAGAATATTTGTAAGTTTAATTATTATTATAAATTATTTTGTTTTATTGGCTTTTCCGTAAATATTTTTGTTATAAATTAAATGTTTTTTAAAAAAATCTTTTATTATAGAAATGAACTTATTATTAATTTTATTTGGAATATATTTCTTTTTAATTTTTCTTCTATTTGAATATGTTTCTATCTATTTTTAAATGTTTTTGGTTTTCAATTTTGAGTTCGGTTTAATTTTATTATTTTGATATTAAATGCTTTATATTTTATTATTTTTATTATTTGATTTGTTTAAATTTGTTTTTATTTTAATTTTTTTATTGTTTTTAAATTTTTTGGTTCTTCAGTTTTTAATTTCAGTCAATTGCTTTACTTTTTTTTTAATTTAATATTATTTTTTTTTATTTATTACTTTGATTTAATTTTTATTTTGTTTTAAAAATTTATTGATTTTCAGTTTGTAATTTCAGTAATTTCTTCTTATTTTTTTTTATTAATTTAAAAATTCATTATTTTTATCATATTTTTGTTCTGCTTTCAAATTTTATAGATTTTTAGTTTTGAATTTTAGTAAATTTTTTATTTTTTTTATTTTAAAATCAAGCTAATATTTTTTTTTTTTATTATATAATTTTTTGTTTTATTGCTTTTACTTTATTTTTTTTATTTTAAAATTTTATGGATTTTCAGTTCTGAATTTCAGTATTCTCTTTCATTTTATTTCTTTTTTTTATTTAAAATTTATTGTTTTTATTATTTTTTCCACCATTTTGTCCTTTTCTCCAGTTTTAATAGTTTTATTTTATATATTTTTCTAGTCAATTTTTTATCTAAAAGCTAAACTGTCTTGTACTTTATTATTTTAAAAATTTATTATTTTTATTATTTGTTTCTTTTTTTATATTTTTCTACTTTAGTTTATTTGTTTATTTTTTTTTTTAGTTTTATTTCGAATTAATTTTTTTTTCAGTTAATTTCTTGATTTTAAAATTTAACTGTCTTTTATTTATTTTATTATTTTTATAAATTCTTATTTGTTTTTTTATTTATTATCATTTATATTTTAATAATTAAGTTTTTATTTTTTATTAAAATTTTATATAATTTTTTTAAGAAATCAAACAAATCTTTCAAATGTTTCTTTTCTACTGACATTTTAAATAAAATAATATAATTTTTTTGTAAATTTATTTTCACATTTCGGAAATTAGATGTAGTTTTTATGTATTTTTTTTTAATTTTTTCTTAAATTTATATATATATTTTTTTAATTAAATGTATATAAAATTGTGTTTTATTTAATTTATTTTTTTTTTTTTTTATCTATTTTTTATTCTTAATATTGGATATTTTATTTTATTTTTTGGTTGTTATGTTCTTTTTCACCATTTTATTAATTTATTATTATTATTTTTGTTTTTTTCCCATCAAATTTATATTTTGTCATATTTTATAAAAATCACATTTAGTTTTTATTTTCATATTAAAAAAAAACCTTGATTTTTTTTATTATTATTTTTTTTTTTTTTAAGAAGAACAAACAAAAACTTCCGCATTAAACAAAAAATTATTATAAACGCACTCACGCATTTTTTGTGGCGCAAAAAAATCTTAAAAATTTTAAATATTTTCAAAAATAATATTTTCTTAAAAAAAGAAAATAACACACACACACACAATATTTAATTATTTTAATTAAAAATGATAAAAGAACGCATGCATTTTATAAAATTAAAAAAAAGAACTAAAAAAAATAATAATTCTGAAAAAGATAGTTGATGTTTTTTTATTATTGTTGTTTTATTATTATTGTTGTGTTTATTGTTGTTTTTGTTGTATTAATATTACAAGAACGCGTAAATGTTGTTGGAGCGTATTTAGCGGCGAGCAAGTGAGCGCGTAATGCAACGATTGCGAACTAAAATGGAAAACGATGTAAAAAAGAATCATGGCAATAAACGTTAAAACGCGTTAAATTTGACAAATAGCAAAAAAAAAAAAAGCGAAAAAAATTGCATACGAAAAAAAATTTTAAACAGCGAACAGAACTGCACAGAACACAGAAAAGTGAACACACAACGACCGAACCAAAAGAAAAGTGAAGCATGTAAACGAAAATTATTAAAAAAAAACCGGGAGATGTAAAGAAAATTAATAATAAAAAAACACACAAAAATTAAAAAAAAAAACAGCGACAATTTAAAAACTCACACACGTCAATTACACACACACAAACGCAACCAAATAAGCTCTCAGTTTTTAATGTAATATTAATATTATTATAAATATATTTTTTTTTAAATAATATTGATAAAAAAAGTGGTTAATTTTTTATTTTTAACACACACACACACTGTTACAAGGAGAATTTAACTCTCTGAAAATTAATGGTTTTTAATTTTTTTTTTTTTTTTTTATTAAAAAATTTATTTTAATTTTTGTTTTAAATTTATTTGATTTTTTTGTTTAAATTATAATTTTTATTGTTGTTGTAGTTTTGTTAAATAGTTATTAACGTATGGCTTCATTATTAGGGTGTTATAGATTAATTAAGCTGCAATATTTACTATTGTTGGAGCTACGATCGGCCGCTAGTCGTTATATTTCGGACCACGTCCGAATTTACCTAACCGTTGCATCTCGTAATAACGAATTTACACAATAAACAAAAAATTTCCCGAAAAATAATTGTTCGGAAAAATATTTCCAAAATTAAAAAAAAAAAATGCTAAAAACACGTATTTCGTTAACCAAAATTTATGAAAACATTTGCAAAATTGTTATGATTTTTTTGAAATGAAATAAGTATTAAAAAACTACGTACAAATACGTCGCATAGAGTGACGTATTAGCGTCGCAAACGTTGTTGCTGTTGGCTGGCCCGACGTTCTGTTCTTAAAAACCACCACATTATAACTATTCTAAAGAAGAATGGAGCGCAAAACTGAAAAATCGACAAGCAACATTTTACACAAAAAATAAAAAAAAAAATAAAAAAAACAAAAACGTCATACATACAAACAAACATATAAAAGAGAAAAACCAACAACAATAATAACAACATTAAGAAAAAAATGCATTTTTTGTTGTAAATTTTTTTTGCTGCTGCTTAAAGAAACGAAAAAAAGTGCAGCGGCTAAATGAAGCTTGTGTGTGTGTGTAAGAGTGCGAATTTAAAAAAAAAAAATATTGTTAATGTGTGTGAGAATTTTTTAATCTAGAAATAAAAAAAAACTAACATTGAGTATAAACATTATAACCAACATTTAACTCAAGCTCAAAACAACACTTCATCCATAAAACACACATCTACACTCATTTAGAATAAATGCAAGGAAGTGTAATTATTTCCATGTATAAGTAAATGCATAAACATACACCTCTACACATACACACATATGTATGTATGTGCAATAATAAATAAAACCACCTCTCTGTTTTTTTTTTTTATTATTAAACTTACACCTCACTCACTCATAGAGAGTTTTTATTATAAAATTCTTTTACACACAATCCTACCAATTTAAGCTCTCTCACTCATTTACTCAAACCAAATAAAAAATTGTAATAATAATCATCATCATAAAAAACAGCTACAGCAACAACAACTAACCCGAACCCTAAGAAAAATAAACAAACATACACTTACATACACACATATATACGGGCGAAAAAATAGCATTACAACAAGTGAGCAAGAGTGCAGCCGATTTTTACAAAATCTATATTCTCCTAGAACACCATACTTTTTTATTTTTTATTTCTTTTCGCTTAAAAAACAGAGAACAACTACAAAACCACAACAAAAACAACAGCAACAACCACAAGAGAATGCATTTAAAGGGGGAGTTGCAAAAAAAGCAAAAAAAAAAAAAAACCAAAACACATTTTACAAACACATACATATATAAATTTACGAAAAAACATGACTTTGTTGACACACTGTTTTTTGTATATTACAACAAACAACCATTTATTTATACATAAACAACAACAACATATGTACGAATGATGAGTATTTGATGGTTGGAGCTACTTGCTCTCTTGTATTGTAATAAGAATGTTTTATTATTGTTGTTTGTTATATGAAAAATATCTACTCCATGCATGTTGCATGTTGTAAATGATTTTTTTTTTTGGTGCCTTAAACTGGATGTAATGAGTTGTAAACAATATTTGCAATGTTTGATTTTCATTGGAGTTTGAACTCAAATTGAGTTTGAGTAATTTTATTGTTTTGACAAAAATTCATGGCCACAGGTTGTTTTTTGTTGTACCTATTGGAGACAACATATTGTTAATGTTTTATGTAAGTGTTAGAGGGTTTAGAGGGGGGATTTAAAGTTAATTTTAAAGATAGCATTCCTAAGTACTTACAGATAATAAGTATAAAATGAATTTTGAAACCATTTTGAAGGAAATAAAAGTTACAAAAAATCCCCACTTAATTTGTAAATAAAGCCTTAGGGTAAAATTTATTATAACTAAAAAATGTTTGACATGATTAAAAGTTATTAAGGAAGTGATAAGAGTTTTCTTAACAAAATATTGTAAAATATAGATAAACCAAAAAAAAAAAAAACCTGAGTTCGTTTTGGGCAACTACTTATTATTTCAACAAACCGATTTGTGCAACCATTATTTTTTTGTATGCTCTATCAAGAAATAATTATCTAAGACCCCATATAAATATCTTCTATATATATAATTTGCTTAAAATTTTTTTCACTTTCCAGAGCTTTCTCAAGCACAAATATGACGCATAGTGTCACTTTTATACAAATTAGAACGTCAAAAAATACAAAAATAAAAGCTTATTAATTGAAGTAATTCTTTTCGCATTTATTAGAAAACATATCATATATTATAGAAAAAATACTTAAAGTATTGGAAAGTGTCTATAGCGCGAATTATGGATTATCAAAGTAGCAAGTTTTAAAAATATTTTAGATAATTTTATTTACAATTTTTTAAAGAAGTAGGTAAATTTGAACTCATATATCACAGTAAATACTGCAGATATTAGTATGATATTTCTTGGTATGTAATAATAAATGTATCCAAATATTTATATTAAAATTTGCATTACTGAAAACATTGTTTTTTTATTTAAATAAAATTGTTTTATTAAAAAATATTTTTTGATGAATTCAGTTTTTAATGGATTGGAACTAAGAAGTTCCAAAGAGTTCCAATTTCAAAATACAATTGTTATATAAAAAATATTTATAAAATAGCATTTGAGAATTTTGGTTGAGAGTTTTTGCGATCTTTAAAAATATTACGAAACATGTGCGGTACCATATAATAGCAATTTTTTAAAAATTGTTTTAATATTTTAAGATAATGGCTGAAAATTTGTTATGCAAGTATTACGCTATGATTGGTGTGATTATATTTTACCGCGCCTACTTTTAATATATTCTATATTTTAAGAAAATTTGCAAAAATATGTCCGAAATCCACATAAAGTCTTTTCTTCAGTATGGGAGTAGCAGTTGTTTCCCTTCCCATTTTTAGTGGGAATGTTTACGGCTTTATCTACTAATAGAATATACAATTTGAGACCAATATCTTCAAAACTGGATTTATGTCGTTCTAAAATAGCTAAATGTACATACACAGAAAAAAGTCACCATTTAACAAATATATATGAAAATAATTCATTCAATTAAAAACTTGTTTAAATTTGCACCTCTCACCAAAATGATTATATCAGTTACTAAAAACTGTAAAAAATCAGGGACCGTAACCGTTATGACTTTTATCATAAAAATCAAATTATAACAGTTATTTTTTGATTTTTATTTTTTCGAGCAGAAATAACGGTTATTTTTTGACTTTTATTTTTTTGAGCAAAAATAACTTTTATTTTTGATTTTTATTTTTTCGGGCAAAAATAACTGTTATTTTTTGATTTTTATTTTTCGAGCAGAAATAAGTTATTTCTTGACTTTTACCACAGAACAAAATAAAAAAATAAAAACTTCAAAAATAAAAAAATAGACAAAATGTTTTTATTTACAAATTATACAAAGACGAAAAGCGAAAAAAATATACTCCGAAATGAAATAAGTGCAAACAATACTTAAAAAATCCAATATTAAAGAAATAATAATTTATTAGAAACACCAGAACGGTTCACAATTATTAACAACAAATTTTAAGTTTTAGAAAATAACTTTTATTTCTGCTCAAAAAATAAAAATCAAAATTTTAAAAAGCATATCATTTTTTGAAAGTAGACTCCATACAGATCTCAATGATGTATTTGAATCAGTTTTCCGACATTTGGTTGCTACTGCTTTTTTTGTTTAAAAATTCAAAAATAACACTTATTTTCGGTCCCTGTAAAAAATACGAAACAGAAAAAATTCCCAATTAATAAATTAATTAAATAAATCAAGTAGTTGATTGGATGAATTAAAAATGTATATATGATATAAAAGTATAGTTAAATTTTATTTTTATTTCATTTTTGCTTGAATAAATTTATTAAATTTTGATGCAAAATTAAACAACTATGTTAATTGAAAAAAATACCGTAATAATTTTTTCTGTGTAGAGAGTTTTTATTATAAAATTCTTTTACACACAATCCTATCAATTTAAGCTCTCTCACTCATTTACTCAAACCAAAAAAAAAAAATTCTAATAATAATCATCATCATAAATAGCAAAAACTTTAAAATTAAAATTTGGTTACTTATAAAACAGTTGGTCCTACAAATCCTAACGGATCCAGATTTTAAAATTTCTATCAGGGAGCGGAGATACATGGATTTATGTATATATATATAATTTCCTAAACCTCATTTCTTTTTTCTAAGATTTCTGCAGCTTCCAGACAACATAGAAAATTAAAATTTGGCTTACTTATAAAAGTAATGGAACTAAATTTTGAAATTTCTAAATAATCGGATTTAGACGTGGTAAAAAACTAAAAATCTGTTGATTCCACAAATCCTAACGGAACCATTTTTCTATCAAGGCGCGGAGGTACGCGATTTTTTTTTTTTTTTTTTGAGGTGTGTTTTGGTTTTAAGAAATTATGATTTGCAATACTCATTGTTTGTTCTCCAAATCATATCGAAGACTGATTTTACATTTCGGCCAGAAAGGGCTTTTACGTCGATATATATATTTTTTTGAGTTTCAGATTCTAGCAGCTTTAAATCTTTAACTTCGATTAGGGTAAGTTTAAGCGTCAAAATGTTCTTCATATATATTTTTTTAAGATTTTTGGATTTGTTTGTGTATATTTTTATACCCTTCACCAAAGGTGTAAAGGGTATATATAAGTTTGTCATTCCGTTTGTAATTCTCACAATTTTCGTCGGAGAGCATAAAAGTTTACATTTTCGGGATCCTTGTAAGAAATGATGACGATAGGACCATGTCCGTCCGTCCGTCCGTGTGTCGGTTGAAATGGCGTTTATGAAGCCCACCGATAACTGACATATATAATATATATATCAAACGATCGGAAATGCTTTCGAGAATTTTGCTATTGGAATTCAGCAAGATCGGTTCATACAATGCGGAGATATGTTAAAAAAACCGGTTTTTAGAACTGGTTTTCCAGTTTCTGAAGCCTCTGTATATACTAGGGACTTCGTTTTTACAAAGAAGTCTCGGACATTTTTTTCTATATTTTTGTTCTGAAAAAATGAAATAAATCGGTTCAATAATAACTGAGATATCGGACAAAACGCATTTTTTATTTTTTGAAGCCCTGGTTTAAGCTATAGATTTTATACAGATCGGTCAAATTATAAAATTTCGGTTTTTTGAATCAGCAGGATCGGTTTATAAATGGCGGAGATATGCTTTAAAAACCGGTTTTTGGAACCGGTTTTTCAGTTTTTGAAGCCTCTGTATATACCAGGGACTTCGAATTTTTAAAAGGGGCTCGGAAATTATTTTCTGAATTTTTGTTCTGAAAAAATGAAATAAATCGGTTCAGTAATAAATGAGATATCGGGGAAAACGAATTTTTTATTTTTGAAGCCCTTGTTCAAGCTACAGATTTTTATTTTTATATAGATTAGTCATAAATGTTTTTATAAAATTTCGTTTTTTTTAATAAACCAAATTCGTTCATAATCAACAGAGTTATGGACCAAAAACAAATCTGTTAAGAATATAAATACACACACAAACATGTATATTAAACATTGTAATGACTATTAGTGACGTTTTTTGTTTTTTGTATAGACAAGTAGTTTAGTTAGAAACAGCAGTAATATAATGAATAACAGTGTTGTTGTTGTTCTTTGTATATGCAGTCTGTACAAAAATAAATAGATATGGAATTGTTGTTGTTTATTTTTTAAAACTAAAACATATCTGTTAAGAATATACATAAATACATACACACATGTATATTAAGCATTGTAATGACTATTAGTGACGTTTTTGCCTATAAGACAAGTAGTTTAGTTAGCAACAGAAGTAATATAATGAATAACAGTGTTGTTGTTGTTCTTTGTATATGCAGTCAGTTTGTATATACATACATAAAAAAATAAATAAATATGGAATTGTTGTTGTTTATTTTTTAAAAGCAAAGCCTGCTATGATTGTTTTTTTTATATTCAAATATTCGTAGTTTGAAAAAAAATTAGATTTATATATGTGAAAATATGAAAGCATACGTTAAGGCGAAAATTTTATTATTTGTCGGTAATATGATAATATGATGTCGATAAGATAGTAAGATGGTAATATGGTGAAGGGTAACAAAGATTCGGCACAGCCGAATCTTTTTCAATTTCATTATTATTACAATATTATATTTCCTGGCATTAGCAGACTTAGACGCTCGTATATGTATATTCTAAGTCCTCGAGAAAATATATGACGATGTAACTATGTCCCTCCGACTGTCCTTCTGTCTGTTGAAAGCAGAATAGGTCTCGGGACGGACATTCTAGAGAGACGAAATTTGGCTCAAATATTTGTCTTATATAAGTTTTGTATTGAAAAATCGGTTCATAAGCAAAAAACAAAAAAAAATAATGTACCATATACTAGAAGAACAGGGAGTACGTCGTAACTCCAGTTTCTACTTTTTCGCCGATATCTTTTATAAAAAAGCAAAGGAATTTTGTACAAATATTTCAAGGAACAATATAAACTTTTGGTCCACCCACTTGCCATACATCAAAGTGCATATGCAAAAAGGACTTTACTTTACCGCTAACCACTCCTAAAAGGATTTATAAGCGCAAAGTTTTTACTAATATTTGTACTATTACATGCAATATCTATTAGATATATGTAAATTCTAAGGAAATTTTAGCACAATCTAGACAAATTTCAATCAAAAAATTTAAAGAATTTGAGATTCTTATTTTAATGTAAAGATTCCATGCTTTCCAAATACGGAAAAAAATCAAAACAATTTAATAGCATATTTAAAGAAAAATGCATTTAAAAAATCCAACTGCATTAAAATGCATTTTTAAAAAGTATTTTTTATTTATGAAATATTCATGTTTAAGCTGATATAATTACAATTTAAACGCCGTTTAAATAATAAATTTTCGTAAAGCGTTCCCAGAAATATTTGTACTTAAAGTTGTTCACTTTCGAGATTTTTTAGATTTTTTTGAAAGTGAAAAAGCGAAATAAAATCGCGAATTTTCTGAATTTAGCGAATCTGAACACGGAAATATTTATAGACACCCATAGACCTTATACGTATATAATTTTATAAAAATCGGAGGACACTTGGTATATTTTTGGGCGTAATTTCATAGAATGGACGATATACAACTTTTACAAAATTGACAATGTTTGATTCGAGCTTGGGAGGAAACAGTTGCCCAAAGTGCCTTCAATTTATCTTTGCACGCATTTGCGTTAAGATTTCTTTTGAAACCATTTGGAAATTTACCTCCAAATTGTGAAATATTTTTAAAGTTTTAACTTCAGATTAATATAATTTTTTTTTTTTTTTGGTATGAATAAATTTATATAATTCTTTCAGCAATATTATTAAGAAATCTAGTGAATCCCTTCAAAAAATTTCAAGGATTAAATTAAGTTTAAAAAATTTGCTGAAAATAACTTTTTTGTTTTAAATTTCACCCATTAAACATTCGAACTTTCAAAAAGTATTAAAGATGTTTCTGATACTTTTTTGATACAAAAATTATACGACCAAAATTTATTTTAATCTTTATCAATTTAGAGTTTCCCTAAAGTAACATAAAAGTACCAAAATTCAGTTTTTATACTTTTTTACCTCCGTCAACATCTCCAAAGAGAACCAAACCTATATGCTCACTTTTTTTCCTTTTAAGTAGACATGGATATCAATAAAATTCTTTGCCTAAAGCTTATACTCTAGAAAATAAAAAGTAACCAATTTTTCTTTTAGTACAATTGAAAAAAAATGTGAAGTGACTTGGGACAGTGTATGTTTAGTATCGTGTTTTGAAGGTTTTTAATAAAAATAAATTCAAACAGTACATTTAGAAGAACGAAATTGTACTATAAAGTCCCTAATTATGGATTCTTAATTACTAAAAGGCCTGTGTTTATAAATTCATGTTTCTTGGTTAAGAACAAAAAAGTTTCTTAAAGCCACCTCTAATAGACATCAACTCACTTTAAATACATGTTTTTATGTACCATTAGAATAACGAAAAATTACCACAAAGTCTACCTTTTTAAATCTTACCCACTTAGTATTATTTTATGTTTCTAGAACAAATATTAAAAGAAACTTAGAAAAGTACCATAGAAAAACCAAAAAGTACCAAAACGTTACTTCATATTTGTTTATTTCATATACTAAGGACCGCGTAAGTTTAATTTTATGTTTCTAAGTCCATAGTATACGAAATACAGATAGTACTATTAAAGAAACAAAAAGTATCAGTACAAAAAAATATATCAAAAAGTACTACTAGAGGGAAAAGCAACGCAATCCTTGATTCCTAATTCATTTAGAAATATATTACTTTTAAAATAGTATCAATAAAAGGACAAAAGTACCAAGTTCCACTGTGATTAAATGTCCATATCATAGGTATTATGTAAATGATTTAAATCTGAATTTAAATACTTAAGAAAAATTATTTTTAAAAAAAGTAGCACAGTATTTACCCCAATTTTGTCCTATCTGTGTCTCGGTACTTGAGTTCCAAATAACGTTCCATTACCATATTTTATTTGATCATTAAAATTTTATCAAATTGACTCAAGTTTGTATTTGAATAAAATGAAATTTCTAGCATTAATTCCCTTTTAGGAATCCCATAATATAATATTCACATGTTTATAACAATTAATAAAAAAGTACCAAAAATAGGTACGATTTTTACCCATTAAATGTTCCAATTTTTACAAAATAGATTTAAAATAAAATACTGCTTTTGCATATTTTCTCCTTCTCTGAATTTCAAAAAAAATTTTAGATACTTGTGTGCTTATTTTTTAAAGGAAAAACTATAGATGCTAAATTTTATTTAAATTTTTATATTAGTTTTTCGTCTTAGTGAAACTATTTTCTATTAAAAAATTATAATAAACAAATTCTCTTAAATCATAAGAATGATATCACACAGATTTAAATATTAAAAATACAAAACTCTTTTATCACTATTAAAAACTCTTAGAAATCAAGTCACTGTAAAAATTAATATTCAACTCTTAACTCATCTTAAAAACGTCAACAAAATTTCTTATTATTAACCTAAAAAATGCACTCACATGATTGTAACAAAATTTATTGCAAATCTCTATTTAATGCACCCTATTTCTTCTTGTACTCTCTTTCTTACTCTCTCTTATGCACAAGACACTCTTAATTAAGTTCAAGCATTAATATCATTTATATTGATGCAGGTTGTTTTTGTTCTTACATAGTAATATGACATGTTGTTTTTGTAAGCTAATAATTAACTACTTTTTTCATTGTACATTTTGTTGTTTTAACTAATATTATACTCATACATTAAATACTCAATTAAAAAAATAAAAAAATAAAGAAAAATACGAAATAAAAAAAAAAAACACACACACACACTCATTATTTAAACTTTAAGAAAAACTCATTACTCAGCTTGTCTATGTTTAATTCTCTAAGAATTTAACTCAGTTTTTTTTTTTTCTAAAATTCTACTCTCTATTTTAATGCATATTTTTATCCACCACTTAGTGACTGACCAAAAACATAAAAAAGTGCAATTTAAAGAGAATTTTCTCAAACCTCCCCAAACTTATAACAAACCTCTTTTATTTTTACCAACTTATTGTTGTTTCGGTTTGAGCTTACAACAATAATATTTTATTCTATACACGTGCAATATTTTCATGTTTTAAACATTTTGTTTTTCTTTTTTCGTTGCTGTGTGTTTTCTAGTTTATTTGAATGCACAAGTGTGTGTGATGTGCAAGAGAGTTTTGTTTTTTGTCATTGCAGTGATGTCAAGGTGTAAATACTTTTGAGAAAGTAATGATAAAGCATTGAATACGATTTTGTACAGTATAAACTCGATAATCCGAATTGTTCGGTAATCCGGACGACATTTTTCAACTCATTACATACTCTATAATACGGATTGATTGCAACTCTCTAATCTTTTTTAATATAATAAGTAATATTTTTATTTAAATTTAAATAAAAAACCTCGATAATCCGGATAAAAATTGTGGCCAATTGCGGATCGATACTTGTACTAAGTGTAGAATAAAAATATACACATATAGAATATTACGTTTATACTAACATTTTTATGAACTTATGTGTTCTAGGGGTTATATGGGATCGATCTTCAAAAAAATTTGTCACTGGGATTTCTACATAAAAAAACTTATTTGTGTAGAATATTAGCTTGATATTTACATATGTATGGGATGTATATGGGAGCTATGGTAAATTATGGGCCGATCTTGATGACAAAATAATCATTCGTGCCAAATTTCATCAGCCAGCTGACCAGACGGGAGGAAGGACGGACATTGGTAAATCGTCTCAGAAAGTAATTCGAAGTTTTTTTCTTTGCGTTACAAACATCAGCACAAACGCATAAATCTTTAACCAACTATGGTGGTGTAAAGTATAAAAAACATATGTATAATATACATTGTACAGACAAGCGATTCTGACGCATCACTTGGAGAATTTGTCCTATGGTTTGAGGTCGTTGCACCATTTCAGAAATTCGTAAAAATATGAACGGAACGAAGAGATAGACGGAATAAAAAGGACTTAAATTAATGCCACAGTCTTTCAACCCAATCCCTAAACAAATGATTTTTGATTGGGGAGACACTTGACACTTCACTATATTATGATGACATAATTGTTGTTAGCCCAGGATACATTGGTACAATCTTTAAAGAAAAAATAAATGTTAGAAAATCACCGAGATATGATTCAATAACACCATCAATGATTAAAAACCTACCGAAAAACACGTAACCATAGAACAAGTGAATTGTCTAACTGAAGAGATAAGGACTGTTTCGAATTAAAGAAGTATTGTTCGGCTATTTTCTTTGATGTCACACAAGCATTCGAAAAATTTTGGCACAAGGGCATAATCTATAAAATTAAATGATTACTACCACCACGTACTTACAAATTGCTATCTGATCGTATATTTAGGTAAAATATAATAACTTTGTGACAGAAGAATTGGAAATAAAAGCCGGTGTTCTACAGGGAAGTGTCCCTATATCTAATTTACACCTCTGATTTGCCTATATGCGATGAACTGACTATTTCAACATTTGCTGATGATACTGCAATATTCAGTTCTCATGAAAACCCACTAATAGCATCTAGCCAACTAAATATTTACGTGTGGAGACATGTAGTGAAAAGTAATAATGTTACATACACCCCTAAAAGAGGAAACTGTCCTCCAGTTACATTTAATGATATAAATATACTCCAGTCAGATCATGTTACATACCTTGGTATTCAGATAGATAGATAGATAGATAGATAGATAGATAGATAGATAGATAGATAGATAGATAGATAGATAGATAGATAGATAGATAGATAGATAGATAGATAGATAGATAGATAGATAGATAGATAGATAGATAGATAGATAGATAGATAGATAGATAGATAGATAGATAGATAGATAGATAGATAGATAGATAGATAGATAGATAGATAGATAGATAGATAGATAGATAGATAGATAGATAGATAGATAGATAGATAGATAGATAGATAGATAGATAGATAGATAGATAGATAGATAGATAGATAGATATATAGATAGATAGATAGATAGATAGATAGATAGATAGATAGATAGATAGATAGATAGATAGATAGATAGATAGATAGATAGATAGATAGATAGATAGATAGATAGATAGATAGATAGATAGATAGATAGATAGATAGATAGATAGATAGATAGATAGATAGATAGATAGATAGATAGATAGATAGATAGATAGATAGATAGATAGATAGATAGATAGATAGATAGATAGATAGATAGATAGATAGATAGATAGATAGATAGATAGATAGATAGATAGATAGATAGATAGATAGATAGATAGATAGATAGATAGATAGATAGATAGATAGATAGATAGATAGATAGATAGATAGATAGATAGATAGATAGATAGATAGATAAATAGATAGATAGATAGATAGATAGATAGATAGATAGATAGATAGATAGATAGATAGATAGATAGATAGATAGATAGATAGATAGATAGATAGATAGATAGATAGATAGATAGATAGATAGATAGATAGATAGATAGATAGATAGTGAAACATTTAGCAAACTTGGGAGCAAGCTAGCATCTGCTTATAAAGTTGTTCAAAATGCAAAAAATATACATAAATCCGTGCGAGATGATATTACCTGCGCGATGGCATTATACAAACAGATAAAAGACTTGAGAGAAAATGTGGTAGATCAAGTCATAGATCTGGCTGCTAAAGAAGTAGATGTCTCGTTAACAGTAGTAACACAATCCACCAAACCTGGACATGAAGGAAAAAGAAGCAGGGGGTCACGGTCAAACACTCCAGATCGTGAAAGACACCCAAAAAAACTCATAACGGTGGAGACACCTAGGACCACGGAAACACCAATCGTAGAAGTGGAACTTTCTCAAGTAAGCAGTGATAAAAACGAATGGAAAAAAGTGAGACATAGAAAACAGAAGAAGTCCAAGGAAAAGGTCAAATTAAAAGACAAAGGAGAAGCGCTAACGATAAAAACTAATACCGAAGCCACCTATGCGGATGTATTGAAAAAAATGAAAAATAACATTGATCCTATGGAAATGGGAATTGACATCAGGACAATGAGAAGAACACGAACGGGTAATATCCTTGTGAAATTTAATAAAGGAGAGGGCCAAGCTGAAAAGTTAACACGTGCCATTGAACGTACGCTTGGAAATGATGTCAGTGTTAAAACAATAACAAAAAACTGCGTAATCGATATTAGGGATATGGATGAAGCAACAGAGGAAGACGATATTATAAGCGCTCTTATAACCACTACAAAAGTGTTACCCACAGAAGTTAAAATACTTAATATTAGAGATTCATTTGCTAGGACGAAACAAGCACTCATACAAGTTCCGGAGAGTATTGCCACTCTCCTTCTTGAAACCAAAAAAATTAGAATTGGCTGGGTGATCTGCAGAGTACGAAAGAAAGCCAAGACTACACAATGTTTCCGATGCCTTGATCAAGGGCACATGGCGAATACGTGCAAAGGAACAGACAGATCGGACGTATGTAGAAAATGTTGCAATTCCGGTCACAAATCCAAACAGTGCAAAGGACAAACGAGATGTGCTATATGCCAGGAAGCAGGAATGGAGAATATACAACACTATATAGGCAGTATAGCCTGTGTAAAGAATAGGAGGGAATATCAACGAAATGATTAAATTTCTACAGATAAACCTCGGCCGAGGAAGAGAAGCACAAGACCTTATGATACAAAAAGCAAGAGAAGATAACATAGACATACTATTAATTAGCGAACCATATAGCAAATTACCTACATGTATATGGTATGAAGACACAAGTCACCGTGCAGCTATACTCGTTCAAAGTAGGAACGCGAATATTAGTGAAATCAACGAAAGCAATTTTGGTTTTGTATATGCTACAATTAACAATGTGAGGATATATAGCTGCTACTTCTCACCAAACTTAAATCACGAAGATTTTGTCAGGGCTATAAACAACCTGGAAGAATCTATCCGCACAACAAGGAGTAAAGTTATTGTAGGAGGAGATTTCAATAGCAAATCCCCAGAATGGAACTCCCACACACTCGACAATAGAGGCACAATAGTCTGCGAAATGATTGGAAGTCTTGGAATGACTGTCTTTAACAATGGGCACAAGCTAACATTTAGAAGAGGCTCAGGAGGTAGTATCATAGATATTACCTTTGGAACATTGGATCTGTATAACGAAAACATGAACTGGATGGTGCTTGAGGACTTCACTCTGAGTGACCACCAGTACATCACTTTTGGCATAAATGTTTGCACTCACAGAACGCAAACTGATGAGAGTCTACCTAAATGGAATGTTAAGAAACTTAAGGAGGACAAACTTACTAGCTACATCATTAGATGTAAACAAAGATACGCTGAAAACCAATTATTGGAAAACGATGTCAACTTTATAACAGAATCTTTAACTAAAATCCTGACAAAATCGTGTGATGTCGGAATGAACAGAGTGAAACCATACCGAGGCAAATCCTCAGTCTACTGGTGGAATGACGAAATACGCGAGTTGAGAAAGAAATGTTTATCCGCACGTAGAGCATCCACTCGAAACCACAACGACATGAACTTGAGGCTTGAATTTAAAAGTGCGAGGAAGTCCTTGAAAATTGCCATTAAAAACAGCAAAAAGAGGTCTTGGGCAGCACTCTGCGAAGAAGTTGATCTTGACCCCTGGGGTAAACCATACCAGATAGTGATGAAGAAAATTGGTGTGATAAAACCGATACCAGGCATTAGGGAACCAGGTTGGGCAACAGAAATTGTTAAATCATTGTTTCCGCTCGACACGAACCTTGAACACAAGGAACCACTACAACAAGAGATTCAATTCCAGCCGCTAAGCATAGAGGAACTGAAACTGGCATGTGGCAAATTTGAAAACTGGCAAGAGCCCTGGCCCAGATGGTATACCAAATAGGGTATTGCAATTAGTATGCGAAACATGGCCCGAACTATTGTTACACGCATTTAACGTTTGCCTTAGACAAGGTATATTCCCTGACAAGTGGAAAATACAGAAACTTGTACTTTTACGGAAAGGCGAACCCAGTTCTTACAGACCACTGTGTTTGCTAGATTCGTTAGGGAAACTTTTTGAATGCCTCATTTTGGACAGGCTCACTAGACGCATAGACGAACTTGGAGGACTATCTCCAAACCAATATGGATTTCGCAAAGGAAGAAGCACAGTCGATGCTATTACCGAAGTAGTACAAACAGCAATGGAAGCCAGAACCACAAAAGGCTTCTGTGTAATAGTAACACTTGATGTTCAAAATGCCTTCAATACGGCCAAATGGAGTGTGATTTTAGATGCGTTCAAACATAAAGGAGTATGCGACTATTTATATAACATAATAGCGGACTACTTACACAACAGGATCCTCCTGTATGATACCGATGAAGGTTTGAAACAGTACCAAATAACAGCTGGTGTGCCACAGGGGTCTGTACTGGGACCTTTTCTGTGGAACGTCATGTATGATGGCCTTCTAAATATATCATTCCAAGATGGAGCAAGACTTATTGGATACGCTGACGACATTGCGCTTGTGGTATCACAACCAACAGTCGAACTCACACAAATAGTTACGAATGACAGTCTCAGTAGATGTGACAGATGGCTTAGAAGGAATGGACTTCAGCTTGCAGCGGCGAAGACAGAATCAATATTAGTTACTTCCAGAAGAACCTTTTTAAAACCCAAAATCAGGCTGCAAGGAAATAACATTGCTTTTCAGCGTAACTTATGTTACCTAGGCGTACAACTTGACGACAACCTAAGCTTTGGAGAGCACGTTGCAAATATACGAAACAAAGCTTTAAAAACCGCATCATCGCTGGCAAGAATGATGCCTAACAGAGGAGGACCAAGACCGTATATTAGGAAACTAATAAATAGCGTAGTTCATTCGCAAATATTATATGCAGCTCCAACATTTGCCACAGCTATGAACCAAAAATGTAGAGTAAGGGAACTACTGAAACCTCAGAGAATCAGTGCTCTCAGAATTATATCGGCTTATCGCACAGTACCGACATCGGCAGCGTTAGTATTGGCTGGTCTGCCACCAATAGATCTTCTAATAATGGAAAAGAAAGAGATATATAAGCAGTTGAAAAATATTCGCGCTAATACCGGGAATACAGCAATCCAACGTTTACAAGAATCCGATGTACAGAATAGTGCTAGAGCTAAGACATTGGAAAAATGGCAGGAAAAATGGACACAAGATGTAAGTGGAAGATGGACATACTACCTTATTCCAAACATCAAGGAATGGGTCGATAGACCACATGGGAGCATTAATTATTACATGACACAATTCCTAACAAACCACGGATGTTTCAATCAGTACCTAAGCAGGTTTATTTTTGAGAAACGCTGCATGTTGCGACATATGCGGAGCCCCCGAAGAGACGGCAAATCACGTAATATTTGAATGTCCAAAATGGACTAACGAGAGGAGGATGTTAAACACCGCAATAGGTGAAATAGTAACAGCAGAAAACATAATTAAGACAATGCTGGGGTCAAAAGATGCGTGGAAGTTGTGTGAAAATTACATTAGCACAGTTATAAAGGATAGATGCTCGGTAGTTCCGAACCTCCCAAGATAGGAGGATGTAGGAATGAAACCAAATATTGAGAACACAAAGAAAAATAAAACCATCCACCCTGATGAAATGCTGACGCAGTCCCGGGGTGGACTCGGAGAAGTCGTGGGGCCACTAGATGGTAGCATGCTACCACTACGTCCAAAAAAAAAAAAAAAAAAAAAAAAAAAAAAGATAGATAGATAGATAGATAGATAGATATAGAAGCCAAGAGACTTCATATGAAGTTAAAAGCTTCTAGTCTTTACTGGTTAGTTAACAGTCATTCAAAACTAAGCATTGACAGTAAAGGGTTCCTGTATAAAACCGTTTTAAAACCAATTTGGGCATATGGCATGAGGAACAGCCAGTAATACGAGTATATTCTTAGGAGCAAGACAGGTGCACCATGGTACATAAGGAATGGGAATATCCATAGGGACTTAGAGGTACCATTTGTAAGAGACAAGTTTAAAAATACATTCTCAAACTAAAGACTCACCCTAACCCACTCGCAAGATTTCTTGCTGAAGTTGAGTCTGTTACAAGGCTTCGCAGAGCCGACTCTCCACCCCGTTAATAGTAGGACTTTGGAATAACCAATGACCTCGATAGGGATCGAATTGTGTTTAATATTTAGTTCTTAAGTTTTAATATATATTATGAAGTCTAAAATAAAAAAGATTCAATATACAAATAAAACGTAAATAAAAATAATAATAATTCCAATATATCGTTCCTGCGCTGACAGAATTACCTATGTTCTTAAGTTTATTTAAATTAGTCAAGTTATAACTTTCTAAGGTGATTGGAACATGCTATTAAACGGTAATTTGTTAATAAACTACTATATTATTTTGTAAATCCTAAATCAGTTATCGGATATCGGAAAATGCCTTGATGGTTTTATGTATAACCAGTAGGGAATCTAAATGCAGCAATAAAAACAAATTAAACATTTTTACATTGGTAATTTAGTAAGCGCAGTGGCGATATAATCTTAAATTTTTTAAAAATTAATAATTTTAAATTAAAAATAAATTCTTAAATTAGTAATAAATTAAAAAAAAAAAAAAAAAATAAGAGTAATATTTTCTGAAAAATTATAAACTTTTAGGAAGAAGTCTTCGTAATTTAAGTAATTACAACAATATAAAAAATTTCTAAAGAAAAATACCAAGTACGCAAATCTTAAAAAACGCCAATTTGTCAACACCTTTGTTTGTCTTTATATGAATATTTTTTTATATTTATTTGTTGCTTTTATAGTTTTGTTCTAAAGAGAGTGCCAGTTATCTTAACTATTTGTTCTTTTCTACAATTGCTGTTGTTTTTGTTGTTCTTATAGCTACTGCTCAATTACTACTATTAAATAAAATAGTTTTAGTAGTAGTTGTTATTGTAATTTGCTTTATTTGCAACTACAACTACTAGCAATATTCTTAAAATATCTTTTTTTCTCTTGAGCTTCAAATGAGTAGTAAAATAGTGCATTTAATAAAGCACTAGTATAAATCTTATATGTATGTATTTGTGTATGTTTAAAATAGTGTTTGTTTAAATATTTCATTACATTCATTGTATGTTTGACTTGTTTTTATGCACAGTGTTTGTGATTGGAACAAAAAGTTGTAATTTAGATTTTTACCATTTTCATCGTTAGTAATTTATGTGAAGTTTTTTTTTTCAGTTTAGTTTTTTCCTTCTTGCATAGAGTTTTTATACCAGAAAAACGTTTTGAGTTTTAAAATGTCTTTGCTGGTCTATGTTTGTTATGAGTGTGTGTTAGTGTATTTTTTAAGTTTTTGTCCCCTTGTTTGAAATGAATTTCTGTTGAAAAATACTTTTGTACAAGTTGTTCGGGTAGTTTTTGTTCACTAAAAAAGATTTGTTTGTTACTAGAATTTTTATATATTTATTTAGTATTTTTCTAGCTGCTGCCTGTTTGTTTGCTGATGTTTTTTGTGTTCTAAATGGTGAGAACAGGAAATGGTCTAAAAGAACGCCATCTTGTAAGAATTTGTTAGATACTGTATGGTTTTTCTTATATGTAGTTAGTATATATTTATTTTGTGTAAACTTTTTTCCAATATACTTTATTTTATTTCATTTAGTTTTGTTTTAATTTTTTTTGTACTGTATTTTTTTGTAGTTACTGCTGTTTTCTAAAACTTTTATAAAAATGTGGTTTAAAGAATTTTTCAATGTAATTTCATCATGATGATTTGTGAAGACAAAGATGTAGTTAAAGAATAATAGGCCGTTTTTTTTTTATAATTCAGTTGGATTTCTTTTTTTTGCCATTTATTTTGTAGTTGTTTTAAGTTCTTCTTCTTGAGACTGTTTGTGGTAGTTGTATTATTGCAATGTCTAGAATTTCTAATTTAGAAAAAAATAAATATTTCCTAGTGTTTTTATTTCTTAAAAAATCATTATAAAAAAAACCAAATGCATCTAAAGTAAAGAGCTGTTTTTAAAAATTGTTGAAATTTTATTTAAGTATTTATGAGTTGTTTGACCCTTTTTTTGAAATAGTTATGTTAAATTAATTATAGAAAATTATATTTGATAGTTTGAAGGGAATTCAAGTAAGAGAAATGACCTTTTTTGGTATAAATATAAGATTTCTGAGAAAACTTTGTTATACAGAGAAAAACAAACTTGTAGTCGCTTGCCCTGTTGTAATACGGCATGAACAATCAAAATTCAAAACTTCTTACTTCAAAAAACCTGAAGAGATGTACTGAAAACTTCTGCAAATGAAGTCTGATTTTCACAAGTTTTAAAGCTTAGGAAAAGATTTAAATAGATGAAAGAGATTATTTAGATATTCTTTTAGTTATTTATTTATTTATTTATTTATTTATTTATTTATTTATTTATTTATTTATTTATTTATTTATTTATTTATTTATTTATTTATTTATTCATTTATTTATTTATTTATTTATTTATTTATTTATTTATTTATTTATTTATTTATTTATTTATTTATTTATTTATTTATTTATTTATTTATTTATTTATTTATTTATTTATTTATTTATTTATTTATTTATTTATTTATTTATTTATTTATTTATTTATTTATTTATTTATTTATTTATTTATTTATTTATTTATTTATTTATTTATTTATTTATTTATTTATTTATTTATTTATTTATTTATTTATTTATTTATTTATTTATTTATTTATTTATTTATTTATTTATTTATTTATTTATTTATTTATTTATTTATTTATTTATTTATTTATTTATTTATTTATTTATTTATTTATTTATTTATTTATTTATTTATTTATTTATTTATTTATTTATTTATTTATTTATTTATTTATTTATTTATTTATTTATTTATTTATTTATTTATTTATTTATTTATTTATTTATTTATTTATTTATTTATTTATTTATTTATTTATTTATTTATTTATTTATTTATTTATTTATTTATTTATTTATTTATTTATTTATTTATTTATTTATTTATTTATTTATTTATTTATTTATTTATTTATTTATTTATTTATTTATTTATTTATTTATTTATTTATTTATTTATTTATTTATTTATTTATTTATTTATTTATTTATTTATTTATTTATTTATTTATTTATTTATTTATTTATTTATTTATTTATTTATTTATTTATTTATTTATTTATTTATTTATTTATTTATTTATTTATTTATTTATTTATTTATTTATTTATTTATTTATTTATTTATTTATTTATTTATTTATTTATTTATTTATTTATTTATTTATTTATTTATTTATTTATTTATTTATTTATTTATTTATTTATTTATTTATTTATTTATTTATTTATTTATTTATTTATTTATTTATTTATTTATTTATTTATTTATTTATTTATTTATTTATTTATTTATTTATTTATTTATTTATTTATTTATTTATTTATTTATTTATTTATTTATTTATTTATTTATTTATTTATTTATTTATTTATTTATTTATTTATTTATTTATTTATTTATTTATTTATTTATTTATTTATTTATTTATTTATTTATTTATTTATTTATTTATTTATTTATTTATTTATTTATTTATTTATTTATTTATTTATTTATTTATTTATTTATTTATTTATTTATTTATTTATTTATTTATTTATTTATTTATTTATTTATTTATTTATTTATTTATTTATTTATTTATTTATTTATTTATTTATTTATTTATTTATTTATTTATTTATTTATTTATTTATTTATTTATTTATTTATTTATTTATTTATTTATTTATTTATTTATTTATTTATTTATTTATTTATTTATTTATTTATTTATTTATTTATTTATTTATTTAT
This sequence comes from Protophormia terraenovae, assembly GCA_951394005.1. Classification (NCBI taxonomy): domain Eukaryota; kingdom Metazoa; phylum Arthropoda; class Insecta; order Diptera; family Calliphoridae; genus Protophormia; species Protophormia terraenovae. The sequence continues at coordinate 130,559,186 of OX596073.1, forward strand.
TTATTTATTTATTTATTTATTTATTTATTTCCAAACTTCCTTTTGGTATCTTAAGCGAGTCACTTTTTATAGATTTTCAAATCTAAAACAAATGTTCCACTAAAAATATTTATAATAAAATATGAGTTTTTTTTACCACTATGAAGTTTTTAAATATTTTTGTTGTAGTAGCAGATACCTTTAATAATCTATTATTGTCCAAAAAAATTTATTATAAACAATTTCGAATTTAAATTCACTGTTTAATAATTCTTAAATGTTCAAAATTTTAATTATAATTATTTCACTACCGAAATTTAACCGTTCAATTGTACCATATATATTTGACTTTCAATTACAATAAAACATAATTTTATTTGTTAATAACGAATGGCGACAATGAACGATAATTTGTAAATTTGATTTTTTTTGTTATATACATTTAAGAATAAAAATAAAAAACCCAACACTTGCTGTGGTTTTTTACCATAATTTCGTTCACTGAACTTTTTCAAAAACAGAAATAAACATTTATTTCAATATTAATTTGTCACTGTTAGGTGACCACAAAGATGTTCTAAATTTGAAACAAAAAAGGGCACGAAAACCTTAAATTATAATTTCAAAAATTTTTGGTTTTGAGCCTATACTGTTTGGGGCATTTGTAAACAGTGTGTTGAAGAAATATGTACATCTAGTTTTCAGTTTTTTTAAATTTGGAAAATTAAAAAAAAAAAAAAAACAAGTGAGAAATGTATAATCGGCCAAGACCGACCATATGATACCCTACACTAAAATTTGTGGAGAGGACTAATATTTGGACAAAATATCTTTAATTTATTAAGTATACAAATCCTAGTTGGTTAATCTTTGAATAAAATATTCGCTATTTTATTTTAAAATGCTCTTAATTGTTAATCAAAGCGAACAAATATTTTAAAAGAGTTAAAACACTGCAATTTTGAGCAATATTTGCTTTAAGAATTTTTTATTATTATTATTATTTTTTTTTTATTAAAAATAGGGGAAGTATGTATGTATTATTTTTTTTTTTTTTTTTTAATTAAAAAAATATGTTTGGCTGTGTATTGGTTTGCAGTTAAAATTATATGCAGTTACTCACCTCATTAGTTGTATTATAAATATAAAAAAATATCAAACAACAAACACAAAGAAAGCTTCTTACACCATACTACAAACACACTCATACAAATTTAAAAAAGTGGCCATAAAAAATGACACTCTCGCGCATTTTTTAAGCTCACAAATAAAAAACTAATGTTTGTACGACTGTGTGTGAAAGAGAGTGCTACTATATGCAATGGTATGTGTGAGTAGCAAATGCTTAAAAAAAGGAAATGCATTTTTTTTGTTTGTTTTTGTTTTAATGAGCACGCATTTTGTTTTAATAAACAAAGAAAAATTAATAAATTTAAAATTTAGGGTCCGTTAAAAAAGTCTAAAGCAAAAATTATAATTATTACTAATGACTTCAAATGCTTTTTTATTAAAAGACCATCTAAATGCTTTTCAGGATTAATTTATTTAATTTCTTAATTTTTTTAATGTTCTACAATTTGTATGATTTTATTTTATTTTATTTTACTTTTCTCTTTTAAAACTAAAATTCCAGTAGAATAAAAAATTTGGTTTTAAATGTTTCTTTGAATATTTTTTGTAAAGAGAAGTTAACATGATTCAATAAGATAAATTTAGTGATTTTAAATAAAAATAAAAAAAGTACTCTTCACCACAAATGATAAGGGCAAATATAAATACATCTTATAGTATAAAGCGTCTAGAATTTATTTACAATTATATACTTAGGAATTTAGAACGTTCAAAAAATAATTAATATTTACGTAAGAAAATTTATATGTAGTGAATTAATTCGAAACCAATATTAACTCACCCCCCCCCCCTCCTTTTTTTCAAGTTTGCCATATCGCATATTCGACTCGTTCTTTTTTAGACTGATGAAAAATTTTGTCAAAATTTTTCCATAAATAGATAAAATATTAACTGTATTCCCGTACTTTCCAGAAAGATTTTTCAGAGATTAAAAACTAATTTATTTTTGAATTGAAAATTATATATTTAAAATTTTTTTGGAAAAAAAAAACCTACACAGTGTCCCGTTTCAAAAATAAAATGGAAATAAATCTGGAATTTCCAAACGGCTGGTCCGATTTTAATGAAATTTCAGACAGTGTTAGTAGAGGTGTAGGCGAGTTTAAGTTTTGAGTTTGGACTTTAAAAGCTTAACGGGGGCGGGTGCAGAGGGTCCTAAAGTAGGACACCTCGGGTGTTAAACAAATTTAAAACGATCCAGATTCGTTATATCTAAGTCGATTTAAAAGATTTTTATATGAGTGGATTCTGCTAATCAACATCTACAAAAAACATTGTGTAGGTTATCTCTCTTAGTTTTAGAGATATTTGGCTTCAAATATTAAAATTTTTACTTTTGGACCTATTTTGGTAAAGTTTTTTCGCTATAGCGGGTCCAAATTTCACTAGATTTTTTTTTTTTTTGAAATATTTTTTATTTTATTAACAACAAAAAAAACGAAATTGTGTTGAAAATTTAAATTTTTTAATAAGAATTTGTTATTTAATATATTTATTACAACATAACTCAAAGAAACTTGATATTTAATGATTTAAACTATTAGAAATGGAGCAAAAACTAAAAAAACACAAAAATCTTAGTGTCAAGAAATTCTTTTTACATTTATAAAACTGCTTAAGAAAATCACAAAATTTCGGAATTTTAAATTTAAAATGGTAACAGCTGGTATGTATAACTACTTGTGGAACCTTTTTTATCAAATAAAATTATTAATGAATGTCACAGTCAATTGAAATTTCGTATATTCCAACATTAGTGCGTTTTTTAGTTCATTATGGTCCTGTGACTAAAAGGTATTCACTTTCTTCTTCAAATAAAGAGAAAAAAATTATGTGAGATTAAAGTGTGGACTCTATGCTGGTATATTTAAAACATTGCCGCATTATCACACTTTGCTCATACATATATGCTTGGAGTCATTATTTTTCTCATGACTTGAATTTTAGTTTTCGTCCTTCATAAGCTCATATTTATTAACACTTTTTATTAAATGAACTTTAAAAGCCTAGAAATATTACAGCACATCCATTAAATTTCATAATAAAACCGATTTCAAACTATTTTGAATAAAATTGACATGTATTTAACAATATCTTTTTATCTAAATGCTTTCTATAGGCTTCCGGCATACTCTGACCGGATTAAATTTTACTTTTATATAGTGTAAAAATTCCTGTACAACATATAATTTGCCCCATAACTTTTTAAGCTTATCAACTTAAATCATTGGGAATGATAATAATTGTTCAATATTTTGTCCCCATAAGAGTGTTTCTTTCCATGTAGCTTTCCATCTGTAATTGTATTACATATGTGTTTTTTTCATAGTTTCTTGGAAGATAAAATTGACATACTCTTTCCACAGACCTTTATCATAAGCCCTAGTGGATATTTTTCAATTTTCCTTAATTTTTCTAGGTTGAATATTTGAAGTAGACGGATAGTAAGTGATATGAACTACAATATTAAGGCATTTTTTGAGCGATTTAATATTCTATTAAGTATACATATTAATAAGGAACACATTTGTGCAATATCTCTAACACTTTTCCCGAATTGGGGGTTATAAAAAAGCCCAAATGGGTTTATGATCTGGAGTTTTTCTCTTGACGTACATAATATATAATTTATGAATTACTCGTAATATATATTATGGATTAGAACGCATATTCTTGTACTATGTGATAATAATTATCACACTGGCGCCTTATTGACAAAAATACATCCCAAAGTTCCAAGAATTGTTTCACATAGCGACAAAAACGCAAATGCAAAAACATTTTCATGACAGGTAGATTAAAGGGTATGTGTAGTTTTTGTTGTTGTACTTTCGTAATTACATTCATAATGATTTTTTTTTTTTGGTAAAAACCCGTTAAATGCCTAAAATAAAATGTAACAATAAAAATATTGTAAAATAAAGTTAAATAATAATTTTTTCCTCAATGTAAAAACATTTTCTTGACATACTGTACCTAAACAAATATGAATTGAAAGTATTTGCTTAATATTTTATTACTTTTATTTTAATAACTTTTTTCACATTTTAAGTTATTTTTGATTTATCAACATTTTGTTTTTCCGTACCATAAAAAATATTTAAAAATTTGTTTTAAAAACTTTCTAAAACTCATACATTGAGACATTCGAAAGGAGGAAAATTAAAAAAATTCGAAGTTGTTTGAAACCTACTTTAAGTGTCTTATAAGGAGTGCTTTCGAAAAAATCTTAATATATAAAATTGAATAATTTGGAAACGGTTGATCTTAGAGTTTTTATTCTTTTTTTTATTTAATTGATATTATATTACAGATTGCAGAAAAATATAACTTTTATAGTTTCAACCACTACTTATGAACTCGTGGACCTTTTTTTTTTTGGTAACCTTTCCATTATAGATTTGATAGTTATTTCAGCAAACTTTTTTGGAACATTTTGCAAATCTTTTAAAATCTTCGATATTTTGGGACACCTTTTCTGCGCTCTTCAATTCACTTTTCACAAGAGCCCAATATCTCTCCACTGGTCTTATCTCCGGACAATTTGCAGAATTGATCAAGAGAAACAAAAACTATGTTATTGTTTTGATACCACTCCAGAGCTTTCTTATCATAGTGACATTATGCCAAATCGGGCCAAAAATGTGTGGACTCATTGTGCTCTCTTAGGAAAAGAAGAAGCCTTTTTTGCAAACATTCATATTTCGGTACTTATTAGGGTGATCGATTATTCGACTTTTTGGAGAAACCGGTTTTTGAATAGTTCGAATAGTTGGTATTTTGAAAAAACCGGATGCACTTTTTTAAATTCAGAAAAAACCGGTTAACCGTGTTTTTTTTTTGCAGAAATTAATATTTCTACCAAAAGACTACATTTCTTAAAGAAAAATCAATAAATATTATGATGTTCCAGTTAAAATATATTACACATAATTATTTTTGGAAATAACTATTAATCCAATAAGAACGAGAAAGAAATAGTCGGTCAAGTCCGACAATACCCTACTCAATTATGTGCACCAAATTCGGGGAAGTGTCTTCTTTTCTAAAACTGTGAAATTGTGGGCCAATACTATGTTCAATTATGGACCGATCTTCATGAAATTCGGAACACAGATTTTAACTTATATGGAACTTACATGTGTAAAAAAAAAAAAAAAATTCTTACTACATTTAAGGGATTTATGATCGTTAAACTCCTTTTCCGGGAGGATATATTCATGGCGCAAGTTAAAATAATGGAACGATCATAACCAATTTCAACACGCTTCGTTCTTAGACTATGAGAAACCTGTGTGCCAAATTTCAAATTTAATACATGTTCAAAATTGTGACCTGTATTTTAATTAATTAATTAATTATTTTTTATGAACAGACAGACGGACGGACGAACATCATCAAATCGACTTAAAGACGATTGGTACAAATTAAGGTGGGTCTTAAACCAATATTTTTGGGTGTTACAAAGCATATGAACGAACGAATAATATAATATAAAAATTTTAATAAAATAATCATCAAAACAAACAAAACATAAACCATGGGTTAATATGATAAGAGCCAGAATAAATTTTACTGAAACTATTTTGTAGGAGAAACTTTTTTAAAACAAAATCTTTGAAAAATGAAGAAAATATTGAATAAAAAAAATACTAAAACCTTCAAATTGTGTAAAAATATTACAGGTGTTACAATTGAAGTAATTATTACTAATTTATTTATTTAATATTACAATAATTAATTTCGTTTTAACCCTAAACTATATTTTTAAAACATTACAAATAATACTCTAAAAAATATTCATAAATTTCGATTCAAATATCAGTATTTAGTACATGTTTTTTGAAATAAAAAGCTATTTTTAAAACCGGTTTTTTGTGTTTAAAAAAACCGGTCTATTCGACATTCGAAAAATTAACATTTTGAAAAAACCGACAGCACATTGACAGAAAAAAACGGTTTAAAAACCGGTTGGAAAACCGTATCGATCACCCTAGTACTTATAGAGCCGACTGTAACAAAAGACTTTCTTGCTTAGGCGCAATTACATAAAGCTTATCACACCAGGAATTTTTTAAGAAAATTTTTTAAGCACGTTTGTCGTCCATTATACAACATGAACTTTTGTATGAAATTTGATATTAATTTCCGTGCCCTATTCTTGGCATCAAAATTTTTTGCAGCATTCCTGCGAATGATCCCAAGATGTGTCTTTTTTTATTTTACTCATAATTTTGCGAAATTTTAAACCAATATTATTTTTTTGCTATTTATGAAATTGTAAAAAAAATATTTCTTTTCAGTGTATTTCGATAAATATTAAAGATTCTGTAATAATTTTGACATGTGCTGATTGTACTGTTGAAGTTCTATAGTTGATTTTGATAAAGCGAAAGCTCTATTTTTAAGATTTTTTTAAAGTTTTAAATTCAAACTTACGCACGCATAGAAAAAATTTCGCAATATGGTTGCCACAACAACATTATTTTTATGTTATTAATATATTGTCATCTCAAACATCGTTATTGTTGAATATGTTTAATTTTAAAAACAATTTTGTTGTAGCAATTATACTTTTGTTCTCTCAATTATACTTTTAACATGTTTAAATTAGAACCACGTTATTGTTGTTAACATTCTACCTGCAAAACAAAAAAAAAAAAATTTTCAATACCTAAAAATATTATTGTGTTTGTAATTATGAATTGACAACAAATTGGTAACAATATACATAATTAGTACTTGACAATAAGATTTGGACCAATCAGCTTGTACAAATTGGGGTACTATCGAAAATATAGAAACTTTGGATACCAACACAAATGAAACAACATTGGAATCACCTTTTGCAAATATTCAAGAAATTTTTGAGGATTTATTACTCCCTGGTGACGAAACTATTCTTAATTTCACCAACGAAAATTTATTTGTTTCGTAACATACCATAAGATATGGCTGCAGTTCAGTAATATTTTTATTTATATTCAACTATATTATTGTTGTATTTATAAATCAAGTACATAAGCTACAAAAATAAATTTGCGACTTAACTATATTTTTATTGTGATTTTGCCATATTATTGCTATATACTTGAATCAAGTACATATACATCAAAAATATGGTTGCAGCTCAGCAATATCTTTATTATTATTATTATTATTATTATTCAACCATATAATTGTACTATACCTGAATCAAGTACATATGTATATAACAAAAATATAGTTGCAGTTCAACCATGTTTTTATTGTAATTTTACTTTGCGTGTTATAAATGTGATAGGTTTCTGTCATAGAACTTGACTAGTTTTAAATCGGTTCTATTTCCTCCCAAGGCATTATTCTTCCAGCATGGACAGAAAAAATAACATTTTATGTAAAAAAGTATTGCTTTTCATAAAATTTTCAAAAAGAATGCCTATTTTATAAATTAAGTTTTCTTTGGTAAAATTTGCGACATTTTGTAAAATTAATTTGATAAAATTAATATGATTAATGTTTTAGTTTTTATTATTTTAGGTTATTTCCCTAATTTTTATTCACTATTTAAAAAATTACCCCACCATTTTGTAAAAAAAAAGTATTTATTTTTCATAAATACAACAACAAAATGTCAAAAATTTTTTTCTCTATGTAGGCATACATATAGAAAAAACATTTTTTTTTTTTTGGTAAATATTTCTAAAATTTCCATTCAAATCTATTGTTGATTTTATTGCGGTTTAGTGTTTTTATTTATTTTATTTTTACATTTACTTTTCTTTCTTTTTTTAGTTTTTGTTGCTAAAATGAAATTTAAAAAAAAAAACACAAAATAAATGTATAAACAAATAAAAACAGCGATAACGATAAGAGCTCTTATATTTCGTTTGTTGCGTCTAAAGCATTTTGCTTCACAGTTTATAGAATTAATGCCCTGCTTATCGTTCACGTTTTTTTATGTTTTTTTTTTAATAATTTTTTTATTTTTTATATATGTATCAACAAGAGCCATAGTGTAGAACAATAACAACAAAATAAGACAAAATATTTATTTAAGTTTTGCGATAAATCAATGACTAGAATGACGCTTTTTTTTTAAGGGAAAAGAGGTAGTAGAGACGTTTGGACGTAGGCTGGGGCACACTACTGAGACATTCAATCACATTAAATTTGAAAGAAAAAGAAGGTGAGTAAGATTGTTGATGTTGTTATGTTTTTTTTTTTTTTTTATTTCACACTATTTTGAAATGAAGTATATGATAAGTTTGTTAAGAAGTTTGTATCTTTTGCTTTTAAACTTTGACATTTCATAAAATTTTATGAGGAATAACATTTTTGTAGGGTTGTCAGAAGCTCTCATGACCCAACTTAATTGCATTATAATAAATGAAAACCCAGAGCAAATTAAGTTAATATGTTTGCATAAAATTGTCTATGAATACACTCTCATAAATATCTGCTTATCAGCTGCATTTTAGTTACATACTTTAACAATGTATTGGTGCTACTAATAATAACAGATATTTCAGATAAATACCTTGATAAATCAGGTCGTTGCCATTATAAAATAAACAAACTTTACACTTCTCTGTTCAATAGTGAATCATTTTAATCAATTGTTTTAATACTCGACTAAAAGTTCATCGTTAAAATAATGAGTAAAACAAAATAATTATTTTGTGAATTTTTTATTGTAAATAGCTAAATTTTTAAAGATGATTTATTTAAAAAAACAAATGCAAATTTTTTTATTTTAAAACAATAGCGATCAGAGAAATGAATAACTGATTATGCGGCAATGGGTATCCCATTACCTTCATGTACTCGTTGTTAATAAGTACTAAGCCTTTAATCTACATTTTTTTTAATTGACTCTAGTTCTCGCGATTAATCGCGATTTGTAAAATTAAGGAAGTTTTACTATATATTGAAGTGTATCTCGAAAACGACTTGTCTGATTTTATTAATTAGAATTAAATTAGAATTTTCTTCAAGTCATACTTTTATTACTTTTTAATATGGTCAACAGTTACCCAGCAAAAACTTTGGTTGCCATGTAATGAGTTAAGAAGCTAATAATGGCTCTTCACTACTTACACATTAGCTGAATAACTCATTATTTTAACACGGTGATGATATTAGAGGCAACTACTTACCCTATACATTACTTAGATGTCATTACAATAACTAATTACTTCCAAGCTGTTAAATAGCGCATTGATTTTAAAGCATTACTGGAGTCATGATTAGTAATAACAATAGGAACTAGTTACATTTTAGGTTATAAATAAGTGAATGAAATGTCAGGATATAAAAAGTTTTTTTATTGTTTTGTAAAAAGATTATAAATTTGAATTTAAAAAAACTTAAGAACAACCAGAAATGTAATTAAAATAAATGTAATTAAAAATATACTATTTTAGATTATAAATTAATTCATACGCAAATTTTGCCTTTATTTTATGTATCCCTTCTTTAAATATATAAATTGGTAACTGCATTATAAAATTCAATAAAAAGTAATATGTATTTTCAAAAATCTGATCATAAATAATTATTTACACTCGGGTTATAAATAATTAGTTACTAAACAACTTCCATGTAATACAGACAGTATGCTGTTGTCATTACAAAGTAACTACTTCCGTCACTACATGTCATTACCAAGTTTTTGCTAGGTTATGAAGATCTTAAGCCTATTTTCTAAAAAAAAAAATTAATTTTATTCAATATTTAAAAAAAAAAAAAGATGTTTTTAAAAAATTTTAAAAAGTCAAAAATTAATTTTTTTCTTTGATCGTAAAGACAAATTTGTTGCAAATAAATGCATAAATTTTAATTTTATTCACAAATTTATTTATTAAACCCGCTACTTCGTTAGCGGAACTTTTTTATGAAAACCATACTGTATAATAAATTTAAACTAAGATTCTTAACTCCCTTGGGAACATTTTTAATAATGGTGTTATGTCATCCATAAATAACAATATCTCTTTAATTTCAGGTTTTTAATCTTAAAGGTTCCTCAAAGTCCCTTCTTATGGATTCGCATTCATTTATTACTACATATCTTTAATTTCATGTTTCTAGATTCATAATTATCGAAACTTCAAAAAGTACCATTAGAAGTACAAAAAAGTACCACAAAGTCCCCTCTTATGGATTCTTATTCACTGAGCACCACATTTCATGTTTCCAGGTTCATAATTATAGAAAATTATAAAAATACCATAGGAACAACAAAAAAAAAAAAAAAAAGTACCATATGGATTCCCATTCATTTTGGACCACATATCCTTATTTCATGTTTCTAAAATTAAAAAAGTACCATTAGAAAAACAAAAAAGTACCACAACGTCCCCTCTTATGGATTCTCATTAACTAAGGACCACATATCCCTAATTTCATGTTTCTAGGTTCATAATTATAGAAAATTCAAAAGGTACCATTAGAAGAACGAAAAAGTACCACAAAAACCTCTATTATGGATTCTTACTCATTTAAGATCTCATATCTATAATTTCATGTTTCTGGGTTAAATATTATAGAAAATTCAAAAAGTACCATTAGAAGAACAAAAAACAAAACGAAAAAGTACCACAAAGTCCATTCTCTTGACCCACAGGACATGTATATTTAAGTACCACAAATTCCACTCTTGTGAACTCTTGTCTACATTTTCTTAATTTCATGTTTCTATGTTTAATGTAATTGAAAATTCATTATTAAGTTTGAATAAAATGTAATTTCCCGCCTTTACCCCTTTTTTTGGTACTTTTTTTTCACCCATCGAAGTATCAAAAATTTTATTCCAATAAATTTCTAAATTGTTGTAGTATCCCATATTAAAATATTCATGAATATTTCAATAAATATAAAAAAATGTTTTATGAAAAAAGTACCAAAAATTGGTACGATTTTTACCCCTTAAAGATCTGAATTTCTAAAAAGTACCAAATTTATATTTCTCATTTTTTGATATGTTATGAATACGACATGAATTTTATCTGTATGTTGATTGGTTTCAAAAATACATATGGTGCCAAAAAAGTACCAAAATACTGTTTTTACCCGTTTTCCCCCTAAAACGGACGATTTTGAAAAAAGTACCAGACACCTGTCCAATTGTTTTTTAAATGAATAACGATAACTATTCAACTTTTTTTGTATCATCATTAGTTTGCGAGTTATAAGGTTACCGATTTTACCCGTTTTTACCCTTTTTTACCCCCTAAACATTCGAATTTCCAAAAATCCCGTCTTAGTGGATCTATATGGAGGAAGACCTACCAACGTTCCAAATTTCGTCTCTCTAGCTTCAGCCGTTTGGGCTGTGGGATGATGAATCAGTCAGTCAGTCATTCAGTCAGTAACGTTACTCTTTTATATATATAGATTAATAATACTAAAACTTAGTCTCTTCACATAAGTCACTGACAAAATTCTTCCAACTTATTCTATTCCTAGAAATTGATCTTAATTCGCTAAATGATTTGGACGTTTCTCCTTGTACTGTTTATTCTTGTGCTTTGAGGGTTCCATTCTAGAGCTTCTTGTGCTATTTCTTAAGTAGGTTGTGTTAGTGTATGCCCAATCCAGCCATATTTACGACTCAAAATTTCACGATCAATCATAGTTTGTTTTGATCTGCGTAAGAGTTGTTCATTAGAAATGGTACGCGGCCACCAGCAGCGGTTTACGAATACTTAGATGCAAGACGTAATCGAGGCGGTAACTTGTCAAGTTTTACATCCATGCCTTGCGGATTCTGTTCAGTACAACATCTTTCGCGCCACCATTTCCTGTGAGTATGGAACCAAGGTACTCAAATCTTTTAACTTCTTCGAGGTGTTGTCCATAAGTAGCCAGCGGCGTGTTGTCATTTGTTTTCAGCCTCATCATCCTTGTGTTGCTAATGCCGCTTTCACACTTGCCTACATCTTGAAGGAATGCATGGAAGATGTTAAAAATGTGAAACATTTGTTCACACTTGCAACATCTAACATCTACCATCATTCATTAATGAAAAAGTCACATTGTTGAGGTAAAATGCTTGACGAAAAAAGAAATTTTTAAGATCAAGAAAATAAATCAATAATTTTATTAAATATTGCAATTAAACAATAAAAACAATTATTAATACGTCAATTTATATGATATTTTTTTAATATTTTTATTTTAATTAAAGTTTTAATACATATTTTGTTGTGTTCTTATAATTATAATTTTTTTTGTTTGCATTTTTTTTTTTTCTTGATTTTTTCAGTTTCATGTCATTTTTCTAGTGATGACACTAAAATAATAGAAAGTTGTTAGGTGAAACAAAATGAAATAGGAACATCTTTTAAAGATGTTGAAAGATATTGAGTTCTGAGCCCTATTCAATTCATATGGGAAGATGTTAATATCTTGTAAAATTGATGGTAGGTGTTAGATATGAGCTAGTGTGAATACCACATAATATTAATGCGTAGACCAGCTTTGATCGCGGTATTGGCTATGCTGATGAGATTTCTCTGCATGCCACTGAGCCAGTTTGAGAAAAGAATAATATCGTCCGCGTAAGCTAGTTCACCAAGGGAACTGTTCAATTTTCAGTTAATACCAATATGCTGTTGATTGGCCGCCTTCAGTATGACGTCAAGAACTTTTATGAACGCCGCTGATGGAGAAAAATAGTTCGCTCTGTTCGCCATTATCTAATACGTTGTTACCATCATAGCAATTTTGCAGTATACTAACAATTTGCTTTCCATATTAAAGCTTTCCATACTGAACTTCGCCTACTGAAATATACTGAACGCCTTTTTGAAATATATGAATGTCATATATGGAGGGGTTTTTAATTCTACAGATTTCTCAATAATAATTCTGATCGTATTAATGTGATCTATACACGATCTATGAGCACTGAAGTCAGCTTGTGTTTTACTAAGCTGTTCTTCTAACGTTTGTGTAATTCTTCCAAGAATTATATTGTTAAAAATTTTCATAATTGTCGGTATTAGTGAAATACCTCTCCAATTGTTATACTTCCTCCTATCGCTTTTCTTAGTTAGCTTTACTATAACTGATTGCTTCCATTCAAACGGTATGATCTCGTATTCCCAAGTGTGTCCAAAATTTACTTCCAGAAGCCTGCTACAAGCCTCTGAGTCAGTTTTAAAGCATTCTGACGGAATACCGTCACAACCTGCAGCTTCGCCCACCTTTATGGCTGTCTCAATCTATTCTCTACGAGGGGGATCAATGTCTACGGGATTGCTATAATTGGCATAGGAGGTTAAGGGAATTTCAACACATACATCGCTGTTAGTAATGTTCATTGTTCTCTCAAAGTGTCTTTTCCAAATATCGAATTGTTGTTTCTTATCCGTAACCAGAGTACCACTCTCATTTTCTATTAGTTGTCTTGATTACCTGCCATCTTCTTAGTGATTTTAAACAGGTTCTTCATGTCACCTCCGCTTGCCGTTGCCTGAGCCAATTTGTCCATGTCATTATAGAAATTCGCCCTGTCGCGCTTCATACCTTTCTTTATGTTCTTAGAAAATTCAGAATATTTAGTATTAAGTTCCCGTTTCTTATTAAGGTTCGTTTCAGCAAGATACATCTCCTTTACTGCTCTTAGTACGATTCAATGCCATATAGAAGTAGATATCCACTTCTTATGTTGCCTATTCCTGTAGCTCAAAGTCTCCCTTCATATGGTTTGCAATTCTGTTCTCAAATTACGCCACCTATCATCTCAATCGATATGTTTATAACGGCCAGCATTAATATTTCTTATTCTATTCTTGAAGGCACTAATGTATCAGGGTAATTCAGCCTACTGATAGCAAATGGTCTGCAAGATGTTTTTGCAGGAGATTTAGGGCGGATTTTCAGAAAAAGTTGTACAATGACTAGGTGATGATCACTTTTAATGTGCTGCAATATAAGGTGCAACCTTCTTAATTTTACAAATCGAGATTAATAGTGAGAACTAGAGTCAATTCCAGAAAAGTTTATTAGAGGCTTAGTACTTATTAATACCATGAGAAACCCCGTGCCGCAGAATTTTATTTATCTCTTTCATTTTGTTAACCAGTGTAATTGATATGACGGTATTATAGAAAACTTATTGAGTTACAGTCGAGTTAAACAAAATAGTTCTAAAATATTTGCATTAAAAAATATAAATATTAAGCGGTTGTCTATAGAGTGAACTGATGAGCAAAAAGTTTATCTTAGCTTTTCCTATAAACCCTTGGATTCTTAAAACATGTTTCGCTAATTATTTGAACCTGTTTTTTAACCCTTGCTGGATCGGCCCAGCAATATTTTTTAACAAAAAATTACCACATATTTTGCTCTATTCTTTACCTCTTCACTTATTTTTGAATAAACAACAATTCATTAGTGAAACTCTTCTGCACACATAATTAAATGTAAATATTCATGAATTTATTTGTTTATAAAGAATTGTCTTTTAAAAACTTTTAATTCTTAAGAATTTATAAAAAATATTTTTCATTCACTCTTAAAATAAATAAGAAACCAGCAAAATGTAAAAACAACCAAAAGATAAAACGCAACAACTTCTCGTTTAACGGCAGCAGCAGTAGTAAAGACAAAAACAAAAATTATAAAGCAGCTCCTTCAAGAAAAAAAATGTAATTGACTTGCAATTAATGAAAAATTACAAAGTACATGAACTTCGTTAAGGTCAGAGATAATTGCCATACAGTTCGATGTTTGTTGCTGTTATTGTTGTAAGAAACTAGTATTTTAACTTACACACACAATAAAAGGGAGCTACTGTTGAAGTTTTTTTTTTTTTTTTTTTTTTTTTTTTTTGAATGAAGCACTGTTATCCAAACAAACATATGATTGTTTTACTAAAATACAATGATGTAATTATGATGTAAAAATTATTTTTAGGAGAGTAAATTTATGTTTAGATAGTCAAATATTTGACCAAAATGACGTAACCACTACATAAAATACTTTCTAACTTCTCCACTTTAATGGGAAAATATATTTTACTTATCATTAATCACAAGTGTATCTTAATGTATATTTTTTGCTACAACGGCAAACAATTTTTTTGTAGAATTAGTGGTCACGCAAATTTGGTAAAATATTTGACAAATGTGAACATAGCTTAAGTTGTTCCTTTTATACATATGCTTTAATAAGAAGAGAGTATCAAGCATCAGTCTCTCAAATTAAAGTTATTAATCATTTTCTGAATCAATTTAATGATGTCCATCCATAAATATCATGCTCAGACATTTCAATCAAAGTGTGCTTTATTTGATTAAGGGACAAATCCCATTAATATTTCTTAATTTTGAGCAATTCTAAATTAAATTTTAGATTTTAGATACATTTTTGAGAAAAAATTATAATATTTAGATCAACATAAATGTTATTACAATAAATGTAATGTTATTACAATAGAATTTTGGTAGAATATAGATAAATTTGTTTTAAAATCAGGAAATAAAAATAATTACCATTTTTTTCTACCAAAATACACAAAATCTTAGTCCGGGGAAAACTTGTTTAAAAAATTTACTTTTTCCATTAAAATGATCACGCAAGAGGCATAACTCAGAAATTATTTTTGGCGTTTTTAATCAACATATGGGGAAATATATCGAATAAAATTGTTTGTAGATTTCGTCTTTGATTTTTGAGAATTTTACAACAAAATTTAAAAAGGAAAAACTTTTTTTAAATTGACAAAGTTTTGATAGGGCTTGACCAAAGCACATTTGTTTTAGCTTTGCACGCATTTACGTTTACGTTTTTTATTTTTTAAACATTACAAAAAATTTACAGTCCGGAACAAAAAAATTTTTTTTTTAAATTTTTTTTAAGTGAACAATTTGGAAAATTACCCTAAAAGTGATGTTGGGGTTTGTGCAGAAATTGTAACGCATAGAAAAAATCTTCGGAATCCCACCTTAAAGTAGTATATCGTTCGACTCAGAGTCACTTCCGCCCGTCTGGTCGTAAAGCTTGTGAGAAAAGTACAGGTCGCAATTTTGAAGATAATTTGATCAAATTTAGTACATATGCTTTTGTTAACACAAGGACGAAGCCTATTGAATTTGGTTAGGATTGGCTCATTATTTCACTTAGCCCCCATACAAATGTGATTTCGGAATAAAGTCTTCACACTCGTAGCACTAAAAATATTTTAATGAAATTTGATCGCTAAATAATATACCATAGCTCCCATATGAACCATTCTTCCGAAAATTGCTTTAACGAGCATAAATCCCATAAAAATTTTAGTGTCAACTTGATATTCGACTTAAATAATTTTTTTATAAGCATAAATGACAGTGCCAAATTTTATGCAGATCGGTCCATAATTTACCATAACTCCCATATAAGACCCAATTTCGGAAATTACCCAAAAGTGCATAAATACATGTGAATGTTGCCAGTTGGCAAAATGGTCTTAGACGACAATGTCTTTGACGATTTATGGAAGACATGTCCCCTATTTTCTTAGTTTTCTTAACGACAGCTCAAAGAAAATCATCGTTAACGACAAGATAAGCGTCAAAGTCTTGAATTTTGTCATAAACATAGGTGACAATATACAATATTAAAGACAAGAAGAGCGACAACATCTTGTCTTCTATTATTGCTATTTTACTAACGACAAGATGGGCGACATTGTCTCTCTTTTAATCGTGCACGATTTTCGCGACATTTGTTTGAAAAAATCGTTGACGAATTGCTGTAGCTGTCCTACAAATGTCATCAAGGACTTAACATGCTCGTGCACCCATCCTCGAGGATGTCTTAAAGACGGGGACAACTGGGTTAGTATCGGTGTAATATTCGTATATTTTCTTTTACACTTAATACAAGTATCGGTCCACAATTGACCCCTTCCCGAATTTTGGTACATAAAACAATGGTACATACAGCTTCAACTTTAGATTAATATAACTTATAATTAATATAATTTATAAAATTCTTGCAGTTATATTATTTAGAATTTTGTAAGAAATCTACCGATTATTTTAAAAACAAATTAGATCCCAAATTAAAGTCACCAAGTTTAAAAAAATTAAAAAAAGAGGACAAAAATGAGAGTAAAATTAGCTTCGATCTAAATATCTTCAGAAATAAAAGAGATAACCTAAACATATAAGCATTTTTTTTGTACTATCTATATCAACATTTTTTTTACATTCAAATCATAAATGATTTTTTGGTGAATTAAAAAAAAAAAAAAATAAAAAATATTACATACCCAAGGTGATTAATTTAGGAGGTTTTCCTCAATCCCCGTAACATGCTCGGGATCTGAGCTCCTCCAAACAACTTGGAAATATCTCAGCTTTGACCATATTAAATATGAAAATATGAAAAATATATCTCCAATGGTTCACAAGTAATTTGTAAATTTTGTATAAAATCTAATTATTTTTTTTTTTTTTTCACAAAATAGGCATGGCAAGGCAATAAGAATGACTTGAAGACAATTTCCAATTTTTTAACAAAATCAAGCTAGTCGTTTGAAGAAGTAAAATTATTACAAATTTTCAAAAAAATGCAAACTGGTCCTGCAAACTGGTCTGAAACGTGGCTCAACGAATCAATCTCAGATCGACTTATATGTCCAACTGCTTATAATGTTTTTCGTTTTGATCGTATTGGAAGAGGTGGTGGAGTCGCAGTATTCGTAAAAGGCTCATTAAGATGCAGATTCCGTTGCAAGTCAGCTGAAAATGACAAAATTGAGTACGTATTTGTAGAAATTTCTACAATGTGTAGAAAAATGTTAGTTGGATGTGTATATAGACCAAATCGTGATATACCTTTTGTTGATTTTATAAATAAAATGGAAACTTTAACCATGCCCTATAATGATGTGGCAGTCTTAGGTGACTTTAACTCAAATCTGTTAAATGAATCATCCTTCAAAGAAGGTATGGAAGCAATAGGATTAACCCCTGCTAACACTACTACACCAACACATTTCACAACGACATGCAGCACTTTAATCGATATCATCTTTGTTGGAAATCCATTAAATGTTCTTCGATATGATCAAACATCCGCTCCTTGTTTTTCCAAACATGACCTGATTTTTATAGCTTATGATTTGCAATTTCAACAGGATCCTCAAGATATTTTTTACCGTGACTTTAAAAATGTAAACTATGCTTCATTATTCGAATCATTTACTTCATTCAATTGGCGCAATCTCTTGGTTTCCAATATTTTGACCTTATATGATAATGCTATTCCTTTGAAAAGAAAAAAAAAAATCACGACGCAAAAAAATCCATGGTTTACTGTCGATATAAAAGATGCAATAAAACTAAGAGATCAACTTTATTCCCGGTGGAAGCGCTTTAAAACTTTAAACCTAAAACTCGAATTTCGTTCTGCCAGGAAAAGTGTTAATAGGATGATACGAATAACTAAGACAAATTACTACTCCAACAAATTTAGTTCCGCAATAGATTCCAAAAATACCTGGAAAACTATTAGGGATATTGGTATTGGAAAAGAAAGCAAAAATAGTTCCTGTCCTATTGACGTTAATGAGCTAAATAAGATTTTCACGAATACACCTTTAACTACAGTAGATGCTGCAGCAGAACATTATGATTTCAACAATATATATTCAAATTCTAATCACACAGTTTTCGAATTTACTTGTATTAACCAGCCTGACGTGCTATCTAGTTTCTCCTTAATAAAATCCAATGCGATAGGATTCGATAATATTCATCCTAAGTTCATAAAAATTATTTTACATTTGTTACTACCTTATATAACACATCTCTTCAACACTATCATTACAACTAGTACTTATCCTACTAAATGTAAGTATGCGAAAATAATACCAATACCGAAATCGAATGGTGAATTTCGTTCAATAGCGATACTAAGTTACTTTTCAAAAGTTTTCGAAAAGGTGTTGTATAAGCAAATGACAACCTATATATATGAACAAAATTTGATGACTGATAAGCAATCCGGTTTCCGTCCTAAACACAGCTGTTTAACAGCCTTGGCCGACGTTACGGAAAATATAAGAAGAGAGCTCGATGATGGCAAAATTACTCTTTTAGTCTTACTTGATCATTCGAAGGCATTTGACACAGTCAATCATCAACTCCTCTGCTCGAAGCTAAAATACCTTTTCAATTTTTCTTCCACCTCAACAAAATTAATATCTTCATATGTCACCGAGAGAACTCAATCTGTGTATGTAAATAGTGTAATTTCAAAGCCTTTATTACTCATGAGGGGCGTACCTCAAGGCTCAATACTGGGACCTTTATTGTTCTCCCTTTATGCTAATGATCTACCTCAACAATTATCACACAGTATGATACACATGTATGCTGACGATGTCCAAGTATATATTAGTAGTTCCGTCAGTTCCTTAAAGGAAAATGTTGAAAAGTTGAACGAGGATTTGAATAAGATTCATCGCTGGGCACTTAAAAATGGACTATGCCTTAATCCTCAAAAATCGAAGTGCATTATTATACATAAGAAATCTCAGTATATTCCGAGCTATAACATATTGATAAATAATGAAACTATTGAAATTTTTCGCAGAGTAAAAAATCTTGGTATAGTATTCAATAATAACTTAACTTGGTCAAGTCACATAGATTCACTGGTGATTCAAATTTATATAAAATTAAGAACGCTATGGGTGACTCAATACTTTACACCACCTAGAATAATGAAACTTCTTGCAAAAGTATATTTAATTCCGAGTTTGATATACTGTTGTGAGCTTTTTGGATATTGTGACAGCTCCAGTATGAGGAAACTACAAGTTCTTTATAATAACATTATTAGATATGTGCATGGGCTGAAGAAACGAGATAGTGTCTCCTCTTTCTCGAAAAGCTTGTATGGAGTTTCTTTTAAAGACCTAATCAATATTAAGATACTTGTATTTCTACACAAAATTATTTATACCAAAGAACCTAAATATTTATACAATTTGATAAATTTCGCTGCATCAAGAAGTGGAAAAAGAATTATTATCCCCTTACGTCGAAATTTAGTATCAGAATGGAACTTTTTTATAAACGCTATTCGTCTTTGGAATGCAATTCCACACAACATACAGTTAATTAGCAACGCAATACATTTTAGAAAATCTGTATATAATTTCTACAAGCAATTATAATTTTTAACTTATATTTATGTTACTTTTAATATTAAATTATGTATTTATACTTAAAATTTTATTTTTATTGTAATTTTTATATATTAATTTTCAAATTGAAATTATTTGTTATGCCTAATGGCTAAATTTTAAATATATTTTAATTTTTATGTATTCATTTTTATGTGGCTCATTTTATAACAATTATAATCCTGTACTATAATTATAAGATTTTGTCTTGTTGTGCAGGTTACCAATAAATATATAAATAAATAAATTGTCCAAAAAATCAAAGGTCTGCCGTCAAACTGTTTCCAATGTTATTAAACAGTATCAGGAGAATTTGACCATTGATAAGAAACTTGGTTCGGAAAGAAAAAAAGGTCCACATGATGAAGATAAGAAAATTGAAAGCATATTGAAAAGAGCTCCAAACACATCTTTTAGAAAAGCAGCCCGTTTAGCTCAGTGCTTTGAATATTTGGTGCGTAAAGTTAATGCCAATACAGGCTTGAAAACATACATACAAAGTCCAAAGTTCCAGACATGAATGCTGCAGAAAATATAGAAGCAATGAATAGGGCACGGAAATTAAAATCAAATTTCATAAAAAAATGCTCATGTTGTATAATGGACGACGAAATGTATGTACTCACAGTTTTTTTCGCAGCATTCGGGTTAAAATTTTAAAGTTGCTAATGCTAGAAAAAATGTTGAAGATAAGTTTAAGTCCCAAAAGCAAACAAAATGCCTTAAAAAATTCCTGGTATGACAAGCTTTATGCAGTTGCGGCAAAACAAGAAAGTCTTTTGTTATAGTCGGCTCTATAAGTACCGAAATATACAACAAATAATGTTTGCAAAAAAAGTCTTCTTTCATTTTTGAATCATGTCACTATGGTAAGAAAGCTCTGGAGTGGTACCAAACCAATAACATAGTTCTTGTACTAAGAGAGGTCAATCCTCCAAATTGCCTGGAGCAAAGGAAAGTGGATATAGGGCTCTTGTGAAAAGAGAAAATCACAAAAAAGGTGTCCCAAAATATCGAAAACTTTAAAAGGGCGTTGCAGAGTATAAATCGTAAGACACGTCAGAAGAACGTGGGTTCGATTCGACGTGCCGTAATTGATATTAACGAAAAATTATAAAGTTTAGAAAGTAAACACAACATCCAGTGACAACCCCATGTAAAAGTTACAGGTTCTTCCTATATAAAGTTCCGGAACTGGAACCGGTCACCAGCCCTGAGAACCTGTCTGTGACTAGTTTTGAACTGGTAAAATAATAATAGAAATAAGTCTTCGTGGACTTTTTCTATTATTATATATGTTGTTTATGGTCCAATTTGGAAATGAAAAAAATATCTCATATCATAAATCGATTTTCTCTTGTTTAAACTGAACTCAGCTATTCCATAAATATTAAAAAGTATATACATAACATTAAATAACTTCAAATATTTTAACTTATAAAGTAAAAGTAATTAACTAGTTCTGCCAAAAAATATAAATATATATCGACCATTCCATGAAAGAACGCCCGAAAAAGTATATTTTTTTACTTGATGGCTTTCAATTTCGATAAAAATTTGTACACATAAACTCCATTAAGCCTTTTATCAATTTCAGTTTTCAGTTTTGTGAAATTGCAAAAACTCGCGATTTAATTTCGCTTTTTAATTTTCTCAAAAACCCAAAAAATTTCAAAAGTATATAACTTTGAATAGCAATATCTCTTGAAAGACTTTGTGAATTTTAATGATTAAAACGGCCTAAAAATTTCGCATATGGCGGCTTTACGACGAACATTTGAAAAATAAAAAAGATTTTTTAAAAATGCATTTTAATGCAATTGCATTTTTCAAATGCATTTTTCTTTAAATATGCTATTAAAATTTGTTAATTTTTTAACATAAATGAAAAGTTTGGAATCTTTACATTAAAATAAAAGTGTCAAATTTTTGGGACGCGAAAATCTTATATGCATAATCCAATTTTTATAAAAACATGTTTCAAATTTTTCATATAAAATTAAAATTTTTTCTTGTTTTTGAAATTTTCTTTAAAATTTTTATATTTTTATATATAATTTAACAAAATATAAAAAGTATGCAATTTTAAATATTCATATCTCTTGAAGTTATTAATGGATTTTTGTAATTTAAAAAGTATTTAAAGGACCATTGTATATTTTTTGTGTAATTTAGTCAGCATTTCAAAAACCACGTCATCGATCCATAATACTTTAAAAATATAAATGCAGTTTTTAGATGCATTTTTGTTAGTTGCGAATTTATTAAATTTTAATTTTTAAAAAGTGTATTTAAAAATGCTTTGTTTATTATAACTTAAATCAATAATTAGTCTGATAAATAAAGTTTTGCTATTTTTAACGATTTTTTAAAAATAACACAATAAATTTTTTTTTAACAAAATACGTAAAGATACTCATAATACCAGAAATATATAATTTTTATATGAAAATATTTAAACTAGTTGAAGAAAAGGGGAAATTATGTACAGTACATGTATGCGTCCCAAAAATTCGAGATTCTTATTTTAATGTAAAGATTCCAAACTTTTCATTTATTATAAAAAATTAACAAATTTGAATAGCATATTTAAAGAAAAATGCATTTAAAAAATGCAATTGCATTAAAATGCATTTTTAAAAAATATTTTTTATTTATAAAATATTCATGTTTAAGCTAACATAATTACAATTCAAACGCCGTTTAAATCACAAATTTCTGCAAAGCCTTCCCAGAAATATTTGTATTTAAAGTTATATACTTTTGAGATTTTTTAGATTTTTTCAAAAGTGAAAAAGCGAAATAAAAACGCGAATTTTCTGAATTTAGCGAATCTGAAAACGGAAATATTTATAGACACCCATAGACCTTATACGAATAAAATTTTATAAAAATCGGAGGACACTTGGTATATTTTTGGGCGTTCTTTCATGGAATGGACGATATTTTTTTTTTTTTTAAAGGCCTGGAAAAATAATAGGGACACTTAATGTTTTGGAAAAATATTTTTTTTACATTACCATCATTTCCAAATACTTTTTCAATACTTGGTTGAAGTTTCTTTCATTTTTATAACCTCCTGACAACGGCGATTCATAGATCCCACAAGATTCGCACATACCTCGGGCGGTTTCTTGAATATTTTCCCATAACTCTTGTTTATTTTTTGATTTAAAGCTACCAATTATATTTTTGAGGAATCCCCAGAGATGCTCAATGGGGTTTAAGTCCGGTGATTGGGACGGCCACTCCATTACAGGCACCTCATTCTGCTGAAACCACGTTTTGACGCTTCTAGCGGAATGCTTGGGATCATTATCCTGCATGAATTCCCATTTTAGTGGCATTTCATCCTCAGCAAATGGAAGCATTTTATTCTTGAGCATGTCTATATAGTCAGCAGCATTCATTTTTCCTTGAATCCAAACTATTGGACCAACTCCAGAGGCCGAAAAACATCCCCATAGCATTATAGAACGACCACCGTGTTTGACGTTTTTTTTTTTTTTTTTTTTTTGGTATATTTTGGATCAAATTCAGCATTTGCAGGACGACGTACAAATGATTTTCCGTCAGATCCAAATAAATTGACTTTTGTTTCGTCTGACCATAGTACGTTGTTCCAGTTTTTACGGCACAGGTGTCGCCTGGCGAATTCCAACCTTTTTTGTATGTTTTTTCTTGCTCAACAGTGGTACTTTTCTCGGACTGCGTCCCATTAATTCGACTTCCTGCAGCCTATTTCTTATTGTTCGACTTGTCACTGAAGCACACAATTAATTTTTAAGGCTACTTGATGACATAAAGGGGTTATTTTTGGAAAGTCGAACTAAACGTTGGTCAAAACGCGCTGACGTTTTACGCTTTCTACCTCTAGTTTCATGACTTTTTTCGAATGAATGGCATTGAATACTTTAGTTTTGGAACACTTCATTATCTGTGCAATTTTTCTAATTGATAACCCGTCCGAATTTAATTTAAGAATAATATTTTTTTCAGATTCAGTACAATGAACACCAAGACCCATTTTCAAATTTATTTACCGAAGACATAAATCATAAACATGAAACCAATATGATTAAGTCAATCATATAAACTTTGCTTAACGGATTTTTAATATGTTTATGTTAAAAATAATAATTTTTATTGACTAATGGTAATTTTTTGTAGTGCGTCCCTATTATTTTTTCCAATTGAAATTACAGCTTCACTGATTTTTTTTTGCAAATAAATATAAAATAAAAGCGCAAAAGAGAAAAAGTAAACAAATAATGAAATTCCGTTATTTTAGGAACAGTTAAATAGCGGGACCACAAAAAAAACAATATAAAGAAACTGTTTGCGAAAGTAAGGGTCGCCCTATTATTTTTTCCAACACTGTACATGACTTTAGAATTTTTTTTTTTTTAATTCAAATGGAAGGTCAGGTAGTACAAACGCTGCGTTTTTTAAGTTTAAGTTAATTAATATAATGTTCCCTTTTTTCAGGCATTGCAAATATAAGTAAGTCCAAACACATAATACCTTAACTGTTTCTGTAGGGTATTAAAATGTTGACTTTATTTAAATTAGAATATTAATATAATATAAAATTTTCTTAAACTTTACCATAATTTTCCAAATAACTAACTAAACTAAGTACACTTTAATAAACATATGTAATATTTTAAGTTATAAAAAAACTATTAAGGGCTCGCTCAGGTTAAACATACAAAATACAATAAACTAAAAAAAAGAGAAAATCAAAAATTAATTTAATTCAATTTTAAAAAAATAAAATTCTATATCATGCACCACTACACAAACAAACAAAATTAAAACAAAAAAAAAAAAAAAAAAGAAAACATATGCAAGCGCAAAACAAAAAATTAAATATATATTCGTAAATAAAAAACAAAACACAAATTAAGGGAATTTAAATTGAAAACAGTACTTATACACTCCATCCATCCATTCCCCTTACTCTATAAATAAAATATTGAGGTAGGGTAGGTACAGTTGTCCCAAAAAAAAAAAAATTGCTTCAAAAAATTTAATGTCGTAGTTTTTGTTGTTGTATATGACATTTTGTAAGGTTGTTGTATTGTATTTTGTGTTTTTTTCTTTTCATTTCATTCCTCTCTATACTAAACTAAACTTTACTTAGTACAAGTTCTATATTGTACATACATACATCCAAGTAGTGAGTAAGTACTTCTTCTCTTGCCCAGTTACAAAACATTCATTTTATTCATTCATTCGTTCAAACAATGAATGTCAACATGCTTATGCGAATGTTTTACCTAAATGTGTATCTATGTGTGTTTATTAATGCGTATGTATTTGTGTATGATAAACACACACATATACATATATTTATACTTTAGCAAATAAATTGAAGCCATACAAATAACAGCATTTTTTTTATTTTTTTGCAAACAAATAATGAACAAAATTATATACAAAAAAATAAATACAAATAAAAGCAACAAAAAAAGTTAAGGTTATTAACCATGAAAACAACAAAAATACATGCCAGTACAACAACATCAAACGAAATTAAAATTTGAAAACAAAAAGTGAAAAAAGCTACAATAAGAAAACAACAACATATGCGGTGTTAAACAAAATATGCCATCATTTATTTGAGCAGACAAGTCAGTCAGTATTTTGACGAAATCTCCAAAAAAATAACAAGCGAGAATGTTATATTCGGTTTGGCCGAATCTATATACCCACCATCAACTTTTTAAAATTTGTCGTTATTTGCTTCCGATTTTACATTGGTCCTTGAACTATTTGTACAAAATTACGATGAGGTTTCACCTTATGTGGGAGGTGGGCGATAAGTAGGCGGACCACGGCCATTTATGGTTTCCAAGTTTATATCGACCCTCGAACTCTCTGTATAAAATTTCGTTGTCGTACATGCTCTTGTTTAAGAAATATCAGCAGAAAAGTATGAAATGAAGCTACAATGGACACCCTGTGCTTCTAGTATTTTGCCCATTAGTTTTTTTTTGCCCATTTTCAGTGCCAAACAAACCTTATATAAGATAAATATTTGAGCCAAATTTCGTCCCCCTAGGTTGTCCCGTTCGAGCCCTATCCTGCTTTCAACAGACGGTCGGACATGGCTAGATCGAGTTAGAATCTAACCAGGACCCAGAAAATATATACTTTATGGGGTCTTAAATCATTTTTTTTCCACATGTTACACACGGAATTACAAAATCAATATACCCCCATATATTTGATGGTGGGTGTAAAAATAATAAAAGTGACATATGCGGCTGTCACGAATGTTACATAGTCACTAACTTTTAGTCTATAATCTAAGCTATAGCTAAACCTATAGTTTAGTCTATTATTTAGGCTATAGTTTAGTCTAGAGACCACTATATAGTTTCGACTAGGTCTGAGGCCATACCTTAGTCTGTACTCATGGCTATAGTTTAGTCTATAATCTAGGCTATAGTTTGATCTATAGTTTTTAGTCAATAGCTATAGTTTGTAGTCAAATCTATAGTTTAGTTTATAGTCTATACTATAGTTTAGTCGGTAGTCAAGGCTATAGTTTAGATAAGATTCGAGGCTTTAGCTTATTATATAGTCATGGCTATAGTATAGTCTTTGGTTTAGTCAATAGTCTAGGCTATTGTTTATATAATCTCACCTATAGTTTAAATTAGAGGCTTTAGCTTAGTATATAGTCAAGACTATAGTTTAGTCTTTGGTATATTCTATATGTAGTAAGTATATTATTTAGAGAATATTGTTTTCTATTATCTGGAATATAGTTTAGTCTATAGTCTAGACTATAGTTAATTTTATAGTCTAGACTATAGTTTATTCTACAAATTGTCTAGAATATAGTTTAGTCTATATTATAGACTATACTTTAGACTAGTCTATACTCTAGACTATAGCTTATAAAGTTTAGTTAGTTTATAGTTTAGTCTAGAGTATAGTTTAGACTAAAGTTTGGTATATAGCTTAGAATATAGTTTATTTCATAGCCTAGGCTACAGTGTAGTCTATAGTCTTAACTAAAGTTTAGACAATAATCTAAATTATAGTTTAGTCTATACTCTATAAGCTATGTTGCTTAGACTAGGTTCAGGCGCGGATCCAGCCAAAGCATTTGGGGGGGAACATTTTTTATCGTCACTGGAAATATTATGTTTTTATATATAATTTTTGAACAGTGAAAATTTAACCAATTTTTCAGGGAATATTGAATGGATCTTAATTATGAAAGCTGTTTTTTTACTTTTGTGTTACTCCTGAATTGTAAAAATAAAATAATTTATTTAGATTTTGATATGATATCAATTACACTGAACTATCTGTACGTACACAGAAAAAAGTCACCAATTAACAAATATATATGAAAATAATTCATTCAATTATAAACTTGTTTAAATTTGCACCTCTCACCAAAATGATTATATCAATTACTAAAAACTATAAAAAATACAAAACAGAAAAAAATTCCCAATTAATAAATTAATTAAATCAATCAAGTAGATGATTGAATGAATTAAAAATGTTAAAATCATACAAAAAATTATTTTTATTTTATTTTTTCTTGAATATATTTATTAAATTTTGCTGCAAAATTAAACAACTGAGTTAATTGAAAAAAATACGGTAATAATTTTTTCTGTGTAATATGTGAAGTTTTCAGAATTTCTTTTGTTTTTTTTTACTTAGATGTAAAAATTTAAGTCAATCTGATAACACCGAAACAAGTATCCAATAAACAAATGTATTAGTGAATAACTCATTGAATAAAAAACTTTTTTAAATTTTCAAATCTCACCAAAATTATTAAAGCATGTAAACGAAAAAGTTTTACATTTTCAATTGCATATATTTAAGCCACAGTATATAGTATTGGAAGAAGCTAAAAGGTTTCTGCTTCTGTAAAGTCTTGAGATTATATATACATTTACATTTTGAGTTTCGAGATATCATTCAACGAAATATCTTAAAAATTGCAAAACATCAGAAAACAAATTTGGACAAATTTCTAAAAGAAATGTGTAAACGAAAAATTTTTTACATTTCAAAACTTAAACATTTCAGTCGCTGTAAGCAATATGATATAGATCGGATACTTTTCTGAATTTGTGAAGTCCAAAGATTTTAAATATGTAATACTTTTTAATGAAATCCAAACTGTAAATTCATATTCCTAAAAATTGGAAAACAACAGAAAATTAATTTTGAGCAAATTTTTTTGTACACTGCATCAACCAAATTCACGTCAAAAAAAAAAATCCTAGTTTAACAAAGATAATTTTGGTAAATGATACATCAAAGAAAAGACAATGTAAATTTTTAATTTTTCTTAGTTCGAAAATTCATTTTGGGGGGGGAAATTTCCGATTTTCCCCCCCGTGGATCCGCGCCGGACTAGGTCCGAGGGTATACCTTAGTCTGTAGTCATGGCTATAGTTTAATCTCTAATCTAGACTATAGTTTAATCTATAGTTTATAATCAATAGCTATTGTTTGAAGTCAAGTATATGCTATAGTCTATGCTATAGTTTAGTATATAAACAAGGCTATAGTTTAGTTTATAACTTGGTGTATAGTTTAGATAAGAATCTAGGTTGTAGCTTAGTATGTTGTCAAGTATATAGTTTAGTCTTTGATTTATTGAAAAGTCTAGGCTATTGTATATATAATCTGACCTATAGTTTGGATTAGATTCAAGGTTTTAGCATAATATATATTCTATTGTTTACAGAATATTTTTGTTTCTATTATCTAGACTATAGTTTACTCTATAGTCTAGAATTCAGTTTAGTCTATAGTCTTGACTAGAGTTTATTCTATAGTCTAGACTATAGTTTAGTCTTTATTCTAGAATATAGTTTAGCCTGTAGTCTATGCTATATTTTAGTCTATAGTATTGGATATAGTTTGGTCTTAAGCCTTATAGTCCCGGGTAGAGTCTAGGTTATAGTTTAATCTTTAATAGACATTGCGATAGTTTAGCTTATAGTTTATTTATAGTCTAAGCTATAGTTTAAACTATAGTTTAGTATGTAATTTAGCTGATTTTTTACACTATAATCTGGGCTATTATTTAGTATGGTATAATCTATAGTCGACAGTCTAATATGTGCTATATATAATCAATAGTATAAGCTATAATCTCCCTAGAAAGAGAACTAGTTCAAAACTAGTCACGGGACAAGTTCTCAGGGCTAGTGATCGGTTCCAGTTCCGAAACTTTATAAGGGAGGAACCTGTCACTTTTACATAGGTTTGTTATTGGAGGTGGCTAATTAGCACCTGGGACAGGTCTTATGACAGGTCTCAAAGTCGATCAATAAATAAAAATTTGAAGGAAAATTTTAACTTTTTAAACTTTTTATATATATTTTTTTAAATTTATTTTTTTAAATTTATTTTTATTAAATCATATTTTATAATTTTTAGTTAATGTCGATAGCGTATAGTATTATCCATATCATAGTCTATAATTAAAGTTATAGTCTTGTCCATATTCTGCAGTTTAGTTTGTAGTACAGTCAGTATTCTAGTCAATACTGGAAAAATTTAAAATGTCATAAAAATGACAATCTGGTTAAAAAGCTTATATTTTTTCAACATAGCTGTAGGGTATAATATAAACAAAGTAGAAGCGAAAATAAGAAAAAGTATAAAAAAAGACAAAAACAATAATATTAACGACAACAAAAACTCATATGAATAAGCAGGGGAATTAAAGTATTGACAAATTTTAAATTGTGTATGGTCAAGAAACGAAGACATACAATTTCCTGTGTTAATTTAAATATTCTTTTGTTCTTTTAATTTTTACTTTTTTTGTGTATTTGTTTTTCAAATTCTACTTAAAATAAGTTTGTTCAAGCGATATTAAGTAACAGCAATTTTATTTGTTTTATTTTTATCACTTTGTTGTTGTTTTTTTAAGGTAAAATTTATTTTAAATGATTATAAGTGAAATTTCTTTAACCTTCAGTGGATAGTGTGAAGATTTCTTTAATTAAATTTTATAAAAAAATGACTAATTTTGAAGGTGTATACTTAATTCAAAAAACCGGGTTTTTTCGATATTCAAATTTAATTAAATAATAAGCACATAGTTTGTACAACACCAAGCTAAAATTTATAGCAAAATTGATCTTATTTTTAAATGATTTGGTAGCCTTTTATACTTATTTCCTTTCTTCTGCTATAAGTTAAATATAAGTACATAACTTTTAGTTCAAATTCTTTATTAGTAATTTAACCATATTAATTTCAATCTTTTGTAACAAAATTCTATATAAATAATAAAAATATCTTTAAAAATCAAAATTCTTTGAATAACTTTTCAAAACAACTTTAACTCAATATCAACATTTTAATATAAAAAGAATAGTCTTTTAAGATACTTATTGTTCGATGGATATTCGCTTTTTCGTAATATATAAGAGAAGTTGTTAAAGTGATCGTTATATGTTTGAATGTCTGTCGATACAATTGTCTGTGGACATTTATATAAAATGTATGTATACGAAATCATGAATAAGTGTCTCAATATGTCCAATTATGTTCATTTTAAAACCGTAATCATAATAAAAATGTAAACTGCCACACGTTGGCCTTGTACATTGACAACGAACAACAAAATTATATACAATGGATGGAGATAGATGGATGGATGGTTGTATGGTGTTGTTGCTGCTGCAACAACATGCACATTTTAGTGCATTTGAGCACATGAGATTAGGGGGAATAAGGCAACAATGACAAAATGTAACTGCAGCTTAATACAACACCAGGCAGTCAGTCAGTCAGTTATTCAGCCAAAGTTACAACAATATTGATGATTGTTGTTGTAGAGGCGGTAGAAAGAGTCACAAAACTAAAATAAGCAACTTTAGTTGTAGCAACAACAATAACAGCTGCTTTAAAAGCAACAATAACTGCAATAATATTAAAATACTATTGGCTTTTAAAATAACAACAACTACATTAGTGACAGCAACACCAGAGCAGCAGCGGCAGCAGCATTGGGGCAATAGCAATAACAACATTATGAAATGGCAACTTGTTGACTTGTGCGACATTTACACGGAAGCATTGTTGAAAGTCTATTTCCACTAATATGAAATAATAACTACGTTTATATCAATGTATATGGAATTACATGTCTACACTTATAAATAAATGTATGTAAGATTGATTGTAGATATGTAAAAGTATTCTACGCGTATGCTATAATAAATGATACTAGCTCAACGAGCATAGCTTAGTCTATAGTGTAGAGTATAGTTTATTTTAGAGACTAGACTATAATTTACTTTATAGACTAGACTATAGTTTATTCTTTGGACTGTACTATAGTTTAGTCTATAGGCTAGACTATAGTTTACATTATAGACGAGACTATAGTTTATTCCACGAACTGGACTATAGTTTACTCTACAGATTAAACTATAGTTTACTCTATGGACCAGACTATAGTTTACTCTATAGACTGCACTATATTTTACTCTATAGGATAGATTATAGACTACTCTGTAGATTAGACCATAATTTACGTTATAGACGGAAGTATAGTTTACGTTATAGACTAGACTTTTGTTAACTCTATAAGCTAGACTATAGTTTACTCTATAGACTATAGTTTATTCCATGTACTGGACTATAGTTTACTCTACAGATTAGACTATAGTTTACTCTTTTGACTATACTATAGTTTATTCTATAGATTAGACTATAATTTACACTAT
Source organism: Protophormia terraenovae (assembly GCA_951394005.1). Lineage (NCBI taxonomy): Eukaryota > Metazoa > Arthropoda > Insecta > Diptera > Calliphoridae > Protophormia > Protophormia terraenovae. The sequence goes on from OX596073.1 coordinate 130,591,208, forward strand.
AGGCTAGACTATAGATTACTCTATAGACTATACTATAGTTTATGTTATATACTAGACTATAGTTTACTCTACAGATGAGACTATAGTTTACGTTATTGACTAGTCTATAGTTTTCTCTATAGATTAGACAATAGTTTATACTATAGACTAAAGTTTACTCTATAGACTATAATATAGTTTACTTTATATGGCTATGAATTACTCTATAGACTATTCTACAGTTTATTCTATATATTATACTATATTTTACGTTATAGATTAGACTATAGTTTAAGCTATAGATGCACCCAGAGAAATATCAATCACATACGTGTTGAAAACGATACAATTCTGTGTCAATAGCGAATCTACACCGTATGTGTTTAAATTAAACACTGCTTGTTCAATTCTTATTGAAAATCGATACCTAATTGGCACCAAGTAGAAACCATTTCGGTATCAAATTGTTAAATTACATATGTTTTCAATGAAATTTGTTAACGAATGGTATTAAAAAGCTGTTACCGTAAATTACCAATGTGAGCACAACCGTTGTTGATTTTAAATCGAATTTTTTCCCTTAGTGTGAAGGTATAGTTTACACTATAGACTATATTGTAGATTATTCTTAAAGCTATACTATAGTTTAAACTATAGACTAGATTATAGTTTACCCTTAAAGCTAGACTATAGTTTACTCTATGGACTAGACTATTGTTTACTCTATAGGCTAGACTCTATAGACCAGAATATAGTTTATTCTATAGACCAGAATAAAGTTTAGTCTATAGGGTAGACCATAGATTACTCTATAGTCTATACTATAGTTTACTTAATAAATGGAAGTATAGTTTACGCTATAGTATAAACTATAGTTTACGTTATAGACTAGAGTTGAGTTAACTCTATAAGCAAGACTATAGTTTACTTTGTAGACTAGACTATAATTTATAGTATTGATTTAACTATAGTTTACACTATAGACTAGGCTGTAGTTTAAGTTTTAGACTAGACTTCGGGATAGCTTATAGTGACAATATAGTTTACACTATTGACTATAGTCTACAAAATATATATTATAGTTTATGTTATAGACTATAGTTTATATTATAAACTATAGTGTATACTATGAACTGGACTATAGTTTACTATGTAGACGAGACTAAAGCTTAAATTATAGACTAGACTATAGATTACACTTAAAGCTAGAATATAGTTTAAACTATAGATAAGACTATAGTTTACAATTTAGACTGGACTATAGTTTACTTTATTTACTAGACTATAGTTAACTCTATAGACTAGACTATACTTTATACTATAGACTAGACTATACTTTACACTATGGACTATACTAAAGTTTTCACTATAGACTGGACTAAAGTTTATATAGGCTGGTCCATAGTTTACAGTAAAGCCCACAATATAGATTAGACTTTAGACTATACAAGAGAAATTAATTAGATTGTTTATATTATATTCGTTTAGTCTGTGAAATAGTCTATTTTTTAGGCTATAGTCTAGTTTGTAATCTAGTCGATATTATATTATATAGTCCATTATATGGACTAGTCCATATTCTAGTCTATGTTCTAGTTTTTAGTAGTTGTGCGTAGTCTAGTTTATAGTCTATTGAAGTCTTATTTTCGATACCTAGTTACTCGAGTATTAAGTGTAAAGTGTGTATTTGTATTATGCGTACGAAATAGTAGCAGCAACAACAACAATTTTAATAAAAACGAATATAAAGCTAAAGAATAAAGCAACTTAAAGCTTAACAAGAATTAAAAAAAGTTGAAATAATAACAACAATTCAACATTTATATATATCAACGTACATTTTAAACACAAACATGCACACGTGTATAAATAGCATGTAAAATTACACATATTTATATACATAAATAAAAATATACACATCTGTGCGTTTATATTATAAGTATGCGTTACAAATAGCAGTAAAAAGCAACAACAACAGACGATCTCCTTATATTTTTTATATATATTTTTTTTTTGCCAATTTATGGTGCCACATGATCTTATAAAAATGTGTATAACAGATCTTTTCAATTGATGTCAAAATATATTGACGAAAAAGTTGTTGTTATTTTGTGTTTGTTGTTGTTTTTGTCATTGTTACGCTGTTGTTGTATAATTATTATTGGGTGAGGTTAGTTGTTGTAGTTTTGAACGTAAGTTCAAAGTAAGTCAAGTTTAAGTTAAATGTTGTAAATGATGTAAAATGCTGTAAGTTTTTTTTTTTTTTTTTTTTTTTTTTTATGAACAAATGTGCACTTACAGTCACTTGGGTGAATGAACAAACTTGAATATACAGGCTGAGTATAGACAACGATTGTATTTATTATTTACTTGAATACGGTGAGTGACATTTAAAGTTTTTTTTAATATAGATAATAAAAATATATGGAATGCATAAATTATGAAGACCACACGGTCATAATAATTTTGGCATATGTCTGATATGATAATTATTAATTGAATTAGAAAACAAAAAAATATGAAAGTAAGCCGCTAGATTTTTTGAAAAAAAAGAGGAACATATTTAGATCTTCTCTACATATGGTATAAAAAAATGTCACAAATTTTTACTTAAGATTAAAATACCCACTTGATATTAAATTTAGTTTATTTTTTCTATTAGAAGTTTGTTGACACTTACCTGAAATTAAAAAAAAAAAGAAGATAAAATAGTTCATTAGTTTAACAGTGGTATTAAAGTAATAATAATTATTTATAATATCAATGATAGTGAAAGTTTATTCTTCAAAATATTTTATTCTAAAAAGTTTTTTTTTAAGTCGGTATATTTAATTTTTTATTTTATGCTGCATAATTTTACAACTCTGCAATTATAGCGTTTACCATATTTCTATTTTTTCTAATTTTACCACTTCATTTGTGTTTAAATTGCAATGAAATTAATTTTTGTCTAATAAAAATTACAAAAAAGAAAGAAATGATGAAGAAAAATGTGATGATAATCGATTTTGTGTGTATTTCGTTTTAATATACAGACAAAATTCCCCTCTTGACCGCAATTTTTCAATAAGGAACTAGGGAAGAAGGAATAACGATGACGATGCCATATAATATGAAGTTAATGCAAAAAAGAAAGAGCAAAACAACATAATAAAAATGCATTAAAATAAAAGAGGTAGACCACCCTAAAAATATGAAAAAATTAATTTTTTTCAATGTATTTTCCAATACACTGAAAAAATAAAAAACCCTAAAAAGAAAAATGATAAGAATGATTTCTAAAAATAAAATTATATTAAAATATTTTTAATAAATATATACAACTTTATTTCTGTGTTTATGTAACATTTTCCATTATCCCCACCATTAATTTCTCATAGTGTTTAATAAATAAAAACCCCAACTAGACTTAAGGAAATTGATATATTGAGAGCAGCACCAAAGAAAAACATAAAAAAACCAAACATGAAAAATTTATTAGAATGTACGTAGAAGTAATAGAAAGAATAAAAGAAGATAAATTTCTAAAAGAAAATGTTACAAGAAAAAAAAAAAAGAAACTAAGGAACTAAGGAACTAGTAGGAACAACAAAAATATTTAATAAAACGGAAATGTATAAGATGCATTGAAAAAAAATGTAATAAAAAGAAAACTAATTTTGTTCCCAACATTTTCCCATATTTTCCTTTTGGGTGGGGCCAAATGTATAATATAAAAAAATAAAATAATATGTAAACAGGAATTGAAAAAGAATATAAAAATTAAATTTATAAAAATTATGTATTTTTGCAATATTCATATGATAATATTTATAATATAATGCCTCAAAAGTCAAGAAGACATGGAATATTGTCTGGCCAAGAATAGAATAAGGATGGTATAGACTCATTATTAGAAAAAAATAGTATTGTGGTATCAAATCGAGGAAATTTCGGAACACAATATTTATGATTTTCTAGCTATGTTTAATTACTAGATTATAAAATAAGGATTCATAGAAATATTTTACCAAATAAAGTGGTGATGAAAACATTTACATCTGAATTGAGCAATCAAAAATTTTTTTTTTTTTTTTAAACTAAAGCTATGTTCAGACTAATCAAATATTTGACCAAAATGATGTAACCACTATATAAAACATTTTCTAACTTCTCCATTTTAATGGGAAAATATCTTTTACTTATCATTAATCATAGCTAACATTTTACCGAATCTTGTTTGACGCTGTTTTCTCTTATAAAACATTTTGCAAGATCAAACAACTCCAAACTATTTTTTTGTAAAACTAGTGGTCACGCAAATTTGATCAAATATTTCATAAATGTGAACATAGCTTAATATTTCTTTTGTTTTAATACTTTAAAATGTTCATTTTATTATCGTAATAAAATATAAAATACAAAATCCACATCCTCAATTCTTTTTTAAATTAAAAAGGAAAATATACTGCTAATATACTGAGCATTTTAATTTCGATAATTCAACAAAATAGATTGTCAGTGTTGCCAAAACTTTGAGGCCATGTTCCACCAGATTGTATTTGAAAACCTACTAGAAACCACCTACACTTAAAATAAAATCACCGATTTTCACCGCTAAAATATTTCTTCTCTATTAACATGTTTAAAATTGATAGCTAATCCTTCAAAATCCTAATTTTGAGTACCTGAAGGCAGTTCAGAGTCATCAAATAAAATTTGAATATATTTTTTGCTTAGATTTTACTATATTCGTCTGACATAGATAGCATTTGCAGATAAAATCAGCTTGTAATTCTTTAAAAAAATGTGTTTCAGTTGTATCATCATCAGAGAAGACAAAAAAATGCGATATAAATGGTGTTTGCAGCTAAAAGATATTAAGAAAAAAACCAACAAATTGAAGCCAAAAAGCAGCAGCAAAAAAAGCTAATTTTTTAAAGGATTTACTGTAATAAATAAGAGCTTCTTAACGTAGTGTCTATACTAGATAAATTTTTATCAAGACAAACGTCAAAATCAGTCCGAATCTAGACAAGGCATCATTAGTTAAATAGCTGAATATTATTTTTTGTTGTTATAGCTGAATTCGCTTTATTGTTGTTTTAATGCAACTGTGCCACCTTCCATAAATTCGGGTTAATTTTGACGTTTGTCTTGATAAAAAAAAATTGTTTAATATAGATACTACATAACGCTTTATGACAATAAATTTGAGAAACTTCATCTAATATCAGTGAATATTGATAGGGCGGAGTTAAATATAAATTTCGATCAAATCCATCATAGGAATTTACTCCAGGTTATTTGAAATACTGCATTAAATTTGTTGACTTGCTTTTTATAAAAAATCGGTTAATAAACGCAAAATTTATGTGCCAAATACTAAAAAAAACTTGGTGGCTAATTTTTAAAACTTTATTAAATAGGTATTCGCATAGTAAAACTATTACGTTTTCTTACTAGCTAACGTCTATTTTTAGTATTTTTTATCCAAAACGGCGGTTCTCAAATGGAGGTCCGCGGTTCTCAACAAAGTATATTGAATCATTCAAATTTTCTTCACTTCAAATCTATTACAAATTAGCTTTAGAAAATATTTTTTAATTCATTTTGTAAAAGAATAAAACACAAAATATTACAAATTGAATGAAAGAAAAATATTTTCATTCAATTTGAAAATGATTTGAATTAACAAAAATTTAATGAATTCTTTGTGAATTAATTCTATTCAAACAAAAGCCTTTGAATTAAGCTATTGAATTATATTTTTGGGAATGGTATTATTGAATGAAAAACAATTATTTCTTAATTCAGAATTAAGATTTAAGGGAATTAAGCTAGGATTTAATTAATTCTTTCGAAGCTCTGCAAAGTTGCAAAAAATATAGAGACAAAATTTTTTTGTGTTTGTGCATGATTATTATTATCATTCTGGTAATTGTAAAAAACCATTAATGATATTTTGTCCTTGGCATAAGACGTTTATTAGCAATTTTAAAATCAATTTTTAAATACAAACGTTTAATCTTTAACTTATAATTAATTGAAGTCAAATGTTTACTATTTTCTTAAATATAGCCTGATTTAACAAAAGCAATTGGTATCAAATTGAGAATATGCCATTAATTTTTATCTTTAAGTATTAAATTATTTTTGGATTAAGAATTATTTAGGAATAACATTTGATATGAAATTGACAAAGTATCCCTTTTTTTAAATAAATATTAATTTTTATTCAAACTTGAAATTCAACGTATTTTCAGAAATACCTTTAAATTATTAAAGTTAAAGGCACGAAGCAAGAGTTTGTAAAAACTCCTGATCTAAGTCGGGGATCACACATAGCAATTTTTCCTACTGCAATTCTGAGTTCGTAATATAGAGAAGAGAATACTAAACATTTACATTCACTTCACCTCTCTCGTCTACGAACTCAAGATCCTTAATTTATAAATATCTTCAATAAATGTTTGATAATTTGTTTTCCATCATCTTTCAAATATGAATATTAATATTTTATGGACCATAATGAAAAGAAAACGTTCATGAATAAATTATTTCTTAGAAACAATTTATAAGTTTAATAGGAAAAATGTTCATTATATAGTTTTAGAATTATTCTGTTAAAAAATATAATAAATTTAAATAAATTTTTAAAATTGTTGACCGAAAATTGAGTTATGTATGTCAGAAAAGTTTATTGAAATTCATATTTTTGTTATTCAATTATTATTAGCTACTGAAATTATTATTGACTTTGTTGAAGCTGAATTTGCATTTTAAAATTATATTAAATTTGAAGCACTAAATATTTTAGTTGTTTTTAGTTTTTCATAAAAAAAATATATAAAATTTAATTTTGGCGATTTTTTGGCGATTTCTGATTAACAATTTGGCGACAGAGGCTCAAAAAATCTGACAACCCTGCTTAAGCTTTCAGAAAAATCATCTTCTGGTCACCCTGTGACAACACAAGATAAGTTACAGGGTGTCAAATTTGACTACCTCGAGTATGTAAAAGTTTAAAAAAATCGTAACTTCTACAAATAAAATCCGATTTTAAAGATTTTCATATTTCTGTAAAGTGCTTGGCAAGATAAAGAAAAAATAAGTTTACTCACCTGAGTTATCTCTTACAGTTCAAAAGATATTTACTTTTGAATTTTGAATTTTTGATTTTTTTGCCTCGACTCAGGAATAAGTCCTGAGGTATATGAGATAAAAATTTTTAAAAATATTTTGTAATTTGCTATATATTTCAAAATAATATGCTGAAAGAATATTTGGATTATCTCAATTCGTATAGACGTGAAAAATATTAAAATTCGGCACTCCGAAATTAGTATGAAAAACTGCTATTTTTTACAAAAATATAGTACAATTCTTTCACTTTTTTTCTCAAAGTTCCGTTAACGAAAAAATTCCTTCTTTATATATTTCAAAAGATAAAGCTTCAAAAATGTTTAATAACGAAATTTTGAATTAATTGATGTTTGCACACTATATCAGGCATTGGTCGAAAATGCTCAATTTAGGAAAAAGGTTAAATTTTTATCGATTAATAAAAAAAATGTCACTCGAGATTTTTTAAATTTATTGACGACATTTTATCAAGAAATAGATTAAGAACAATTTGACACTAAACTGCTTCCCGGCCGGCCAAAAACGAATGTAGGAGAGCAGATTTCATGAAAAAGTCAATATTTTAAACGAATTTTTTTAATTGCATAAAAAAGCATACTAGCATAATATTTTTGCCATTATTTCTCATGTAATGTATACAATATATATCGATCTTTCATTCCTGCAAAAATCAATTAAAAATTTTTAAAACACGATTTTTGGCAATTTTTCAAAAATAAAAAATATTTAATAAATATAAGCGATTATTACGAATATTATCTCGTTCAACAACCAAAACGTGACAATACAATTGTGTGTTACGTATACGCACATATTGTAATATTGTAAAACAATGAATTTGGTAAGAGTTGACCCAAGTTGTCAGTTTTGAGACCATGATATAATGCTTTAAAAACTATGTATATATACATACATATTATATATCAATGCATTGGTAATTATTACAAAATTACAAAACATTATTTTTTTTAGTTTTTATATCTTTTTTATATTTTTTATTTTTGAAAAATTGCCAAAAATCGGATTTTAAAGATTTTTTAATGATTTTTGCAAGAATAAAAGACCAATATATAGTGTATATATGACATAAGAAATAATGGCGAAAATATTATGCTAGTATGCTTTTTTATGCAATTGAAAAAAAGTCGTTTAAAATATTGACTTTTTTCATGAAATCTTCTCTCCTACATTCGTTTTTGGCCGGCCGGGAAGCAGTTTAGTGTAAAATTGTTCTTAATCTATTTCTTGATAAAATGTCCTCAATAAATTTAAAAAATCTCGAGTGACATTTTTTTTACTAATCGATAAAAATTTAACCTTTTTCCTAAATTGAGCATTTTCGACCAATGCCTGATATAGTGTGCAAACATCAATTAATTCAAAATTTCGTTATTAAACATTTCTGAAGCTTTATCTTTTGAAATATATAAAGAAGGAATTTTTTCGTTAACGGAACTTTGAGAAAAAAAGTGAAAGAATTGTACTATATTTTTGTAAAAAATAGCAGTTTTTCATACTAATTTCGGAGTGCCGAATTTGAATATTTTTTCACGTCTAGACGAATTGAGATAATCCAAATATTCTTTTAGCATATTATTTTGAAATACGTAGCAAATTACAAGATATTTTGAAAAAATTTGTACCTCATATATCTCCGGACTTATTCCTGAAAAGCAAAAGAAAGACGAGGCAAAAAAATTCAAAAGTAAATATCTTTTTAACTGTAAGAGATAACTTAAGTAAGTAAGCTTATTTTTTCTTTATCTAATATGCTTTTTTGTGCAATTAAAAAAAATTCATTTAAAAAAAATTACTTTTTTTCATAAAATCTGCACTCCTGCATTTGTTTTTGGCCGGGCGGGAAGCGATTTATTGTTATATTAAATATACAAAAATTTTATTTTAAACGCATTGATTAAAAAAACAAAAATAAAAATAAAACATTCTTTTGAATAAAATTTCTCAATAATAGGGAGGATATTTTAAAGTAATTTTATTTATTAAAATATTAAAAATCTAAATAATTGTTTAGTAGTTCAATATAATTTAATAATGAAATTATACTAAAATTTATATGACGCCTATATAGGGCTTCAGATTTATATATTTTACAAAAATTTATGATGTCGTATGATTAATATGTATTTATCTATTAATGCGGCATATGGTACGTATACTTATTAATACAAAAATAAATATTTCGAATTTTACGATAAACTATTATATGGAGAATTTTAAAAATGAAAATTTACTTTTCATTAAAAAAAAAAAAATAGGAAATAAGATAAAGTTTGCACACAAAACAAAATTAAATATAAGAAAACTTGTTTAAAAAGTTTCCAAAAAAGTGAAAAATAATAAATAGTAAACAGCCTCTTTGGAAGCAACAAGTTGAACAAAACTATGGTAGAATATACCAAAACAAGAAAAAACTTAGAGAAAGTAAAATTTTTAAGAAAAAACAACAAAAAAATAGAACCAAATTTATGAGCAAAAGAGAGGGTGAGTACAAATTTTTAAGTATACACTTGTTGCTTTATTATCATTATACATACATAAATGAAAAAAATATATACACATTGATTCAAGTACTCACATCAGTATAAATATATACAAAAATGTATATATGTGTTGGTAACCGGAACATCAAAAAATTATACTATACATACAAATATATACGAATATATTGTATATAGAGTCAACAAGTGTTAGGAGTTGGGTAAAAAAATTCATACATACATGTTAACATATACAAATATATACGTTTTTTAAAAAAAGAAGCAACAAAAATTAGAAAATAACAACAACTATTTTCACGCGCAGGTATACATACATATATATATTCACACTTGTTTTTATTTTATATACATATGTACAATCAACAGTTTATTTACCATGTTATAACATTTGACAACACAAAAGTATCTTATTATTTTAAAGAGATGCTGCTATTCTTTTTAAAAGTACAATTGTTCTTAAAAATTTGGTCTTATAGCAACACAACTTTGTAAGTACAGCCTTTTTTATATTTTAACAAATGTATGCATGTATGTAATCTGTAATATAATATACACCCTCACCACACCTTTAAATTTGTGAAACAAAAATAAATTTACCAACTACAAACAATTGCTTAGCTTAAACAGGTTGTTGCATTAGAGATTTAGAAAAGAGTAGAAATTACATATATAGCCTCAAACTGTTGTTGTGTTTTCAAATTATATGTAGTGAGCAATATGATTAGGCGTTATACTGTACTTGATGCCGGTGATAAGGTATTTATAAATTATATTTGTTGTGCAAAGAATTACATTTAGCTTTATTCGGATTAAACAGCTGCTCAGTTTTTTTAGATTAAATTTAGTTATTTAATAAAATTGTGAATAAAAATAATTATAATTTGAAGCTGACTCCTGTTTAAACTCTAACCAAAATGAAATAACATACCAAATTTAAGGATTTATTTTTTGGTGGTGAATTTTGATCCAAATTCCACAAAAATTAATTTTGCTTTGTAAAGATCTAAACTAGGTAGCCTCTACTTTTTGTAAGTCCACCGTGTTACTCACTATACGACAGTACTGCTATTTCATTATACGCTGAAAATCGAGTTTTGAAAAATTTTCCAAAAATTGGTTGTTTAAGATATTTAAAATATTTTTTTGAGAAATGAAAGGCTAATATCTCTGTAGGGTGCAAGTTTAAATCAATTTACAATTTCTTTATAAATTATTGAAGAAATGTTGTTTTTTAAAATATTTTAAAAAAATATTAACATAACTTTGATTTGTATTTAAAAAAATAGCCATTTTTAATACTAATTTCAGAGTGATTCGCGGCAAACAGAATTGAGATAATAAAACAATTTTTTTCAGCATAATATATCGGAAAGTATATTTTTAACTATGAGAGATAACATAGGTGAGTAAGCATGTTTTTCTTGGCCTCCCCAAGCACTTTACAGATATAGAACAAGCGCGAGTGTTATATTCGGCTCGGCCGAATCTATATACCCACCATCAACTAAACTAGGTAGTGGGCGAACCACGTTCATTTTTTGTTTCCGAGTTTACATAGGTCCTTGAACTATTTGTACGAAATTTCGTTGACGTTTCACCTTATATGGGAGGAGGGCGGACCACGCCCATTATTAGTTTCCAAGTTTATATCGATCACCGAATTATCCGTAAAAAAATTTCGTTGTCGTACATGCTTTTGTTTAAGAGATATCAGCAGAAAAGTATGAAATGAAGCTACAACGGACACCCTGCGTTTCTAGATTTTAACCCATAACTTTTTTGTTTATTAACCGATTTCGCCCATTTTCAATACCAAATAAAACTTATATAAAATAAATATTTGAGCCAAATTTCGTTCCTCTACGTTGCCCCGATCGAGCCCTATCCTGCTTTCAATAGACAGACAGACGGACAGACGGACGGACATAGCTAGATCGACTCAGAGTCGAACCAAGAATCAGAAAATATATACTTTATGGGGTCTTAAATGATTCCTTCGACATATTACATACGGAATGACAAAATCAATATACATCCCATCTTTTTGATGATGGGTATACAAATTTTGAACTTAATTTGTAGAAGTTAAAATTTTTTGAAACTTATACATGAACGAGGTTGTCAATTTTGAAATCTCGTATTATCAAAGTGTGACTACAGGAAGATTGTTTTGAAAGCTTAGGTCTTCCTCTATATTTTTTTAGTAGTATAAGAGTATCTTTGGCCCCACAGGACCGGGAGAGGATCAACATTTTTTTTTGGAAATACATCTGTAACTTCGAATCTGCTGGTTTTTTTTATACGTAAACATTTAAACAAACAAAAATTAGTTTAAAGTATTTTTTTTATGAACTTATCCCTGCAAACAAATGAAAGATAATATCTTCTTGGATGGTAATATGGCAATATCCCCAATTTATCATAAGTACGAACAATTTTTAATTTTATTTTTGCACAATTTTGTAAATAGCCAAAAAAAAAAAAAAAAACTAATATTGGTTTAACATTTCGCAAAATTATGAGTAATAAACGACATATCTTGGTATCGTTTGCTGAAAAAATTAAGTGTATATCGGCTTTAGTTTGGAAAATAAAGTCGTTTAAACATTACTACTCTTAACAGTATTCTTAACAAAAATTGAAAAATTGATTTTATTATTTTTAAATTTGAACTATAATGCGAAAAATATGGGGTTGATTTTTCAGGTTAAGAACATGTTAGGATATTTTGAAGCCATCTGAATTTTAGTACTATTATAATATAAAGTAAAATGCTCTCACGATCGCGATAGTTGTCAGCAAGCAAAATAAGTTTAGAGATGATTGGCGCTGTAGCCGATATAAATGGCGTTTCTTTATTATTATTATTTTTTTTTTTCATAATACCAATTTTAATCATTAAAATGATGCTTTACAAATCTAAAATCATAACTTATACTGAAAAAAATTCGGAACAAAACTTTAAAAGTTCGCATAAAATTGTTGTATTTCAAAAATTTTTAACGCCATTTTGACGTGGACGTGTGATTTATTAATAAATTCGGTTTACGCGATATTTTGAATAATTTCTATAAAAACTGATTTGAGAAAAACATAATTTTACAAATATTTTTGTCAATTATAGGAAAGTTTGTGCTGATGTTAGCCCATGTCTGGTTTCCTGACATCAACGAGATATACAGTAAACTAAAGGTAATCACTTCATCTTTAAATTCATTGAATCGCGTAAATTTTGTATCAAAAAAAAAAAAAAAAAAAAAAAAAAATAAAATAAAAATAAAAAATAAAAAAAATTTCTAAAACGTAAATTTTTGGTTTAATTTTAAACCAGATACTTGTTATACAGCAAAAGAATTTCCTAAGTCTTGTCTTTCGACTGGTTAATAAGTTGTAAATTGTCAGTGCAAAACTAAAATGAATCCAAAAATCCTCGGAAGTTTCAACTCAGCTTTTCTACGATTTTTAGTTTTAAATACCTGTATTTCTGTGAGATTTTACGCGAATGTTTTCAAAATTTAGGATTTCTTAGTTATTTTTTAAGATCTACAAAGAGCCGTCAACACTTTTATTTAAAACAAATTTTGTCAATTCAAGACACTTAACCCGGGTACCATTTTTAACTTTAAAGTGCTTGCATTTCTTTATTAATAAAGATATAGCCATAAAACTTCAGATCGTCGAGTTGAAAAATTTTCGTATTATCACGGTTTCGAGCCAGCATTTATGAAATTGACAACGATAGAGCACTTTTTAGACGTTTTTACATCCTCCAACGAGTTGACTTTGGATTTTATGAATTCCTTCCATTTTTTGAATAGCATGTAATAATGCGCTTCAACTGCAAAATATCACGCAAGTGCTCAAGATATGGAAATTCATGTTACCTTCTATTTAAAATATGGACACTGAACCATAACATGAAAAGCATCTCCAAACGTTGATTTTCCCTCCACCGTGCTTGATGGACTTCAGAAGAAATTTTGGGACATTTTATTAGTTATTTGGTCCCCTCAAATATATTCTTGTCTCATGCATCTCATATGTATCAAAAATAATTATTTTGATCTCATCTGAGCAGAGGATGTTGTGCCATTTTGTATGGGGTCAGTCGGATGGAAGTATCGCGAAACTAAGGCGAATGCGACTTAGTCTGTAGTTTAATAATGGAACTTTTTTTGGATATTATTTTTGGAGCTGTAGATAAATAGTTGACGAACCAACTTTCGAATCTCCTGTCCTGTTTTATCTAGACGTGAACGTCACAAATGGGGTTGAGTTCACCAATCGCTTTGTACGCATTTTTTGAAATTTGCAATAATTGTGGGATAACATCCCACTACATTTTTACATTAGTAGGTATGTTTTACCTTCTGAAAGTATTTTTACCATTAAATTACGGATAATAGTAATACAGTGTTTGCCTCCACCTATTTTAATTTTCTTTTTTTTTTTAATCAAAATTTCACTTTAAGTAGAGTAAACGGCTATATAATGTTTTTAAAGGCCGATTGGATTATAAAAAAAATTAATAAGACAACAATACTATTTTTCGATGTTTAACATTTTGCTACTATTATTTTGCACAAGAAATTTCTAGTGCAGGGGTTCTCACAAGACCTCGCTTCGCGACCCCCTTTTGATATTGCAATGGAAACGCGGCCCACTACAACTTTTACTAATTTAAAAATCAGAAAAAAAATGTAAAGATAAAGTAATTTGAAAAAATAATAATAATTTCGACATTGTTTTTCTTGAATATTAAGAGACTTTTTCCGTATAATAAATTTAAAGATCGAATCTCTTTTTTGAGGGACAAAAGAGTAAAAAAGTTATTTTTACATAAAAATGTATGTTGAAGAAAATTTTTTTAATATTTTTAGGGCTTCGGAGCCAACAAGTAGATAAACTTTGCTATATTTCAACTATTTGAAATGCTTTTAAATCTGTTGATTCAAAATTAAATTCAACGAATTTCAACTCTTTTTGAAATGCACCTGGTACTTTCCTAATACTAATATTGAAAGGACTTTCTGTTTTTAAATTATAAAGTTGCTTAAGCAAATTTTCTTTATATAGTAGTAAACTTATCGATGAAATAAAAGTTTTGTGAACTGAAAACGATTTTATAAAAAGTTCTTGGTATAATATATTTTTATTTATATTTCTATAAAAAAAAAATAAAGTTTAATTTCATGTGAAAAAACTATAGTTTCATCAAATTTAAGTGAACTACATATTTATCTTTTTAATTAATTGTTTTCCCTGCCATATCGTAAAGTTTTCTTTATACTGTGTCATTGGACAGTAGGATCCCGTAGATAAAAATTTTGTAGGTAGAACCCTCAAACGATGCGTAAAAATTAGCTTAATATGGGAAAAATATTCAACAAATTTTTAAAATTGATCTTCAGTTTTCTACCAGCGATTGAAAGTTACGGGTCTAGAACATTTCGTCCAAATAACAGTATTGAGCTGTGTCTTGAAATGGGTATCAAACATTTCGTAATTTTTAGCCAATTATAAAAAAATTTTCGCAAAAATGTTGGTCCATAAACTGTAATTTTAGTACATCATGCAAAAAAATTCGATGTTTTTCTTAAAAAGTGGATAAGAATTTTATAACTTTGTTTCCCTTATGGCTAATATATGATTTTCAACATTTTTCCAAAAAAATTTTCATCAAATGCCTTAAAAAATCTTCTAGCGAAATAAAATACCACGGAAAAAAAAATTTTAAAATATTTTTTCCATTACCAGCATAAAATTACGAATTTTTTGATACCTATTTCGATTAAAAAATCTAAACTTTTTTTTACCAAAATGTATGGGACCCATGACACATGCAAATTTTTTCGCATCGTTTGAGGGGTCTTCCTATAATGAAATCTCGAAAAAGGCTTTCCTCGGGACACTCTATTGGACAGCATTACTTTCTTCGTTTGATCATTGTTATCTTTATCAAGCATAATATTTTCAATTAAAGGTTCCTTCATCAGAAGTTTCTAAAAATAACTCATTTTAGAAAAAAACTTTACGCTTGTCTTTAAGTTGGATATAAAAAATGTATTTTCTTTTCTAAATAGTTTCATGCTTTTATTGGGATTTTCATTTGAACTTCTAAATAATATTTATATTAAAAAACTTTGTGTTTAAGAATATGTTTCAGGAACTCTTCGCGACCCCCCACGAATGTCCTTACGGACCCCTTGTGGGTCGCGGTTCCCATTTGGGAACCGTTGTTCTAGTGTGTTCAATCACTTTGAGTATTTTATCTGAATTAAAATAGTTCGATTTTAAGATTTGCTTATTAAGTATAATATTTGGGAAAAGTATAACATTCCATGAACAATTTTTTTTAAATGAACAAAAAATATTAATTTTAATTGAATGTAAAAATTTTAAAAATGACGCTACTATTATATTGCACACAACAGTATATATTAAATATCTTTCCGCCATTCAAAGTCTATTTCAACAATCTGAACCACAAGATATATTTATTGTTCTAGGCGATTTTAACCTTCCTGCTGTATTGTGGAATAAATCTGATGATCAAATTCCTACAAAACAAATGAATTTATTAACTCGTTGTTAAGCTTGGGATTATTATTGTAAACCATCCGAGGGAAATATTTCTATATAATTCAGCTCCTATTATTTATCGTGAAGTAAAAAGAACCGGTTCAAAACTAATCACGTGACAGGTTCTCAGGGCTAGTGACCGGTCCCAGTTCTGGAATTTTATATGAGAGGAACCTGATACTTTTACATGGGTTTGTCATTGCAGGTGGCTAATTAGCCCCTTGGGATTGTTCTTGCGCGGGAGTTGCTAATTGCGCACTTAACAAGAATGTTATAAATTGACTCTCAACTATTAAATAGTGAGTATGTTTGTGTCAACTGGTTCTCAATTGGAACTTTGGTGTCGAGTTAGGTGTTAATTGGTACTCAACTGGTACTGAGTGGCCGGTCCATTACTGCAATTGTCACAAATTTATCGCAGGGTCATTACCATCCAACACTTCATTTAAAATTTACTCTGCCGAATTATTTACCTGATCCCAGTCCTAAAAAGGATACAATTTTCTATTTCTCACTCACTTACTACGAAAAACTTAATAACTTATTGTCTAATATTGATGGAAATACTTTAATATCTGTTGATAATTTTGCTGATGCCATAACAAAATTTTATTCAATATTATACCATTGCTTTTCGATGACTCCTCCTAAAACTACTATTCGTAATAGCAACGGTCCACCATGGAATAATAAAAGCCTTAGCAATATTAAAAATAAGCAAAACAAACTTTATAAAAATTAAAAAAAAAAAAAACTGGGTTATAAAAAAGCCTATGATAAAACGATTTCTCCTATCCCTACAGTATATCACAATCATCTGTTATACATTTTATGTCTATTAGCGACAGAACGTAATACTGTTCTTAAATCACTAAAAAATTCATTCAATCCCGATCCAGATGGAATTTCAAGTTCCTTCCGAAGAATTGTGCGGAGGCTCTGTGTTATCCATATTTTATTTACCACCGATATGGAAATCATCGTTTATAATTCCATTATTAAAAAGCGGAAGTAAACATGAGGTGTCAAACTATAGAGGAATTGCAAAACTTAGTGCGATTCGTAAACTTCTGGAAAAAATTATCACGGATAGCTTGCTTCATAAAATGTCATATATTTTAAAACCATGTCCACATTAACAAACATCCTGAAACTTACCACAATCATAAATGATGGCTTTATAAAAAAAAAAAAAAAAATGCAAGCTTATGTAATTTATAAAGACTAGCAAAGCCTTCGAAAAGGGCTTTAAAAATTACACTGGCCGACAAAAAAAAAAAAAAATTTTTTCGTGCTCCTTCAAAAAAAAAGTATGTGGACTAGATGGAATTCCGCAAGCAAAACTCGAATCTGCTTTCAGTTTTCTCCCATCAGGTCGAAATCTTTTTATGGGCGTGTCTAATACTGCGCCCTAAATAAGCCGATTACTCGAGTATATTTCACTATAACTCGAGAACAGTATGAAAGATTTATATAAATAATACACCAAAATATGTTCTACTAAAAAATTTTTAACCGCTCAATAGTTTTAGAGATATTTCGAAATAAGTGTCCGAAAAAATTTTTTTCATGCTAAATTTAAGATTTATTTTTTTTTTTACTAAAACTTCTTTTTAAAAGTGAAAACATCAAAAATGTTTCAGTTTATCAACTTTATCTCAAAGCTGGCAAAACTACGAGTAAATAAAAGTACGTATCATAAAAATTGATGCACAAATCTTGATTGGACTCACAGTTAAGTTAGGATACCCATGCATACCTAGAGTTAAATAGAAATATACTACTGGGCAAAAAAAAATTTGTTTGTCTTAAATAAAAAAAGTGGATTAGATAAGAATCAGCTTTTACTTTTTTTCTATTACGTATCGTTTTTTGATGGGCGTGACTACTATGACGATTGATCACGATTTGTGCTTCAATTCTAAAGATAAATGCCTTATTTTGTTCGCAGCATTATTTTTAATATTTTCAATTATTAAAAGAAATTTTAGTAACAAAAAAACCTAAAATTTTGCATGAAAATGTTTTTTTTTTTTTTTGGCATTTATTTCAAAATAACTGAACTTATCGAACACATAAAAAAATTAAGTTTTGGTGATTTGAAGATATTTTTAATACGCGTCTTTTAGTTCTTGAGTTATGAGGAAATATAGTATGGCCTTACTATGGGCGAAATATTAGACATGCCCATAAAAAAAATCCAGGCCTGATGGAAAAAAACTGAAAGCAGATTCGAATTTGGCACATCAAGGTGCATTAAGTTCAACTATTCGTCTTTGGGGGAGGATTTTTTTTGTCGACCAGTGTTATCAATTATAAGTTCTAGTAATTATTCAATTAATTTGCTGTGTTCCAATCTATCTGAAAGAATCCAAAAAGTAAAGATCGAAAGAACCACTTCGAAATCTATTAACGTTTCCTCCGAAAATGTAAACAAATGAATTTCGTTAGAAGTTAGAAATTAGATTTGTATTACAATATTAATGGGAATACGTTGGAAAAGTTCAAAACTTTCTAGACCTTGGCATTCTCCTTGACCATAAATTAAATTTGTATGACCCTATTACGCTGACAGTAAATAAAGAAACTGGGGAGCTTGGATTTATGAAGCAATGGTCAATTTTTACAAGTCTAATTTTGAGCTTTGAACTTTCGAATTAAATCAATCTACGACATATTGTTTTGAAAGCAATATCTTCATTTTTAAAATGATACTAAAATAAAAATTTCTTAGACATCAGATTTGTCATGTCTGATTGCTGTCCGTTTTGACATGGAATCACTCATTACATTTTTTCATCAATAACAATATTTTTTTATTTTTGTAAAAAAAAAAAATTACACAATTATGGCTATAGCATAAAATTTCTTCTCTATCTAAATTGATGGGTGGTATATTGATTTTGTCATTCCGTGTGTAACATGTCGAAGGAATCATTTAAGACCCCACAAAGTATATATTTTCTGGGTCCTGGTTCGATTCTGATTCGATCTAGCTATGTCCGTCCGTCTGTCTGTCTGTTGAAAGCAGGATAGGGCTCGAACGGGACAACGTAGGGGGTGAAATTTGGCTCAAATATTTATCTTATATAAGTTATATTGAAAATGGGCAAAATCGGTTAATAAACAAAAAATTTATGGTTTAAAAACTAGAAACATAGAGTGTCCGTTGTAGCTTCATTTCATACTTTTCTGCTTATATCTCTTAAATAAAAGCATGTATGATAACGAAAACTTGTACAGATAGTTTGGGGGTCGATATAAACTTGGAAACCAAACATGGGCGTGGTTCGCCTACCTCCCATATAAGGTGAAACGTCAAAGGAATTTTGTACAAATAGTTAAAGGGCCAATGTAAACTTTGAAACAAAAAATGGGCGTCCATCTCCAATACAAAGAAAAATTTAAAAAAGTTGATGGTGGGTATATAGATTCGGCGGAGCCGAATATAATATTCGCGCTTGTTATTTTCCGAAAAAAAAAAAAAAAAAAATCAAACGTGTTCTGGAATTAAATATTGTTCTGGAATTAACAAAATTTTAAATTGCTCCGGTTTTATACATTTTTTGCTAAAATTTAATTTGCTAATTTTTTTATATTTATTTTAAATATCACGTTTTAAATGATCAAAACAGTTTAATATAATTTTCAAACGGGAAATCACATAATTCCTACTTTCAATAAATGTAAATTCTTTAAGGAATTAAATAAATAATCACTAGAATTTAATAAAAATTTAATTGCTATAACTGATTTTAAATTGTTGGTATTATAGTAACAATTTACTATAAATAAATGCAATATTAAATACATTTACTTACCATCTTATAACAATTACTCTTTAAACGGGTTTAAGCAATTTTATATTTAAAATTTGAATAGTTTTTTATTTTAATAATATTATTGTTAGTTTATATAGTTGTTTAATTTAAATGTGATTAATTTAATTATATGTAAATTATATAAACATATGTTGGGATTTATTATATATATTTATTTTCTTTTTTTTTTATTTATAGGAGCAGGTTCCTAGTTTAAGATTTAATTGTTAAATATTAGATGATAATATGATTTAATGTCTTAAAGATATTTATGTGTTTTATTGTTTTGTTTTTATTATTAGTAGCCGGAAACGGAAGTTTATTATATGGAATATAGAGGGGTTCTTCAACTGTGGGTTATTCTTTAAACTATTTTTCTTATATGTAGATTTTTTTATAAAACACTTTAATTGTTTTATTGAAGTTTATTTATTTTTTTTAATTCTTGTTTTTTCTTTTGTGGTATTATACAAACACTAGTCAATTTTCACACATACTCTGATAAATTATTTGCTTAAATACTTGTTGATTTAAATGTGGATGCCTGTATTGCTTGTCGTGTAAAGTAAAAAGAGCAACAGTTGTTAGTCTAACAATTGTTGCCACAATTGATGCTAACGATATTAATGTCAACACTTTTTTTTTTTACTTAGTACACAAACTGTAGACATACATTTATGCTATGGCTCACAAATTGTTGCATAGACTTGATGTATGCAACATACATATATTTTTCACTACACTTTTTTCTTAAACAGTATTATTGTGTTAACTTGAGTGTGTGTGTTGTTCTTTTACTTCTAAACGGAAGTTTATAGTTTAAAGTTTTGGTTAAGTTTCTTGAAGATGTGCGTGCTTGCCACAAGCCTGTTGCTTTTAAGACTAACAAACAATTATTGTTGACAAAGTCTCTGATGCTGTGTGCAGCCACAACTATGCAAAAAAAACAACACTAAGAACAACAACAACAACTATAAATAAAATTCCACTAAAATCTATATACACAATTTTTGAGAGTGTATTGCTGTTGTCGTACCAAAAAATATTCGTATCAAAAAAGTGTTTAAACTATTTTTTTGTTGGTTCCTTGTTGTACAAAACACCAATGACGCGTAAGTGTCTGCTGAAGCACTTGGTATAAGTGACGTTATAAACCAAGACAAACACACGCTAAAAATAACAACAACACCTATAATAGTAGTACAAAATATAACGACAAACTTTAATAGTTGTTGTCCTGATGCCAGCTATTGCCAAACTCACTTGTTGCACAATGCCAAAAGCAATAACAGCCATGCAACACAAAAATCGTAAAATCATCATCAGCAGCAGCAGTATGCAGCCAGCAAAAGATCCCAAAAAAACGCCACCAATACTATGACAAAAAACACAACAACTACCTTGTATGCTAGAATAAAGATTTCGCCAAAAAAGCTACAAAAAATATAAAAGACCTGCCCTTACCCTGCCACTAAATGGCCAAAATATAGTTTAACTACTTTTTTCACACCCTCCATCCTCCTGCTTACCAAAAAAAACTATAATATTATTTTTTATAAAAGGCAGCACCCTTAATAGTGGCCCCCAAAACCTAACAGCCAATGATGCAGCTAGTCAAACGTAATAACGAAATATTAAAATGTTTAACTCAAACTAACATCACCACCACCCCAAATCATTCCAAACTGTAGACAACATAGAAAATTTAGCACCCAAAAAAAGGAATAAAAAAAGCCAACATCATTCTCATGCCCCGGTAACATGTTCATCTTTTTAAAACACCTTAAACCCCTCAACTATTATTCTGGGTATTCCTAACCTCCTCCAGCTGCTGCTGTTAAAGCATAAAATATCTCCCCATATAAAAAACAGCACAAACTAAAAACGAAATAACAAAAAAAAAAAAAAAAAAAATCATACTATACAATTTTTTTCTGCCATCCTTATTTTGAGCACACAAAACTTTTTTACAAAACTGTAAAAATTTTCTATGAAAAAAAAAAAAAAAAAACAAAAACAGAAAGAAATTGCAGTTTTTATATAGTTTTTTTCGCCATTTTGTTTTTCACCAGTTTTCGTTGATGCCGTACAACAAGTTGTTGTATTATTCTGGATACTCAAACTTTTAACTGCAAATACAGGCACACACACATATATATATATAAACTTACATTTGTTTCTACATATACATACAATATAGTATACAAAATATATACATACATACCTTATAACTATATAAAATAGTTTTTATTTTATATATATTTTTTCGGTTAGTTCATTTCCCCATTTCCATTCCTTTAGCTAAAAAAAACTTTAGCTCTTACATTATTCAGTCCTCCTCTTTTACACCCCCCTTTTGTACGCAATACAATGCACTTGTAGTGAAAATATATATAAAAAAAAAGTATTTCTTATATTTTTCGTTGGTGTTGCATGCAACAGTTACGTATAACATTGATACCATATGGTAACCTAAATTTTTTTGTATTGTAACTATTTAATACAAAACAATATTTAGAAATCATAATTTTTCTATACGAATGTTTTCTTAATAAGAACTTGAATTGTTTTTGAAATAGATTTTTATAATGAAATGTGGTTAAAGATTAGGTGTGTCTTTCAAGCTAATTCTCAAAGAATCCTTAGTGATTTTAAGATGTAATCAACAGAATTTAAAAAAAAAGTAGTGCAGTTTTGTATACAGTGTTCGATTTATTAAGGACCAATATCTAAAAAAATATGTAATTGTATTCAATTATATAAGTGTTCACTGGGTATAAGTATTAGGCTCACTCCTTATGTTTGAAGAAAAATAGTGAACTCAACGTTCGAATTGTATCATGCTATTTGTAATTCAATTTAAAAACTATTTGTCTTGGATAAAAAAGTTTAAAAAATGTAAAAAATCAGTTTTGTTCTATTTTCAAAAATTTTAAAAAGCACATTTTCATTTATTTTTCATTTTACAAAATAATTTTGTAGAAAAATTTGTCATAATTACTTTTCCAATTTTGAGTGAAAAAATTGTTGGATTACGATCTTCCATTAATTCAGATGTTGAATATTCATCAGCAGAGATGACCTACGTCACTACTTTGAACGTTCCGGGTCAATTTGTAACATAGAAGTCATTTAATGCATATCGAATTTTTTTAGAGCCCTTTTACTAGATTTTTTAGTAGTTACGCATATTTTATCGTCATATTTGTTACTTTATTTGACATTTTGTTTTAACTACTAAACGGAATTAAAGGAAGTACCGAATGGAACCATGCCCACTATTAATATAAAAGGTTTGCTTCTTAATAAATTTGTTTAAATAAAATTTTACGTACACAATTTCGAAAGAAAAGAGAAGCATTACATTATAATGTGTTATTCTTTGATTCACATTATTTTAAAAATATATTTTCTTTTGTATCAAATTTGGCACATAGAAAGGTGAAGATGAGCTTTATCTTATTCAATAAGGTTAAATTCGGGAAGATTAGTACTTGGCCCAATGGTGTGGTTGGGCTTCTTTTTATTTTTAGGATCATCTCTGTGAAGATAGCTTTCAGAAAAGTGTAAAATTATTATATGTTTTGAATAAACATTTCAGAGTCCAACCGAAACCGATTTTTTAAAGACGAAACCGAACCGAAACTAATATTCGGCCTTTTGGCCGAATCCGAAATTAGCTGAAAAAGTGCATTACTCTAGTATATTTCCTCATAACTCAAGAACAATGTGTACGATTGTACGATACACCAAAAGATGCGGACTAAAAATATCTTCAAATTATTCCAACTTAATTTTTTATGTGCTCAATAGTTTCGGAGTTATTTTGAAATAAGTGTCCAAAAAAAAAAAAAAAAAATGATTTTCATGCTAAATTTTAGATTTTTTTGTTACTTAAATTTCTTTTAATAAATGAAGACATCTAAAATGTTACAGTTTATCATCTTTATCTTAAAGCTGGTAATACTGCGAATAAAATAAGGCATGTATCTTCAAAATTGATGCAGAAATCTAAATTTTATTAACAGTTAAGTAAAAATAGTGGTGGCCAAAACTTTTATTTTTTTTTTCAAACAAAAATAGGTGAACTAGGTGGATTTTGACGATTTAAACAAGAATCTGCATTCACTTTTTTTCTATCGCACACTTTTTTTTTTAATGTTCATGACTAATATCATCACTTTATTCAGCGGTCACACTATAAAATTCGAGAATGGTTTGTCAAACTTAGGCTATAACTCAAGAACTCTTTACACGATTTTGATAAGTGATACATAAAAAGATGCATACAAAAATTGTCTTCAAGGTATGTCAACAATATTTTTCATTCGCTCAAGAATTTCAGAGTTATGGATAAAAATTTTCACCACTTTTCAAAAAAAATAAATTTTAAAATTTTGCGGTACTAATTACCGAATAACTACGGAAATATTAGCTGCATAAAAAATTTTATAAATTCACCTCAAAGACAATTTAGGTCGCTGTATTATTAAAGTTCAATTTATCTTAATTGGACAAACTGTTCTCGAGGTATAAAAGTGTGACTGCCTAAAGGCGTGGTCATAGTAGTCATGCCCATGAAAAAAAATCAATGCATGATAGAAAAAAGTAAAAGCTGATTCTTATTTAGCACGTTGAATTCCATCTAATCCACCTATTTTTTTTTATATAAGACGAAAAAAAAATTTTTTTGCGCACTAGTGTATTTCCACTTAGCTATAGGTATACATGGGTATCCAAACTTAACTGTGAAGCCAATCAATATTTATGTATCAATTTTTATAATACGTAGCTTTATTTACTCGTAGTTACGCCAGCTTTGAGATAAAGGTGATAAACTTTAATATTTTTGATGTTTTAACTTTAAAAAAAAAATTTTGGTAAAAAAAAAGAAATCTTGAATCTTGCATGAAAAAAATGTTTTCCGGCACTTTTTTCGAAATATCTCCTAAACGGATAAAAATTTGATAGTAGAGCGATTAAAAGCTAATTTTATTCCACATATCGTGCTATATCATTTATATAAATCGTTCATACCGTTCTCAAGTAATAGTGAAATATACTCGAGTAATCGGCATATTTAGGGCACAATATTAGACACGCCCATAAAAAAACCCCGACCTGATAGAAAAAAACTGAAAGCAGATTCGAGTTTAGCATGCGGAATTCCATATATTCCACATAAAATTTTTTTGTCGACCAGTGTAATAATTAACATCTATACAATCAGTCTTTTCGTACTTCCATAGGAGAAATACATGGAAATATATGACACAAATATATTAGTATGTGTCGAGTAGAAATTAAAAACTATTCAGGAATTTTTATTAAATGATACAAGTGGTAAGAAACATGAAGAAACACTGTTCTGTCATCATTATTAATTTAGAAAGATTTCAACGTATTTACCTAAAAGGTTTCGTCATTCGGCCAAAATTTTGCCGAAAATCGAATATCGGTCGAAACCGATTTTTTGGCCTAATCCAAAAACGAATATTCGGTCGGACTCTAAAAAATTTCATTTTAGATAGATATAAAAAAAATGAGAAAGAAAAGCACAGGTGGTTTGTAGATCAAAATTTGGGGAAAGATCTTTTATGGGACCTGTGGGCAATTGTGGACCGATACATGAATTAAATGGGATTCTGTACTTTAAGGTAATTCCCGGACATGGGCCTTATATGAGAGCTATGGTAAATTATGGACCAATTCTCATAAAAATTGGCACTGTATTTATATTAAACTTATTTGTGTAAAATATTAACTTTATACCAACAAATGTATGGAATAAATGTACGTTAAAGTGATTTTCGGAAAAGAGGTTTATATGGGAGCCATGGTCAATTATGGGCCGATCTTCATTAAATTCGTCACGAAGATTTATATTTATATATAACTTATTTATATCGAATTTTATTAAAATATCGCAATATTTAAGGCATTTATTGTCGTTAAATTTCTATTACTGGAGGATATTTGTATGGGAGCTATATGAAATAATGGAGCGATCATAAGCAGTTTCAGTAGGGTTTGCCCTTCACCTAATTTTTATTTACTTATCTTTAAAATTGCTAGCTGTACTTTGATTACAAAGTTTACATGGATAAACAGACGGTCAGACGGATGGACGGACATCATTAAATCGACTCAGGAATCGAATGGTATACTTTAAGGTGGTGTTTTCTATGTGTTTCAAACATCACCACATAGTGGTGTAGGGAACTTTAAGAAGATATACAAATATTTGAAATCTTGAGAAATCTTCTATGTCAGAGGTACCCTATTTTGAGCCCAAATAGCTTTGCTCCTAAAGGGTATATGGGGTTTCTCTTCCAAATTGTACACACTTCTCCTGTGCCTATGTGAAATTTTATGTAAATCCATCCAGCAGAATAGAACTTACAGATTTATTTCCAAAAATTGTAGACTCTGCCGCACTGCAGAGATGGGGGTATTACATTAAGACGATGGTCAGTTAAAGACCGATCACCATTAAATTTCTCAATATGTATTCGACTTTTGTCAAAGTCAAAGTGATTTTTATACCCCATCTTTTTGATAGGGGGTATATTGATTTTGTCATTCCGTATGTAACATGTCGAAGGAATCATCTAAGACCCCTGGTTAGATTCTGAGTCGATCTAGCTATGTCTGTCCGTCTGTCTGTCTGTTGAAAGCAGGATAGGGCTCGAACGAAGCAACGTAGGAGGATGAAATTTGGCACAAATATTTATCTTATATAAGGTTTATCTGGTTTATCTGGTATTGACAACGGGCAAAATCGGTTAATAAACAAAAACAGGGTGTCCGTTTTATACTTTTCTGCTGATATTTCTTTAACAAAAGCATGTATGACAACGAAATTTTGTACATATAGTACAAAACCAAAAATGGGCGTGGTCCGCCCACTTTACCGCCCACGTCCCTTATAAGGTGAAATTCAACGAAATTGTGTTCAAATAGTTTAAGGACCAATGTAAACTCGGAAACAAAAAATGGGCGTGGTCCGCCCACTTTAGCGCCCCCTCCCATATAACGTAAAATTTGAAAAAGTTGATGGTAGGTATATAAATTCGGCCGGGCCGAATATAATTCGCGCTTGTTAGAAGTGATTTTATATGGGAGCTCTGATAAATTATGAGCCAATCCTCATTTTATTTGGTACATTTATTTATAGACGGTCGTAAATAACATAGTTTTTTCATTTAAGATCATAAAATTACATTTCGGAAGGACATTTGTATGGTGGTTAAGGAAATAACGGAACGATCCTAATAAATTCCAGCCCACTTAAAAATTTAGGCCTATACAAGGTTTACATCGACAGATAGCTAACTAGACGGACGAACAGATAACGTTATCTCGACTCAGGAAGTGCTTTTAAGTAGAACATTACACTTTGAGGTGTGTGTTGCACCAATCTATTTATGTGTTATAAACATCAGCATAATCACATATCACACCAACAATTTACTATGGTGTAGTAAATTACAAAAATTCTCATTCATACAATATACAAAATTTGTTTTTCAAATTAGCAAAAAAAAAAAAAAAAAAACGAGAGAAGAAGATATAGTCGGTCAAGCCCGACTATATGATACCCTACACCATTTCGATCCACATAATTTTGTTTTTACGTATATACAACTTACTCGTGTTAAATATTAACATAATACTAACATTTCTATGGGATTTATGCACGTTAGTGATTTTCGGGAGAGGAGTATATATGGGAGCTATGGTCAATTATGGACCGATCTTCATGAAATTTGGCAGACAAATTTTTGCTGATATAAAACTTATTTGTACTAAATTTTATTAAAATATTCCTATTTTTAAGGCATCTATAAGTGTTAAAACTCTATTCCGGGAGGACATTTGTCCTTGTGTTGAGAAAAGCATATGTACCAAATTTTATTAAATTATCTTCAAAGTTGCGACCTGTACTTTGCGCACAAGCTTTACATGGACAGCCAGCCAGCCAGCCGTCCAGCCAGCCGACCAGACGGACGGACGGACGGACATCGTTAAATCGACTCAGAAAGTGATTCTGAGTCGAACGGTATACTTTAAGGTGGGTGTCCAAAGATTTTTTCTCTGCGTTACAATTTCTGCACAAACACATAATACCCCAACCACCTTTGGTGGTGTAGGGTATAAAAAAATCATGTATTAAACACAAACTTCTTTTTCTTAATTTGATTTCTAATTTGACATCTAAAACACTTCCTCATTTCAAAGATACCAAAGACTAATAGTAAAACTTGCTTGTTTAGTTAATGCCAAGTTTTATTAAGGGTGACCCCAATGTGAATTGTGTTGTCTAAGAAACATTTAATATGTTAAAAGTGGTAAATGTTGTAGGCAAATAAGATAACAAAGTTAATGATTAAAATAATAATAAGGGCTACATGCAAAAAAAAAAAAATTATATTAAATAAATTGAAATATATTTCAATAGAATTCAAAAGTTATAATTTTATTTTAATATATACAGAAGTCAGAATATTTATTTGTGTTAAATTTCTTTATTTTTTTACGATATTGCTAAATCTTGGTGGTTAGTTTACTACAGCCTATATGTGAGATATAATTGCTCACGAATCACAAGTGGACAATGTCCATTGTAGCAGCATGTTGAGCAGTCCGATTAAAAAGCTCACAGTGGTTCCAAAATGTTTTTTTTTTTTTTTGGAAATAATTCTGTAACTTTTGAACCGTTGCAGATATCTCACACAATTTCACATGGTCAGAGCTGAGGTGTCTTCGGTTTGATTTGGATAGATAACTTACACATGTAAGCATACTTACAAGGACTATCTATATATAAATGTTTCGTAAAAATCGCTTAATTAGAAGAAGAGATATAGGTGGTTTTCTTTACATGTAAAACAATTGTCTAAACAATTTGTATTGTTCAGAATTTTTCAAAAATATAATAATATTTAATATATTTATCAAAATAAACTCTAAAAATTTTAGGGTTAGTTAATTTCGTGGTAAATTGACAGTTTTGTGTTGTCCATTGTAATCCTTACTAATGCGGCCAACCTCTGTATGGTTGTTTAGTCCGCACTATTATTATATAAGTTACATACATATTAGGGTGATCGATTATTCGACATTTTGGAGAAGCCGGTTTTCAAATAGTTGGTATTTAAAAAAAACCAGTTGCACTTTTTTAATTAAAAAAAAAAAAAGGTTATCCGGTTTTTTGCAGAAGTAAATATTTCTATCAAGAGACTATATTTCTTAAAAAAAATCAATAAATTTTATAATATTCAAGTTAAAGTTTATTAAACATAATTATTTTTGGAAATAACTATTAACCCATTAAGAACGAGAATAAAAGATATTGTCGGTCAAGCCCGACAATAAACTACACCACTGCACAGTGTCACATTTATCCAAATTAGAACGACAAAAATACGAAAATAAAAGCATAATAATTGAAGTAATTCTTTTCGCATTTATTAGTAAACATATCATATATTATGGAAAAAATACTTAGAATATTGAAAAGTGTGCAAGACGGGAATTATGGATCTCCAAAGTTGCAACTTATAAAAACATTTTAATTTTATTTAATACTTTTGTGAAGAAGTATGTTAACTTTAACTTCATACATCTCAGTAAATACTGCAGATATTGATATGATTTTTTTGATATGTAATAACAAATGCATCCCAATTATTCTGCTTTAATTTGCTAAGTTAAAAAATCAATACTGAATATATTGTTTTTCATTTAAAAGAAATCATAATATTAAAAAATATAGTTTTTGGGAATTCTATTCTTAATGGACTGGAACTAAAAAGTTCCAACGAGTTCCAATCTAAAAACACGATTGTTGTAAAAAAGAACATCTATTAAATTATATTTGAGAATATAAGCTGCAACTTTTTGCGATCTTTTAAAATATTAGAAAAAATGTGCGGTACCTCATATTAGCAATTTTTGAAGAATTGCTTAAACATTTGAAGGTAATGGCTGAAAATTTGTTATGAAAATGTTACACTAAGATTGGTGTGATTAGATCTTGCCACGCCTACCTTTAAAATATCCTTTATTTTAATAAAATTTACATAAATATCTCCGAAATTCATACAAATAAAGTAATTTTTTCAGTATGGGAGTGGGAGTGATTCTTCCCGCACATTTTCAGTGGGAATGTTTACGGCCTTATCTATTAACAGAATATACAATTTCTGACCAATACTTCCAAAACTGGATTTTTGTCGTTATAAAACTGCTAAATGTGACACTGTGCATTGTGTGCATCAAAATTCGTGGAGAGGTATTCTTTTTTCTACACCTAAAAAATGAAAAATTAAACATACGAATACAGAATATTACGTCGATACTAACATTTATATGAGAGCTATGGTCAATTATGGACCGATATTGATGAAATTTGTCACACAGATTTAAACATATATGAAACTTACATGTGCAAAAATTCATTCTACATTTAAGGGATTTATGATCCCCTTTTCCGAGAGGTTATTTGTGTGGGGGCTATGTGAAATAATGAATCGATCATAAACAATTTCAATAGGCTTCGTCCTGTGTGCCAAATTTGTGTTCAAATTTGTGACCTGTGTTTTGAATACAAGGTTTACATGGACGAACAGATGGTCAGACGGATGGACGGACCACAGTGGTTCCAAAACGCTTTTTTTTTTTTTTTTTTTTGAAATAATTCAGGAACTAAAGAACCTTTAGAGGTATCTCAATAAAATTTCACATGGTTGTGTAACTTTTGGAGGACTACAAGTTTCTAGCTGGTATTCGGGCAGGGGGAGAACCTCCGAAAGTGGTAAACTCTTTTAATTATTTCTTATGTAATATCCGAGGTGACCGATTTTGGAGGTCCTCCCAATGCCTCAAGACCATCTAGAAACTTGTGCTCCTCCAAAATAGTTGGAAACTACCTCAGTAATAACTAAGTGCAATTTCATTGAAATATATTTAATGGTTCAAAAGCTGCACAAAATTATTTAAAAAAACACGTTGAAACTGCTATGCACTTATGTATATAGAATGCTGCAGCACATATTTACTATGGAAATTAAGGAAAATGTGCACATTTCGCTGAAGGGGGGTCAAGTTTCAGTTAGTATTTAAACGATTGTGTAAAGGATTTATGCAAGTATTTGGTATCATTGGAAAGGTTATTACTTGAAAAATAATAATATATAAATGATAAAGTATTCGAACTAAATTTTTTCATTAAATTGATAAAAAAAAAAAACGGGAAATTTTTGTATTTAGTGTTATTTTTCCAAAAAAAAAAAAAAAAAAATAATATTTGAACTTAAATAAAATCTACATTGATTAAGCTATCATTATAAAATTTTAGTACAAAATTTAGTAAAAAATGTTGTACTTAAGAGAAGAGAATAAATAGATTCCCATTTCCTTACTCCGAAATACCCAAAATTCTAGTTCGGGGAAAGCTTCCTTCAAAAATATACTTTTTCTATTGAAATGGTCACCCTGTCGTTATAAGGGGCCTCAGTCGGAAAATACTTTTACATATATAGGGCTAAAAAATTAAAAAAGTCGATCCCAGCTTTGCATTTGAGAACATAATAAATAATGAAAAATCATTTTCCATAATTGATAAAATTTTGATATGGCTCGTGGGCAAACCTTTGTCCCAAACTCCTCCGGATTTACTTTACACGCATTTGCATTAAGATTTTTTTTTGAAAACATTAAAAAATGAAAAAGCTCAGAGCAAAAAACTAATTTTATCACTGAATAAATATTGCCACCTTCTTGGAAAAAAACCCAAAAAATGTAAAATGTTTTTAAAGTTCCAACTTTAGATTAATAAAACCTTTTAACGGATTCATATAATTACATAATTCTTGCAGCAATATTATTTAGAATTTTATAGAGAATCTGGCAAAGATTTTAGGAAAATTCTAGGGGCAAACTTAAGCCCGTCAAGTTTAAAAAACTAAAAAAAAGGCGAGGCTAAAAATGAGGTAAAAATGTATTTCGACCCGAATATCTCTTAAACTGAAAGAGATAATCTACACATGTAAGCGCATTTTTTGTAGAGATTTACAAGGACTATCTATATATAAAATTTCTTTTTTGTCATATCATAAATGAATTTTTGGCGATTTAAAAAAAAAAAATGACATACCCGAGATGGGCAATTTTGGAGGGCCACACACTTCCCCCCTGATTTGCTAGGGGCCTGTACTCCTCCAAATCAACTCAAAAACACCTCAGCTCTGACCATGTGAAATTTTATTGAGATGCCTCTAACCGTTCTTTAGTTACTGAATTATTTCCAAAAAAACCGTTTTGGAACCACTGTGCGGACTTCGTTAAATCGACTCAGAGCTAATTGGTACAAATTAAGGTGGGTCTTAGACCAATACTTTTGGATGTTAGAAAGATTAGCACAAACGCATAATACCCTCCACACCTATAGCGGTTTAGGGTATAAAAATTGTAAGAAAATAATCATCAAAAATGATATTAACTTTTACTTAGCATAACCAGAAACCATGGGTTAATATGGAAAAAGCTAGAATCAAGTTTATTGAAACGATTCTGCAGGTGAATTTTTTTAATACAACATCTTTGAAAAATTAAGAAAATATTGGGTCAAAAACAAAAAAAAAAAAAAAAAAAGACTGAAATTATTTGTAAAGATATTACAGGTGTTATAATAGATTAAATAAATTTCATTCAGGATAATTGTTACTAATTTATTTATTTAATCTTTTTAGTTTTGATTTAACCTTAAATTATATTTTTAAAACATTAGATATCATATTTATGATTTAAAAAATATTCATAAATTTCGTTTCAAATACATGTTTTTTTAAATAAAAAGCTATAAAAAGCTTTGAGAAAAAATTAATTACAGGTATTAAAATCTAATTATATGGTTTTTATATTAAATATTGCTGCAAATTAAAAAAAAAAAAAATACTAAAATTATTGTTCTATGTATTAAAACACTTCAAATATATTTATAGGCCGATCATTATTAATGTTACATAATTCATTTTCTAAATATGCTCAACTTTAAACATATTAAAAAAAAAATATCTCATTTCTAGCAGTGAGAGTTTTTCAAATGGTTTAAATTTATGAAAAGTTTATCTATATCATGTCAATTCTTGGTTATATTTATTCTTTATTTAAGGGGTTATTACACTATAATACTTTGTATTGATACAAATAATATTTTGAAATGTATTTTAATGTAAATACCTTTAATACTTTGTTGAAATCTCGAAATTTTTAAAACGTAATTGCATCTCTTAATACAAATTTCCTTTTTTTTTTTTTGTAGTTTTATTTTTTATTAAATTTTCTTCAGTTTTCCGTTTTAAATTTTTTGAAAAATATTTTAATAAAGGCAATAAAAAGTATGATATATGATTATACTTTCCTTAATAATTTCTATAATATATATATATGATATATATTATAGAAAATTAACCTCTGGTATTAATTCAAAGTAAAATTCGTATTTATATGAGTAAAACTTTAAACTTCTATAAAACTATAATACCTCTTATTAAATCCAATTAATATTTAATACAAGTTGTATACATCATTTGAAGCTATAAAAAACATTAACAAAATTCTTTTAAATCTATTTATGAATAGTCCTTAATCAAATTATCATTTTTCATACTTTAAATTAAATGCAATTCAAGAAATATCTCAACATAAATTTTCATAGCTGAATAAAAAAATAATTGAGTTTGTGTAAATAAACTCATACACCATGTATTAATAAAATATTTCGAAGAATATTCCAACGATCACTTGTAGCTGCTGTTTTAGTTTTACATGTTTTTTTTTTTTTTTTTTTTTGTTAAATATATTTTTCGTTGTTCTTATTGCTCGGATATATTTGAAAATGGGTTGGGTCTTATTTCGGTCAAAATGAAACGAAAAATTCTTTACGAATAATGTTTCTTACTCACACATACGTACACATCTAATTTACAAAAAAATGAAAACGAAAAGCCATTGAACACACCCACACTACCGAAAAATCTCTATATAATTTTGTCCAATTTCACTTTAAGACACACACTTACTCATACGCTTACATATAATGCTAGTTTTTCAGTCAGCTTTTTTTTAGTTATATACAATTTTATTATATTCAACTCTAAACTAAACTAAATCCTTTGACTATATAAACACACTTACTTTATAGAATACATGCCATCCAGTCATCCTAGCTGCCTGCAACCATATACTTCTTACCCAATCCTACCACAATGAATTTTTCATTAAACTACTATGAGTAGAAACTAACTTTATAACTACTTCTCTTCATACCATCTTCCATATTCGACTGTTTATAAAGGAATCCTTACTAACGTCCTTTCAAAATTTTTTCCTTGCATTTATTTTTTAAGGCATCAACGAAAAAAACACGTGCTCTATATACTCGTACTCTCAAAACATCATCATCATAATCACAATCATCATTATCGTCGTCATCTAAGAGTTTCCAAACATTCACTCACCCACCCACTTGTAGCTTTATATACTTATAGTCGTTCGTATATAAGAATTTTAAGCAACCAATTTTATATTTTTTCATGCACTCCTTGTTCTTGTTTTTTTTGTGCTTTTTTATTTGTAGATTTTGTGTGTGCTAAAAAACGGGTCCTTTAACATTTGCTTCCTTTATTGCTTCGTTATTCCTTATACATTGCATAATATTACCAGACATTGGAGTCTGAACCTCCTTTAGCATACTATGCCACACACAAAAAAATATATTCCTCCAACACCCAAGTAAACTGCAGAAGAAGACAAAAAATACTTTCGGAAAAAAATGTTATAACCTAAAAACCCAAACTGAAAAAAAAACTATAAAATTCGCTCACATTTGCTCATAAAAGCTTTAGGTTTACACTAACAAAAAACGTAAACGAAAAGAAACGGAAAAAATGGATCCTAAATATATAGCCAATACACAGACTTTTGCCACTACCAGTGCAAATAGTATAGTACTGGAGATGGTAATTATGTTTGGATATGGGACATTTTCTCAAAAATAAAGTACCAAGTATATCTCACTGTTGACTTCTAAACGGATCCACGAATATTACAAAAAAAAAAAAAAAGAAACGGTTAGACAGGTGGTGGCGGAAAGCCATGATGCCGCTGTTATACCCAAGCGATAGAGGATAACTCGTGCCCGTAGATATAAATCATCTACGTGACGAGGAAATTGCCCAATATTGAAGTTCGATGATCGAACTTGTTCACACAGAAGACAATTATGTCTCTAAAAGATTGAAGAAGTGAATTCGTTTCCATCAATGCTGCACAGTGGGACAAAACCTAATTTTTTTTTTGGATCTCTATCATATAATAATCGGGTTTGATTTGCATAAAATATCATACAAGCGTAGCAGAGTAGTGTACAATTTTATGTTTTGAAGTGGGGGGAGGAGGGCCACATATTCTTCAGTAGCGGAGTTATTGGGGCTAAAATAGGGTTCCTCTGACAACGAAAATGTTTAACCGCTTGCCAATTTTTTGATTTTTAATGATTTCAATGAGACCTATACATTCATAGCACGGCCAAAATTCAAGGATTGCACATGCTTTTATACCATACAACGGGATGGGACAAAAATAGAAGGAGTTTTCGTAACAAATTTAAACTTGGTACTTTATATGTTATTTTAAG
The DNA here is from genome assembly GCA_951394005.1 of Protophormia terraenovae. NCBI lineage: Eukaryota > Metazoa > Arthropoda > Insecta > Diptera > Calliphoridae > Protophormia > Protophormia terraenovae. The sequence continues at coordinate 130,626,937 of OX596073.1, forward strand.
CCAAGGATGAATAAATAAGAAGTTTTGAAAAAACCGGAGCAAAGACACGCCTACCTTCCATATACGCTGAAGTCAAAAAACTAAATTTTTTCTAAAATACTAGTGCAAACTTTACAAAAATTTGTAGCAGACAATAAAATTGGCTTGCCTATAAGTCTGCTAGTTTATTTCTTAATCGGATTAAGAACACGCCTACCTCCCATATAATCCGGAATTAAAAAATGGACTTACTGCACGAATATTGGTCAGAATTCCACTAAAATTTGTGATTGAAGTTAAATTTAGATTATTTGTGAGTCTACCAACATTAATTTCAGTCGAAACAAGAACACACCTGCTTCCCATATAACATCGATATAAGCGTCAAACTGGATCCCACATTCAGTTTTTCTCCAGGATGTCAAATTTGCTCTCAAAATACTGGTCAAAACAATATCAAAATTTGCGATAGTCATTGGGAATAGGTTTAATATGGGTTAGACAATATATGATTTAACAGGAACAACGGCGTACTTACCTCCCCTAAGCCCTATCATTTTTATACCTATCACCAAAAAGATGGGGGTATATTTATTTTGTCATTCTGTGTGTAACATTTCATTTAAATGGGGTCTTAAATGAAAAGTTTTCTGGGTCCTAGTTAGATTTTGAGTCGATCTAGATATGTCCGTCCGTCTGTCCGTCTGTTGACAGCAGGCTAGAACGGGACAAGCTAGGGAGACGAAATTTGGCTCAAATATTTATCTTATATAAGTACATTGATTTCAATTATTTTGCTAAAACACTGATGCTGTGGATGCAACACCAACATATGAGATGTCGTGTGAGTCATGTTTATGAGATTGTTATAAATGACAAAATTTGTATCTATGCGAAAGGTTCCGAAAGAAAACATCAGTCAATAGCATTGCTGCATCAAATTTTGACCAACCCTATAAAAGTTACACCCAGACAAAGCATTAAAAATCAAATGGTCATTTGATTCTTGAGAAGTCAGGACGCTTTGGTAGTGTAAGTTTTGAGTATAAAAGTACTATTAAGGAGTGCGTTCGAAAAAAATCTTAACATATATAATATTCAATAACTTGGAAATGGTTGATCTTAGAGTTTTCATTGTTTTTTTATTTAATTGATAATTTACTACAGATCACAGAAAAATATAACTTTTATTGTTCTAACCACCACTTATGAACTTGTGAACCTTTTTTGGTAACCCTTCTGTTCGAGATTTCATAGTTGTTTCAGTCACTTTTTTGGAACAATGTGCACATCTTCTTTTAAAATCTTCGGTTTTTTTGGGACACCTTTTTTGTGCTCTTCAATTCACTTTTCACGAGAGCTCAATATCACTCTACTGGTCTAAGCTATGGACAATTTTGAAAATTGACCTCTCTTGGTACAAAAACTATGTTATTGTTTTGGTACCACTCCAGAGCTTTCTTACCGTAGTGACATGATACCAAATCGGGCCAGTAATGTGTGGACACGTTGTGCTCTCTTATTAAAGGAGGAAGTCTTTTTTGCAACTATATCTTTATTCATATTTTGGTATTTATAGATCCGAATGTATCAAATTACTTTCCAGTTTTGCCGCAACTGCAAAAAGCTTGTTATACCAGTAATTTTGTAAGAAATTTTTTCTGCTTTTTAGCCCTAATCTTATCTTTAACCTTGCCTCGAGCATTAACAATAAAAAGTTTTGACACATAAGCTGCGAGAATTCTGCCAGCACATACGTTTCTTCGTCAATTATACAACTTGAGTATTTTTGTATGATATTTGTTTTTAATTTCCGTGTTCTATTCTTGGCTTCAAATTTTTTTGCAGCATTCCTGTTTGGAATTTTTGGACTTTATATGTATATGTCTCCATTAGCTTTAAATTTTCGCACCAAATATAACTGAGCTGCTTTTCTATGTATTTGGAGTTCTTTTCAATATGCTTTAAATTTTGTGGCCTTCCCAATATCATGTGGACCTTTTTCCTTCCAAACCAGGCTTCATATCGATGGTTAAATTCTCCTGATACTGTTTAATAACATTAGAAACAGTTTGACAGCAGAAATATAATTCTGTGGCCAATTATTTGTAGGACCTATTTGGATTTTTGAAGACCCCTAAAATGATGCGTAAAAATTAGCTGATTATGGGAAAGATATTAAAAAAAATGTTCCCTTATAATAGTAGTGAGTTTTGTCTTGAAATGGGTATAAAAAAAATTCATAATTTTAAGAAAAAATATTTAAAAAAAATTTCATAAAAATTTTAGTCTATAAACCGTCATTTTAGTACATCATGAAAAAAAAAATTTTATATATTTTTCTTAAATAAATGGATAAGAATTTTATAATATTGTTCCTTTTAAGGCTAAAATATTAAAAGTTTGCATTGTAGTAAGTACTGTTGATAATATATAATTTTCCAGATTTTTTATTTTTAAATTTTTCATCAAAAAAATTTTTCATCTTGCGAAACAAAATCCCAAAATCCCTAAAAAGTTATAGCAAAATCGGAGGCGCACTGGGCAACGGTTTGTTTAAAAACATAAAAAATATTGACTGAGCCACGCCTTCACAACAACTAGACGATAATTTTTATGAAAAGTTAATTTTTGAAACAAGTTTTCTCCGGAATGTGATTTCGGACATTTTGGTACAAAAAGTGGAATTTAATATAGATATCTCCAAAAGTTCACAAGTTATATAATTTTTGCCAAAAAAAAAAAAAAAAAAAAAAAAAAAATCGATTTGAGACCACTGTGTAACGTTGTTTCGCTTTGCGTCACTGTATGAAATTCCTATATTTCGATTTGCGTCGCTATGTAAGAAAAAACGGTGTAAATGTATTGAAGAAAATATTAAATTAAAATATGAATTAAAAAGCAAATATTCTTAATGGTATATCTAAAGAACTATTATAGTGAGAGCCCTCAAACTTTGTTTGAATTATTGTCAATTGATAAAATGAAAATAGAACGGATAGGTTCAGGGGGATGGAGTAGCCACCATAAAAATTATTAATTTTCGCATAAGCAAAGGAATATTACAGTGAAAGTTTTAAAAAGTGAAATAATTTTTATAGAAAATTTCGAATAGGGCGGATAGATCCAGAGGTAGTAGCCCTCATATAAAGTAAATATACTTTTTTTATATAATTGTTTTTAAAATTTGTTTAGGTGTTTTTAAATAGACCTTTTCGAAGGAGTAACCCGGGTTGCATAAAATACCTTCCGGCGGCCACAGATGCCCATTGTTGCTATATAATATAAATGAGAAAGATGGTCACATGAATCGAATTTTTTCTTCAGTGTAAGAAGGAGTATATTGCTTTCTTTATTCGTAACATTACTTATGGCTAAATATAAAAAACTTAAAATGTTTATCGTTTTTATTTTTGAAAAGAACGTTAAAAGCAAAAATTTTTCAAAATTACATAAAAAAAAAAAAATAATAATAATAAATAAATGTTTTCTGACACCAATTTCAGAGCTGAAAACTACTTTGCAGGTAAAAACTAGTATTAAGAAGGAACTGTTGCTACACATCCTTTGGCATCTAACTAAAAATCAAAGCAGATACATACTTATTTATATACTTACGAATTTCTATTTAGTCCTTCTAGTTTTGTTTAACGAAAGTAAAATATTATTTTTTTCGACCAGTATTACTGAAAAGCTTTCATCTTGCAATATCGATAATCAATATTCTAATTCATTCTTTGAGCTAAATACTACATAATATTATTTATTTAATTTAAAAAGTACTTTAGTACCCTTACAAATAGGACCCATATGACTTTTACTATTTTATTTTTCTATAGCAGACAGAGTCAGACACACATACTTATATACTTAAAAATACTAACAAAGACTGTAAAAAATACATTATCCTGCTCCTTCTCTTTTTGGCTAGAAACACGAAAATGCAAAAAAAAAACACGAAATAAAATATCAAGTTAAAAAAATAGAACACACAACTACTATTACACCTAGCCATTCTACTACTACTTTAGTTCAGCTTATAAGTATGCAGTGCATTTTGTACTTGTAAATAGTAGTGGTAGTAGTAGTAGTAGTTTTGATATTTCGCCTTTAGTTTTTATTTTCGTTATTGCTATTGTTGTCGTTGTTGTAATAGTTGGTTGCGTTTTAAGTTCGGGTACGAAAAAAATTCGTTCAAGAGAATGATGATGTTGAATTCGTGTTTTTTTTTTTTTTTTTTTGTATTTTTACCCGGTTTTTTCGTTATGTTCCGAATTTCCTAGTCTTTGCAATAGTGTTGTGTTGTTGTTCTTTATTATAGTTGTAGTTATGTACATATATACATACATATATACATAGGTGCATAGTAAAAGTGTGTATGTATATATTATATTGTGTTTGTTTTTGTTGCTACTAAATTTTCATCGCCAATCGTTTTCGTTGTCTATGCTCCACTTTCTCATGCCCGTTAGTTTCGTGATTCCTTTTTCTGTTGGAGTCATTATGATTAATATATTTCGCTCATCCTCCAACTTCCTTTAATGTGCAGGTTTTTTTGTGAAAAGTGTTTTTTTCACTATAATAAATAAAATAAGGAAAAAATTCGTGCTAAAACGTTTTGTTGTTTTGTTTTTTTTTTTTTTTTTGCCAGTTGTTGCCTTCTTTTCCTTTGTTGTCGTTGTTGAGAAACAAAAATATTTGGTTTGTGTATATGTTTTATACTTATCTAGTTTAAATGTAGGTTTATATGAAGGAGAGATAGAGAGTAAGTACGAGAACGAAGCAATCCAGGTTAGTGGAAATGAGAGTGATTTTGAGAAAACGTTTAATTTGATCTTCAATTTTAAAATCTTTTAGCAATCTATTGATTTTTATTTTAGGTGCGATATTTATGGTTCAAGATATAAAATAAAAGATCAAATTGGTTCCACATATATTTGGCCAGTCAAGAGCAATTTAATAAAAACAAATGTTACAACTAGACAGAAATCCATTGCAAGCTATTGATATAAACTGCCACTCACCACCGTTTTCAATATTAAGAAGGCATTTTGGAAACATTATTAAATGAAAATAGCACTAATATGAAACTGGAGATTTCATAGCTCAAAATCGAACATGTGATGATATATAGATTCCTTTATTATTTTGAATTCAGTGAAAGTATAAAACATATTAATTCTTATTAGACTAAGAACAAGGACATTTTATGCAAATATCTCCTATTTTAATTTTCAATCGCCATCTCTGCTTAAATATAAAAAGAATTTTTCACTTTGCAACCAAAAATTTGTTATATTAACAGCATGAGAAAAATACCAAAACTTTACGAAATAAAAGAAAGAAAACTTTAATAAAATTATTTTAGCAGCTGATTTCCTTGAAGCTACAAGTGGATGCACATTAAATGAAACAACAAATACAAACAATAATGAAAACAACTACTACAACAACACTATCAACGGCACCTACATCATCTATCGTCTACATCTCATTTGTGATAACAGCATCGTCATTGTCGTCCTTCTAAAATTTCTTGTAGCTGGGTTTTGGTTAATGCAATTTACAAAAAAACGTTATTTATAATATTGGGTTAGAGAGTAGAGAATATGTAACTACTACATTATGAATCAGAGTAATAACAGAAAATTTAAGGACTTTGTTCTTTAATAAAAATCTTTTGTTTAAAATGTGGATTGAGAAAATAATCTATGTCCAAACCACTAAGGCGTTCTGAATAGAACGAAACAGATAGTAGTCAGATAAGATAATATAGACGCTATACGTTAGTGGGACAAAACTTCCCATCTACTATTTATACCCTACACAACCCTAGGTGGGGAGGGTATTATGCGTTTGTGCTGATGTTTGTAACACCCAAAAATATTGGTCTGAGACTCACCTTAATTTATACCAATCGGCTTAGAATCACTTTCTGAGTTGATTTAACGATGTCCGTCCGTCCGTCTGTCCGTCTGACCGTCTGTACGTCCATGTAAACCTTGTAATCAAACTACAGGTCGCAATTTTGAACCGAAATTTATGAAATTTGGTACACAGGTTTCCTTTAGTCCAGGGATGAAGCCTATTGAAATTGGTTATGATCGGTCCATTATTTCACCTAGCCCCCATACAAATGTCCTCCCGGAAAAGGGTTTAACGATCATAAATCTCTTAAATATAGCAATATTTTAATGAAATTTGGCACATATAAGTTTTATATTAGTCTAAATAAGTGCGCCGATTTTTAAAAAGATCGGTTCATAATTACCCATAGCTCCCATATAAATCCCTTTTCAGAAAATCACTTTAACGGCCATAAATCCTATTAAAATGTCAGTATGAAGTTAATATTCGACACAAATAAGTTCTATATAAACATAAATGATAGTGCAAAATTTTACAAAGATCGGTTCAAAATTTACCATAGCTCCCATATAAGGCCTCTTTTCGAGAATCACCAAAAGTGAATAAATTCAAATAGATGTCAGCATCAACGTAATATTCTGTATTTGTATGTCCTATTTTACACTTATGAGTATCGGTCCACATTTGACTTTATGTCTAATAAAAGACCCCTCCCCGAATTATAATGTACACAATGGTGTAGGGTATCATATGGTCGGGCTTGACCGACTATATCTTTTTCTCTCGTTTTCAAATGTATAGTTTCTAAATGGTTGGGTATTGTAGAAAATATTGGGCTTATATCTGGTCGTATTTTGTTTAATGCTTAGGTCAAAATTGGGTCTGAAGCACGTTTTCCTTCATCGTTTTTTCGGGTTTAACAGGTCATAATATTATGAAAACATTTTGATAGTACCAAATACAGAAAATTATTTAATTAATTTGTTTCGATTTCCCTGGGCTTCACGTATTATTTTTCTCTTTAGATCAGGCAAAAGTACCTATAGCACTCCGGAGCCGATTGTTTTCGACATTTCCACATACACAATACGAATGTTAACGAAGTTAAACAATTGAGTATGAATATAAAACAAAAATCATTTTGTTGTATTCTAGCTTTCAACAAAGCAAGATCGCGTCGCATGGTTAAGCAGAAACAAAAACAAAACACATAACAAAGAGCGCAAGAAAAAAAATATTTTTTTTTTTTTTTTGTGTGCTAGATATAACAAACACATTCGCAACAAAGAGCTTAAACTAATAAAATACACACATTCAAATTTATATGTGCTTCTTTCTGCCGTTGGCTGCTTTAGATTATCATAATGCATCCTCTTTTTGAGGAAACGACTTCGCTTTATGGAGCTGAAGCTTAATTTCAAATATGCAAAAAACTCTTGCATTTGGATGAATCCAGGTGTTTTTAAATGTCTTGCTTGATATACTTCCAATAATTCTGCACTTTCAGAATATGATAGGAGTACTGTTACCAGTTTTTTTAAGCTTTTTCCTAGCCTTAAAAGTGCTAAGGTTTTAGTCAATCAATCATTAAAAATTCAATATTTAAAAATTTTTTTGAACCAGTTATCATGGAAAAATTCTTCAGTTATTATTTTTAATAACAACCATGTTGATTTATCGTGATTTTCATCAAAATAAGTGATGAAAAAGATGTACTGCTACAAATTATTAAAAAAAATTCAAACAAAATCCAAATAGATTCCACAGAATTAAATTTCTACTGTCAAAATGTTTCTAATGTTATTAAACAATATGAGGAGAATTTGACCATTGATAGGAAATCCGGTTCGGAGAGAAAAAAATGGTCCACATGATATTAGGAAAGCCTGAAAATTGAAATAATATTGAAAGGAACTCTAAACACATCTGGTAGAAAATCAGCCCAGTTAGCTCAGTAATTTGACTATTTGGTGCGAAAATTTAAATCTAATGCAGGGTTGATAACATATTAAGTCCAAAAAGTTCCAAACTGGAATGCTGCCAAACATTTAGAAGCCAAGAATATGACACGGAAATTAAAACCAAATTTCATACAAAAATACTCAAGTTGTATAATTGACGAAGAGACGTATGTGCTGTCAGAATTTTCGCAGCTTCTGTGGCAAAACTTTTATATTGTTAATGCTCAAGGCAATGTTAAAGATAAGTCTAACCTAAAAGCAGAAAAAATTTCTTACGAAATTCCTGGTATAACAAGCTTTTTGCAGTTGCGATAAAACAGAAAGTCATTTGATACATTCGGATCTATAAATACCAAAATAAACTTCGAGGAATATTTGTAAAAAATACTTCTTCCTTTGGCCCGATTTGGCATCATGTCACTACGGTAAGAAAGCTCTGAAGTGATATCAAAGTAATAACATAGTCAAAATTACCAAAAATTGTCCACAAGATAATAAGTAGTGGTTAGAACTACAAAAAAATATATTTTTTTGGTGATCTGTAATAAATTATCAATTAAATAAAAAAATAATGAAAACTCTTAGATCAACCGTTTTCAAGTTATTGAATATTATATATGTTAAGATTTTTTTTTCGAACGCACTCCTTACTTTTAACAATTTTGTTTTTACAGAATAATTTATTGTACGAGAATTTATCCGCATAAAAATTTAAATTATTTACTTATATATATATAATATTTATATATAATATATCGCGTGACCAGAGATGAGGTGTTTTAGAGTTATTTTGGAGTAATTAAAAAATCCCAATAATTAATTTATGATTTGAGAGAAAAAAGATTTTATATATAGAAAGTTCTTTTAAATATTTCTTTTAAGTTAAGAGATGTTTAGATCGAAATAAATTTTTCTCGCATATTTAGCCTCGTTTTTATATTGTTATATACATTTTCTTTTTTCTGGGCTAATTATTTTTTTTATTTTAAGATGCGTGTAAAGCAAACACGGAGGCGTTAGGGGCAATGGTTTTCTTGCAAGAAATATCCAAACTTTGTCAGTTTTTCAAATATTTTATAGAAAAAATACTACTCTCTACGACTCTCAATCCATTTAAAACCGACCAACAACTTTCCTCACCTCTTCCGAGTTTGATGATATTTGGTATTATAATTATCGTCAAAACTAATACTGGCCCAAGATTTCAGATATTTTCAAAATCGGTTCGCGAAATATAGCGACTTAAAAGTGTAAAATAACTATAAAAATTTACAAAATGATATCGAAAGGTATCGTAATTAGCTTTAATGTGACGTGTGACATGACTTTCTCTTTTTGCCCTACTAAATAATAATAAAAATGCTTTAAAATTTTTAAAATTTAAATTTTGTTAAAAATTATTACTATTTTTTTGCGCTAAAAATTCATTTATTTTCACTTTTTAGGAAGTAATTATTAAGAACTTCAAAAAAAGTTTAAAATATGTACATTGTTCCAGTTTTGAAGTTGTGAAAATGTTCTTTTTTTTTTTTTTTTTTGGAAGAACTTTATCGTTTTTTGCTGGGTTACTTTATTATTATTATTATTATTATTATTATTATTATTTGTATTATTCTAATGGTCAACTTGTTTGATTTTTATTATTATTTTTTTTTTAAATTTTATTCTTATTGCTCTTAATTTAATTTCTAATTTATTTTTCAAAAGTGTTAAGAAATTTTAATTAATTTATTATACTGATATCTAGTCGGTTGTGACTACTAAAAAGATGGTTGTAGTTTAAAATATCATAAGAGAAATAAGTTTTCGATTACCACTATAAATATTTCGCTCGGACATATAAAACTAACTTGGTTATAAATACCAAATTTGTAAAATCTATATCACAAATCTTCAAATTGATTAAATTGGCTAACATAACAATTATGGGTGCAATCATTTAATCGTAGTTATAACTTTGCGTTTCATTTAGAAAACATTCTGTTTAAACTGTAAATTACACTGGTCGACAAAAAAATCCTCCTCCAAAAACGAACAGTTGGATTTAATGCATTTTGATACTCTAAACATGAATCTGCTTTCAGTTTCTTTCCATCAGGTCTGGATTTTTTTATGGGCGTGTCTGATATTTTGCCCATAGTAAGGCTATTACTCTAGTATATTTCTAACTCAAGAACGGTGTGTACAATTGACATAAGTGATACACTAAAAGATGCGGACTAAAAATATCTTTAAAACCCCCAAACTTTATTTTTTTATGTGCTCAATAGTTTCGAAGTTATTTTAAAATAAGTGTAAAAAATTTTTCATGCTAAATCTTAGATTTTTTTGTTAATAAAATTTCTTTTAATAAATGATAAAATCAAAAATTTTTCAGTTTATTATTTTTATCTTAAAGCTAGTAATGCTGCAAATAAAATAAGGCATGTATCTTCAAAATTGATGCAAAAATCTTGATTTTATTCACAGTTAAGTAAAAATACTCATGTATACATACAATTGAGTAGAAATAAAGTGGTGGACAACAATTTTTTTTATGGGAATGATTAATATCATCACCTTATTCAGCGGTCACACTATAAAATTCGAGAATGGTTTGTCAAATTTAGACTATAACTCATGAACCGTTTACACGATTTTGATAAATGATACATCAAAAGATGCATACGAAAATTGTCTTCAAGATATGTCAACAATATTTTTTACTTGCTCAAGAATTTCGGAGTTATGGATCAAAATTTTCACGATTAAATTTTTTTTGCTACTAATTACCGAATAACTACGGAAATCTTAACTTACGTTAAATCTAACTTACGTTAAATTCCATCTAATTCACCTATTTTTTATTTTTTGTTTAAGATGAAAAAAAAACATTTTTTTTGCCCACTTAGCTATAGGTATGCATGGGTATTTTAACTTTACTGTAAATGAACTCGAGATTTGTGCATCAATTTTTATGATACGTGGCTTTGAGATACAGATGATAAACTGAAATATTTTTCATGTTTTCACTTTTAAAAAGAAATTTTAGAAAAAAAAATCTTCAATTTAGCATGAACAATTTTTTTTCGGACACTTATTTCGAAATATGTTCTAAACTATTGAGCGGATAAAAAATTTATAGTGGAACGACTTAAAGCCAATTTTATTCCACATATTCCGTTCCGTTCTCGAGTTTTAATGAAATATACTCGAGTAATCGGCTTAATTAGGATGCACGCCAAAAAAAAAAAAAAAAAAAATTCGACCTGATGGGAAAAAAGTTTATCAAGTCCATCTAGTCCACATATTTTGAAGGAGCACGGAAAAAAATTTGTTTGTCGACCAGTGTTATCAATAACTATAAAACAATTTTTATTTCTTTTATTAAATATTCATCATGAAGTGAAAAAAATTGCACTTCACTAAAATTTGTTAGTGGTAATGAAGAAATGTTCCACTGTAAATATAGTAGTGACAAATAGTTAAAAATTAATTTTTGTTCACTATAGTGTGATTTAGCTAAAAAACTGAATGCACTCACAATTTAGTGCACTATTACCAACTCTAATAACTTGTAAAAAGATCATTTGAATTCTTTTACATTCTGTCATTTTATTTATATTAAATTTAACATAATGTTAGTTGGGATAGTAGCAGACATCATGCTCAATAAGTATGCCACCCAAATAATATATTTTCGTATACAAACTACTACTTACATATATTTAATATATAAAGTTTATCCTTTTCATGTTGTTTTCATTTTTTAAACAGATTTTCTTTTTGTTTTGTTTAAACAAAAGTTTTGGGTTTGGTTTGACTTTAGTCTTGCATTCGTTTTTCAATTTCTTTCTTCTTTTTGTTGTTTCCTTTTTTACACAGACGCTATTTTTTCGTCATTTAGCCAATATTTGTTGGACTAAAAACGACTAAAATGTTTTTGGTTGCTTGTATGCTGTTGTTGTTAGTTTTAGCTCAGTTCGCTTCATTATCCTGTGGTGATTTTAGGAGAGCGAGAAACAACAAACTCCTCCTAGGATTTGGAAAGTATGTGGAACTCACACACACATATATAGAGAGAAAACAACATGTTGCTTCATACTAATGCAGTTTCTTTCGGTTTTATTTTATGAAAAGTCATTTACACACACACACAGAAAAAAATTGTCGTTGTCGTCATCAGTTTTGTATACAAGAAGATTGAAAAAAAAAAAAAAAAAAACAAGATGTTGTAAACGAGTTGTTTTGTTTTTGTTTCTATAAAATGTATTTGGCAGAATTCTAGAAAGATGGCAACAGGTTTGGGTATATTTTGTAGGTTCAATGAATGTCCTTCTTGTAGCAGTAAGAAGAGGGAACTTTCTATATATCCTAGAGGAAAAACAATTTTGGCGTAGCAGCACATTTTTTTTTTTTTTTTTTTCGAAATTAAAGCAACAAGGACATTTAGTAGAAAATATAAGAAAAGCAAAGGAAGATTTGAACCAAATATTCAACCAAATATTATACGTGCTTTTAGTAGGAGTAAAGTTAACTGTTGAGGTGGTAATAAGGAAGTATTTCAACTGCACACTAAATTGTGGACATGAGCCAAAGACACTCGATTTGCCATTGTTGGTATAGTTGTAATGACAGTGAATTTTTTCTTAATATATTTTGATAGAAAAAGGAGTGGTTAGAGGATTTAAAAATATATAGACAAAATAAAAAATAAAAAGATTTAAGTTGTAAAATAGAATGAATAGGAAGTTACAGCAGCATGGGGTAAAGCAGGTACTAAACCAAAAATAGATGCTGATAAAGAAGGGAATTTTATAAAAAAAAATAGATGTTGCTTTGTAAGTGTGTTCTAAAAAATTATTTCGATTAAATTGAAGCTAAGAGCATTTTTTATTGCCAACATTTTTGTAACAGTGTGAGAGAGGGGTAGTGTCTGCTTTAAATCCCTGTTTAACTTCAACACCAAACTGCTTTTTTTTTTATACAGAATTTTATATATAAATCACAGAACTTTAATAAAATGCTGAAATTGTTATGCATGTAACGTTTTTATTACAATTTTTCTTTCATATTCTCTTTGTGCTAAGAATCTTTAGCAACAAGTGTTTGTTGTTATTCGTTCAAAGTTTTTATAAAGAAAATGTTTTCTAAATTTTTAATTTAATGCAATATTATGAAATTGTCCTTAAGTTTTTATGAAACTTTAAGTATATTTCCAGCAAATTAGTATATTTGATAATTAAATAACACAGTTTTATGAAATTAATAAAAAAAATTTATACGGTATTATTAGCTACTAGGCCTCTAATCCACTTCTTTTTGGAATTAACTTTGGTTTTAGCGATAAATCGGGATTTTTAAAATTATAGATTTTGTCAGATTTTATAAAGTCTTCATATGATTAAATCTTCTTAGATTTACACAACGCGATTTATTGCGAGAACTAGAGTCAATTAAAAAAAATAAAAAAGTGGATCAGTTCTAATTAATAATGTGTATCCGAATTGACTGAGAACCCCGTAACGCAAAATCAGTGTTTCCCTGTGTAATTTTAAATGTTTAATTTATTCATTCATTTATTGCATAATTTTAATTAATTGCTTAAGATTTTTGTTTTAATTAAAACAAAGATTACAGATTTTTATTGTTTATCAATTTGCTTCTATTCTCTTAGTTAAAATTTACTATAATTCATAATAAATATGCGCATTTTCTTTTTTAAGTATTATAAATAAAAATTTATTAATTTTAAGGTTTATATAGCGTATGATTAATATTAATAAAGAATAATAAAAAGAAAAATATATGTAATTTCATTACAACCATTAAATAGCAAAATTTAAAACTATAATGCAAGTAAACAATAATATTTAAAAGCAGACACCAATTTGGTATCAAGTAATTAAATTGCATTATCTTTTCTATTAAATTTGTTAACAAACGGTATCAAAATGCCGACACCGTAAATGGCCAATGTGACTATAACCATTATGGATTTTGAATCATATTATTCCCTCAGTGTATGGTGTTGTCTAAAATAGCAAAGTTTTATCTTAACTTTTTTTTTTTAGTTGGAAGAATTTGTATTTGTGAGAATTTTAAAATTTTCTAATCGGTTTTAACTCTATTTATCTCGCTTTATAGATAATTATGTCAAGATTACGATTTTACATTAAATTGCAAAAAATAAATAAAAAATATGAAAATATCAAGATCTTTCCATATAAATGTCCCCTAAAAACTTCGGGGTCGATAGTTTGCACACTATATTTTCGCACCAAAAACAGGGTGAAAGGCACGAAATTAAAAAGTCGGTTTCTTTGGAGCAATCTAGTAAACAAATTTTTTTTTTGATTTATGAGGATTATTTTAACATTAAGTTTAGGTTGCACGGTACGTAAGTTATTGTGAGTACACTTGGAGACCTATAGGTCCATTGTGAGACCCTAAAAATATATATATATATATATATATATATATATATATATATATATATATATATATATATATATATATATATATATATATATATATATATATATATATATATATATATATATATATCCTATTCTACTATTCATACAAGTCCTAAAGTTCCCTTCATTTCATTTGAAACTAACTCGTAATCCACTAGATTTTCCACTGGTATATCATGCTGAATCGTCTAAATCGTGGAAAAGTTGTCTACCGAAAAATCTCAATCTACGCTCTTATAGTACTAAACATTTGCATAAGAATTATATTAAGGATTATTTTTCTTCTTCGTCTAATAAGCAACTTCTACAATAATTATTTTCTGAGTAGTTCTTATATTGCGACATTCGTCCAATCATACAGTGGTCTATAGTTATACCTATGAAAAATCTTATCAAAGCATATTAATGCTTTAGTTCTGTCACGAGTCCGATTGGGTCAGAGCGTCCTTGATATGTTGAAAGTGCTAATTGAAAAACAACTTTGTGTCATTTTGCTAACTGTCCATTCATCAACAGTTTTAAATACTTCGCATGCCATTGTCTTGTCTAAGAAAGATGCATTCATTGAATATTCAATAGTGTCCCCAGAATAGCATTTTTCGGGATTTCGATGTAGGAACACCCCTCAAACGATGCGTAAAAATTAGTTGAATATGGGAAAAATATTAAAAAATTTTTTAAAAGTGTTCTTCAGTTCCCTACTAGCGAATGAAAAGTCATGGGTCCCATACATTTTGGTCACAAAAACTTTCGATTTTTTAATCGAAATGGGTATCAAAAAATTCGTAATTTTATGCTGGTTATGGGAAAAATATTTTAAAAGATTTTCCAATGGGATTTTCGTTCGCTAGAAGTTTTTTTAAGGTATTTTGATGAACAATTTTTTTTTTTTTTTTTTTTTTAATCTGGAAAATTACATATTATCAACAGTTCTTACTACAATGAAATTTTTTTTAAATTTTAGCCTTAAAAGGAACAAAATTATAAAATTCTTATCAATTTTTTAAGAAAAACATCAACATTTTTTTTTTGCATGATGTACTAAAATGACGGTTTATGGACCAAAATTTTTACGAACATTTTTAAAATATGGACGAATGGACGTGACATCCAATCGCCGGTAGGGAACTGAAGAATACTTTATTATTTTTTTTCCATATTCAGCAAATTTTTACGCATCGTTTGAGGGTTGTTCCTACAAAATTTTTGTCTACGGGACACTCTAGTATTCATCAACCCTTTTGTTGCCTTTTTGTGGGCTGGAACCCATATTAACTCGACCTGATGGTATTTCAGCTGAGCGTATACAATAATACATTTTGTCTTTATCATGTGGGAATTTTTATTCTTGATTACAGTCAGATTGTCCTCATATACGTATGTCATTATTCGAAGCACACAATTGAAATTCCTGAATTCGCTTCACCGCCACGTTGGTGGGAAATATATCAGTTTAGAAGACTATGCACAAGTTTGGTAATCAAGAAGACATGGAGATGACCAAGTATCAGAGATGACTATCTCGACTATTTAAAAGTTTAAAAAAATCGTAATTTCTACAAACCCGATACAAAGTCCGATTATAAAGATTTTTATATTTCTGCTTGGTACACTAAGGGAAAAAATTCGATTCAAAATCCACCACGGTTGTGCTCACATTGGTAATTTACGGTAACAACTTTTTAATACCTTTCGTTAACAAATTTAATAGAAAATATATGTAATTTAACAATTTGATACCGAAATGGTTTCAACTTGGTGCCAATTAGGTATCGATTTTTAATAAGAATTGAACACGTAGTGTTTAATTTAAACACATACGGTGTAGATACACTATTGACACAGAATGGTATCGTTTTTAACACGTATGTGCTTGATATTTCTCTGGGTGTAAGATAAATTTGAATTTTTGATTTTTTGCCTCGAATTTATTTCGTTTTTCGGAAATAAGTCCTGGGGTTTATGAAGGAAAATTTTTTTAAAAATATTCTGTACTTAATAATGTATTTTGAAACGATATGTTGAAAAAAATCTTTGATTATTTTAATTCATCTGGGCATGAAAAATGCTCAAAGTTTCAGCCTTTTTAATAAGTTTTTTTTTTTTTTTAATTATTTCAAAAGACAAAGCTTTGTAAATGGTTAATAAAAAAATTTTAATTGATTTAGGTTTGCATCCTACATCCAGCATTGGTTGAAAAATTTAAAAAGAATATTCATTCTTATCGATTAATAAAAACAATATCACGAGAGTTTTTTTTAAATTATTAACGATATTTAATCAGACACTAAACTGCTTCCTGCCCGGCCAAAAACATATGCAGGAGTGCAGATTTTATGAAATCTTTTAAATCGCATAAAGAAGCATATTATCATTTCATATTACTAGTATTTCTTAAGTATTGTATAAATTGAGTACCAATCTCTATTTTAGTAAATATCCAGTGAATGGTATACAGCTTTGAACAACATCTTTTCCCGAAAGTTTCCTTACATGTGTAGAAGGCACATAGAACCTTTTGCATTCGACTCTCAGTATTTTGTTTCCATTTCAGCTTTGGGTTCAGATTTACTTTACAATACTTAGCTTCAAAAGCAGTAGAGTGATACCATCAATGCTTATTCGGTCTTTGTGGCATTTGCTACCAAACAGTTTTCCATGGCCCTTGTCAGTAAAATGACTGAGCTGACACCATGAGTTCACTTATAGTGAAAAAAAGTAAACTTGACTTCAAGGAATGTGTGGTGGTAATACACTCTTTAGCGAACTAATATTGAAAATCTTCAAACTAACTAGATTAACAGATTTTAGGTACTTATCTTATCTATAATACAAATAAACCCCTTGATAACTCTTATCACACACAAGTGTAAAAATCCAATGCTCATATGCGTATTTCGTAAATTATCAACTGTTCTTAAAAGTATCCATTAAATTATGAAATTAACACATATTTTTTGGAGGGAATTTAAAGAAAGTAAAATTTAAACATAATAAATTTAAAGAAAGCCATAAAATCATATTCAAATAAGTGCGTTTCCACTTATATACCCTTTAGGAAGGTTTATTAAACAATATATTTATACAGTATGAGAATGCCTCTGATATAGATATAAACTTCCAAGGAAAAGTTTTCAACAAAAACTGTCACAAACAAATTGGTCTTTTGCGATACTGAGGTTTATTTTCCTGCTTTAGGAATAAATAATACTGCATTTTTATAATTAGTTATTCAGAAATATTTTTATAATACAATATTATAAAATTCCAAGCTTATTTTTTTTTTTTTTTCATATTTTAATCATTTAAATACTTTCAAATTTGGTTTGGTTTGAAGTAAGGAAGACGTATGATTAATATTAATTAATAATAACACAGGGAAACATTGATTCTGCGGTACGGGATTTCTCAGTTAATTCGGAGAATTTAGTTGTAATTTTGTATAAATATAAATTTATACAAATCTCCACAACTGTTGACTGTATTAAAAAGTAATGTAAAAATGATTTGAAGACAATTTTAATTAGAATTTTCTTATATTTTTTTAATAAAATCAGATAAGTCGTTTTGAAGATATGCTTCAATATATGTTGCAACCTCTTTATTTTTTCAAATTACGATTTAACGTGAGAACTAGAGCACACTCGAAAAAGTGGATTAGAGGCTTAGTACTTATTAATATCGTATATTAGAATTAATGGTTAATATTAATTATATGTCTTTACTGCTTCAAGTAAAATTAATATATTCATTCTAATGTAAAAACTAAATTTAAAAGCATTTAAATGGTTAAATTAGGAAATAATTAAGCTCGGAATTTTATAGTATTGTATTCGAAAAATATTTCTTGTTAATTAATTAATAATTAAATTTAAAGTTCTAATAAGAGCCAAGAATAAAATAAAAGAATTAGTGATATAGTTAAGTATAACTACTTCCAAGAAAAATAATTTTTATTTTAAGTGAAAAGGCAGTTTCAAAATAAAAAACAACTTCAAAAAAAGTTTTCCTTAAGTAATTTCTTATTTTAAATCATTACATTAATAAATTAAAACAGACGCAACAGAATATTCCAATAAACAAGATTAAAACTTAAGCAAACACTTTGAAAAAAATTACAAAAAATGTATACATAGAACAAAACCACTAATGTAGTTAAGTACAGTTAGTAAAAAAAGATACATAAAATAAAAAATAAAAAAATAAAAAACAAGGAAGTATGAGTGCCTTACAGGATATAAAACTTGCTCACCATATAAACACTTATGTACTTTAAAATACATACACAGATTAATGTTTAACATCTAGACATGGCCATTATTTAAATTTCTTTTTTTTTTTTTGTCTTCAACCAAGGATTTGCAAAGTGTAGAAAATTAATTTTTTTTTATCTATATATTTCTTTTTTGTATTTGTAACAAATTAGGATTTAAGTGGGTTTTTAAAGAGAATTGTATTTTTGTTTTTTATTTGAAAATTCAATTCAAATGCATCTTATTCAATGCTGTTTAATTTTTTTTATAAAAAATTATTAAGGGAATTTTAACGTTTGAATTAATTTTTTTTTTTTTTTTTTTAAATTAAATTAGAAATCGAATACATTTTTTTTTACTTACCTACAATCTGCAGCATATCCTTGGAATGTTTCATTAATTCACGTTTAATTAAACGGCGCTCCTGTATACATCTGGCATATGAACATTCTGCCATTTTGAAATTAAATATTTTTTTATTCTTTTTAACAGAAAACAGATTTTAGGATATTTTTTATTTTATTTATAATTGGGAATGTAAAACCATTAATTAAAATAAATTTAATTTCTTAAGATAAACAAATAATATGGGAAAAAACAATGGAATGTAAAATGTTTGTTTTGAGTTAGAATCTGAAAAGAAAGAAAACATGTTTAAATAAATAAATTGTTTAAAATATTAATACTAAAAAGTTAATAAATATATATTATTACGATTTTCATAACATTGAATCCTTAAAACGTATTTCAGTTAAAAAGAAAAATAAAATTGTAGTACAGACGGACGGACGGACAGACATATTAAGAATTATAAATTGAGTTTGAAAATTATTCGGATGTTAAAAGATGAGGTGAAAGCTGTTTTATTAAATGCAGTATGAATGTCTCAAATTTCTAAGAACTATTAAGAATTTAAATACAATTTTCTAATTATATTTATTTAAACCAGGGACCGAAAATATATTTTTATTCTTGAACAAATGAAAAACTAAATCTCAAATAATTGATTTTAATAAATATATTGATCGTAAGAAACTGACTAATAAAATGCATGAATATTTTAAAAATAAAATAAAAATTAATTTTCATTGAAAAAAAGTTAAAGTAAATAATTTTATTAAGTTCGTTATATGATCCATTTTATTAATGAATTAAATTTAAATATTTTTTAATAATATGTTTTTTCTTTTCTTTTGTGACTTAACAATTTATTTTTTTAAATTTTTATTTCTGCTCGAAATTTAAGATCATAAAATACGATTAAAAGACTAACTTATATGATAATTCATTATATTTACGGTCCCTGAAAATTATTTAAAAAATTTTATTTAATTCATTAAAGACATTTATTTTTATTTTTTTTTTTTTGGAATTTCCCATTTAAAACTTTGACATACGTTAACATTATACTTAATAATTTACAAATTTCTTTTAAATCACTTATATTTTTTTTCTAAGAGCGCATTTTATAGTTGTTAATAAAATTAAGATTTTTTGTTGTTGTTTTTGTGGCTGATATTGCTGTTATAATTGTTGTTTTTGTTGCATTTTTTTAATGCTAATAAATTCCGAATAGTGTCTGTTCAAAAAAATTTATATATAAAAAAAAATTATAATTAAACAAGATTTATTCAAGGTAAAATACAGAACAAAAATCCAACAAAACTCGTTGTAATTTCAAGTCGCGTAAATAGATTTTTTTCATATAATTTCACAGTTGTTGCTGTTGTTGTATTTCAAATGTTCTAAAGTTCGGTTTTGGTTCTAAAATCTACAAAAATACACAACGACAACAACTACAAAAATTAATTCTATTTTTTTTTTTTTAACATGGAGGTATAAAATAAATAAAAAAACAAAAACACATTTAATATACAAAAAAATATATGTATGAATAAATAAATACAACAAAAAATTTTTAAATGGAAACAAAAATATTTAGATGGATACATATACTTTAACATATTTATTTATTTGTATTTATGTATTTATATCTTTTAAATATAAATAAATATTTATAGTAGTATGTGTATGTATCTATATCTAAATGTAAAAAGTTGTTTAATTTTTTTATATAAAATTTTCATTATTATTCTGTTAGTTTCTGGTTTATTTGTTAAAGTATTTATTTATTTTTTTTTGTACGGTTTTTGTTTTGTTAAAATTCAGCGTAGTGCCGCCTTAAGATTTTCTTATTTGTTGCTAATTTAATTTGTTTTGTGTGTTTAATTTTGTTGTTGTTTGAATTTAATAGAATATTTCGTTGTTGTAATGCATTAATTAAAAAATTAAGTTTTTTTTTTAATACCCTACATTTTAGTGCATTAACACATCAAATAAAAAAGTGATTGCTTATACCGAAAAAAGTCTAAGTACTTTGTTTTATTCCGGATTTTAATCTCAACAGAACTATGTTGGTTGGAGAGTCTGCAGGAATTGTTATATTTAAAAGTTAAAATAATTTATAAATTAAATTAAAGGGTTCTTATCTAATAACAAAAAGAGAAAAAGTGAAAGGAAAGTACTATACTTTATATAAAAATAAAAACTTTTTAGTGCTGACTTTGAATATTTTTCATGTCTAGACGAATTAAAATACTCGACAATTTCTATCACCATATTATTTCGTAATATATGTACTACAAATTACAAAATAATTAAACAAAAATGTTTTCCTCGTATACCCCAGAACTTATTCCCAAAAAGTGAAATAAAGTGGAAACAAAAAATCAAAAATTCCAAATTCAAGCGTAAATAACCTTTTAACTTTAAGAAATAATTTAAGTTTTTTTTTTTTTTTTGGTTTTTATCTTGCCAAACATTTTATAGAAATATAGAAATCTTTGAAATCGGACTTGTTTTGTAGATGTGACGATTTTTTGAAACATTTACATAATCGAGGTAGTTAACTTTGATACCCTGTAAATTATGTACAATTTTTCTATAAAATTCAATTCGATCCAACCAGTAGTTTAGGGGAAACGTTTGGCCCCATTGTCACATTTATCCACATTTATCCGACAAAAATATGAAAATAAAAACTTATTAACCCTTATGTTGACAAACGCATACCCCGGGTATGTTTTTTTATTTTTATTTTTTAATTAGCATTTTCTGAGTTCTGGTTGTCATATTAATTTGAAAATTAAGATGTTTGTTAATAATATTATCTATGATATTCTGAAGAAAAAAAGTTAAAAAAAGTTTTTATAGCCAAAATTATGTTTTTTTTTTTTTTTGTATTTACAAACAGGTACACGCAAAGAAAAATATGGTTCTAGTGACCATAAACTAAGAGCATGATTGTAATACATATATGATTACAGGTAACAATAAGTATATTTGTATGTAATCATTATTATGATTCCATTTTATAATTTATAAGTAAGGTTTATAACGTTACTAATAACTTTTCTTAAATATTGCTTTCAATTTCATCATATTTTTATCATTTAATAATCCCATGTTATCATATATATAAACTAATTTCATCATATATATAACCCCATTTTATCATATATATAATCCCATGTTTTCACATTTATATTCATTTGTACCACTATATGTGATACATTCATCACACTGAATAAAAACAAACCTTGTCAATTTATATTTGTTCATATCTAAACTAAATGAGAATTAATATAATGGGTGATTCAAGTAGAGATACTTTTTTCAATAGCCTTTTTTGACAGATCACGTGTGAGTCGTGTCATGCTGTCATGTTATTTTTGTTTAGTATTGTTTGGCATTTCATAATGGAAAGACTTACGCCTGAACAACGTTTACAAATCGTTCAACTTTATTACGAAAATTCACGTTCTGTGAGGAATGTGTTTTGTGCACTTCTCTCAACTTATGGTCAACACAATCGGCCTACTGAGCGTGCTATTGAATACGGTATTATTAAAATCAATGAAAAATGGCTATACAAACATTGAATAGTTGTAGTGATCATACTGTAACCATGTCTTTTCTCTTTGTGTATGTATAGACAACTTTTTTTGAAATTATTATCGAGAATAAAAGTAAATATAAAAATCTTCCGAATGCCCAGCACATATTCTTTTATGACATTTCCTTCGTGCCTTTCTTGACGGCCTATTTCTAGAACATATAAAATAATTACATTTACGTTATATTCTGCCACTATTGTCACGAACTTTTGGATACAGCAGAAAAGTTTTCATCCGTTGACTTTACTGGTCCTGCCCACCATCTTTATCCAACGATAAATGTTCCTTCTTATCTTCACTACCATTAAAGTTATGTACCATTTTAAAATTTTTACTTACTACAGGACGATTTTTATGAAAGCTCAGGTCCTCCTCTACAACTTTTCCATACATCTCAATTTAATCGGACCAGTTTAGAAGATACAGAGTTATTACCGAAAAATTTGCGTTTGACCCCACTGTGCGTATCATCATTTCTTACTTTTCTGCAGACATCTCTTAAATAAAAAAGCATGTATGACAATGACATTTTGTACAGATAGTTCTACGGTCAATATAAACTCGAAAACCAAGAATAAGAGTGATTTGCCCACTTTACCGCCCATCTCCTATATAAGGTGAAACGTCAATGATTTTTTTTACAAATTGTTCAAGGACCAATTTAAACTCGGAAATAAAAAATGGACGTGGTCTGTCCACTTTACCGCCCATCTCCCATATAACGTAAAATTTTAATTGGTTGATGGTGGGTATATAGATTCGACAAAGCCGAATATAAAATTCTCGCTTGTTATGCTTAAAATTTACCTCAACTAAAATGCTACTCAACACAAATTTCATAAAACAAAAAAATCTTATAAAATATAAAATTCTACTGCATTTTGTTGAAATTAATTTATGCTAAATTGTTGTAAATAGAAAACGTGTTTGGGTTTTTATTTATTTAGTTTTTTTTTTCTCTCTTCACATTTCGTTGAATTTCGTTTAGAGAGTTTGTTGTAATTCAGCTGTAATTTTTTCATTTATGCAATAAATTCAAATTAAAATTCGTTTTTATTTTGCAAACTAAAAAAATAATAAAAAAAGTGATATTCAACTTAAAAAATATTTGTAATCTAATTGTTTACTGTGAATTAGTTTATACGAGTAGAATTTAGCCAGGTAATAGGTATTACAAAGGGAAGGGCGGTAAAACAACAAAATTTATTGAATTTCATAAATTTCTATGACTAAATTGTTTTCCTGGTATAAAAACGAAAAACAAGTATTTTGAAGGTTGTTAATAGTTTTTTTTTGTGCTTAAGTTATTTCTTTTTTTTTTTTTAATTGAATATATTAATATTTTAAGGAAATTTATTATTAATTTGTTAGGTTACAAAATTTAATTGGACTTTTAAACTGAGAGGCAAGATATATATATTTTTTAATTACAAAGCATTTGGAGCTTCATTTTAAATATTTTTCTATTTTTTAATATGTAATTTCTATATAAAAAAAGCTTATTTCTTTCTAAGAAATTTTTAATTATTTAAATTTGATTTATGACTTATATTACATTTGACCTCAAAATAATAAAACAATTTTATTACCAAAAAATATTTCCTAGTAAAATTGGTTCAACTTAAATAATTTAACTTCCTATATGGAATACATAATAAAAGCAACAGGAGTCCAATCTTACTGCTGTTAATAAACATTGAACATGAATTCCCAATTGAAAAAAAAAAACAGGATAATTGCACAACACAACCAAAAAAAGAAAAATACCAAATAAAAAAACTACCCAAATGAATAATCAATTCTTGGAAATGAATTGTAGTGGCTTTAAATGAAATTTATTTAACGTTGACATTTTCAGAAGAACTTGCACGTCATCAACATCATCATCAACAACAATATTTACAACAAAAACGAGTGCATGCAATACAAAACAAGAACAAGACTTTGAGAAGAAAGTTGTACATTTTTCAGTTTCTATTGTTGTAAAGAAACACTAAAATATCCATAAAAGGCAGTAAGGGCATGGGGAATATTTCAATATATTAGTGTCGTTATTTGGATATCAGAACAATGACAACAACAACAAAAACTATTCCTGAATTTATTTGAACAAGTACCAACTCTTATCCTTGCCAAAGGAATACAAAAAAAAAAAAAAAAGAACTTTTGCAACTTGTTGGTTGTGTCTGCTAATACATATACATATATACACTTTTTTGGTATTGACACTTATACAAACACATCAAAACCCATTAAAACATACACATTTAAACTCATGAATCGTTCAGAGAACGTTTTTTGGTTTTCTTTTTGTGGAAATCAACAAAACAAAGAAACTTTCATAGTTATTTGCTTTTTTAAAACGAAAGATTCCTTGTGAATTTGTTGTTGTTGTGTATGTAAACAAATTAACATACAAATGTAAAGATATTTGTATATGTATGTGTTTAAGCATGAAGTGGTACATGTGTATTGAGTAACACCACAACAATTTTTGACACCAGTTTGCATGGTTGGAATACAAAATTTTTACACTGAAAGTTTTGTGTTGTATGCAAGTTTTTAAAATTAAAGCGTTATTGTAATGTCTAAATGTCCTGGATCCATCTACCTCCACATTGGGGTAAAAGGGGTCGAAAATGGCGCCTTATTCAGGGAAAGGTGATATCAAATTTTAATGATCATGTTTTACTTTTTTTTTATTTATTAATAGATAAAACAAGTAAGAAACATGTAGTCGGCCAAATCCAACCATATAATACCCTACATCATTGTGTATAGGCATTAAAATTTGGGAAGGAGTATTGGTAAGTGTAAATATACAATAATAATAATCAGAATAATCCGTTGATACTAACATCTATAAGATTTTATGCTCTTTAGGGCGATTCCCGGAAAAAAAACTGTCAATCAAATCAAGGAAAAGCTCAATAATGCTATGGGGACCCTGCACGATCGAGTTCAATGGAAAAAAAGTGGTTTACTGACTTTCGTTGTGGTCACACAAGTACAAATGACGCTGAACGTTCTGGACGGCCAATTGAGGTCAGTACACCCGAAAATGTCGAAAAAATCCATGATATGGTGTTGGCCGACCGAAGAATAAAAGTGCGTGAGATTGTTGATACCATAGGCATTTCATATAGCATTGTGGTTTCGATTTTAAATGATCAGCTGGGTTTAAGAAAGTTGTCTGCAAGATGGGTGCCGCGTTTGCTCTCAATTAAACATAAACGTAAACGTGTGACAACTTCAAAGGATTGTTTGGAGTTGTTTAACCTCAATCCGAATGAGTTTTTGCGACGTTTTGTAACTGTGGATGAAATATGGATCCATTACTATACTCCGGAGTCTAAACAATGGGTTTCTCCGGGTGAACCTGCTCCGAAGAAGGCCAAGGTAAGTTTGTCGGCCAATAAGGTGATGGCAACAGTTTTTTGGGATGCGCGCGGAATAATCCACATCGATTACCTTCAAAAGAGAAAAACAATAAATGGCGAATATTATGCCAACTAATTAGATCGATTTAATGAGGATTTAAAAAGAAAACGACTCCATATGGCCAAGAAAAATCATCAAGATAATGCATGGGTGCACACTAGAACCCTGCAAACTGTGTCTTATAAGGCATTACAAGCCACTTGATATTTTTCAAGTGTTGTTATCAGTGTGTGTGCGGAGCAATAAATACTGTTCTGCAGGCACTTAAAACCATACAAATACTGCGTGTATGCTTCAACTTTATGAACAAATCATGAGTGTGCTATTATAGCGACCAAACAAGACATGAGAGTGCGACGCTAAAAAAATACAAGCCTTTTTTTTATGTATGTATGTATGTATGTATGTATGTATGTATGTATGTATGTATGTATGTATGTATGTATGTATGTATGTATGTATGTATGTATGTATGTGTGTGTGCGATCATTACTGTGAAAAAGAAAAACCAACAATAAAATGTAGACATACATATGTGTGTATGCAAGAACATTTATAAACAACCTCTATACACACATTTTTTGCCACACACAGTAACTACGTATTACAAAAAACAAACAAATCATTAGACCACTTGAAATCTTTAAATCATTTCTCAAAGTCTTGTATGATTTGCTTTTTTTTTGCCACACCACTTGCACCACTTGTTTACGATAAATGATTTGAACGCACGGTTTTGCAGTCGCTCATACACAGTACACACTTGCTTTGCTTCGGGCAGCTAACAGTGCGAACAGTATTTATTGTTGTTTTTGCACATGTTGGCTATGAAACACACACTTGAAATTCAAGTGTATTTGCTTTTCAAATCATCTTACGCAGGACTCTAGTGCACACGTGCAGCGTTACCGTTGATAATTTTTAAAAAGTGTCCAAAAAAGGGGATTTCAAAATAAAAAGTCGCCAAAAAAGGGGATTTTTTAAAAAAAAAGGGGCCAACTACTTTAAAACCTAAAAAACTCCTTAAAATTTTTTTATTTGATAAGAACAAATTATTGTATTTAAAGAAAAACTACAATTTATTATTATTTTACAACAATTTTTATTATTGCAAAAATAAATATTTAGCACACAAACCTCTTTTAATTAGTTAAACTCCTGTTCTTTTGTAGGAGTTTTTCACTCGTACTCTAGGCTTTCAAATTTAGAATAGAACGTATGAATTCACAAGTATTGTCATAAGTCTGTTAGATAAACTATTTCTTGTTTTTGATAATTTAGTAAAAAAAAAACACGTTACCCGAGGGATTGCTCTTAGGAATGTAAAAATTTAAATTAGGATATAAGTATTCATCGAATCTTTTTTTTATTTTTTCAATCCAGTCCAAAAACTTTGGCATATGATGATAAACTTTACTAATATTTTTAATTACTAACAGTTTCAGTTCATTTATAAATACTCCGCGGTTTTTTATATCACTATACTGTAAGACAGTCCCAAAATTACTAATTTATGTGTTGAAATTAATATATAATGGGTCGATATATTTTAAACAACTTTGATTATCTAATTTAGAACATAGTCTTAAAAAGTCGCCATTTAGTCGCCATTTAAAAAAGGGGCCAAAAAAGTGGCCAGGTGGTTGAAAAAGGGGCAAATGGCGACTAAAGTCGCCAAACGGTAACGCTGCACACGTGTGCAGTCTCAATGGCAAAACTCTATGAATTGGGCTACGAATTGGTACCTCATCCGCCATATTCTCCGGATTTAGCCCCTAGTGACTACTTCCTATTTCCAAACCTAAAGAAATGGCTCGTTGGAAAGAAATTCAGCTCCAACGATGAAATTATTGACCAAACAAATGCCTATTTTAAGGACCTGGAAGGGATACAAAAACTGGATAAACGTTGGACTAAGTGCATTGAGTTAAAAGGAGATTATGTTGAAAAATTTTTGTTTTGCAAAAAACACTATTGATCCGCCCTCGTATTTTAGGCTAATAAAAAAAATATATAAATTAAAAAATTACACTTAAATACCTGAAGTGGATGCTTAAAAATCTTTTATTTTAGTTAAAAGACTTTTTATTTAAAAAAAGATAACCCGAAAATTAAAGAAAATATTTTTTTTTTCGACCTTTCTAAAATGTAAAAAAAAATTTATGGTTTGACAGCTCCGTATAAGAAAACAACACAACCTACTTTTGTCTATTTTTATCTGATACCCAATTTTATTACGAAAATTTAAATTTCAAAATTCAATTAAAAAAGTTTTTTGCCGATTACTCTAGACCGATGGTATATTTATATTTCTGATTATGGCACATTGATTTACCCAACTATTCCTAATTTACATAAGTACATATATACAATTCTTTCCATGTTATAACAAAGTATTATTACCAGGGACAGTAATGAATATGAGTTTTAAAATAAAACTC
Organism: Protophormia terraenovae; assembly: GCA_951394005.1. Lineage (NCBI taxonomy): Eukaryota > Metazoa > Arthropoda > Insecta > Diptera > Calliphoridae > Protophormia > Protophormia terraenovae. The sequence goes on from OX596073.1 coordinate 130,655,294, forward strand.
AACAAATAATGATTATTTTTGATTTTTTAACATAAATTAGATTTATTCACTAAAAGGCAAGTATGATGATGCTTTTTTCTTTTTACTAAAAATTGCGTAAGATTAATTTCCAATATTAAACCAAATTCACCTGGAATGGTTTTTGTTTCAGATAATGATGAAATTTTCAAATGTAGGTCTATAAGCCCTAAGAAAATTTACCTATTATATAAAATTTTGTTTCGGACCCTAGGTCGGGCAGAACGGGCCGTTACTATATGGTCATGCCAGGCACAATATAAATATTTTTTTTTTTTTTTTTTTGTAGGAAGAAAATCAGTAAAATTAAAAAAAAAAAATTGTTTTTATTGGCAAATTTTTTAAGGAGATGCCATTCAATATCCACCTTTGATGTATATGTAATTTTCTAAGAATTTTTCTATTTCCACAGCTTTCTGAAGCTCTCAGATATGGTAGAAAGTTTAAATTCGGCAAAAGTATTCGTTCTACAATTCCTAACGTATTTAAAAATGTTTGTCAGGGAGTGGAGATAATCTATCTTCGATTTTGTGTCTTTTTTAAAGCTTTTTTTCTCTTTCATGAGTTTTTTGAAGCTCCCAGATGTGTTAAAAAAAACTAAAAATCAGGTACTTATAAAACTACTCTTCCTACAAAATTTAACAGAGCCAAATTTTTGTATCAGGGAACGTAAAAAATGGCGTTTTTTTATTTTTATTTTATGTAATATTTTTATATACTCATTGTCTGCTCTCCAAATCCTATAAATTTTTTTAAATTTAATACTTTAATCAATATTAATATTATCGTATTCCAACGGCCGCATATCATTAACTTCGATTAGGGAGAGGCAAGGTGTTTAGGTTTCAACGAAACCGAAATGGATAAGATACCACGAATGCTGATGAAGTGTGTAGCGGCACAGAAAATACGTATTCCATTCTGCTGGTGTCTAATTATAGTCCACAAACTCTGCTTTGGTACCGCCAAACAGAGACAACAAGGCAATTTACGATTGCAAACTTGTTTACAAGGTATCCAAATGTTGCTCATATAAATTTTTTTTTTTTTTTTAAGATTTTCAGATTTGTTTTTGCATATTTTAATTATTATTTTATTGCTTTTCCTGGGATTGCCAGGCTCGTGTTTTATATTATTCTTAAAAATTGCCCGTTTTTTGAAATTTTGGAAGTACTTCTGAGAGTAAAAAAGTGAACAAAAAGTCGGCACACAATTTTACAATGAATGATCTCTAGTTTTTTATATGTAAAGATTTTTTGACGAGTGATAATGGTTTCATCAGCATGCATATTTATTTAGAAATAAATCTTAAGTTTTCGCACTGCAACATATAAATAATAAATATTCTTATTCTAATAATGAGCATCCTTCGAAACTTTGAAGGCATTTAAGGAAGAAATTTGACGTCCTGAAGAAAAACTGAGTACGCGTATTTACTACGTAAGTTTTCTAGTTTTATGAATTTATCGATTTGTTTATGCGAGAAAATAACTGTCGCACGATGTTATTTATTACCCATAGCGTATAATCGATATTATAAATGATGAGAATATTACCCATACGTAACAGTGGTCAACTTCATATATCTTCATTTGTAATGCATTTTTTATGTAGTTTTTAGGAAATCAAAATTCTTATTATGAGGTCTTTTGGTTAACTTCTTAATGCATTTAAAAAAAAATCATAAACACTAGGTTTCGACTAAAATTTGAGATAAAACGTTTTAAAAGGCTCTCAGCGAAGCAAATTTATATTACTTGCTATCTAGCCCTAATAAATCTAGTAATTATTTTTCTTAGTGTATCCCACCACAAACTGTTGCATGTGAATTTTACCAAACAATACTCTGGCACATATAGACAAAAAAAAACTCTAGATAAATTCTCTAGGTTTCTTTTTTTTTTTTTTTTTTTTTTTTTTTTTTGAAAACTGGGAGTAGATAACATTTCAACAAAATCTGAAATTTACAAAACAAAAGAGAGAACACACACAAACAAAAAAAGAACATTCATATGATGTAGAGGTTTTCTTTGTTTTCAAAATATACGTTCGTTGTTCTCATTTTGGTATTTGAAAAAATCTGAAAAAAAAAAAAATAAAAGAAAAAATACAAAAATACTTATAAAATGAAACGAATGAAAACAATACACTACTGTTCAATTTCAGTAGTTTTACAGGTTCCGACACTGTTCCTCAACTAGTCTGACACTATTGTAACGGGAAAAGGAAATGTTTATACATACACAGACTTATGCATCCATACAGACACATTTACCATTTTTACATTAAATAAGTATTTAAAAAAAAAAAAAAAAACTTTTTGAGCTGTGTTGATAGCACTTTTGTGTTTTGTCTGGGAGAATTGCATTGGGTTAAACACATACAAACACACATAGGTATAACAAATTTAAGGGCCAATATACGCCAAAAAAAGCAAAAAGGGTCTCAGTAACCAGATTGTGTCATACTTTTGGTAAATAGTTACAAAGACAAAAGCATCATTTACAGCAGACAGGGCAATGGGTAAGGAAAGAAAGGAGGGAGATAAATAAAATAAGATGAAACTTATTTTAGCAAGATTATAAGGAATATAATAATTTAATAGTAAGGAAAATTGTGCTACAATTTTACTTATTACAACCCTTGCATTGAATATGAATTTCAGCATCAGTGTGCCTGTTTTGGCTTGAGTTTGTAAATATTTTTGGTTGTTTCGGTTACTACAAGTCTTTGCCATTTTAATGTTCTTTTGTTTTTGTTTTCCTTTTATTTTCATCTTTCCTTTGTTGTTTGAAAACATTCATTTTGGGGTTTTTTTTTTTTTCTCTTTACAACTATTTGCAACAAGTACATATATTTGTATACACCCATACAGTGATACTTGAATTTATATAGAAACTTATTTTCTTATTTTGTAAAGTTCCTTTTAGAGTATCTGTATGAGTGTCTGATTATATTATGTAGTTGTGGTCGTTTCCTGTCGTTTTCGTATCGTTTAAAATCGGTTGCATTGTTATTTTGTACCACAAGAAAAAAAAAAAAAAAAATGAACAAAAAAAAAAAAATCACAAAAAAATTCTGCACATGTATTTGTAATTTTCGAGGGCAACGACTTGTTGCGCTTTAGTTTTATTTTTCTGGTTTCATTTATATTATTTTGTTTATTTTTTATAGATTTTCCTTCTTTTCCCCGGTAATGTGTCCTTTTCTTATAGTTATTATGTAATTGTGTGCAAGTGTATTGGAAGGATATTATGTCTGGGTAATAAAAATAAAGTCGTTTAAATTTTATTTTTAATTTTAAGCTTTTTAAAGTTTAAATATATAAATGTTTATATTTACTAGCATTTTTAATAAAAAAATTTAAAATTTTTAAATTTAATTTAGAGAATGGTTAAACTAATTTCATTAGTTAAAATAAGAATAATGAAAATTGGAACACTATATATATATATATATATATATATATATATATATATATATATATAAATGAAACTGTGTTTGTTTGGGCTTTATAAACCGATTTTCTGGAAATTTTCACAAATTTTCGTGAAACTCAAAAGTAAACTAGGCTACTTTATTTTTCGATATAAGTATTAAATATTTATTATTTTTAGGGGGCGGATTGATATGCATTTATTTTTTGGAAAATATGCGCCTATAAAATGCACTTTAAAATTCAAAATATACCCTAAAAAATTAAAAAATATGCATTTATTTTTTTTAATATTTATTAAATAAAAAGAAAAAAAAAATAAGTTATTTTATAAGAAAAAACAAATATCAGTCCATCTTAATCTAAGAAATGCAATACATTTTGTATTTTTAAAAGTTAAAGCTATGTTTTAAAAGATCAAAACTAATTATTTGTACTTTTTTTAAATTTGTACTCCTTAAGATCACATTTTTATTAGTGACATTGAGTTTAATAAAACCTTAGGTAGATAGGTTTTTATTTATGTACACAAACAAATTTATATTGAATAAAATTATTCAAAAATTTTCTATGAATAGAAAAAATTAAATGTTTTGAAACTGATTTTATTTCATCATACCCTACACCACCATAGGTGATTGAGGAATAATGCGCTTGTGCATTATACCCCACAGAGAAAATTATCGGACCCCCACCTTAAAGTATACCATTCGACTCAGAATCACTTTCTGAGTCGATTTAACAATGTCCGTCCTTCAGGTAGGCTGGCTGGCTCTGACCATGTAAAACTTGTAAACAAAGTACAAGTCGCAATTTTGAAGATATCTTGATGAAATTTGGCATGAATAATTATTTTGTCACACACAAAACAATGCCTATTGAAATTGGTTATGATAGGTCCATTATTTCACCTACCCCCCACACAAATGTCCTCCCAGAATAGGGGTTTAACGATCATAAATGCCTTAAATTTAGCAATATTTCAATGAAACTCAGTAAAAAGGAGTTTTGTATAAGTGTCAATCTCGGTCTATAATTGACCGTAGCTCCCATATAAATCCCCTCCTTCGAAAATCACTTTAACGTGCATAAATCCCATACGAATGATAGTATCAAGTTAATATTCTACACAAATAAGTTTTATATAAGTAGAAACAACATTGCAATCGGTCCATAATTTACCATAGCTCCCATTTAAACCCACTTCCGGGAATCGCACTTAAAGGCATAAAATCATATAGATGTTAGTATCAATGCATTGTTCTGTATTTGTATAATTTATTTTACATTGAGTAAAAGTGTTGGTCTGCAATTAGCCACAGATCTAATTTTTAGTACATACAGAATGGTGTAGGGTATCATATGGTTGGTCTTGGCCGACTATAGTTTCTCTCTCGTTTTAAAAATAGAAAATAAAATAAAGAGTAATTGTATTCAAGCTAAGGAAACAAAATATACAGTATGTCAAGAAAATGTTTTTACATTAAAAGAAAACATGAATTTGTCGAAGTTTGGCTTTAAAAAACTATATAATTTTTTGCTAATGTAAAAATTTTTAATACGAATTTGTTAATTAATATATTTATTATTATATAACTCAAAGAAACTTAATATTTAATGATTTAAACTATTAGAAATGGAGCAAAAACCAAACAAACACAAAAATCTTAGTGTCAAGAAATTCTTTTTACATTTATAAAACTACTTAAGAAAATCAAAAATTGTTGGAATTTTAAAATGGTAATAGCTGGTATATATAACTGCTTGTGGAACCTTTTTTATCAAATAAAATTATTAATGAATGTCACAGTCAATTGGAATTTTGTATATTCCAACATTAGTGCATTTTTTTAGTTCATTATGGTCCTGTAATACCTTTTTGTGACTTTGTTCTTCAAATAAGGAGAAAAAATGATGTGGGATGAAAGTTTGGACCTTATGCTGCTTATGCTATATTTAAAGCTTTTTGTAAATAAATTTTGCTGCATTATCATTATTTGCTCATATATGCTTGGAGTCATTATTTTTCTCATTACTTGAATTTTAGTTTTCATCATTCATAAACTCATATTTATTAACACTTTTTATTAAATGAGCTTTAAAAATCTAGAAATGTTACTGCACACCTGTTTTATTTCATAATAAAACCGATTTTCCAACTATTTTGAATAAAATTAATCTGTATTTAACAATATCTTTTAAATACGAAAGTATGAATATTTATTATTTAATTTTTCTAAATGCTTTGTAAAGGATTTTGAAGGTTTTCGGCGTATTCTGACCGTATTAAATTGTATTATTATATAGTATAAACATTTCTGTACAACATACAATTCGTTCCATAACTTTTTAGGCTTATCAACTTAAATCATTGGGAATGATTATAATTGTTGAATACTTTGTCCCCATAAGAGTGTTTCTTTCCATGTAGTTTTCCATCTGTAATTGTAATCCATCTGTGTTTTTTCATTGTTTCTTGGAAGATAAAATTGTTATACCCTTTCCACAGTACTTTATTGTAAGCCCTAGTGGATATATTCAAATTTGTCTTAATTTTTCTAGGTTTAACTCTGCCAAATATTTGAAGTAGAGGGATATTAAGAGATATCAACTACAATATTACGGGAATTTTGGATCGATTTAATATTCTATTAAGTATATATCTTAATAACGAATATATTTTTACAATATCTTTAACAATTTTCCCGAATTGGAGGTTATAAAACCCCAAGAGAGGAGTTTTTTCTCTTGACTTACTTAATATATAATTTATGGATTACTCGCAATATATATCATGGATTTGAACACATATTCTTGTACTATGTGATTATAATTATCACACTGACGATTTATTGACAATAATACATCCCAAAGTTAAAAAATTGTTTCACATAGCGAAAAAAAAACGCAAATGTAAAAACATTTTCTTGACAGGTAGATTAAAGGGTATGTGTAGTTTTTGTTGTTGTATTTTCGTAATTACATTCATAATGAATTTTTTCTGGTAAAACCCGTTAAAGAAATATACCTAAAACAAAATGTAACAAAAAAAAAAAAAAAAAAAAAAAATTGCAATATTATAAACATTTGCAAATATTGTAAAATAAAGTTGAAATAATAATTTTTTCTTTAATGTAAAAAAATTTTCTTGACATACTGTATTTTCAATTTTGTTGAAGACTTTGGAATTTGATTTAAATTTTATAAATGTATATTCGAATACTTTTGTAGAAATTTTTATTTTATCCCAACAAACCAAGAAACGATACAGTATCATTAATGATATCATGGTTTTAAAATTATGTAATAAAATATAGAAATTATTTTTTCTTAGAAAAAAAAACTTCAAAAAATTTCAGGAAAATAAAATTAAATTGAAAATTTTTGTATTAGAAGAATATTTTATGTTATGCATTATATGAAAATTATATTTTTCAGAAAAATTTATTGCAATCGCAAAAAATAAAAGAGGATAAGTTAAAAGAACCAATATCAGCTCGGATTTATAGGGTAATTGTCTTTGGATTACAAAAGTTTCGTATTTGGAGCAGCATAGACTTTAGTATATTATTGATATTTTATTAATTTTTGAGAAAGTATTTAAAATATCCAATCTTAGTATATATATGTATATATTTTGCAACATATTGCTAAATTATCGCTCTGCTTAAATTTAACGATATCATTACTAATATCGTTATTTTCAAAAATTATTATATCATTTTCGAGTGTACCTTTTAGAAAGCAACCTACTTATATCATTTTAGAATTATAAATGATATCATTCTCGGGCTTCTTTACCACCGAAATGATATCGTTATAATATCATTACGATATCATTTGGTTTGTTGGGATCCAACTTGTTAATAAATGGAATAATATTTAAATAATTTTATTACAAATTAATTTCAAGTAATTGAAAATCATATTACAAAAAGCACAAAATGATTTGAAACTATTTTATTTCTAAAAATATAAATAAAAAAATAATTTATTTTTAACAAATATTTTGAATGATAATATTCACAATGAAAAGCTATGATCAATAGTTTAATTTTTTTTTTTTTTTTATGATGATTGAAATAAGAAATATAAATATCTTTTGTGATATTACAAAAGTATAAAATTATTTTCAACTTTTTTCATCGGATAAAAAAATTTTTAACAAAAATTTTATTGAATAAAATAATGTCTTTGAAACAAAAGTATGAATAAAAAAACAATCATTTGAGATATTTTCTTAGTGATATTTATTTTTAAAGATATTTATCGTTAAAGATATTTATTATTTTCTTTATGATGGATATTTATATTAAAAAATAAAAAAGTAAAATATGCAAAAAAAAAAAAAAAAAAAATGCACTAACAAATCGATGCCATTTTTTAGTAAAATGTATGATTCGGATAGATAACAACATAAGATCATTTTTAAATGCTCTAAAAAAAACATGCATTTGCATATAAATCCGCCCTCTAAATATTATATATCTCAAAAACTATTATAGATATTATACTGAAACATAGGGCCAGCTGGAGGGGTAGCCTCCAATATACAAAAAATAATTATTTTGGCATATCAGAAAGAGTGATTTATTGAAGTTCTTAACAAATTTTATAAGTAATTTTTATATCAAATTTTGAATAAGGCGATTAGTTTTCATATAAAGTAAATATTAATAATGTTAAAGTAGTTGAAGTGGTGAAAATGTTAATTTTTTGGAAGCACTTGTTCCTCTTTTTGCTGAAGTTCCATTAAGTATTATTCTCATTATTATATTTCTTCTGATACAACATTCTACCAAAAACTTCAAATATTTAGAAGAAACCAATGAAACTACCAAACCTTCAAAGATTAAAATAAATCTACCAGTTTTATTCCAATTGGACTAAAACGGCAAAGATGATGTTGATGAAAAAAAAACTTAGTTCGTGGCTGGCGGCCAGGATGGATGTCAATAAATTAAGTTCAGAATTTTATTCGACTTAATTAAATAAACATCCTACGTAAGCTGCTGGAAGACACCTATTTAGATAAGAATTCTATTCGAGTAATTAGATGAGCCAATTAGCGAACCGAAAGGAGAGCCCTGAAGTTATTTAAGCAGAATAGATTTTTATTCGGAACTGAGAACATAAGGAGAATCACTGGTTGGCATGAACGCTGTTTCGTTGAATTATAATCTTATTCGGCTCTACAGAAACAAGTTCATGATTAATTGCGGCCAAATCAATTGGGACTAGAATTTTATTCGGTCCGATTGTGTCGTTTTAACCATTGATTTCTGAGAGAATTTCATCACCAACGGAGAGACCCGGTAGTGCCAGATAACTAACCTCCAGTTGTAAGTGCCATATCGTGTTAATGAATCTCAAATATAATTTAAAGCGATTCATACCTGCTTCGAGTTAAAAATGAGAAACTGAAACATTTTTCACTTTTCAAGAGAAATTTTATTAAAAAAAATAAATGTTTTCATGTTTTTTTTCAGACACTTATTTCTAAATAACTATAAGGACGAAATAAACATTAGAACGACTTAGAGCCAATTTTCTGCATATTTTGGTGAATCATTTGTATAAATCGTGCATACCGATCTCAAGTTATACTGAAAAACACTCAAGTAATCAGCTTATTTATGATGAAATACTAGACACGCCCATAAAAAATATCGACTTGATGAAAAAAAATATAAAAAATGAAAGCAGTGTTTAGCATATCGAAATAGCAAGTTAATGCTAAGGTCACAGATGTTCTTGCAATATCGGTAGCCGACATTCGGTTCGAAAGACAAGTTGCAATTAGTAATAGAATGCAATATGTAGTATTAAGAAATGATTTACCAATACAATACATGAAATAACTTTAAACTAATTTGTTTAATATCCAAAATTAACTGAATACATTTTAGTTTTATGTTACACATAAAAATCACATTTGGACTGGACCCTAACTAAAACCTCAAATTAAAATGTCGAATTAAAAAAAAAAATTGGATACAACTGCACAATATCTTATTCGAAATTTGTCATTAATTAAATGGAAAATAAAAACTACATAAATAAACTCTCTAATAATAATTTCTTCAAACCTGCTAGATATTATATATATATAAGATTTCATAAATATATAAGATTTCATAAATTTAAGAAACATTTGGATTAAAGTTAAAGTTATACATAAATCTCTATCTCCTCTGTCTAAAATATTTGATATTTCATCTCATTCTAAATAATTGTTATATAGATACGTGAATTTTTCTTAAAAAATAAAAATAAATCCATTTGGAATGTGACTTAAAACCTTCAACTAGAATTGACAATTTAATCACTTTGCAACTCAAACTTAAACATAAATTTTATTTATAAGCTCTTGTTTTAAGAAACTCTTCTTTTTCAATAACCTTCAGCAAATTATCAAAACAACTTGCAACAACAATAATAATAATAACAACAGCAAGAGTAACACTAGCATAAAGAATCAAATAAAATAGCAACAATGAATATTACAACTCATCATCAACATTAGGGTCAAGTACAAGTTGAAATATAAGCACAACAAATCTATGGCATATATGTACCAAAAAAAATACTTACGTACAACATAAAATCATAAAATACATAAACAAGCAAACAAACAAATAAATAGAAGTGGCAGCAATAGCATTCAACACCATCAACAACCAGCAGCCCAAAGAAATCTCCAAGAACCTGTGGTACCATTGAAATATAAACAAATAATATCAAATGGTAACCAAAAACAACTAACACAACTAACAAACAAATACAAATAAACAAAAAGATATTTGTCGAAGATAAAATACTTGATGTAATAATATTTTATTTTTATTTATTTGGTTTTATTTTTTTTATAGAAAAACATACAAACATACATCAGTTTAAGCTGCCTTTTAAGCCACACAAAAAAAAAACTCAACTTGTTGAATGAATTCAAATACGAATACAAGTCATTTAAACATTTACAATAATAATGGCAACAACAACAAAAACAAAAATAATAACGACAACTATTATGGCTACAACTCCATCAGCAGCAACAACTACAAACAGATTTAGCAATTGTGGCAGTAGAGCGGCATTAACCAAGTGCCAAGACCAAGTCCAAGTGCACTGTTGTTACAATAGCAACAACATTAACAAAAAAAGAAACAAATTAAGCCACACACATATAAAACTAACAACAACAATATTTAACCATGGTTTTTAAAATCAACAACAACAAAAATATAATAAATAAACATACCTGCATATGTTTGCATGTATAGGTAAACATAATCTACACGTAGGAAAAAATGATGGTCTAATTGAATTTATTTAATTGAATATTTTGCTATTGGTTATAAAACGGTTGCTATTATTAAAATTCAATGAAATAAACCAAAAGTGTATTATAAATATAAAAATAATTTCGATTCAAACGAATTTCTTTAATTACAAGAGTAAAAGCATTATTATAATGGCATCTAGGTTCCTGCAAATGAAAAGTTAATTGTCTGAATCAATTTGAGATTTAATAAAATAATTTGAAATCAATTGGTCGGTATTGCTATTAAAAACTTATTTGTAATAAAAGAATTTAAAGTTTAACCACATTTTCAGTTACAGTAGCAAATAATTTAAATAATTCGGTCATATTTCACAATACAAAATCTATTCGGTTATCCCAATCGAATTACTGAACTCAATTACGGCTCATATAACTGAAAAAGATGTATATTTTACTTATTGAACTAATTTGAAAACAACATAACATTTGGATGTACTAAATATTAGTGACAGTAAGGGAAACATTTTATTGCTACAATTCATTTACTGTATTTTTAAAAAATATGACATTCAAAAATAAAATAAAATTAACAAGAAAACAAATTAAAATACAAAATAATTTTGAAGAATTAAAAATAAATATCAATTAATAAATGATTGTTAAAGTAATATTTGGGTATTTAAAAACAGTTTTTATTATGGTCTCTGGAATTTCAATAAAAACTTACAATATAAATAGCATGGCATCTAAAACATTCAAATAGGTAAATTTAATGGATTTTCTTCATATGCATATATCAAATTAATAATAATGTTTTCCTAGCCAGATTTGTGGTATTGGTCTTCTAAAATCAAGTCGTGCTGATGACTTCAAGTTCAATTATATCTATTAAACAAAAATATATAAATTAAACCTGACAGATATCTAAAATACGTTTCAATTTGTGCTCGGTGTGCGTCGGAACAATATCTGTATCGTGGCAAGTAGTGGTTCAAAATATCATCAACAGTGCAAAACATAATACGAAAGTGTTTCTAACTAATGCTGTAAGGATATATTTATATTATTTTATATCCTATTATATTTGTTAATGTAACATTTTTAAGACAAATAAAAAAGGGCAATAAAAATATAACATTTTAATAATATTAATTGACAAAACTGTAAAATTCAATTGTACCCCCAAGTATTTTTGGTCCTATTTACTGAATTGATTTTTTAAAACAGTTGTACCTATCATTTATTCAGCAATAGAAAAGTCCCTATAACCGAATTTAAGATAGTACTTGTAACCGAAAAAAATTCAATTAGCAAAAAATTCGGTTGCCACAATGAATCTGTTTTCTAGTTAATTTTATAAAACTGAAAAAGTTTTTTTCTGGTATTCAAATGATATTCACTAATTAACAAGACATATGAAATAACAGCGAAAATATTATGCTAGCTTTTGTTATTAAAACTACTTTGAGAAAGAAGTGAAATAATATTACTATATTTTTGTAAAAAATAGCCATTTTTCATACTAATTTTAGAGTGTAGAATTTGAAAAATTTTCAATTCTAGACGAATGGAGATAATTTTCAGCATATTATTTCGGAATATATTCCAAATTACTAAATATTTAATAAAAGGAGTTTTCTCTAATATACCACGAGACAAAATATCTAAAATTAAAGATACGAGCGTACGATTTTTTGAATCTTTTACATACGTCATTCCATTTAAAACCGGAACGTAAAATTAAAAATCTGGACCTTAACTCTCGGAATTCAGATATTCAGTACAATTAAATTAGGACTGGCGGAAAATTTCAGATAAATTTTTCAAATGGTTCGAGAAATTCAGCGATTTGAAATTATAAAATAGATTAAAATATTTTCAAAGTTGTATACATAAAATTACAAATATCTTTCATAGTATATTAGTTAGAGGTATCAAAATTACCTTTAATATGACGTATGACTAACGTGACCAGACAGACCAGAATATTTTTCCCGCTTTTCCAACTCTAACAATTACTTATTCGATTTCCTTATTTACGTTTTCTATAACATTCTTACCAATATTTAAGTGTAACTAAAAATAATTTTTTCACTGGAAAGTTTATATTTTTTTACAAAACGTTTTTGATAATTAAAAGTTTTAAATATTTTGTTATGCTGATCATCTTCTCCACTGACTAATCTTAAATATACTTTGTGTGTATTTTTTGATAACTTCGATGAAGGAAGACCTCCCAAAAGATACGCATTATTAAGCTTGTTAAAATATTTACAATTTTTTTATTTTTTTTTTTATTTTTAACATATCTTCAGTTCTCAACCAGTGAATGAAAAATCTCAAGTCTGGTATATTTTGACCAACAAAGTTTACATTTTTTTTTCCAGAAATAGTTTTAAAATGTTAATTATTTTAAGAATGTTATAATAAAATATAAAAAAAAATTTTGGAGGAAGAAGTTTTGTTCTTATAGAGAGATTATTAGATCTGTGTGGGCTATTTAAATAATTTTAACTAATTTTATTTACCAAAATGTGCCATTTCAAAAAGATGTTTTGACATGAACTTTGAACTCAATGTTAACATAGATATTTTCATATTGTACCTTTAATAAATATCTGGAACCATATAAAAGACATGCCTGAATCATTCCATTTGAAACCAACACGAAAAATTACAATTTTTAACTTTTAATTTTTTATTTTAACTGAATATTAGTGTTTAACTTGTTGGCAGCCGATTCAAAAAGGTGAAAAGGTAACAGTATATAGGATTATTTTGATAACAGTTTTTTAGAGGTAACGGTATTTTTAGTTATTTCGGTAACAGTATTTTGTAGGTAACTGTTGCTTAAGATATTTCAAAGTATCGGTTAAGTATTATAATGACGAGCTGGGGTAGCCATAACTTTATTACAACCCAAAAACATCACTAGCGGTATTTTAGCGTTATCGGTATTTCGAGCTATTTCGGTAACGGTTTTTTAGCGTTATATATTTTATCGGTAACCGAATTTTCAATTATTTCGGTAACTGTATTTTAGGGGTAACGATAATCAAGTTGAATGGTTTTTTTTTAGCGGTAATGACAACCAACCTTGGTTTTATTGTTAACTGGTCTAAGAATTATTTAAGAAAAAATATTGCTACCAAATTCAAAAAGTATAAATTTTTTTTTTTATCAATCCGTATTTGAAATTTAACTAGGAATATTATGAAAACATTTCGAGAAACACGTTAAAATTATAATTTTTAATGTTTCAGTTTTTAGGGATACATTTAATTATTTCGATGTTCCAAAATTTTCATGAGTCGTTCTCAATTTGTAACGTTTCAATTGGGTAGTGAACAAAGTGCTTGCGAGAGAACAGCTGATTAAGATTTTTAATTAAGACATAAAAAGAAAATCCCTCTTTTTTTACAAAACTATTCAAAATCCCGCTTTTTCCATAAAATTTTGTTCAGAATCCCGCTTTTTAGTCGTTCGGGTGCCGCTTTTTGACAAAAATCCTCTGGTCACGTTACGTATGACTCAACATTAAAATGGTTCATATATTGCTATTTATAGTTCGCGGGTGAATATCTCAAAAATTAGTCTTTTTCAAAATATTAAAAAATACATACTAATGGTGAAAATGTTTCCTATAAACATGGTAAGTGGCATGCTGGGACAATTGTTTATGAATTATTACAGTAAATGTCATAGTAAATACGAAATATTTATTTCATTGTATTGTTTTGTTTATAATAAGACAGAAAAATCTCTAATTGCTTCCAAAAATCATTCGAATGTAATGAAATTTGGTAAGAATATTAATATTGAAGCTTTTAGCGCAAATTCCGAGTTTTAGCTCGATTTCGCTATTTATAATAAACAAAATATGTGCGTTACAATGTTCATTGAGGCGTATAGTTAAAGGTAATAAAATTACCTTTAAAATGATAAGCATGTTTTTATATTGAATTCTAATGGTCGATAATTCGTGAATTAAATTTCGCATATCTCCAAAAATTATATTTTTAAATTCGTGAAAAATATACATATATGTAGAGGATGAAATCATTCTGTATAGTATCTGTAAGTACCGTGCAGGAGCTCTCTGGCATATACAATTTTTAAACGTTTGTAATTTTTTTTTTTTTTTTTTTTCTTATGCGATTTCAGGCTCGTTTTAAATTTTAAAATCCTTTGTGTAGATACACTTCAGAAAAGTAAAAATTTTTATATGTTATAAAAGAAAATTGCAAATTACATCGGCCAAAAAATAAAAAAATAATAATAAATAAATTACAATATATTTAAATTTTTGGACTCAGTAAAGATATCGACTTGAAGTTTTCTTTATACAATAGGTAATTTTGTTCTTTAATTACTAAATGAAACTAAGAAAATCGGTAGAAAATACTGGGTAACATATGAAAAAACTGGATCGAGAACTTGCAGAATTGAGATAGTTCAAATGCAAATAGTTCGAAAACTATAAGAGATAAATAGCACAAGTAAGTTTTAACACTTAAATGCATAACGTACCATACTTGGTACATCACTTCGATTGCATTGTAATCTTAAACAATCGACGTGAAGTATAATTTAAATTAATGTAGACATAGTACTCTTCATAAAAATTCAATTTTAACTTTCTTGTGATTTGCTTTAGTTGTCAGCAAGCTTCCAAAGTTGCACTTTTTGAACAAAAGACCGCCCCCCCCCCTAAAATTGTTCTATGGGTTATAGAAATACGTCGTGCAAAAAATTAGGGCAATAGGACTACGTTAACTGGTGCCGCAACGGCTCTGAAGTTTGAAGATGCATTTACAAAGGGAAAAATATGCATTTTTTTCAGTTTTCACAAAAATTTTGTCATTAAGTAATTAGTTTTGCATTTTATTGTAAAGGAATCGTTATGTACACAGAATTAGTATTACAAAAAGATATAAAACACAAAAATTGGTTGAAAAATGTAAAAGTTATTGAAAATTTCCCAGGCCATTAACGTGTCTCAGAGCACTTGAATTCGAAATTTGACAAAAAAAAAAAAAAAAATAAATATATTTTTGAAAATATTCGAATAAAACAATTGTATTACTTAAAATACATCTGTAGTTACTTGAATATGAGTTTTTGTCCTTATAGAATAACGTAAACCTGTTCTCAGCTATGGTTAAAAAATGTTGATATTTTTAACGGTCGTTTAAAAACTCAAATTTCAGCTTTTTGATACTTTGTTAAACAAATTTCAATATTTTTGGGAGATCTCATAGGGATTTATGGACAACAGATTTCGGAATAAAACAGTAAAAAAATTAGGTCAATACCTTTTATAGTTTGCCTGTACCTGCATTTTGAATTCAGCGGATTTCGAGGAAAACTTTTTTAAAATTTTATAATCCACATAATTTTAAATATAAATCAAGAGTTTCATACAATTTGTACGACATTAACCCATGAACTTTAAAGGTCAATGGTCAAATTTTATAATATTTGCAATTTTTGATGGAAACTAGTCGAAATTTTATCTATTTTTCCTTAGATTATCATAAAACTTAAGAAATTTATTTATTAACAACCGATATTTACAATGATAGTGAAAAAAATGAAATTAACCCTAAAACGGCCTTGGAGTCAAAATGACCCCGATGTTTTAAAAACATGCCAATTTGAATATAAGTATTTCAATAAAACACCGTTTGCAATCCCATTAATTAAGCAAATTGATAAAAAAATTAGGCATTAACCCTTTTTGAATATGGTGTCTCATTAATTCAGCAAATTGATAAAAAAAATTATTCATTAACCCTTTTTGAATATGGTGTCTCATTAATTCAGCAAATTGATAAAAAAAAGTTCCATTTAAGATACACAACAATGTAATAAAATGGCTGATTTGCCAAAATATTACATAAAAATGGGTTTTTCTCGAAATCCGCTGAATTCAAAATGCAGGTGCAAGCAAACTATAAGAGGTATTGACCTAATTTTTTTACTGTTTTATTCCGAAATCTGTTGTCCATAAATCCCTATGAGATCTCCCAAAAATATTGAAATTTGTTTAACAAAGTATCAAAAAGCTGAAATTTGAGTTTTTAAACTACAGATGTATTTTAAGTAATACAATTGTTTTATTAGAATATTTTCAAAAATATATTTATTCGAAAATTTGAAACTTCGTTTTTTTTGGAGCACTCTAATGGCCATATTCTTCAGATTCACACAAAGTACTTATTTTGCTTTAATATGAAAGAAAAACGTAGTTATTATGTCGATTAACACAATACAAATTGTATGAAACTCAACAATATATAAATAAGGAATTACATAGATATTTGTTTTAACATAATTTTTCATCCATTTCCACTTAGTTTTAAAGATTTTTCAATAAAATCTAATAAATAAAAAAATAGTTCCAACAAATAATATTTGATTTCAAATGTGTATGGAATGCATAACGTACCATATGATACACATCAAAAAATCTTATTTTACAGATTTTTTAAAATGTTGGAAAATTTTTCAATAAAATTAATGCCATAATCGTGTTCAGCATGCATTTTTACATTAAAGTACCCATGTATCGGGGGGTTTGACCTCCTGCATATAAAGATTAAATCGGATAAGAAACAAAAAGTTGGAAAACGTATATAGCTCTAGGGGTATATAGTTCCACACTTAAAATTGTACACTTTTCTGCTCCGTCTACGAGAAATATTATGTAAATCTAAAATAGACTTATTTCTAATGTGTAATGTACTAGAAAATTATAAAAAAATTCTCTCAACTTATAAGATGAAGAATATGAGGAAATCAGATTTGAAAAGTGTATGTGATAGTATAAAGAAAATTTCGCTAATGGCAAATTCTGTAAAAAATTCTATTTATAATGCAATGTATGCAAAGTATTTGTCTTAATTGGAAAGTTGGACCTAAAATCATAAAGTATATTAATAATTTCATGTCGAACAGGAAAATTACTGTAGGAATCTAAAACTGCTATTTAACTTCGTTCCCATTAGCTAATGGTATACCACAAGGATTTGCTTTGTCAGTCATTATTTTTATCATTGCCTACAACAAACTAAGTCGGATAATATCTTGCCATAAGAAAATAGTTTTGTGCCTACACCGATGAGTTTAACCTTATAACTCGTTCCGATCTTGACCAACTTTTTAGTAATATAAGCACATGGTGTGAGTCTTCTCTGTCTGAAACTAAATTTAAATTTATCCACATCTGCTGACTGAAGAACTGCACTTGCGATATTCGATCTTCAATTTTTAAAATTTAGAAAGTTAGTACGCTAAGAATCTTAGGAATTATCATCAAAGAATGATATAAATGGAATGATCATATCGACTATCTTTCTTCATCCTTAACACACAAATTAAACTGCTGCACTAACACACTTATTTCAGTGACTAAAGCCCTTATCATGTCAAGGATAAACTATGGTTTACAGTTATTTGGTTTTGCTCCCAAATCTTAACTTAGGAAACTCGATACGATAATTAACTAGGCCATTGGAATATCATTAGGAGCATTACGCTCTACCTCTATTAACAATATGCTCTTCGAAGCTAATATTACCCATATCTACGCACAAAGGGAAATCTTAACAACTAAATTGTTTCGCCATTTACTATATAACTTAAACACACCAATCAAGCAAATATTAAGAAAGATAAACGTATCTAGAAAAGTCCGTAAAATAACCTCAACTATATTTAGAGTAGTAGAAAACTGCAAAAAGCTTAATATACCATTGTATATACCAGACTTAAACCGCAGATTGAAACCTAACCCTTCTTTATATTTTGACAATAGATCCATAAACACCAAAATGCATGCGTTAGTTAAATTTAACTCAAACCAATCACAGTTTAGAAAATTGTTTGCCATGATTAAAGACTCATTTAAAGATCACCAATTTATCTAAAAAGATGGATCGAGAATTAACAATCACACTGCATTCACTACTGAAAACTGCACAATCAAAACTGCAATTTTGCCTCCTCACAGCTCCATATATACAGCAGAACTTATAGCAATTCAGGAAGCCTTAATGTACATAAATGAAAGAAGTGGAAAATTTGCTGTTTGCTCAGATTCTCTTTCGTCATTGCAATCGATTTCTAATACTGCAAACAATGTTTATCACATATCTAAAATTAGAAATATTCTAATTAATAAATTTCCAGATATCATTCTGATTTGGATACCAGGTCATACCCAAATATCTGGTAATAAATTTGCTGACTTCGCAGCCAAAGATGGTGTCATTTAACCCAAAATTTTAATCGTAAATATATTGAAAAATTCATTAATAGTTTCTTTATTCAACAAAACAAAAGCCACATTCTTAGTCTATCATCAATCTGATACAATGGGATAAATACTAATCAATCAACAATTAACTCTACGGAGATCAATCTGGAAAACATTAACAGACTGGATCACATTAAATTCCTAAGACTTCGTCTGGGTCATACCAAGGCTACCACACGGATTATTATTTAATAAT
This sequence comes from Protophormia terraenovae, assembly GCA_951394005.1. Lineage (NCBI taxonomy): Eukaryota > Metazoa > Arthropoda > Insecta > Diptera > Calliphoridae > Protophormia > Protophormia terraenovae. The sequence continues at coordinate 130,674,549 of OX596073.1, forward strand.
AACTTCACGCCTTTTTGCAGTTGCAACATTCAATACCCAACAAAACCCTTCTGTTTTCTGTTTACTGTAATATATGCAACAGTATGCTCTAAAGTATAAAATATGCAAAAAAAAAAAAAAAAAAAAAAAATTGCTAAATAAACAAATAAATATTGCTGAAATAAGATATAATATTTGTAATGGTTTCATAAGAAAATATGCTGTCAAAATATACAAAAATATGTTGTAATAAATCGATTCATAAAAATTATCATTTAATTATCTGAAACAGATAAACAACTAAAGTTTGGTTCAGCTGAAGACCAAGAAAAAATATGATTTAGCATATTTTTAATTACCCTGCTATTTAACTTTACTGCTTAACAGATATATCACAAATGAAGTCATCGATAAAATATTTATTCGTTTCAGAACAAATAAAGCATTTTTACAACGATTTGTAAGTGCATATTTTCAGCTAGAATAGCAAATAAATGAATTTAAAATTTTAAAACTGATACAAATTTCTGCTTGAAGTCTTTCTATTGTACCAAATATGTATAACTAATTTTGAATTGGAAGCATTTCAGATATTGAAATTATTCAAAATAAATTTGATGCTCAAATTTCTCTAAGTGCACAACTATTAATGTGAGCGTATTTGCAAACAAGCTCTTTAATCATGTCTCTTGTGTTTTTTGATTTCGTTTTTTTTTATTTGTGTTACATTCGGATTTGTAGGTGAACTAAACCATGAACGTTGAGTTCAAGATACAAGCAAATAACTAAACCAAATGAACTAAACACGAAACCAGCCAGCACCAGCACCAACTAAACAACAAATATAAAAAAACTGCTACAAATTGGTGTGAATTTATACCAAAAAAACAAACAAGAAAAATCTACTATTGATCTTGTACTATGAACGTGGTGGCTATAAAAAAATGCAAGTACTAACAACAACAATAACAATTACACCATTTGAAATCCAATAAAGTGTTTTAGATCTTTTGAAGCAGCAAAAATTCTACTAAACTAAAAGTGTCTAAAATCAGCTTAACTAACAATTGTTGTTAACAACCAAATGACATTAGCAATTGTTGGTGTTGTTAATTTAAAAGCTATAAGTGTCCGTCTGTATGTCTTATCGTGTTGTATAACAATTGTTTTGTTGGCGCTTATTGACAATAAGTATCTTACGCTCTCACATACCGAGGGTAGACAAAATGCTTTACCGTTTTAAATTGTTTTAAAATCATTTAAGTTTTAAGCTTAAGTCAAGGTTTTTTCTTCTTTCTGTATTTTTTGCAAATATTTTCTTTTATTGTTGCTGATCATCATTATCGCTATCTTTGTAATGAAGATCAACATTTTATTTGCCATTATTTTCCTACAAAATCTGTATTTTCATTTAAAATCATTAAAAAAAAAGAAAAATCCAAACATATAAAATGGAAATGCGCTTCGTCGAATGTATGTTACTGGATCTTGTGCAGCATGTGGTTTCGATTTCAATGCCTCTTCCTGTGTATACAAATGTTAAAGTGTGTTTGAGTATATTGGGATTGTTGTTGTTGTTGTTTTTGTAAATGAAACATTTATTTCTTGTATTTAGTTGCCTACATATTACTGGCAATTGTGTGTTGTTGCTGTTGGTACTTCTGTTATAAAAATTATTGTACTATTGGCTGCCTCCAAGGTGCCATTGTTAATGTTTTATTGGCTTCATCTCTTGTTAGTTCTCTTGCTTCTCTTCATCGTTATCTATTCTAATGGTTTAAAGTGTGTGTGTGTGATGTTTATATTTGAATAGATAAGATCGTGTATTACAACCATTACAATTAGTTGTTATTGTTTTTTAATGATACTTTGAAAAGCGATATTGTTGTTGTTAATGATCTTGCTAATATACATTTGTATCTAAATGAAGAAGATATGTGGCAGTTTATTTTATAGTGTTGTGTTTAGAAATTGTGCAATAAATTTTCGTTGTGGTAATGAAATTGGCCATGGCAATTAAAAAGTAAATCGATTAAAAATTTATTACTTAACATTCAATGTTAAAATTAGATAGAGATTGAAATTATTTTGATAGAATTTGCTTTAACATAAATAATGCTTGGCTATTTAGGGATTTGTCACCAAATTTTCTACAAATTAAACATTTTTCATAAACTTTCTATTTATAGACAATTTTCACACACATTTTGTAGAAAAAAAAATTCGATAAATTAGCCTCTTTTAATGAAAATTATAGACAAATTTGCTTTTTAAAGACATTTTTCAATAAATTTTCTTTTTACAGAAAATTTTCGATAAATTTTCTTTTCATAATTTTATAGAAATTTTTGTACAAATTTTCTTTTTATAGAAAATTTTCTAGAACATTTTTGATACATTTTCCTTTTATAGAAAATGTTTGATTAATTTTCTTTTATAGAAAATTTCCGATAAATTCTCTTTTTGTAGAAAATTTTCCATGTATTCTCTTAATGGAAAACTTTTGATGATTTTTTTTCATAGAAAATTTTCGATAAGTTCTATTTTTGTAGAAAATTTTCCATGTATTCTCTTTATAGAAAACTTTTGATAAATTGTTTTTTGATGGAAAATTCGATAAATTATCTTTTTATATAAAATGTTTGAAAAATTCTGTTTTTATAGAAAATTTTCGATAACTTATTTTTGCAGAAAATTTTTTATTTATAGAAATTTTTCGATAAATTTTATTTTTATAAGAAATTTTCTTTTCATAGTATATTTTCGATAAATTTCCTTTTTAAGGAACATGTTCCATAAATTTTCCTTTATAGAAAATTTTTAATAAATTTTTGAAAATTTTCGATAAATTTTCTTTTACAGATTTTTTTTTTTTATAGAAATATTCGAAAAATTTTCTTTTTATAGAAAATGTTAGATAAATTTTCTTTTTATAGAAAATTTTCGATAAATTTTCTTTTTATAGAAATTTTTCGATAAATTTTCTTTTTATAGAAATTTTTCAATAAATTTTCTTTTTATAGAAGATTTTCGATAAATTTTCTTTTTATAGAAATTTTTCGATAAATTTTCTTTTTATAGAAGATTTTCGATAAATTTTCTTTTTATAGAAGATTTTCGATAAATTTTCTTTTTATAGAAATTTTTCGATAAATTTTCTTCTTATAGAAAATTTTTCGATAAATTTTCTTTTATAAACATTTTTCGATAAATTTTCTTTTATAGAAATTTTTCGATAAATATTCTTCTTATAGAAAATTTTGCATAAATTTCCTTTTTATTCAAAATTTTCTATAAAATTTTGCATAAATTTCCTTTTTATTCAAAATTTTCTATAAAAGGGAAATTTATGCAAAATTTTCTATAAAAAGAATATTTATCGAAAAATTTCTATAAAAAGAGAATTTATCGAAAAATTTCTGTAAAAAAAATTTATCGAAAATTTTAGATAAAAAAAAAATTCTTTTTATAGAAATTTTTCATAAATTTTCTTTTTATCTAAAATTTTCTTTTTATACAAATTTTTCGGTAATTTTCTTTATATAGAAATTTTTCGATAAATTTTTTTTTTTATAAAAATTTTTCAATAAATTTTCTTTATAGAAAATTTTTGATAAATTTTCTTTTTATAGAAGATTTATCGATAAATTTTCCTTTCTATAGAAATTTTTCGATAATTTTTTTTTTCTATAGAAATTTTGATAAATATTCTATTTATAAAAAATTTTCGATAAATTTTCTTTTTATAGACATTTTTCGATAAATTTTCTTTTTATAGAAATTTTTCGATAAATTTTCTTTTTATAGAAAATTTTCGATAAATTTTCTTTTTATAGAAATTTTTCGATAAATTTTCTTTTTATAGAAATTTTTCAATAAATTTTCTTTTTATAGAAGATTTTCGATAAATTTTCTTTTTATAGAAATTTTTCTATAAATTTTTTTTTATAGAAGATTTTCGATAAATTTTCTTTTATATAAATTTTCTTGTTATAGAAAATTTTCGTTAAATTTTCTTTTTATAGAAATTTTTCGATAAATTTTCTCTTTATAGAATTTTCTTTTTATGGAACATTTTCGATAAATTTTCTTTTTATAGAAACTTCGATCAAATTTCTTTTGATAGGAATTTTTTGATAAAATTTGTTTTTATGTAAACATTTTCGATAAATTTCCTTTTTATAAAACACTTGATAAATTTTCTTTTTATAGAAAATTTTGGATAAATTTTCATTTTATATACATTTTTCGATAAGTTTTCTTTTTATAGCAAATTTTTCGATAAGTTTTCTTTTTATAGCAAATTTTCTTTTCATAGAACATTTTCGATAAATTTCCTTTTTACAGAACAGTTTTGATAAATTTTCATTTTATAGAAAATTTTCGATACATTTTATTTTTATATAAAATTTTCGATAAATATTCTTTTTATAGAAATTTTTGGGTAAATTTTCTTTTAAAGAAAATTTTTGATAAATTTTCTTTTTTTATAAAAAAATTTTTGGTTTTTTTATTTTTTTATAAGTTTTTTTTTGTTTTTTATACAAAATTTTTGATAAATTTTCATTTTATAGAAAATTTTCGATACATTTTATTTTTGTATAAAATTTTCGATAAATATTCTTTTTATAGAAATTTTTGGATAAATTTTCTTTTAAAGAAAATTTTTGATAAAAATTTTGATAAATTTTCTTTTTTTATAAAAAAAATTGTGGTTTTTTTATTTTTTTATAAAGTTTTTTTTTTTTATACAAAATTTTTGATAATTTTTTTTAAATTTGTCGATATAAAAAATATATTGTATAAAAAATTTTTCGATAATTTATTTAAACAAAATTTTTTCAATAACATATTTTTACAGAACTTTTTCTAGAAATTCTCTTTTTATAGAAAATATTGTTAATATTTCATTGGTAAACAATTTTTTATAAATTCTCATTTTAAAGAATTTTTAATTAAGTTTTCTTTAAAAAAAATTTTTTTTTAAGACAAAATTTTTTTTCTACAAAATATTCTAAATTAAAATCTTGTTTTGATTCGTTTTTTTGTTTTAATTCACACTTTGTCCGATTTCACATTTGAAACGGATATAATTTGTTAATTTCAAATTTAAAACATTAAAAAAAAATAATTTGAGTCTCACCAAAAAAACAAAAAAAAAAGTCAAATTGAAATTCAAATATTAAAATCTAAAAAAAAAATAATAAATAACAATTTCAATTTCGATATGCTCCCATAAACATTGCAAACAAAATATAAAGTTCGAGGTTGAACAAAAAAAATATTAAAATAAAATAAAAACGAAAAAAAAAAAATAATAAATAAATTTAGATTTCAATCACAACAACGAAAAATTTCATGCCATTTTGCACCAACAGCCAACACCAAAACGGTGAATAGTTAGTGAATAGAACACCAAAATATCAATGACAACACCTTTGGCAGTTGCTAATAGTACAACTAGAGCTGAAGAGTGCGGCTTGAAAAAAACACAAAAAAAACATCAAACATTAAATAAACCATGGCTTTGAGTTTTGACTTGTTTTTGTTTTTTATTTACAATTACAAACGAAACTAAACAATAAAAGTCTGTTAAAACCTCGACTTCTAAATTTGTTACAAACTATTTTTTATTGTTTTTAAATAATTTTTTTGTGCATAAAAAAACTTATATTGTATTTTGTATGTTTATAGTGGCAACATAAAATGTTGAGGTCTCTGCTGCAGTTTTTCTTTTAACGTTTTTATTAAATTTTGTTAATGTTTTTTTTTTTTAGTTATTTTTTTTATTGTTGTAGCTGTTTTAGCATAAGCGTCAAAAGTCAGGCATCAACAGTAGATAAGTGCAACGATGCGATTCGAAAATAGAAAAAAACATTTTCATAAGGTTTACGCAGATCTAAACGATAGGTATCATTCTGCTAAAAATGTTTGTAAAATTACAGTAAAAGATCTAGTCTCAGGCAATTTCGACCAATGAAAGAAATTTTGAAATGAAACTGAATATAGAGCAGATTTTTATTTTAGAAATAATTCTGCAACTTGTGAACTGTTAAACTTCTCAGTTGAAAAACTTAACATTTGGATTTTAATCCAATTTTTGAGAAATAATATTAATATTTGAATCTTAATATAATTTAAACAAGTAGAGGTATTTCAATGAAATTTTTGCTCAATATAGATAGACAGGGAATTAAAAAAACTTCCACTTTTTCCTAGCAAAATACCCGGGGAAAAGTTGTGTCAAAAATTTACTTTTTTAATTTTTCATTAAAATGATGAATGGGATTCTGCATGTAGGTTAAGTTCAAGGAATTGTGCTACTTCCACTAATTGTGTCCATAAATACATTGGACAAAGAGAAGTAGGGTTCACTGGACAGTGGAATATGTGGTGGGCGTTATGGGGGCCCTCACCACATGCTGGGCATAAGTTAGGGACGGCAATGTCTATGCGGGACAAGTAAGCATTGATACTGTTGCTCCATCCCGACCTCAGTTAAGCCAGAACTACTAGCGATCGAAGGGATCCTGAGCGTATCTTAGAACGGTCTCCTCGTACTTACGAATGTCATGCCTAACATGCCTCGGGGGAGAATCCAACTGTGTGATGTTGAAGTTTGGATGTCCCATCCAATAACATCCCAGGAGGAACTATTTGGTTAACAATATGTTATGTTCCTTGAACGGAAGCACCTTCGTCTCCTCATGTATGTGGTGTGGGGAGGTGATTCGTAAGCAGCCTGTGACTGTCCATAAAGCTACATTTTGACAGCTTTGTAAATTTCTCCACTGGGTATCACTCAAAGAAGGAGACCACACTGGAGCAGCATAATTGACTACTGAACCCAGCCGTTGTTAAAGTCTTCGCTTAGTAAATATTTTTTTGTATTTAATAACATATGGGGGTGTATAGCCAATATGCTTTTTACAAAAGAATTTTACAAAATAAAAAATAAAACTTTTTTAAAATTGAGAAAATTTGAATAGGGCTTGTGGGAAAACTATTATCCAAAGCGCCTCCGATTTAGCTTTACATGCATTTACATTTAGATTTCTTTTGAAACCATTACAAAAATTCTGTAGTTAGGTACAAAAAATATTTTTTATAAGTGAATAAATTTTACCACCTTTTAGGAAGAAAAACCTAAAAAATTTTAATATTTTTTTTTTGTTTTAAGTTTCAACTTCAGATTAATATAACTTTTTATAGAAAAGATATATGTATTTATATAATTCTTGATACAATATCATTTGGAATTTTGTTAGAAACTTAATGATTATGATTAAGTTTAAAAAAACTTAAAAACCAAACTAAAAATTACTATCTTTTTTAGTTAGGAGATATTTAGGTCGTAGCTAATTTTACCAAAATTTTTGGTAACTATTTTTTTTTGTATTTACATCAGGGATCGGCGCTCTTAAATTTTACATTCTATATTTGTGTATCTGTGTAACTCTCCCGCTCTTATATTGTGCACGGAAACAATTTTTAAACTTATAATTTAATTTCATAATCTGTTGCTCTTAAACAATTTATGGTTTGTAATAAAAACTATAATTGAATATTAAAATAATTTGCTTAAAAAGTATTAAAAATATATAAAATTTATTAAACATTTATTCTCTTCTTCACATGTAAGAGCATATAGGTGAGACAAAATTAAGAGAACATTTGCACGTGTGCACCATTTACATTTTACATTCGAGTCATAAATTAATTTTTGGCAGGGAAAGGTGCTATCAATATTTTAATATCCGTCCATCCACGTTTAATTTTCTTATTTATTAGCAAGTAAAAAAATGCATTCTTAGAATTATAAGATGTTTTTTATCTGAATGGTAATGTCCGTCCGTTCGTCTATACATTTGGGTTAAATGGATCGAAAATTGCGTTTAATTCAGGAAAAGGTGATACACGAATTTTAATGATCATGTTCTATTTTTTATTTAATATTTAGTAAAAAGCGCATTTTTAGAATTATGAAATATTCTTTGGCAGTATGGCAATGTCCATCCGTCCATACATTTGGGTTAAATGGTACTTAATTCAGGGAAAGTTGATATCAATGCTTTAGTATTTAGATTTAGTTTTTATATCGGCAAAGAAGTAAAAAGATATTATATTTCTGGAATTTTAAGACCTATTTAAAAAATTCTAATGTCTGTCCTTCCACCCGTCTGTTTATCAATTTTTACAAAAATTTCTGACTCAATGAAGATATCGAGTTCGAATTTTTTTGTTTTTTAATAAGCTGCAAAAATTATGATAAAATCGGTTAAAAATGTTAGGATATATATGGAAAAGATTTGACCAACATCTTGCAAAGTTGAGATTGTGGAAATTTCAAAGTAATATATCTCGAAAAGTATATAAGATAAATAGTACATGCAAGCATGTTTTTTAAAGTATTTATTAAGGATTTTAAGGTGATATTAAAATCTTGGAAATCGCATAAGGAACAAAAATTCGAAAAAACCCTAATTTGAACCCTCATAGCTCCGCTCCAGAAGCGTATTTGGTATTCTGAATCTAAACTCAAAATTTTTATTATACTATGCTACGACTATATGAAATTACATGTAATTCCAAGCAGCCTATTAGAAGATATAGATTTACTTCGATTTTGCCCCACTGTTTAATGTTTGTCTACTGGAGTATTTAAAAAAAAAATTTTCTCTTAATAATATTAAAGTGGACAATTTATACTATTTTTCAGAAAATTTTCAAAACAAACATCCTGTAACATTTTAAGTTGCATTTCATGAAAATTAGTGTATTTTAGGACAATTTTCAAAAAAATAATAAAAATATTAGGACAAAATATAATTTACAAATACTTAAAGAAAAGCAAACTTAAATACCTGAAGTGATGATTTAGATCAGTGCTTTGACTATATATAAAACTAATGCAAAGTTGATAACATAGAAAGTCCAAAAAGTTCCAAACAGGAATGCTGCAAAAAATTTGGAAGCCAAGAATAGGACACGGAAATTAAAACCAAATTTCATACAAAAATACTCAAGTTATAGAATTGACGAAGAAACGTATATGCTGGCAGAATTTTCGCAGCTTATGTGTCAAAATTTTTTATTGTTAATACTCGAAAAAATCCCTGGTATAACAAGCTTTTTGCAGTTGTGGCAGTTGTGGTCCACAAATTCATAAATAGTGGTTAGAACTATAAAAGTTATATTTCTCCGTAATTTGTACTTAATTATCAATTAAATAAAAAAAGAATGAAAACTCTAAGATAAACCATTTCCAAGTTATTGAATACTACACAGAGAAAAGAGTTTCGTTGTGGCAACCGAATTTATTGCCAATCGAATTTAGGAGGTTGCGTCTACTATCTGCTAATTCGATTGGAATAACTGTATTTTTCGGCATTCGCAACTGCTTTAAAAAAAACAATTCGGTTAGCATAACTTCCAAATATACATATGTATATTAGACTACTCCAAATAAAAAGGATTTTAAAAATATGATTTTATATTACATTTTTATTATAAATTATTAATATTAATATTAATATAAGATGAACATTTATTTTTTAACAATACTCTATTAAATTATTGATTTATATCCTGATTAAGTGCACTTTGTTAACGGCTTTTAAATTGTTTACCTTATTAGGGAGATTTTTAGCCAAATCTGCAAAAGTAGATACATATTACTATTAGCAAATGGTTTATAATACTGTGCGACATAATTTTCTTACCGAAAAAATCATAATATGAAGTCTGGAAGGTCATAAGGACCACAATAGCTTAATAAATGTCTTTGCAGCCATACAAATCGCATATTGTTTGTTTGTCTGTTGTAAATGGTTACTATTTTGATGTTGATGCTGATCGATTTTAAAGAATGAATAGTATTTGCATTGATCGCAATTAAAGTGGGGAATTTCTTTAAAGGCTAGAGAGGCTTTGAAACCTTTTGTAGACAACCTACTATTGTGTTATTCGTTGCATTTGATCTGCTTTTAATACTAAAAAATTTTACTTTTTAAAGCCGCCCAACATTAACTCTTTGTAGGTTGTTCAGATCGCAAGTATTGAGAGTGATGAAGTGAGTTTGATATCTTTGTTTTTGATTGTTTCCATAATATCTAAAAAAAGAAACAATTTTAAAGATACTTAATGCAAAAAATATAGTTTATAAAATGTAATATAATTAACCATTTGCAAATTTCCTCTGTCGACACCAAAGAAATTATAACTCCGTAGTATTTTTCCATTTCCCATCATAAAAATCTTTTCTTAAAGGAAAGTTGAAACAACTATCAGAGTCCAACTATGTCCATTGCAGAAATATCTAAGGATAAAAATATATTAATTAACATTTCTTATAACAATAGAGAAACAATTACTTACCTATATTTTTTAGGAGAAATCATATTATAAGTATATTTCTTTTGTTTTATATTTTTCTTGATGTTTTTTTTTTTATTTTTATTTAATATAATTACTTTTTTTTAGATGTCAAATAAAGTTTACAAACTATTTGAACAACATAAATTTCTTTCTTTTGTAAATAACGAATTGTTTTTTTTTATAATTATTAGAATCGAATTTTAGTGATACCTGTAACTGAAATATATTTACTACTTAAATTATCATAGTACAAACAATTTATTAATAACAAATACCAATACTTCGTTTTGGTATATGAATTTCATTCGATTACTTCTACTGAATTTTTTTTTAAATATTTCAACCAACTACAATTGATTACTACAACTGAATAATACGCCGTAAGAATTAAATTTTTAATACAATTTTACTTTTATTGCTACCACAAAATATAATATGCGGAGTTAATAAAAATGTAATAATTGTAATAAAATTTTATTAAATATTATCAAATATCTGTATTTGTGACCATTTTTCAACTAATCTTTTTTCTGTGTGTATATATGTTAAGATTTTTTCGAACGCAGTCCTTAAATTTTTACTTTAAACGACCTTTCATTTAAAATAAATACAATTTAATGAAAATTTAATTTTTTACTCTTTTTAAAAAATGTAAAAAAAGTGTTTAACTTTGACAACATCTTGTAAGAAAACAACACAACCTAGTTTGAAGATTTAAATTTATATTGATACATTATTTTGTCTATTTTTATTTGGTATCCAACTTCATTAAAAAAATTTTAATTTAAAAATTCAATTAATCGCCACTTTTGACACATTTTACCCCAACGTGCGAGACCAACTTTGGAGGGATACCCCCTTTACTCGCTAGGGGCCTGTACTCTTTCAAATCAGCACTGACCATGCGAAATTTTATTTATATATCTCCAAGGGTTCACATGTTATAGAATTATTTCCACAAAATAACGTTTTGGGGCCACTGTGTGTTGTTTAAAGACGCTGCACACACATCTACAACTGAAGTGATGAGAACGTTAAGTCCTCTGACCTAAATCAAATGCCTAGTGTTGAAAATTGTGTTTCTCAAATTTAAAGTTTTTGTCTGGCCTGGGTAAAAATAATAAAATAAAAATAATAATAAAAAAATAACTTAGCGTTTAGTACGCTAAGTTAGTAGCAGTAGATAGTATGTACTAGATCTTCAATAGGATAAAAGTGTAAGTTGTTTCAGGAAGAACATTTTGTAGATTTTCAAGAGATTATATTCTTAGTATCTAACTAAAATTCTGTGGGCTGTTTTCGTTATTATGATTCATTTTCAATATATTTTTTGTTATTATTCTATATTATTCCAATATTTAAACCATTTACTGTTCTAAGATCCAACAGACGTTCTATTGTTCTAAGTTTTAACTGGTCATAAATTTAAACTCGTTTTTTGTAAGTTTAAGTACTAATTTGATTATCTAAGTGCGCAAGTTTATGTGTTTTTACATTTTGTTCTCTGAAGGAAACTTTTGAAGTTTAAAGCAATTTTATATTTGTTTTTTAAATTCAATTTTGCAGTCAAGGCTTAAGCAAGGCTAAAAGTTTAAAAATGATAATTAAACTTTACTAAAATGCGTTAAAAAACATTAGGTCAAGTTACGTAAAAAACAATAAGAAACAATTAAAATTTATTTTTTTTTTTTTATTCCTAACTCTACTAATTTTCTATTGATATTTTTCCACAAATATAATTTTCCTAAAATTCTATATCAATTTTAGCAAACTTTTTTAAATTTCCTATATAAAATAAAACTTTCTTTTTTATTATTATTGAAAATAATTTCAAGGTAAAACTTTTTTTCTAATATTAATTAAAAATTCACTATAATTTTCCTTAAACTTATTAAATTATTTACTAACAAAAAACTCTCCAATTATTAATTCTACTTAGCTACACTCAAATATTTAGAAAGTTTTCTATCTATTTTTTAATCTTGTTAAAATCTATAATTTTTAAATAGAAGTGTTAAAAAGAATCATAGAAAAAAAGAAAAACTAAAACAAATAATAAATTGATTAATATGCACAAATTGTTATAAATATTTTAAATAAGATAATTGATGATTTCCGCATTCGGTTACTAATCGACGATAAATAACGCAAAATGAAATTATATTCTACACAAAAATCAACAAGCTACAACAACAACAATAAAAAATCAAGACAAATCTAATACAAAATAAGCTGTGGCATATTTCTAACAAAAAAATAATAATAATAAGAAGCATATTATAATATAAAATATTAATAATAAAGAATTAAGAATAATAAAAAAAAAAAACTGTAATAAACAATAAATAATTAAAACGCATTATAATAATGATTTTTGTTGTTATTGTTGTTACTGTGTGTGTGTATTTTAATTTTATTTTGCATTAGAAAATTAATAAGAATTAAATTTGATTTAAATGAATTATATGCAAATAAATGTCGTTGTAATTTGGTTTTAATTTCATACAATTTATTAACTACTTAAACGATTTGGTTTTATAACTTATGGTTGAGGAAGAGGGTTAGAGGTTTGAGAGTTTGAGAGTATTAGAAGCTAAACTAAAATGTGTTTTTTATATTATATGAAGATATGAGTCAGCTCATGAATAAAAATATGTACTTATTTAAATTTTTATGGAAAATTCTTTATTGGGTTTTTGTTTAATCAATATATTATTATCACAATATAAAAATTGTTACCCAATTGTACGCAATAACTCTTTAAAACTCTACATATATCTCAAAAATACCACATTTTTAGGGTAATTTTTGCAAAATTATTAAAAATAATTTTACAACATTTATCTGAATAAATTATATTTTAGAATATAGTCCACTATCTGAACTTAATCCACCTGTTTAAAAAAACAATTATCGTTTTATAAAAACAAACAAAATTCCCACTTGAAATTTTAAAATTTTCACTTTTCGCTACTATAATATTATTTATGAAAAATTATTGGACTTTGAGAGAGTGTATCAAAAAAATTAAACAAAATAGAATAATAAATTTTATAGATTATGATAATTCAGTTTGTTTTCTATTACCCGATATAAAAATTTGCAATATCCACACTTTATTCTTTGAATTAAATAATCCTCGTTTTGAGTACTATTCAACCTAATGTGCGGTGCTTCATTCTACAAAAATTTATAATTATTTTTTAACAAACTTTATTACCCATAGAAACTTTTTATGTTATATTTACAAAATCACTAAAATATCTTTAAGAAAGACCAAAATCTTATGATGACTAAAAAAAATAAACAATGGAACTCCAAATAGTTCACATATTTTTTTTTAAGGAAAACGAGAAAATTTTTTTTTTTTTTTGTCAACCAGTATAATTTAACTTTATTTTATAAAAACAAAATTTTTCGAACAAAAAAAAAAAAAAAAAACGGAATACCGTGTTTTGTTTTACTTAATGTTAATTTTCTCAGCAGCCCTTCATGGTCCCATGAATTTTTTATATGTTAATGCCAACACTTTAGGGAATATTTTAGGGAAAAATTATAAAAATGGGAGATACGATTTTTTAAATATCCTTGATGCAAGGATGAATATTGCTTTCAATATCCTTTTCTTTTAAAAAATGGCGTTTTAATGAAAATAATTATAAACTAGATTCATTAGGCATTCATTTAAGCCAAAAATTCCTTAAATTAAAAAAGTGAACTTTGAACCGCGATAAAATCTAAACTATAACGAATTTGAAAATTTTGAATAACTTCAAATTTTGTATTGACCTAATGAGTGCGTATAGCGAATTTCATCGAAATCGGAGATGGTGATTTAACTTAAGCCATCTGGGCCACATTTAATATCTATTAGAGGGATCTGCATATTTTGGATTTTGCATATTTCCACAAAAATATATCCTGGTGGAGAATCTTCAAAGAGTTTGGGATTTTACATTGTGCTTGTAATAGTTGCGCTGGCGTATTCTAATCATTTCACGAATTCTTTAGATTAAATTGAAATGTGATAAGTTGAACTTGTTCCTCTCGTGGAAAATTTTCATACATAAGACCGAATTTTACATCAAGACAGAGGCTTCAGACCACACAATTCGATATAGATACATTACAAAAATATGATCTTTTTCATTGGCTGTATAATTTTGAGATCAAAACCCATTTGGAAATATTTGAGGATTGTTATTCCGTCGAATTTACTCCGAAAACCTGAAATATAAAAGTGCTTTCCATCCAAAATAACTAATAATTGAAGCTGGAAGTTCTTAAGCGAAACATGATGACAACACTGGTAAAGTGAACGCCGGTGAGAATTTCTTTCCATATTTAAAAATATAACTCTATATACCTATTATTAATTTTTATTCTTTTTATATTTTGTTCTTTCCGTTTTAAAAATTTTTAAGTTTTTAGTTTAATGTCTTTATAGTTATGAAACACTACTAAGTAATTTTTACCTTAAAATACATATTAAAATTAAAAGTAGAAAAAAAAAAATTCATTGGAATATTTTCTATTTCAATTGCTTTCACTTATTGTCAATTTTCATTCTTCTACGACTTTTTTATCTCCAGAAATTTGCAATAATAAAGTGTATTTATAGTTCTGCAACGGAGTGTATTATAGAAATATTTGAGATCTATAACATAGAATCATTGATAGAAACTATACATTTCTATGTTCTGTAAATCAAATTGATTTAAAAATGTTCCAAATGTTAAATACACTAGATTGTGAATTACATTTTAACAAAACTAAAGCTGAAGTGCTCCATTTTAAATATTTTTTTTTTTTAATAATTATAATATTTAATCTAAATAAAATAATTTGATGATTTGTTATCGTATTTAATCCTTTGTTACAAATCACATTCTTTGAATTTGATTTTTTATTTTTTTTACCTAAAATATTTTTATTTTCTATTCCTGACTCTAGCCAAAATTAAAGTTGCAGACTTTTTTGGTTTAGGACCTATGAAGCAAAATATGGCAAAAAGCATTTTTTATTTTTTTTATTTTGACCTTTGAATTTTCGAAATATATCAACTAACTACATATCATTTCGAAAGTAATATCTTAATTTTTATCTACACGCAAAGAAAAAATATGGTTCCTGTGACCATAAACTAAGAGCAACATACTATGATTGTAATATATGATTCCAGGTTACAATAAGTATATTTGTACGTAATCATTATTATGATTCCAATTTATAATTTATTAGTAAGGTTCATAATCTTATTAATAACTTTTAGTAAGTTTTATAACCTTTTCTTAAGTATTGCTTTCAATTTCATCATGTTTTTATCATTTAATAGTTCCATGTTATCATATATATAAACTAGTTTCATCATACATATAATTCCATTTTATCATATATATAAAATAATTTCATCATATATATAATTCCATTTTATCATATATATTATTCCATTCTATCATATATATGAACTAATTCCATCATAAGCATAATTCCATTTTATCATATATATAATCCCATGTTATCATATAGTTCCATTTTATCATATATATGAACTAATTTCATCATATTTATAATCTCATTTTATCATATATATGATCCCATATTTTCATATTTATATTCATTTGTACCACGATATGTGGTACATTCATCATACTAAATAAAAACAAAACATGTCAGTTTATATTTGTTCATATATAAACTAAATGAGAATTAATATACTAACAAACTACTGGACTGATACACAAAAATGTGTATTCAAAAGGCATTAAAAGTTAATGGCTTAATGGTTGTATAATTAACTAAATTTGTAAAATGAAATGAATGGTTATGTAATTAACTAAATAGTTGTAGAATTCACTAAATGATTGTATTTATTCATAAATATGATTTCATATAAACATATTTAAATACATATTATAATTCAGTGAACCATATTAAAATTTTGATTGTGGGTAATCATTAAATGATTAAACAGAATCATAAACGTTGCTATCATGAACAAGGTATATTTAAATCAATGAAAAATGGCTATATAATCATTGAATAGTTGTGGTGATCATGCTGTAACCATGTTTTTTCTCTGCGTGTAAAATTTGATTTTGTATAGTTCAGAAGTTATAAGTAATTAGATTTTATTTTGGTCCATAACTTCTAAAGTAAATGAGTCTCCAATTTGAAATTTTACATGCATAGGAAACATAACATTATATATTTATTTCAAAACTATAAAAATACCGTTTTTTTAGATAGAATGATTTGATGTCTAACTTTGACCTTTGAACTTTTAATGTAAAAAAAAATATAACTATAAAAGTAATATCTTTGTCATTAATATCTAAAACTATTTATCTACCATGTATAGTTCAGAAGTTATTAACAATTAAACAATTATACCTTTATAAAGTTTTTTCATGTGGAAATCGTTAAATCATAACAATCCCTAAATGTTTTTGAATTTGTCAAATGGACAAGGCTTCCAGCCTTGTGAAGCTTTTTGCAGCCTTGTGAAGCTTTTGTTTTTAACGTATTTGCATACATTATAGGTCTTTGGCAATTATTTCGAAGTCCTACGAAATGAATAAAAAACTCAATATTTTTTTAATGATGGGTAAAATAATGAAATTATTGATTGATGTTTAAAAACTAGGTTATATTTTAGGACTAAGAAAAGATATCATGCCTTAAGTAAGCAGGTGCTAGTTTTCCATTTTGGAAAACTATATGAACACATCACTCTTGATTTCATGAAATAAACAGAATATAATTCAGTATCTACAATTAAGTCCTATTAATTAAAAAAGTATTTTTTGTTTTCTCTATTTATAAACATATAAAATATAGGAAATTCAATTTTTTTATAACAAATTTTCAACAACAAACTGACAAGTACAAAGTAAAATTAAAAAAAAAACTGTGTCTTTTTAACCACTTCTACTGGTTTTTTAATAGTTTTACAATAAATATTCTAATAATACACCAACAAAGTAAACTCCAGGTGATAGAATAATGAAACAAGATTTCAAGGTTTACAACGCAAATAGAACTGGTTGTACTTGAAATTTTACAAAAAACAAAAAGCAACAAATAACGAAATATAGAAAAAAAAAAAAATATTCATTTTGGAAAAATCGTTTTGACAGCAATTAATGTATGCATAAATAAACAATTAATTTTTGATACAATTGAGTGACAAACGGACTGAGAGTAGTACGTGAGTTAAATAATACCTATAGGAAAGTACTAAAAAACACTATAAATTGCTTTTGTATTTAAATCTTCGATCGAATGGAGAATCCATTTTTTCAGAAAAATGATTTTTATGGAAACTGGATAATTTTATGTTACATATTTCACAATAGAGTGAAATTATTATGTTATATTAAAAAAATGGTATTTTTTAAACGCATGTAAAGTTTTAAATTGGAGACTCATTTAGTTTAGAAGTTATGGAACAAAATAAAATCTAATTACAATAACTTCTGAATTGTACACAATAAAATTTTAGTTTAAATATCACTTTAAAGATTAAGATATTGCGTTCTAAATAAAATGTAAGTTGATTTAATTTGAATGTTAAAAGGTCAAAATTAAACCTTTACATCTCCTTTAAAATTCTAAAAATTAGTCTATAATTCTTTTTGTCAAATGTCAAAGTAAAGAGAAAGCTAAATTGGTCATAAATTATATTGGATTATATGTCCATTTCAAAGTTATATTACTATGTAAGTAATTTTGATGCTCATAATAATAGATATATTTAAAAGAAATATAAATGTATTGAAAACTAGTTCAGTTTTATTAAAAATTAATAGATAATGTTCTGTATATTATGTAAATAATAATACACAAGTGTGGTTTGTTCAAAATAAATGCTTGACCATTCGATAGACATTAAAGTTTATGAATTAAACGTGGATGTTTTTCCTTTAGAACAGCGGACACTTCTTTGATAGTCGCTTCTAAACAAATAAATTTTCGTTTCGCCACTAAATAATATGTTTCTCCATTTTTTTCACCTTTACATTCGGACTAAAGTTAATGTTTTTTAATAAGATTTAACAGTATCCTCAAATTTTATATACGCATTGATAAAACTTTTCTGGCAATTCTTTTCGAAAGTTTTAACCTACTCCATTAAACATTTCAGTTGAAATATCCTTCAAAGAAATGAAGGGGTTCTTTTTTGTCAATACAATAATACTCCCATCCCATTCTGGAGTTATTTTATGAGGTTTAAACGGGTTTCTATTGATTGTTTTTTAGTTAAAGCATTATACACAAAAGGTATAATTAAGTCCCTATTTGCCATTTAAAGTAACGACTTTATTTTGAACAGTTTTCTCTTCTATTTGGTATAATTATTGCTTCTTCCCATTTTCTATATCAGAATACTATTTCTTCACAATATTTTCAACCTAAATGCAACTGTTTTTATCCTATTACACAGAAAAAAGTGAAAATGGACTTCAGTTACGAAATTGCTTATATTAATTAATTTTTTATTTATTTTGCTCCAATCATCAACATGATAATATTAATAACTATAATAATTGATATTGTTATTACTTCTTTTCCTTAAATAGATGTAATGATCTGAAAAATTTTGGAAATTTACTTAAATTTATTTTATTTCTGTATTTTTATAACAAATCTTTTATTGATATAAAACTTATTTGTACTGAATTTGATTAAAATATTCCTATTTTAAGGCATCTATAAGTGTTAAAACTCTATTCCGTGAGGACATTTGTATGGGGGCTAGGTGAAATAATGGGCCGATCATAACCAAATTCAATAGGCTTCGTCCTTGTGTTGAAAAAAGCTTATGTACCTAATTTCATCAAATGCGCACAAGCTTTACATGGACAGCCAGCCAGCCGACCAGACGGACGGACGGACGGACGGACATCGTTAAATCGACTCAGAAAGTGATTCTGAGTCGAACGGTATACTTTAAGGTGGGGGTCCGAAGATTTTTTCTCTGCGTTACAACTTCTGAACAAACACATAATACCCCAACCACCTTTGGTGGTGTAGGGTATAAAAAGATGGGAGGTATATAGATTTTATCATTCCGTGTGTAACATGTCGAAGGAATCATCTAAGACTCCACAAAGTATATATTTTCAGGGTCCTGGTTAGATTCTGAGTCGATCTAGCTATGTCCGTCCGTCTGTCCGTCTGTTGAAAGCAGAATAGAGCTCGAACGGGGCAACGTAGGGAGACGAAATTTGGCACATGTAAGGTTTATGTAAGGTTTGTTTGGTATTGAAAATGGGCAAAATCGGTTAATAAACAAAAAAGTAATGGGCTGAAAACTAGAAAACAGGGTGTGCGTTAAATACTTTTCTGCTGATATTTCTTCAATAAAAGCACGTACGACAACGAAATTTTGTACGTATAGTTCGGGGGTCGATATAAACTCGGAAACCAAAAATGGGCGTGGTCCGCCCACTTTACCGCCCACCTCCCATATAAGGTGAAAGTCAACGAAATTGTGTTCAAATAGTTCAAGTGGTCCGTCTTTACCACTTTACCGCACACTCCCATATAACGTAAAATTTGAAAAAGTTGATGGTGGGTATATAGATTCGGCCGGGCCGAATATATTCGCGCTTGTTTTTCTTTGTATTTTATTAACAGCTGTCAATTTATTGATAAACAAAACGAATTAAACGAATTAGAAAATTAATTATATTAATAAATCATATAATTAAATTCCAATATAAAGTTAGTTAATAATATTATTAAAAAATTATTTGAAATACTTTTACTAAATGGAAAATAAAATATACAAATACACTTTTATTTTATGACTTTATGCCCTTTAGGGCGATTCTCGGAAGTGGGTTTTTATGGGAGCTATTGTCAATTATGGACCGATCTTCATGAAATTTGAAAGATTAACTCTTATACAAAACTTCTTTTTACCGAATTTCATTAAAATATTACCATATATGAGGCATTTAATGACCACTAAACATTTGTATAACGGCTAGGTGAAATAATGGACCGATCATAACCAATTTCTGTAGGCTTCATCCTTGTATCAAAATAACTGTTCGTGCAAAATTTCATCAAAATATCTTTAAAATTGCGACCTGCACTTTGTTCACAAGGTTTACAGACAGCCAGCCAGAAGGACGGACAGACATCGTTAAATCACCTCAAAGTGTGAAAGTGATTCTGAGTCGAACGGTATACTTTAAGGTAGGGGTCCGATAATTTTTTCTGTGCATTACAAACATCAGTACAAACCCATAATACCCCAACTACCTATGGTGGTGTAGGATACTTTAAATTATTTTTTATAAATATTTTAATTTTTAACATACAAAAAATTGCTTTTAACCATATTCTGCTTCAAATATAGTTAAGTTATCGATATATAATTTTTTTTTACAAAATTAAAATAGCGTTTTTTGAGATATTCCGCTTTGATTTTTATACTATCGATTTGACATTTGAGCTTTCAAAGTAATTAACTTTTATACACGTTATTTTAAAGTCAATATCTTTTTTATTAAATAAAATAAAAACTTAAATTTTAAAATGTAAAGTTTAGTAGTCATGAGCCCTTTTGTAAAAAAATTCGACAGTATTTATATTTCGAAAACGTCATATTTTTTGACCGAAAAAAGTCTTCAGTCTGAAAGTTTGTAATTTCAGAAACACTTGCAATAGACACCCTGAGGTCCCTCAGTACCTGTTGAATACCAATTGACACCTAACAGTCACCAAAGCTCCACTTGAGAACCAGTTGATCCAGTGAGACAAGTAAGACTATAGAACTAACCTGGGTTCGGTTCGAGGTGGCGCCAGTAACATTAACAAAAAAGTATAAAATTAAAATATTTAAAAAATAAAAAAATATATAATTATACGAAATTTGTAGTATATTAATCAATACTTAATATACCCTCTTGGGTTAGTTCTGTGACATATCCCAAAATTTGTTAAAAGGGTGAATTTCTCTCTCCTAGACCATCGCTATGTTTAAGTGACTGGTCCAGCTCATAAAAAGTGTTAGAACTAGAACCGGTACATATCACTTAAGCTAAGTTCAAATTAGCCAAATATTTGACACAAATTATTTGATCGTGTTTTCCCGCAATTTTCGCAACTAAATATAGAGTTTATTTTCTGTTCACATTATGCGCATTTATTTTACGTTTTTTGTTTGATGAAACAGCTATCAAATATCTAAAAATACAATAAGAGGAAAATATTTTAAGCCTGTTCAGATTAGATGCAAATTATTTACACAAAATTATTTTATTAAACATACAATTATCATAAATTTATTTGATGTCATTTATTAAATTTATTTATAACAAAATAATATTTTTTTATTTCGCTTTTATGGATTTGTAACGATTGTTAGAGAGAATTTCGGAAATTGTGGATGTCAATATTTATTTTATATAAGTTGAAATACTGTTTATTTTAGGAAAATAGTTAAAAAATTTACAGTAGAGTAAAATATTTGTAAAATATTCAATCTCTATTTTTTGCACGCCACTTCATATATTAAAAGTTTAAAAAACTGTACTAAAATAGACAAAATATAAATTGTTCATTTTTATTTGTTAATTTGAAGTTTAAGTACATAAAAACATCAACCTTTTCAACTCAAGCAGGTCGCCGAGTCAGCTGTTGTTTGCCCCTGTTTGATCTTACATTTCTTTTGTCAAATGTAAATTTCGCCCAAAATAATCTCAAATATTTTAAATCCTGTATTCACATAATGTTCACTCTTCAAATTTTTGACTTAAATAAAAATCGTCAAATATTAGTGTAATGTGAACTTTAGGACTAATCGCGTAACATGTTTTGTGTTTTTTTCCCTCTAAGGTAATAACTCAAGTGTATTTAATTAAAATTGGGGATATTAAATTCGAAAATGCCTGGTTTTTTTTTTTGTCCGTTTTGATGTAGAATTACTCAATATCAAATTATTATCTATTCTGAGTATAACATATATAACAACAAATTTTATAACTTTTAATATCAAAATTTTGAGAACACTTTTAGATTTTTGTATATTTTTATCAGGGTTGGGAGTTAATGATTACATTTTCAATTAAATTATTTTACATGTAATTGTTGTTGGATATTTTCAATTACAAATACACGCAATTGTAATTGATATTTTTTCAATTACAATTACAGTAATTTTAATTTAAAATTTTCAATTACAATTACAATATTATTGGAAATAATTGTAATTAATTACACTTTCAAATCCTTTAAAACAAAATTTTATTGAAAGGCTATTAAAAAATTCCACATACGGTTATTGTTCCCGGTAATTTTGTATATTTTTAACGTCATATAATCATTGTTTATACATTTTGAAGTTAATTAGTAATTGGAATTTTCAATTACAATTACTTGTAACTGTAATTTAAAATTTTCAATTACAATTAACCTGTAATTGAAAATTCCAATTACACATTACTGGTTAATTGTAATTATGCATGTAATGGATTACCTAAAGTAATAATTACCCCCCACTTGATTTTTAGAGACCTACAGTAGCGAGCATTATAAATGCAACGCTATGTGATATGAACTTTGTACGCATATATTTTGCTTATAGCAAGTCCTAATGTAACAGTACTAATGTGATTTTATTATTTGTGGTAATAGATACCTGTTGCATATAATTTTGTTGAATATTTTTGTGCGTAACGAAAATTATTGAACGTTTAGTAAAAGCAGTTGAAAATGTGATCGAGCAAAAAAAATGCAACTCTAAACAAATAAACATGATTTTTAAAATTTTGATAATAATTTTGATTGGAAATGGCTTGTTAAAAAACATGATTTTCTATCGTTGCATATTGTCTAAGATACATGAAATCTACAAATAATATAAATATTAGCAATAAATTCCAATTTTATTAAATTTTGATATTTTCTGAACTGTTTTGGACATTTTCCAATAGAGATTGATATTTTTGGAATTATTATTTATTTTGTTAGTTGTTTTAAAACCAACAAACATTTTCTATAAATAAGCGATCAAATATTTATGATAGTTTAGCTTATCTTCATAATTTATAATTGAGTATGACCTTTCGACCGAAATAACGCAATCACTTTCGATCGTTATTGAGATGGAATCAACAGCTTAAAATAATTTGTTCGCAATGATATGACATTATCGAATGCACGGTATCGCAATAATGTTCAAATATCCCTTGATTTTGGTCCTGGAACAAATTCTAACACAAGGAAAAACAGTTAAGAAATATATCTATTTTGAACTCTTCATATGCTGAAAAATTAAAAGTACATTCTTCGTGATGATTGGACTTGTTTACTATTGGAAATTAATATTTAAGTAAGTATGTCTACCTAAACCGTCTAAAATTTAAATATATGGGTTTAGAGTAAAATTAATTCAAGTTATCGTAATAGGCTCTTATTTCCATTATACAGTACTCGTAAAAATAATAAAGGACCTGCCTCTTAAAGTAAAGGTGGTAGATTTATATAAGTACATCATATGTGTTATGTTAGAAGGATATCCAGTTTCTATATTTACATCATTAAATCAACGATTGCTGGCAATAGTAGCTTTGAATGGCCAAATGTGGTCATTCAGATAATATAAAATATCTACTGTTAAATGACTTGTATCAATTGTTACAGGCATGATCGTTTCAATATTGTTTCTTTAAGATAATTTTTAAAAATCTTCATATTAGAACTACATATTAATATTATTTCACTGCCATTATCAGAATGTTATTCAAAAATATTCGAAAATTTTAAAAAAGTATGGAGAAAATAGTGTTTTTTTAATATTATTAATATCCTTTGTAGTTAAAATTACCTTAAATTTATATGTATTGGTAGTAATTAGTGGTAATACTACCAGATCATAGTTTTCAGCATTTTTCAATAAATATTTTTATCAAAATTTAAAAAAATCCGGTAATTTTTTAGGAGTTGCATTTTTTTTGCTCCCTTAAATTTACAACTTTAAAAAAAAAAAAATTTATTAACTGTTCCTATGCGTAACAATTTGGAACAAAATGACATACAATAGTTCGCTAAAACCGCAAAGAATAAAATCAAAAAGAATTGGCTAATTTTATGACGTTCTAGCCCTAATCAATACGATCAAAAATCATATAACCTAGCGTTGCATTTTTTATGCTCGCTACTGTATATTTAATGGATTTAGATCAAAATCTGATTCGATCATTGAATTTAAATTAATTGTTTTTTTTTTATAAAGACACAAAAACATATTATATTAAAATCTTTATATACATAATTACGAACAATTTTAATTTTCAACAAATAAAAAAATTCTGATTTTTATAAATAAAATATAATTAAAATTTTTATAATAAATACAAATATAATAAACTGACCATACAATACTAAATGAGTACAACATATTTCTATTCAATAATATAAAATCGAAAAAATGCAAAAAAAAAAAAAAAAATCTAAATAGAATTCTGATTGAACTAATACTGGCATATCAACTAACAAACATTAAGATGGAATAAAATGCAAAATATAAAAAAATTTATATAAAACACAAAACCAATTTATAAGAATCTATTTTATCGAATAAAATTTTAATTAAAATCATTTTTTTTTGTTGCTGTTTTTGTTGTTGCAATTCATTGTATAATAAATATGCCAGTAGCATAAATGTAAAAGATATAAAAGCAAGATGAAATACATATAGACAAAGAATCAAAAAAAAAAAAAAAAGTTAAAATTGCAAAAAATAAAATATATTGAAAAAATAATAACAAGTAGCTGATATTGCTGTAGTTATTTGTTGTAATTACTAATAAAATATTTAAGATACACATACAGGAGTTACTCTATTCGCTACCCAACTTTAAACCTTTTATATAGAAAACTAAACTGAAGAGAAGAGAAGAATGCCAGTAAACTAAATAACTAATAGGCAATTTGTTACACCCTCTCCTAGCAATAATGCCAGCCAGCACATGCTATATGTTAATGGTCTATCATCATACCATAACATGTAGTAACCATTCAATATTCAGCCGTGTGTGTATATGACTAAACTAGTGCAGCATCTACCAAGAATAATTGTATGTTAAAGCTTAATTTTTAAACAAAACATTTTTTAAACATACATCGTCAAATTGACATAACTATAAAGTGACCATTTCATTTAGTTTTTTTTTAAATATTTTTAAAATTTCATCAAATATAGGTTAGAATTTAAAAAACTAATACTAAGTATATGATATAGGTACCCTCGATTTACGCAGCACAGTGGTCTCAAAACGAAATTTTTTGGAAATAATTCTGTAACTTTAGAACTGCTGAATGTGGACAATTCTGAGGTGTATGCCAATTGATTTGGTGGACGACAGGTTTTTAGCAAGTCTGGGGGACGTGGGGTGGACCTCCAAAGTTGGTCACCTCGGGTATGAAAATTTTTAAAAAAATCGCCAAAATTTGATTTATGATTTGACTGAAAAAAAAAAAATTTACACATAGATAGTTCTTATAATTCTCTACAATAAACCCATTTTTGGACATGTTTTTTTTTAGTTTTTTGAACTTGGCGGACTCAATTTGAGTCGTAAATTAGATTTTATAAAAAGTATGTAGTAGTAGTAAGTA
The DNA here is from genome assembly GCA_951394005.1 of Protophormia terraenovae. NCBI lineage: Eukaryota > Metazoa > Arthropoda > Insecta > Diptera > Calliphoridae > Protophormia > Protophormia terraenovae. The sequence goes on from OX596073.1 coordinate 130,700,541, forward strand.
AGTAGATTTTATAAAAAAAAAAAATAAATTTTTTAAATCACTTTTTTAAAATGCATAAAAAAGCTTATTAGCATAATATTTTCAGAGTTACTTCTTATGTAGCGTATAAAATAAATATCAGTCTTTCATTCCCCAAAAAATTATTTAAAAAGCTTCACAAATCAATTTTAAGTAATTTTTCAAGCTTCTCACAACTTTTCCATACATTTCAATTTGAATAGTAGTTTGGGAGATACATATTTATTACCAATAAATTGGCGTTTAGAACCACTATGCAGTATTTGGATTTAAATTCAAACTTTACGGAACTCTTATTATTTGCAAGTAAAAGAACCTCCGGCTTATTTAAAGCAGTGATGCGCACACACTCTACTATACATATGCGCTTGTGTGTGTGAAGCAGCAAAAAACTTGACTTGATTTGCTTTGACATTAAGGAGAGAGCAGCAGTCGAACGAAGTAGTTTAAAGTGTACGTGTGAAGCAACGTTGCGTAAGCAGCATTTGTAGTCTAACTTCGCGAGTCAGGAAATTTGCAAATTGTGCATCTCTGATTTAAAGGAAATAAACCTACGTTGTTTTGTATGGCAAAAACATACAATTTTCAATACAATTCTTACAAAATTCAGGTTTCATTGAAATAACAAGGACTATAAATATGTCTGACAACACATCGATTTATTGACCAAATGAAGAACATTTGAAAGAAAACATTTGTGAACATAAAAATAAAAATCGACCACATACGTGTTGAAAACAATACCATTCAGTGTCAATAATGAATATGTGTCGTTTGTTTTCAAATTCAACACTGTGTTTTAAAATCTTAATGAAAATCGATACCTAATTGGCCTCAAGTTGACACCATTTCGTTATCAAACTAAAAAATTGCAGTATGTTTTCTATTAAATATGTTAAAGAATGGTATCAATAGGCCGATACCATAAATTACCAATGTGATCAAAACCGTGGCAGATTTTAAACCGATTTTTTTTCCTTAGGGTAAGTACTTTGTGTTTGAGGCACCTCATATATTTTGCCAAAATCAGTTTAGCAAAACTTTAAGTTTTCCTGTAAATTATGTGGTCACCCTAAAAATAAAATCAAACGCGACAATATACTAAATGCTTTAGGAAAAAATTACTAAACAAAAAAATTAATGTTAAGATTCTAATAAAGATAAAACGAATCTTGTATAAATGTATGTCTGTCTGTCCGTCCCAGCAACTATCCACACAGAAATAACTGACATCATGTGAAGGTAAAGCACAGCTTTATCTTAGCCAAAACACCAAAAAGTAAAACCTCCAGAACTACAGATGTGCTTAAAAAAAAGTCATACATATATTGAAGGTTTCTTTTGAGTGATCAGTTTTTTTGTGGCAAGTTATTTTTTTTTTTTGGGTTAGAAAAAATATCTTGTTGCTATTGCAAAATAAATTGGTTAAAAAAAGTCCCAGCCAGAGTAAATGGGAGGAAAAAAAATTAAAGTTTTTTGGTGGCCATTATAATCTTATGGCATTTAACTATCGATCTTTCATCGATGGCTGGCTAGCTGGCTGTTGTGGCAACATGGTAGACACTTTCCTAGAAAAGTTTTTTTTTTAGATTTTTTTTAACATTTTCATTGCCAACTTAAAACAAAATTGCAATTGTTGCAGCCTTTAGTGGTAAAGATTGTTGTGTCTGTGCTGCAAGTGACGACATGCTTTGATGAAAACTGGAAGCTGTTCAACCACTTTTTTCGTTAATAATTTTTTAGTATTTTTTTTTATAGTTTTTGCCAGTTTTAAATTTGGTTTGTGGCAGACAAATACATTCATTTCGTTTTATCTTTTGGTTTTGTATGTAGTTGTTACATTATTTGAAAGTAACAACATTGCATGCTGTTACTGTTGCTGCTGCTGATGATGATGAGAATGATGCTGATGATAAGTGAGTGAGGCACCTTGAAAATTGCCGCCACATTTTGCTACTGCCTGCCACAGCCTAAAGCTGTCTTCAGTTGTAAATCTTTAAGTAAAACTACTATGAATGCTGCTATAGTTTGTTACGTTTGTTGCTCCTGCTGTTGCATATGGAGGGCGTGTTAGTGGTGGCACTCATGTACTAGAGTGTATTGGTGTCCGAGTCTTGGTAAAATGTAATTTTTGTTAGAATATTATTTGTGTTTTTTGTTTTTGTTTTCGACTATCCTTAGCCAGCTGGGCATTGCCACTGACATTGATTATGATGGACGGTGATTTGATGTTACTTGTCTTATGTTGCAGCTACTGCTTTATATAACTTTAGCAGACAAACACATTATTTTATTTTAGAGTTTTTGCTGATATTTTTATGTTGTGTATAGCTTTAGGTAACTCATCGTACATTGTTGAAAGCAACATCTAATTTAAGAAAGTTCAATAAGATTTTTAGATCAATTTTAAATTTTTGTAATCTTCTGTTCTTTTTTTTTTTTTTTTTGAACAGAGGAGGCAATAATGGTACCTGTTTTTAAACAATTTAGTTTTAAAAATGGTTTTGAGTATGATTTTGAAATTCTACAAGGTCTAATTCTAACTAGAAAATAAAAAATGTTAAAAAAACTATATATAAATAAGAGTCCAATAACACGTTAAAAGTTATTCATTTTAAATTGATTTTTTTATTCCAAAATTTTCATACTACTACAATCTAATAGTAAAACCAAACATTGACAATAAAAATTTGCCCCTAAATTGTTAAGAATGGAGGGTGTAACCACGCAAAAGAGGGTAACTTGCGAATAAACAATCAAAATGTATAAAACTATTATTTATTCAATTTCAATAAAAACGAAAAACAAAAATAAACAACAAAATAACTATGAAAATATATATTTTTATTTAAATGGAATGCAAAAAAACAAAAATCAACTTAACGACAAAAAAACTAAACGAATCCAATTACGAATTGAGTACAACACAATTGGACGAAAATAACAGACACATAATAACTAAAAAATTGTAAATAAAAAAAAAAATTATTCACTAAAAAAATTAGCGAAAATTATAAATAAAATTTATTTGTTCACAAAAAAAAAAAAACAGCTGAAAAAATAATAGATTATAGTTGACAAAAAAAACTCATACCAAATGAAATGGAACTGAGCTCAACGAAAAAAAAAAAAAAACTTAAACTTGTAAAAAAAACGCATTGCGCATAGAATTTCTTCCTGTATTATTTAGACACCGACAACAACAATAGCAACAACTATTTATTCAGACAGTCTCTCTTTTCTATATGCTACAATTATGAGTTTGTTGTAAAAAAATTATGGCTGTTGTAGTAGCTGTTACTGCTGCTGGTTGATTTTTTTTCGCAATTTGAATTGCAATTCGAACAAAATAAATTGCTAGCTGCCAGCGTCAACTACATATAATTTTTTGTTGTTGCTGCTGTAACTGATGTTGTTGTTGTATGAATTTATTATTTTTTTATTTGATTTTTTTTTTTTTGTAAATATCAAGGCCAAGTTTTGTTTGCATATAAGTTTTGTTAGTTGAATATAGTAGGGTGGTATTTTAAGTTATAGCTATAAAATATAAAACCATCTTTAATAGTCTATAGTCTAGTCTACAATCTGGTCTATAGTTTAGTATATATTTAAGTCTACAGTCTAGTCTATTGCCTAATCCATATAGATTATAGTCTAGTCCATAATCTAGTACTGAGCGTTTGCCTTGGTATGGTTTTACTCTATTCATTCCAACATCACACGATTTTGTTAGGATTTTGGTTAAAGGTTCTGTTATATAGTTCATATCGTTTTCCAATAATTGATTTTCAGCGTATCTTTGTTTACACCTAATGATATAGCTAGTAAGTTTGGTCTCCTTAAGTTTCCTTATATTCCGTTTAGGTAGATTCTTATTCTAAGAACGAAGTCTTCAAGTAACATCCAGTTCATGTTTTCGTTATAAAGATTCATTGTTGCAAAGTTAATATATACGATACTACCTCCTGAGCCTCTTATAAATGTTAGTATCTGACCATTGTTGAAGACAGTCATTCCAAAACTTACAATCATTTCGCAGACTATTGTGCCTCATTGTTGAGTGTGTGGGAGTTCCATTCTGGGGATTTGCTATTGAAATCTCCTCCTACAATAACTTTACTCATTGTTGTGCTGATAGGTTCTTCCAGGTTGTTTATAGCCCTGGCAAAAGTTTCATGATTTAAGTGTGGTGAGAAGTAGCAGCTATACATCGTCACATTGTCAATTGTAGCATACACAAAACCAAAATAGTTTTCGTTGATTTCACTAATATTCGCGTTCCTACTTTGAACTAGGATAGCTGCATGGTGACTTGTATCTTCATACCATAGACATGTGGGTAATTTGCCATATGATTCGCTAACATTGGCCAACAAAACAAATTTTTTCGTGCTCCTTCAAAAAAAAAAAAAAATATATATATATATGCTAAACTCGAATCTGCTTTCAGTTTTCTCCCATCAGGTCGAGATATTTTTTATGGGCGTGTCTAATATTGCGCCGATTACTCGAGTATATTTCACTATAACTTGAGAACTTTATGTACGATTTATATAAATAATACACCAAAATATGTGGAATAAAACTGGCTCAATAGTTTTGGAGATATTTCGAAATAAGTGTCCGAAAAAAATTTTTTCATGCTAAATTCAATATTTATTTTTTTTACTAAAACTTCTTTTTAAAAGTGAAAACATCAAAAATGTTTCAGTTTATCATCTTTATCTCAAAGCTGGCAAAACTACGAGTAAATAAAGATACGTATCATAAAAATTGATGCACAAACCTTGATTGGATTCACAGAGAAGTTAGGATACCCATGATACCTACAGTTAAGTGGAAATACACTAGTGGGCAATTTATTTATTTATTTTTTTTTTTTTGTCTTAAATAAAAAAATAGGTGGATTACATGGAATTTAATATGCTAAATAAGAATCAGCTTTTACTTTTTTTCTATCACGTATCGATTTTTTTTTTTTTTTTATGGGCGTGACTACTATGACCCCGCCTTTAGGCAGTCACACTTGTATAACTCGAGAACGGTTTGTCCTATTAAAATAAATTAAACTCCAATATATAGCGATTTAAATTGTCTTTAAGCTGAATTTACATCATTTTTTGTCCAGTTAATATTTCCGTAGTTATTCGGTAATTAGTATTTTTATTTTTTTTTTTTTTTTTTTTTTGAAAAATGGTGAAAATTCTGATCCATAATTTTGAAATTCTTTAGCGAATAAAAAATGTTGTTAACATATCTTGAAAACAATTTTCATATGCTTCTTTTAGTGTATCATTTATCGAAATCGTGTAAAAGGTTCTTGAGTTATAGTCTAAATTTGACAAACCATTCTCGAATTTTATAGTGTGACCGCTGAGTAAGGTTAGTCATGCTTATTAAAAAAATAGTACGTGATAGAAAAAAAGTGAATGCAGATTCTTGTTTAACTCGTCAAAATCCACTTAGTCCACCTATTTTTGTTTCAATATAACAAAATATTTTTTTTATATTTTTTGGTCACCACAGTATTTCTACGCAATTTTATGTAACATGGGTATTTTTACTTAACTGCGAATAAAATCACGATTTGTGCATCAATTTTGAAGATACATACCTTTTTTTGTTCGCAGCATTACCAGCTTTAAGATAAAGATGATAAACATTTTCGATGTTTTTATTTATTAAAAGAAATTTTAGTAACAAAGAAATCTAAAATTTTGCATGAAAATTATTATTATTTTTTATTATTTTTTTGCACACTTATTTCAAAATAACTTCGAAATTATTGAGCACTATTGAGAAATTGGAACATATTTTTAGTACGCTTCTTTTGGTGTATCACTTATGTCAATCGTATACACCGTTCTTGAGTTATGAGGAAATATATTAGAGTAATGGCCTTACTATGGGTAAAATATTAGACACGCCCATAAAAAAATCCAGACCTGATAGAAAAAAAACTGAAAGCAGATTCAAATTTAGCACATCAAAATGCATTAAGTTCAACTATTCATCTTTGGGGGAGGATTTTTTTGTCGACCAGTGTAATTAACAGTATGTCTATATTATCTTCTCTTGCTTTCTGGATCATAAGGTTTTGTGCTTATCTTCCTCGACCATGTTTTATCTGTAGAAATTTAGTTATTTCGTTGATTTTGCCTCCTATTGTTTACACAAGCTATACTGCCTTTATAGTGTTGTATATTATCCAGTCCTTGTTTGTTCTTTGTACTGTTTGTATTCTGCAGATCACCCACCAGTTCTAATTTTTTTCGGTTTCAAGAAGGAGAGTGGTCATGCTCTTAGGAACTTGTATGATCGCTTGTTTTGTCTTAGCAAATGAATCCCTAACATTAAGTATTTTAACAACTGTGGATAATGCATTTGTAGTGGTTATTAGAACACTTATAATATGTCTCCTCTGTTGCATCATCCATATCTCTAATATCGATTAGGCAGTTTTTTGTTATCGTTTTAATAGTGACATCATTTGCAAGCGTACGTTCAATGGCACGTGTTTAATTTTCAGCTTGGTCCTCTCCTTTATTAAATTTCACAATGATATTACCCGATCATATTCTTCTCATTCTCATTATCTAAATTCCCATTTCCATAGGATCAATGTTAATTTAAATTTTCTTCAGTACATCGGTTTAAGTTTTTATCGTTAGGGCTTCTCCTTTGTCTTTTATTTGACCTTTTGGATTTCGTTCTTATCACAGCTTTCGCGAGAAAGTTGCTCGTTTACGAGTTATGAGTTTTTTTTGGGTGTCTTTCACGATCTGGAGAATTTGGCCTTGATCTCCTGCTTCTTTTTCCTTCATATCTATGTTTGGTGACCTGTGTTACTACTGTTAACGAAACATATACTTCCAGAGCCATCGCGCAGGTAATATCATCTCGCACGGATTTATGTATATTTCTTGCATTTTGTACAACTTTATAAGCAGATGCTAGCTTGTTCCCAAGTTTGCTAAATGTGTCACTAAACATTTGTTCCTCTTCTTGCCTCCGTTGTTTCCGGTTATTATCCTCTGTATTAGTGGTAGTTTCCTTCTCATTGTTTTTATCTCCCTTATTGTATTATTCTCGATCTACATCAGGTGTTTCTTTCGTATTCGTTATTGTTTTGTGATTTGTGTTCATCCTTTGCTTTCTATGGTCCCAACTTAAAGCCGCTATCATCCGTCGTTGTGTAGTCACGTCAAGATCCCATGGTTATTTATACAGAGCATGGAGGCCATGCGAGGAATGGCATAAGGTCCTCATAAGACCTTATGTCAGAGCCAGATCCGTGTAAGTCCTGAATTTTTCATACGAACCTACACTTAATGGTGACGACTTTTGAGCGCTTTTCAAAACCTGCCAAGTTTTCGTGGGACGGGGGCAGATGTGGCATTAATTCAGAAGCCATTTCTGTGAAATTTCACTTTCACATACTAAAGTTCTGGAATACCATATCCGTCAGCTCGGGGATACTGTCATTTCCAATCCAAAATTCCAGAAATGCCATAATTAAGATCGTACTGGTCTTGATCTTAATGCCTTTCGGTGAAGTCTCTGTATGTATATATTATATATACGTGTGACTTTGGAAAGACCATGGAGTCGTCACTCCCCATACAACCTCTCTTGAGGGTCCCCTGTGGTTGGATCCGTCACAGGATTTCATAAGGCACTTGGACATTTTTTTGAACGCCCTTCCATCCTGCCAAAACTAGTGTGAGCGGGGTTGCTAATCCCGTTATCCTCTCCTGAGGATACCCTTGCGGGTCTATAGTCTAGTCTTTTTTTTTCATTAGGCTGGTGGAAATCTATCATATGATACCCGATGCCATAACCGGCTGACGAGTTATGTCGGATACTTACCGACTAAAATCACCTCCTTTGTCATCAAAAAAAAAAAAAAAAAAGTCTATCGTCTATTCTGTAGTCATATTTATAGTCTAGTCTATGGTCTATCCCATTGTCTAGTACGTAGTGTAGTCCATAGTTTTATTCATAGTCTAGGCCATAGTCTAGTCTATAGGCTATTCTATAACCTAGCCTACAGTCTACTTCATAGTCTAGTCCATAGCCTAAATCATTGCCTAGTTCAAAGTCTAGGTCATAGTTTAGTCAATAGCCTAGTCTATAGCCTAGCACATTGTTTAGTCCTTAGTCTAGTCAATAGTATTGTCTATAGTCTAATCCATAGTCTAGTTAAGATCGTACTGGTCTAGTCTATACTTTATAGTCCAGTTTACAGTGTAGTTATATTATAGTCTATTGTCTAATCTATAGCTTGATCGATAGTCTAGTCTCTTTTCTGGTCTAAAGTAAATTCTATAATCTGTCCTATATTCGATAGTATATATAGTCCATAGTCAAGTATATAACCTATGGTATAGCTAAGTCAATCTTTTTTAATTTAGTCTATAGCTTACTTCATAGCCTATGGTTCAATCCATAGTCTATAATCTACACTGTACTCTGGTCTATAGTCTAGGGTTTTCTATAGCACAATTAACAATGTAGTCTTTAATCTAGTTCATAATTCATTCTTAAGTAAAGTCAATAGTCAATTCTATAGTCTGTAGTTAAGCATATATTATAAACTATAGCCTACTCTATAGTCTAGTCTATAATACAGTCTTAAGTGTCGTTCTCTTAGACTATTTTTTCTTCTATAGTTTAATCTATAGTCATGCGTATAGCTTAGTCTATAATGTTGTTCATAGTTGAATCTATAGTCTTACTTCTAGTCTAGGAAATAAATAAAATATATGTTAACTTTGATTTTAAATTAACCATCAACCCTCGTATGTATAAATAAATTAAAAATCAAATCATACGGGCACTTAAATATATGGTTTGGAAAAAACAAACGAATAAATTAATAACTTAGTAACATATTCGTTATTTCTATGGAGAACTTATTGTTGATTAATTAAAATGTTTAAAAAATTATTTAAAACAAATACAATATTTTAAAACTAGTTTAAAAGAAAAATAAATAATTTGCTACTAAAATGAAATCAAATTCAAATTTGTTTTAAACTAGATAATTTATTTTTAATATTACAATATCATAACCAACAATACCATTTTTTTAAATGTAGGGTAAAAATGTTAGAAAGAGCCCCTAAAGCTGCACTCGTGTAAACTAATTTTAAAATGATAAAGTCCATAGATTTTTTTTGCAGTTGAAATAATAATATATAAAACTATTTAAATGCAAAATGAATTTAATACACAAAAAATTGCAAAAACAAAAAAGTAAATGAATAAAAATATTTAAAGTTTGTTTCAAAAATTTTAAAATATATACTTATTTTAATACACATTTGCATAAGTATTGCATTTATATTTATTAGTACTGAATTCTAAAATATAAAATTGTAAATAAAAATCCCAATTTAACCCTTAAATAGCCAGTAATGAACTCCACACATTAACATCTAAGTATGATCACATACACATACCCAAATAAATTATAATACGCTCCTTTACTAGCTATAGCAAAAGTGTTTTAGCAGTTAAAATTGTGAGTCAGTTTAGTCACGATCATAAGATACATTTTTATGCTCTTTTTATGAGTTTTAAAAACAAAAACATCAAATGCTTAAAATTTTCTTTTGTTTATTTTTTTACGTTATTTAACATTGATCATGACCTAGATGTGGCACTACCTCAAATCAAAAATCTTTATAACAAAAATCACACACACAAGCAACAACAATAAAACAAAAAACATAATAATAAATAAGAAATAAAAAAAATATATTAAGAAAAAACAAAAACAAATTAAGATAAAGAACAGAAAACAACACAAATTACAGGAAAAATACAATTAATTTTCCATTTTAGCTATGAACAACCGGGCAGTAGCTAGTCGTCATAGCCAACAACTTTAAGGCAAAACAACAGCAACAAAAATAACAACAACATAAATTTTTTTTGCTTGATATTAATGGTTGATTGTTGGTGCTTAGGCTTAACAATATTAAGGGGGAAAATTCAACAAAAAATAGAATAAAATATAACAAATATCAAGCCAGCTTTATTAAAACGTTGTGGTCCATTTTGGTGTTAGTTTAGAGTTTTAAGCTAAGAGTCAACAAAATTTTTGTGCAACAATTTTAACGAATTTGGTTAAAACCACTTTTGTTGTAGTTGTTAAAGTTTGTTGCTTGTTTTTTTTTTTTTTTTTTAACTGTGCGGATATTGAGTTTAATGATGATTCTGGGGAAAAACAGTGGTTCGTAAACATTTAAAAAAAGGGTCTAAGCCAATGATCTCCAACTTAGCCCGAAATAAATCGGCTTTTAACACAGACATAACACGAAGGCCAACGAAACACACAGTTTAAAGAGCAAAAAAAAAAACCATTCAGTAGCTTGCTTGCTTTCGACTGAGTAGGTTCATGTTGCATTGTTTTTTTAAAAATATGTACAATTTGAATGTATGTAAAAAATCGTATTTAAAGAGTACCAGACACTAACACAAATTCATTTTAGTGTCTCTATTTTTGGATATTGCTGGTCTAAACTACAGTCCATGTTGTTGTCTATTTTAAAATTTCGATTATAAAGTCTATGCTATTTCCAATTTACAGTTTCGACTATAGTCTTCTCTATAGTATCTAGTATATTGTGTTCTATAGTATCGACTGTAGTCTATTCTATAGTATATTCCACCGTGTGAAATCATTTTCAAAATCCATATTCGCACGAAACTGGAAACCATATGTAGTATAATTACTTACTCAATTTTTTTTCTAGAACGTCAAATTTCCTCTAAAAAGAACTTATAATTTTCAAAAGATACATATTTAAAAAAAAAAAATGTACAAAATATTTACGAATATTATATCAATATGGGTGTCAAATAAAAGCTAAGAATCCCTGCAATATAATAATTTTTTAAATATTTATTTAAATGGTGCATCAAAAAATTGAGGAAAATATCCTTTTGAAAATGATACCTTTTAGTATTTATATTCATTCTTGCCTGCAAAAATTATTATCATACATGAAAATTTCTTTATAATAATAAAACAAGAAACCATCCATGACAAAACTGTATAAACAATTTTGCTCCTGGAAGTCAAACATCCTCTCAAAAAAATCTCAAATTTTAAAAAGAAGCAGAATTTATAAGATTATATCGATCCAATATAGATGTTATAAAAGAGCTATAAGTCCCTGCAATGTAATATTTCTTATTTAAATACTTTGGTACAACAATTTAAGAAAACATGTTTTTAAAAATTCAATAATTTAAAAACGGTTAATCTAAGAGTTTTGGTGTTTTATATTTAATTGATATTTTATTACAGTTTACAGAAAAATATAATTTTTGTAGTCCTAACCATTACTTATGAACTCGAGGATCTTTTTTGATAACTCTTCCATTAGAGATTTGAAGTTGTTTCATTCGCTTTTTAGGAATAGTTTGCTCGTCTACTTTTAAAATCTTCGATATCTTAGGACACCCCTTTTGTGCTCTTCTCTTTTCACAAAAACTCAATAGCTCTCTACTGGTCTTTACTCCGGACAATTTGGAGAATTTACCTCTCTTGGTACAAAAACTATGTTATTGGTTTGCAACCACTCCAGAACTTTTTAACCGTAGTGATTTGATGCCAAATCGGGCCAAAAATGTGTGGATACATTGTGTTTTCTTATGAAAAGAAGAAACCTTTTTTAAAAGCACTCTCGGTTGTATATTCGGTATTTATATACCGACTATTGTTTACTCTATAGTTTCTAATATAGTTTATTCTATAGTCGAGGCTATAGTTTATAGTCTCGGCTATAATTAACTTTATAGTCTCGACAATTTAATATATAACTCAACTTTAGTTTACTCTATAATTTCGCCTATAATTTACTTTATATGTTCACTATATTTTACTCTATAGATTGAACTATAGTTTAATATATGTATCGACTAAATTTTTTTCTATAGTCTCGACTATAGTTTACTCAATAGACTCGACTATAGTTTACTTAATTGTCTCGACTATAGTTTACTCTATAGTCTCGATTATTGTTTACTCTTCAATCTCGACAATAGTTTACTCTACAGTCTCGACTATAGTTTACTCTATAGTCTCGACTATAGTTTACTTTATAGTCTCAACTATACTTTGCTCGATAGACTCGACTATAGTTTACTTTATAGTTTCGACTATAGTTTACTCTATAATTTCGACTATATATTACTCTATAGTCTCGATTATTATTTATTATGTAATCTCGATTATAGTTTACTCTATAATCTCGACCATAGCTTAGTCTATAGTCTCGACTGTAGCATACTCTATAGTCTCGACTATAGTTTACTTTATAGTCTTAAATATAGTTTACTTTATAGTTTTAACTATAGTTTACTTTATAGTTTTAACTATAGTTTACTCTATAATCTCGACTATAGTTTTCTCTATAGTCTCGATAGTTTACTTTATAGTCTCGACTACAGTTTTCTCTATATTATCGACTATAGTTAATAGTCTCAGATATAGTAGTTTACTCGATAGTTTACTCCTTATTTTCGACTATAGTTTAATCTATAGTCTCGACTATAGTTAACTCTATAATCTCAACTATAGTTTACTCTATAGTCTCAACTATAGTTTACTCTATAGTTTCAACTATAGTTTACTTTATAGTCTCGACTATAGTTTACTCTATAGTCTCGACTATAATTTATTCTATAGACTCGACCATAGTTTACTTTATAGTCTCAATTATAGTTTATTTTATAGTCTCGACTGTAGTTTATAATCTCGACTATAGTGTATAACTGAGGTGATCAACATTGGACGTTTTCCCTCTACATCCGTAACCAGCTAGGGGCCTGTATTCTTCCAAATCAACTCCAAAACACCTCCGCTTTTACCATGTGATATTTTGATTAGATACCTTCAACGTTTCACAAGTTACAGAAATATTAAAAAAAAAAATCATTTGATACCACTGTGTATCGTCTGCTATATAAATATTTGTATCTTTAGAGTATAATAGTTTAAGAATCTCTGCTTAGAAATATTTTCTTTTACATTTTTCTCCAACATTTTGTTTGTATTTCTTGCAAAAATCCAAAACAGACCAAAAAAAGATCAAGTGCGAAAACTGTTAGTTTCTATTTAACTGATGTTTTTGTCACTCTGGTTGCAGTAAAATAATCCATTTAATGTGACAAATCAGTAGAAATGACATTTCAACTAAATGGCACAATACGATGGATGGCAACGTAATGTGTCTTCGAATCATGTATGTATCATGATGGAATTTTAAGTATCCACAATATTACTTAATACACACAATATAAGTAGTTAAAGACACAAAACATTCTCTAGATGCAGACGATCAAAATATATATATATATATATATATATATATATATATATATATATATATATATATATATATATATATATATATATATATATATATATATATTTATATATATATATTTATATATATATATATATATATTTTAACTATGTCTGTCTAGCACCTTTCGTTATTTAGTAGATTTTCTTTTTGTTGTTTATTTGCCAATTCTGTTTGTAATGTATATTTGTCAACTGGTTTTTTGGTCAAATGTCCAATGAAGCTAAAATTATTCGTCAATTTATTTTGATAAGATGGTGGTAAATTTATTGTCAAATTGTTAAAGCTGCTTCAATCATGGTGGAAATGGAAAATATTTCAAATTATCATATATGAGAGATATGTTTTGTTTTGTTTAAAGTAGACAAATAAAATTTAAAATATATTACTTCGTTATTGTTTTCAGTTGATTCTGAGTATTAAACAGGTTTTGTAATGAAGTACAGATAACTAAAGAGTTTAAAGTTCAAAGGACTTTTTAATAGAACCTTTTCGAATTGCGTGCTATTAACAGACTATTAATTTAATGATCGTTTTTCAAGATTTAATTAACAGTCAAATTCCTAAAGATCAAAAAAACTAAATTTCCATATTTAATATATGTCTTATGTAATTGTTTTGTTTAAACAAATGGTTTTTGTTGGTGTCAATTAAAAAAAAAAAAAATTAAAATTCTAAACAATTTTGTTTGTACAATTTCAGCTTTTTGTTTTTGGAAAAAAACCCCATCTAAATATTCACTTAATAAAAACTGTTCAATATTTATTTATTTATTTATTAATTTAAGTTTTTGTATAACGAGCACAAATAAACAAAAGTCAATTTTATTTTATTTACAAATTTATTTTTATCGCTAAACAGAAGCGTCTACCAAATAATATAGGAAAATTTAAATAATAACTAGAAAAGTCCATATAAGAATAACAAGAAAACCTTAAAAATTCCACCCCACTGTATAGTACTGGGCTTAAATAACCAGCCACAGGCAAAACTGCATTTGTGAGTGAGTGAGATGTTATTGACGTCGTTTGACGACAAATATTTTATGACATTTTTTGTTAGTTGGACAATTTGTGAAACTTCGACAAAAAATCTAAAAAACCCAAAACTAAATCGATAAAGTGTGCAGTAACAACACACTTATACATAGATGCTCATGCATAAATTTTAACACACTTACATATGTTTCGTTTGTTAGTATTTGTGCATCGTATCTAACACTTGTTGCATTTAAAGCAATTCTTTGCAGCTGTATCATATGACAAAATTTATTTCTATTTTTTTGCCATTTCTATTGCACTTTTTTTTTTTTTTTTTTTGGAACAAAATTTAATTTTTTTAGTTTATTTTTGTTTTTTTATGAAACCATATTTTCTGTGCATTCGTAAATGTGTGTTTACTGACTTTTTGTTTGCTTTGCGAATCGTTTAAGTATTTTTTTTTTTTTAGTTTCATATGTGGACCTTCCTTTTTTATCTAATAAATATACGACGATTTTAAGTTTTTATGACGACAATAAAAAAAATGAAATATTGCTGTAGGTTTTTTGTGATATACACAGCAAACTCTTTGTACGGTGGAAAAATGGCAGAGAAATTGTAATACTAGTGTATTGTGTTACTTAAAATCAAATTCTAGTCCCCTTGTCACAAGATTATGAAGCAAAATATAAGTTCTCTCTCTTATGGGCAAGAACCCACATCGAAGGGTCAAAATGTGCTCCACCTCCTACTAACTACGTCAGACTCAAACGGGTCAGCTCTTATAAAGAGATAGTAAATGATCATCGACCGAAACTCTAGCAACGGCATCTGGTACCAAGGCCCGCTCATGAGCGTTCATTGCGATATTATAAGGCTGCTATATAGTCTCTCGTGGAGGTTTGGCTGAACGCCACTAAAAGCATTACTTATTACCGATGTACCACAGAGGCCAAGATCCCCGCCGTTTCATCGGACCCAAAGTAAATCCTGGAAATCCTACAGATTAGTATGCCACTTTTATTATCGACAGTGACTCACTGTCGCCACTTCAGAAGACGAAGGAGGATATGTTCTACGATTTTGGAACCATTTTCGTTCTTGTCTACAAAAGAATCGAAAAGGAGACACATCCAGCTCCAGTGAGTACCAGAAGAGTTTTGAATACGTACCTACACGCAGAGAAAAAACATGGTTACAGCATGATCACCACAACTATTCAATGATTATATAGCCGTTTTTCATTGATTTAAATATACTGTGTTCATGATAGCAACGTTTATGATTCTGTTAAATCATTCAATGATTACCCACAATCAAAATTTTAATATGGTTCACTGAATTATAATATGTATTCAAATATGTTTATATGGAATCATATTTATGAATAAATCCAATCATTTAGTCAATTCTACAACTATTTAGTTAATTACATAACCATTCATTTCATTTTACAAATTTGGTTAATTCTACAACCATTAAGCCATTAACTTTTAATGCCTTTTGAATACACATTTTTGTGTACCAGTCCAGTAGTTATAATTCTCATTTAGTTTATATATGAACAAATATAAATTGACAAGTTTTGTTTTTATTCAGTATGATGAATGTACCACATATCGTGGTACAAATGAATACAAATATGAAAATATGGGATCATATATATGATAACACGGGATTATATATACGATTAAATTAGTTCATGTATATGATTAAATTAGTTCATATATATGATAAAATGGAATTATATATATGATAACATGGGATTATATATATGATAAAATGGAATTATACTTATGATGAAATTAGTTCTTATATATAATAGAATGGAATAATATATATGATAAAATGGAATTATATATATGATAAAATTAGTTTATATATATGATAACATGGAATTAGGGTGATCGACGCGGTTTTACAACCGGTTTTTTCCGTCCATGTGCTGTCGGTTTTTTCAAAATGTTAATTTTTCGAATGTCGAATAGACCGGTTTTTTTAAACACAAAAAACCGGTTTTAAAAATAGCGTTTTATTTCAGAAAACATGTACTAAATAGTAATATTTGAATCGAAATTTAGGAATAATTTTTTAAATATTCATAAATACTGATTTCTTATATTTTAAAAATATAGTTTAAGTCTAAATTGGAATTTATTCTGTAATATTAAGCAAATAAATAAGTAACAATTATCCTGTATGCATTTTTTAATCTATTGTAATATTTTTACACCCAATTTAATTTTTTATGATCAAATATTTCCTTTACTTTTTAAAGGTGTTGTGTTAAAAAATTTCACCCGCAGAATAATTTCAATTAAGACAGGCTTCCATATTATGCCATGGTTTCTGTTTATGCTAACTAAAATTTAGTTTAATTTTTGATGATTTTTTTTTCCTACAAATTCTAACGGAACCAGATTTTGAAATCTCTATCAGGGAGCGAAAACACGTGGATCTATATATATGGATTTATATATATCATTACTAAGCATTGTTTTCTCTCCAGAGATTTCTGAAGCTCCCAGACGATATAAGAAACTAAAAATCGGCTTACTTATAAAACTATTCATTCTACAAATTCTAACGGAGCCAGATGTTTCTATCAGGGACCGAAAAGTCTGTTTTTGGTATTAAGAAGTTTTGAGTTGCTATACCTATTATTTGCTCTCTAAATCATTTCAAAAAGTGATTCTGCATTTCGATCAGGGAGCGCATTACGACGATTTTTTTTTTATTTTGAAAGGTTTACGAATTTAAAACTTTAATCAATATAATCCCAATAAATTCTAACGGCTTCAAATAATTGACTTCGATTAGTGAGAGGAAGGTGACCATATGTTGTTCATATTTTTTTTCTTATAATTTTCGGATTTGTTTGTGCATATAATATTATTTTTTCCTGGCATTGTCAGGCTTATACGCTTGTATTTAATAAATTTTAACTTGAATATTATAAGAATTATTGATTTTTTTAAAGAAATGTAGCCTTTTGATATAAATATTAACTTCTGCAAAAAACCGGTTAACCGGTTTTTTCTGAATTGCAAAAAGTGCAACCGGTTTTTTTTAAATACCAACTATTTAAACTATTCGAAAACCGGTTTCTTAAAAAAGTCGAATAATCGATCACCCTACATGGAATTATTAAATGATAAAAACATGATGAAATTGAAAGCAATACTTAAGAAAAGGTTATAAAACTTACTAAAAGTTATTAATAAGGTTATGAACCTTACTAATAAATTATAAGTTGGAATCATATATTACAATCATAGTATGTTGCTCTTAGTTTATGGTCACAGGAACCATATTTTTTCTTTCCGTGTACATATTCATTTGCCAGCGAAGATGCTCAATCGGTCTCAAAATTTATAGACGACTTTAAGGAAAACAACAAGGTGTCTGAGTCCTTGATGTGCAAAAAAAATATATCCCAAAAACTGCTACTTTTTATTAATTTAAAATATTTACTGGACTTTTTATCTTAGGAAGACAGGCTTCACTAAAAGAGTGCTTTAGTTCCCAAAATTTATCTCGAAATCATTAAAACATTCGCCAAATAATAATTTCTTGAATTCGTAAAAATGTTTACTGAACAAAAATCAATGGGAAATATCAGAGCGATATTGCTGTATTGGATTTAATGAGAAAACTATACATTGGAAAGAGTATTCCGTGTAAAAAAAGTATAAATTAAGACTCTGCAAAAATAAAATTGGTGAAAACAACGCAAGAGACAGGTCATGCATATTATTAAATTATTATTTAATATAATTTTTATATTCTTTTCATTCTATTTTATAAATTTCGAAGATTTTACTTAAGTGCATTTAAAATTATAAAGTATAAAACACTTTTCCCTCAAAATAGGTAGTGAAATCCAAAAAAGAAAAAATTTTTTTAATTTTTTATGTATCCAAATTTAATTATTCTAATTATTCTTATAAAATTTTGTTTATTTGCAAGTATTTGAACGTTTACAAAAGGACAAACAAAATAAATAAAGCTTTCAGATGGTTCAATAAAAAACAAAAAGTACACATGGGACACTTTGTCAGCGAACAGGCGATATCTTTAACTTCACACTATGAAGTTTAAAAAAAATACCTCTTCCTAAAAAATTTTAATTCAATACGTAGCCCTTAAAAATAGCATTATTAATTGTATACTTTTAGAAATTATTAAAAAAAAACTTAAAGGGCGAAACCAATTCTTTTATTTTAACATAATATTTTAGCCGTTAATTGTGCTGAGGGTGTAATAGTTATTTGCAAGAGCTTTTTTTTTTGTGAAACTGCATTTAAAAATTTTAGTTTTTCTCCGTTTTTTTATTTTTCGGTGCAATAAAGTGTTTTCATTTATTTTTATATTTTTTGTTGTTGTAGTTTTTGTGTTATTTTTTTGTGAGTGTGTCGAAATCAGGGCAAATTCATCATCGCATAAAGATAAGGTTTTATTTCATGTTGTTGTTTTTCGTATGTCTTTCTTTTTGTTGTTATTGCTTTGCCCAGTTGTGTTTCCTGGCCTCCAACACATTTAGCTGTTTCTACTAACGCCCCTACCCTGTCTCTGATCATAATTTTGAGCTTTTCGTTTTTTTTTTTAAGTGTTATTTGCACTGCGTTGTTAATCATTTTGGTTTTTTTTTATTATATTTAATTTATTTTTTGTACAATAATAATAATAGTATTTTTGTTCATATTTATTTTATTTTCGCTTTATTGTATATAAATATTTTTTTGATAATGCAAAGGTGACCTCAATTTGATGAAATTATTTTTGCACATATTTTTTTTATTGTATTATTTTCAATTATTTTTGATAAGAATGAATTTTATTTTGTTAAATTTTTTTTAATTTTACAATGATTAACAAATCATATTAGTTTAAATTGTTGAAATTTTGTTCATTGTTGAAAGAATTTTATTAAAAATATAAAATGTCTAACACATTTGTTTGTTTAACTAAAACTTGTGAAATAAAATGTTAGTATTTAAATTAAAATAAAATTTCAACGAAAATAGATATGCTATTAAAATTTTGACATAATGTAGATAAACTTGTGCTATATTTTGTAGCAAAATGTACAAAATTTCAATTCGGGAAATACATATTGCAAAAATTTATTCCCCAGCAAAAAGCTTTTGGTTTTCGGTAATGAACTATCTATTAAAGTAGTTTCTCAATAGTGTAATATCACAGTATGATATCACGGGGATCAGTTGGCTAGAACGCTGGATTAGCAACCAGAATATTTCTGGTTCAATCCCATTCTAATGCTGTTATTTTTTTTTTTAACGAAATGTTTAAAAATATTTTTTATACTAAAGCAAGTTTTTGTTGCTTGAAAAATAAAGTGCGGCAAAAGTTTTTCTTTGTTTTTTTTTTTTTTTATATCCTACAACAAATATCCCAACACCCACCTTAAAGTATACCAATCGACTAGGAATCACTTTCTGAATAGATTTCATGATGTCCGTCCGTTTGGCTGGTTGTCTGTCCATGTAAACCTTGTGCACAAAGTGCAGGTCGTAATTTCGAATCGCACATAAATGAAAGTATAATGGTAATATTTGGAATAAATAAGCATAAATCATATTTCATAAGGATCGGTCCATATATTACCATAGGTCCAATATTAGGTCCATTTTCGAAAATTTCAGAATTAATTTTAGTGCATGAACGCAATAGTGTAGGGCAGGGGTCCCCACCTCTCCATGCTTCACGCACCCTTTAAGAAAATTTTTTTTTTTCTTCGCGGACCTCATGGCACATTTTGTTTTTTAGTACAGTAAAAATGATAAGTAGTAAAAACCAGGAAACATAACAGTTATATCAAAAGTGTTCTTTTCAAATTGTACGTCATATGAGATGTGGGCGGTAAAGTGAGAGGATCACGCCCATTTTTGGTTTCCAAGTTTATATCGACCCTCGAACTATCCGTTTAAAACTTCGTTATCATACATGCTTTTGTTTAAGAGATATCAGCAGAAAAGTATGAAATGAAGCTACAACGGACACCCTGTGTTTCTAGTATTTTGCCCATAACTTTTTTGTTTATTAACCTTATATAAGGTAAATATTTGAGCCAAATTTCATCTCCCTAGGTTGTCCCGTTCGAGCCCTATTTATGGGGTCTTAAATGATTTTTTCGACATGTTACACACGGAATAACAAAATCAATCAAAATCTTTTTGATGGTGAGTATAAAAATTTATCTAAAACAGTTATTTTTCAACGTAAATATAAAATGTCGGATGAAACTCTTACAAAGAGAGCTACTTATAATTGGCAAAAACTGTACATTATGTTCCTGAAATCCAGGTGAGCGTGGAAAGAGAATTCACTGCTCTTAAATTGGTATTGAGTGATCTGCGTCCAAATCTTTCCACAGCAAATTTGGAAAAATTTATATTCGTTAAATTCAACAAATAAATTACTACACACATTATATTAGATAGACTCCTCAAAAATGTTTTATTTTATGACGTTAGTTTTGAAAGAGAACTGCAATACGAATCTATTGGTATATGACAGTATAGGTCTCCGTTGACTTTAACATGGAGTTTTTGAGTTTAAATTCTCTGGATAACTATTTTTTACGGTCCCTGGTAAATACTCATAAGGTATTTATTTTAAATAATGTTGCGTTACCAAAAACAAATGTCTTTGTTTTTACTAACTTTTTAACATTGAGAGAAATTTTTGACAATCAAATCTTACTTCATTTTCCACATCCAAATGTAATCTAAATTTGGATTTTTTTCCCCCCATAAATATGTATATAAAAATTGTTGCAAAAGTTTTAACGCTTCATTCTCTAACAACGTATAAACTTTGTAATATTTAAACCAAAAATATTTAACCAACATAGATTAAAATTAAGCTTTGGCACAGATAGATATTTTCTATATCTATTGTCTTTTCTTGAAAATTATCGGAAAAGTCATTATGAAGTAAATTGGCTTGGAATTTTAGATTTAAGCTTCGGATAACATTGGGAAAATTCATCGTTAAGTGACTCCAAGTATATTATATGTTCTTTTTGAGCATCAGATGAATCCAAATTATCATTCAGCAGTGTAAATGAGAAATATTTTGGCACATAAAGGTACATTTTGAGTTAAATTCAATTAATTTATTTACTTCTCTGCCTTGTAATCTAATGTTTATATTTTTATAAGGTTTTCGCATCAAATATTAAAGCATATAAACGAACAATTTTTTACATTTTCAATTGCATATATTTAAGCTACAGTATTGGAAAAAGCTAAAAGGTTTCAGATTCTCTAAAGTCTTGAGAATATATATACATTTACAATTTGAGTTTCGAGATATCAATCAACAAAATATATTAAAAATTGCAAAACATCAGAAACAAATTTTTGGACAAATTTCTTAAAAAAATGTGTAAATGAAAAATTTTTTACATTTTAAAATGTAAATATTTCAGTCGCTGTAAGCAATATGATATAGATAGGATATTTCTCAGAATCTGCGAAGTCCAAAGATTTTAAATATGTAATACTTCTTTATTAAATCCAAACTGTTAATTCATAATCATAAAAATTGGAAAATAACACAAAATTAATTTTGTGAAATTTTTTTGAACACTGCATAAATCAACTTCAAGTCAAAAAAAATCCTAGTTTAACAATGATAATTTCGGTAAATGATACATCAAAGAAAAGATAATGTCATAATCTATCAATTAAAATACTAAATAATGTGTTGATTAACACTCCGGCTAGATTTGGCATCGAAAAGTGAATCAGGAAAAAGGTTATGATAAAAAACTGTAAAACACACTGAATATGGGTGTCATAAAAAATTAATAAAGACCAAAACCAGCTAAACAATTTTACATCCAAGTTTGACATAGTGTCAAAAAAACGTATAAAATATAAGAAAATTGTGGACATTTATTATATGATTTATAAAATTTACAAAAGTTCTTAAAAAACGGTGTGAAAAAAGTGTCAAACAATTTTTTTCTGAAGTTTGAAAATTTTTATATTTATGATTACTGATAATTTTAAACAAAAACAATAAGCATATTTGTATTCTTTGGAGTCTCTAGTTTTACAAAAGTACAAAATTTTTGAGATACCCTTTACAGATACTTAAATATTTACATTTGAAAATGTAAAATTTTTTTCGTTTACATGCTTTATTATGTGGATAACCTGATCGCGAATGTACAATAATTATACCCTACACCACCATAGGTGGGGAGGGTATTATGCGTTTGTGCTGATGTTTGTAACAACCAAAAATATTGGTCTAAGACCCACCTTAATACAAATCGGCTTAGAATCACTTTCTGAGTCGATTTAACGATGTCCGTCCGTCCGACCGTCTGTCCGTCCATGTAAACCTTGTATCAAACTACAGGTCGCAATTTTGAACCAAAATTAATGAAATTTGGTACACTTCTTATAGTCCAGGGACGAAGCCTATTGAAATTGGTTATGATCGGTCCATTATTTCACCTAGCTCCCATACAAATGTCCTCCCGGAAAAGGGTTTAACGATCATAAATCCCTTAAATATAACAATATTTTAATGAAATTTAGCACATATAAGTTTCATATAAGTCTAAATAAGTGTGCCGATTTTTAAAAAGATCGGTCCATAATTAACCATAGCTCCCATATAAACCCCTTTCCGAAAATCACTTTAACGGGCATAAATCCCATTAAAATGTTAGTATCAAGCTAATATTAGACACAAATAAGTTTTATATGAACATAAATGACAGTGCCAAATTTTACAGAGATCGGTCCATAATTTACCATAGCTCCCATATAAGGCCCAAAAGTGAATAAATTCATATGTGAGCCTCAACGTAAAATTCTGTATTCTTATGTTTTATTTTACACTTATGAGTATCGGTCCACATTTGACTCCAAGTCTAATAAAAGACCCCTCCCCGAATTATAATGTACACAATG
Source organism: Protophormia terraenovae (assembly GCA_951394005.1). Taxonomy (NCBI): domain Eukaryota; kingdom Metazoa; phylum Arthropoda; class Insecta; order Diptera; family Calliphoridae; genus Protophormia; species Protophormia terraenovae. Next base: position 130,723,878 of record OX596073.1, read on the forward strand.
GTGTAGGGTATCATATGGTCGGGCTTGACCGACTATAGCTTTTGCTCTCGTTTTATACATGGGATATGGCTACGGACCCCTAGGGGTCCGCGGGCCCCCATTAGAGAAACCTTGGTGTCGTACTTGACCGACTATATCTTTCTCGTTTATTTTAATTTTCGTCTAGGTGCATATTTTTGAGTATCCCTAGAGTTTAAAAATAACTACATGAATTCTAGAAACTAGTCATTCAGACCAAAAATAAATAGTTCTGTTTTGTTTGATTATACCTGATAGCTTACCAGGAAAGCAAAGTTTTTACTGGATCCTTTCGTTATAATGGGCTCCGTCAGAAAACACTTTTTGAGTGTTTACCTCACATATGTACAAAGAAAAAAGTAAAAATGGATTTCAATTACGAAATTGTATATATTAATTAATATGTAATCAATTAATTTTGCTCCAATCACCAACATTATAATATTAATAAATAGAATAATTTATTTTATAATTACTGCCATTTTTTAAATAGATATATTTAGCTGAAAATTCTTGGAAATTGACTTAAATTTATTTTATTTCTGTATTTTTATAGACAAATCTTTAATTTTTCTTTATATTTTATTAACAGCTGTCAATTTACTTAAAAACAAAATTGTAAACCAATTAGAAAATTAATTATATTAATAAATAATATAGTTAAATTCCAATATAAAGTTAGTTAATAATTTTATTAAAAAACTATTTTAAATATTTTTTTCTGTGATAGGTATTTAAAAAAATAATTTTATGTTGATCACAGCTTTACGTTTTCAGAATTTAACGAAAAAAAAAAATTAATAATAAGAATAATATTTAATAATATATTTTTTTTTTTTTTTTGAAATTGACAAAGCTTGGTTAGGGCTTGTGGGAGATTTTGTTCCTCCCTTTTTACATTTGTGTTTAGGTTTCTTTTAAAAACGTAAAAAAAAATTATATAGCCCAGAACAAAAAACAAATTTTATAAGTGAATAAATATTGCCACCTTGCTGGAATAAACCCAAAAAATATGAAAGTTCCAACTTTATTTAAATGTATCAAACTTCTTTTCTGTCACATCATTAATGCATTTTTGGCGATTTTGTAAAAAATACGGCCAACTTTAGAGAGCCATTCCCTCCTGACCCTCTAGGAATTTGTACTCCTCCAAATCAACTCAAGAACACTTCACCTCTGGACATGTTAAATTTTATTGAGATATCTCCAACGGTTTACAAGTTCCAGAATTATTTCTAAAAATATGCTTTTTAGAACAACTATACTTCCCTATCAAAAAAAGAAAAAAATTCTTCAGCTTTTAATTACTTTTTTATTTTTTTTTAGCACAAATTCTTTAAGTATGTTAAAATTCATTAAATAATTTTAAAATATTTTAAACATATCAAAAATTACCAAAACTATAGTCAATGACCTTCAAAGTTCAGCTCAAAACTATGCCTATATTAACTGCAACAACCACAAATACATGTGTATAGGTCTTTGTTCGTCCGTCCGTCCATCTGTCTGCATTAATATTTCCACATAATACACATTTAACATCATTTATTTATGGCCTTATAAAGGTAAATGAAAAACATTGTAGAAAAATTGTGAAGCAATATAGACGAAAAAACATGAGCGAAAAATATTTCATATCAACAAATTTCAACCATGACATTCGCCAAAAAAAAAAAAAAAAAAAAAACACAGGTATGACTAAAAGTGTATATTGCAACGTAGTATGATGCTGTATATAGCAATATGTATAACAGCAGCAACAGTTATTATGGTAACATTATACTCAATAGTGGTTATAAATTTTTGTTGTTGCCATTCATATTCGCACACACAATTGTTAAACTAAAAAAAAATGGCAATAAGAGGCTGAGGAAGTTGTAGCGACAGTTAAGACTGACTAAAAATGTAACCCCATACTATAGCATTTACAAACTGCTACGTTCTAGGAGTTGTAGGGTAAGTTGGAGAAAAGATTTTTTTCAGCCAACACTGTTGTTGTATATTTGTACATAGAATCATAGGTTTTTCTTTTATGTTTTTTTTGGAACTTAATAGTACGTTTTTGTGTAACTATGTTGCAGCCAGCCTTTGTATAGTTTTTTGCAGAAAAAGAGGAGAGGTTTGGTGAAAAAATAAACTACAACGGAAGGAAGGATTATTATCATTTTTATAAGATGCTGCTTTCTTACTACTACAATATTACTGAATGGTGATGTAGCTGCTGTTGTTTGCTACTGCCGTTGTTTGTTATTCTTGAATAAAAATTTGCAATCTGCCTCATTGAGGTAATTTGGTCAGAACATTTTAGACAGAAATTAGTATAAAATTAAATTCTCATCGTCTACATAAAGGTATGCTCTTTTGATTGGATATTTAAAATTTAAGTTTATTTTCGAATAAAGTGATTCCATGTCAAAGCGGACAGCAAACGGACTTGACGTCTCCGATGTCTATGAAATCAGCTACAGATATGGGCAATTGGAAGTGTTTCTTGTTTAATTTAATTATCAAATCATTATATCTGAAAAAAACGGTATTTTTAAAATTCTAGAAAAATATATAACCTTGATGTAACTCTTCTTCCTACGCACGTAAAATTTTAAGTTGGAGACTTATTTACTTTAGAAGTTATGGACCAACATATTTTGTAAAATTTTTAACATTTTTACGTACAAAAAAATTGCTTCTATATATTTTGCTTTATAATTTGTAAACCAAAATAGTCATAAAATATTGCTATATTTAAAACATTATGATAGTTAAACCCCTTTTCCGGGAGGACTATAATGGAACGATCATAACCAATTTCAATAGGCTTCGTCCTTGGACTATAATGTGCCAAATTTCATTAATTTTTGTTTAAAATTTACATGGACGGACAGACGGACAGACATTGTTAAATCGACTCAGAAAGTGATTCTAAGCCGATTAGTATAAATTAAGGTGGGTCTTAAACCAATATTTTTGGAGGTTACAAACATCAGTACAAACGCATAATACCCTCCCCACCTATTATGGTGTAGGTTATAATAAAAACGAGAAAAGAAGATATGGTCGGTCAAGACCGACTATATGATACCCTACACCATTGCGTATGAGCATAAAAATTCGGCAAGTGGATTTATATTAGACCTGTAGATCAACATTTTTACTAAATCTAAAATAAAGTATACAAGTACAGAATAATGCGTTAATAATAACATCTAGATGATTTTTTGCATTATAGGGCGATTTCCGGAAGTGGGTTTATATTGGAGCTATAGGAAATAATGGACCGATTCTCATAAATTTTTCCAATGTTGTTTCTACTTACATAAAACTTCTTTGTGTCGATTATTAACTTTATACTAATATTAGTATGGGATTTATGCACGTTAAAGTGATTTTCGGAAGGGGGGTTTATATGAGAGCTATGGTCAATCGTGGACCGATTTTAATAAAATTTGGCACAATGATTGGTATTGGCATAAAACTTCTTTGGACCAAATTTCATTAAAATATTCTTAATATTAAGACATTTTTAAGTGTGGAAACTCTATTCCGGGGGAACATTTGTATGAGGAGTAGGTGAAATATTAGACCGATCATAACCAATTTCAATAGCCTTTGTCCTTGTATCATAAAATTCCCACCTGTCAAATTTCATTCAATTATCTTTAAAATTGCGACCTGTACTTTGTGCACAAGGTTTACTTTGACAGCCAGCCAGCCATACGGATGGACGGACATCGTTAGATCGATTTAAAATGTGATTCTGAGTCGATTGGTATACTTTAAGGTGGGTGTTGGATAACTTTTTCTATGCGTTACAAACATCAGCACAAACACATAATACCCTAACCACCTATGGTGGTGTATTGTATAAAAATTATTACGAAGTTTACAAAATAACTAACGAAGGGAAACTTATGAACTCACTGTAGTACGTAAAAAATCCTCAAGATGGCCTTAGTTATGGAGCATTTTAAAATTTTATAACAAAAAGTATATGAGTTCGATGGAGTATTAAAAAAACTATAATAATGTTTTTGCTTGTTTTTGTAATTTAGGACTGTTTTAACCAAAAATTCGTTTTTCTCATTTCAGGATATATTGGTAGGATGTTCTTCTTTTATGCTTTTTATTCATTTCTTTTGAAGTACTTTATTTAAAACTATGTTTATGAAATTTTTTTAGCTAAAATTTCATTTATTTTCACTTTTTTGGAAGTAATTATTAAGAACTTCCAAAGAAAGTTAAAAATATGCACTTTCTTCTACTTTTGGTGAAAATGTTCTTTTTTGGAAGCTCTTGATCGTTTTTTTTTTTTTTTTTTGCTGGGACGTTAATACGCACCTCTTACTCGCAATTAAAAATATTGCCATATGAAAATTTTGTCGCACAAATGGTGAGTTAATATTTTATTTGCGAGTTAGTAACTTACGAAAACTAATCGTGATTAGTGAAACTAATTGCAAATAATTCGTACGGCATTGCCACTTCCTTTTACGTTCATAGAATATTCTATAATCATAGTTTTATTTTTTCCAACTGGCACAATAAAAAGGAAAATATACATATTTATTTATGCAATTTGAGTATAAACAATGAGTTAATTATTTGCAAGTTATTTTTATTTGCAATAGTCGTGCGTAAAAACGTTATATATATTTAACTGCAATTACAAATTTTGGTGAAACTCTGACCAGTATTCGAGAAGTAAATCAGAGAAACAAACCGATGCAAAACTTTTCTTAAATTTGTTAAAATATATCGCACCAGATTTTTAATATTTTTCCAAATTTTTTTTCCGCCTTAAAAATACTCCCATCACCAAATTTTCCAGCATAGCCCTTAATCGAAAACTCTTACTCAGTAACTACAATATGCTGGCATGCAACAACTTGCAAATATGTGTATGTATGTTTGTATATCTAAATCTCTCTATCTCTGTATCTATAACGAAGTATTTGTAACTATGATATTGTATTTGTTATTGTAGTTTGTAAGCACCTGTTGCAAATTTTCATTCATTCAATGTTGCCTACCCGAATACATAATAGACACACAACAATAACAAACAGCATCCATACAACCAACAACAATAACGTCAACAACAACAAGATAAATAACAACTGCAACGTAGTTATATAGTTACAAAAACACTTGCAACTCACCATTAAAGGGAAATTGAAAATTGTATATTATTTGGAGACCATAATATTATGCAACTTGTTGTTAAATATTCATAAAGTAGATATTATTTTATTTTTGTTTTTGTTACTTTAGTTATTCATTAATCACATCAGGTAAAGAAAATAATAATAATAATAATATAATAGTATCCTTTTCTGCGTTTAGGGAAATTAAGTGAAAGGTGGGTTTGAAAGTTTAAATTAAGGAAATTAATTTAATGAACATCTAAGAATATTATTATCTAAATATTATCTTTGTGATGAATATCAACTTCAATCAAATAATCGTTAAGCGTACGTCATTTATATAAAATAATTTTAATTGACGGAATTGACATACCTGGATTTCGGCCTATGGTTTTATGGGATATAATGTAAGATATGTTTAACAAAATTTTTTTGATACATTTCTAGATCCTATAATAATTTTAATCCAATTTCTCAATGTAATTTCCCTTTTACTTTAACCATGGGTTTACTCATTTGGTTAAATTTTAGTTAAAAATTCAAAAAAAAAAAAAAAATATTATATTATAAAAAATAATAATAATAAAAAGAAACCCGCCATAAATACTTTTTTTTGTTGTTCTCCACTATCCATGATGTCATACATCTTTTTTGTTTTCATCTAAGCGAAAAATAAACTCATACATTCACATAAATTCATGCTGCAACATACAATAACAATTATTTATTTAAAATTTTTTTATACGATTTTAATTTTAACAATCAAAAAATAAATAAAATATTCTATAAAGCATTTGGTTGTTTTTTAGCTGCGAAGCAAAATAAAGACAAAAACATTTTATTTTGTACAATAAATTAGACAAAATTTTATTAAAAAAATTTTAGCAACCTACGAATAAATATGTTGACGTTTATTTATCGTTACAGCGAGACAAAGAAAAAACACGATAGAAAAGTCGGTCAAGCCCGACCATATGATATTCTGCATCAACATGTGTGTGAATCGATATTCGACGAGGGGTAATATATTAGACCTGTGACCAATTCTGGATCGAAAATTACAGAATATTACGTTAATACTAACATTTATATGAATTTATGCGCTTTGGGGTAATTCCCCAAATTTGGTTTATATGGGTGCTAAACCAAACCTCATAAAATTTGTCACTTTGATTTCTAATTAAAAATAAAACTTATTTATGTCGAATATTAAATGTCAGTATCAACATTTTATGCACGTTAAAGTGATTTTCGGAAGAGGAATTTATATGGGAGCTATGGTCAATTATAGACCGATCTTAATGAAATTTGGCATAGATATTGTCACTACACAAAACTTCTTTGCACCGAATTTCATTAAAATATTAATATTTTCATGACATTTATGATCGTTAACTTCTATTTCGGGAGGACATCTGTATGGGGGCTAAGTGAAATAATGAACCGATCATAAGAAATTTCAATGGGTTTCGTCCTTGTGCCAAAATAACTATTCATGCCAAATTTCTTCAAGATATCTTTAGAATTGCGACCTGTACTTTGCGCACTCAATAAGTGATTCTAAGCCGACTAAGCACCTTAAGGTAAAATGTGTCAAAAGTGACGCTTAATTGAATTTTTAAATGTAAAGTTTTTTAATAAAGTTGGGTACCAAATTAAAATAGACAAAATTATTTATCAATATCAATTAAAATCTTTAAGCTAGGTTTTGTTGTTTTCTTATAAGGAGCTCTCAAAGTTAAGATTTTTTTTTACATTTTTTAAAAATAGTAAAAAATTAAATTTTCATCACATTTCAGTGTATTTATTTTAAATAAAAAGTCTTTTAAGTTAAAAATTTAAAATGAAAATACCAACTTTAGGTGTTTGAGTGTACTTTTCTTTAAGTATTTGTAATTTATATTCTGCCCTAATATTTTTGTTATTTTTTTGAAAATTATCCTAAAATACACTAATTTTCAACTTTCGTGGAATGAAACCTAAAATCTTACAGGATGTTTGTTCTGAAATTTTTCTGAAAAATATTATATATTGCTCACTTTAATACTATGAAAAAAAAAAAAAAAAATCGTGCGCATATATAGCCCGATTTGAGAAACAGCTTAAGTGCCAGACATTTTCTTTGCTTTATCAAACATTAAATAGTGGGGAAGAATCGAAATAAATCTATAACTTCTAGGGTGATCGGTTATTCGACTTTTTGGAGAAGCCGGTTTTCGAATAGTTCGAATAGTTGGTATTTTGAAAAAACCGGTTGCACCTTTTAAAATTCAGAAAAAACCGGTTAACCAGTTTTTTTGCAGTAGTTAATATTTCTATCAAAAATTTTTGATAGTTAATATTTTTATCAAAAAACTACATTTCTTAAAGAAAAAATCAATAAATCTTTTTTATTTTTGGAAATAACTATTAACCCATTAAGAACGAGAAAAAAGATATGGTCGGTCAAGGCCGACAATAACCTACACCATTGTGTGCATCAAAATTCGGGGAGGGGTCCTTTTTTCTTGACCTGTGGAATTGTGGACCAGTACTATGGTCAATTATGGACCGATCTTCATAAAATTCGGCATACAGGTTTAAACGTATATGTAACTTAGATGTGGAAAAATTACTTCTACATTTAAGGGATTTATGATCGTTAAACCCCTTTTGTGGTAGGTTATTTGTATGGGGGTTAGAGAAAATAATGGACCTATCATAACCAATTTCAACACGCTTCGTTCTTGGACTATAAGAAACCAAAATTGCGACCTGTATTTTGATTACAAGTTTTACAAGAATGGACAGACGGACATCGTTAAATCGACTTAAAGCCGATTGATACAAATGAAGGTGGGTCTTAGACCAATATTTTTGGGTGTTACAAACATCAGTACAAACGCATAATTGGCATGTAGGGTATACAAATTGTAAGAAAATAATCATCAAAAATTATATTAACATTTACTTAGCATAAACAGAAACCATGGGTTAATATGAAAAAAGCAAGAATCAATTTTATTGCAAGGATTCTGCAGGTGAAACTCTTTTAAAACAAAATCTTTGAAAGACAATTTCTTCGCTGAATAAAAAAAAAACTAAAGGTGCAAAAATATTACATTAAGGATAATTATTACTTATTTATTTAATCTTAAACTATATTTTTAAGCCAATAAAAATCATACTTTATGAATATTAAAAAAAATAAACATAAATTTTGATTCAAATATCAATATTTAGTGCATGGTTTTTGAAATAAAAAGGTATTTTTAAAACCGTTTTTTGTGTTTGAAAAAACCGACAGCACATTGACTGAAAAAACCGGTTTAAAAACCGGTTGGAAAACCGAGTCGATCACCCTAATAACTTCTAATCGGCTGGTTGGATTTGCATGAAATTTCATACAAACGTAGCAGAGAACAGTAGCATTTTGAGTTTAGAAGCGGGATCCAATATTCGCACCAGGAGCGGAACTATAGGGGTTCAAAATAGGGTACTAGTGTCATGGAAAATGTTTAACCACTAGCGTATTTTTGTTCACAGAAAAAATTATTACGATCTTTTTTTCAATTAACATAGTTGTTTCATTTTGCATCGATATTTAATAAATTTATTCAAGCAAAAATGAAATAAAAATAAAATTTAACTATACTTTTATATCCTATATACATTTTTAATTCATCCAATCAACTACTTGATTGATTTAATTAATTTATTAATTGGGAATTTTTTGCTGTTTTGTATTTTTTACAGTTTTTAGTAATTGATACAATCATTTTGGTGAGAGGTGCAAACTTAAACAAGTTTTTAATTGAATGAATTATTTTCTAACATATTTGTTAATTGGAGACTTTTTTCTGTGTTCCTTACCCGATTTCCAAGACTTTTATATCACCTCAAAGTCTTTGATAAATCCTTTAGAAAACATGATTGCATGTACTACTTATCTTATATATTTTTCGAGTTATATACATTTAAAATTTCAAATTTTAAATTTTACAAGATCTTGGTTAAGATTTTTCCATATATATAGCCAAATATTTTCAACCGATTTTATTGTATTTTATATAGTCGGTTAAAAAGCAAAATTATCTATCGAATATTGAAAATTTTTAGTCATTATCTTTATTGAGTTAAAAGTTAATTGCAAACGGAAGTTTGCAAAAATTAACAAACAGACGGACAGATGGGCGGACATTAGTATTCTTTCAAACAAATCTTAAAATTTGAAAAGTATTTTTTTTTCTACATTTTAATTAATGTGAAAATCAAATGAAGTTATTAACATTTTGATATCCATGAATTAAGTGAAGTTTTCGACTCATTTGACCCAAATGTATAGACAGACGGACGTACATTGACATGCTGCCAAAAAAAAAAAAAAAAAATTTCAGAATTCTAAAAATGCATTTGTTTACTAACTAATAAATAGAAAAAATAGAAGGTGATCATCAAAATTTGGATATCACCTTTTCATGAATTAAGCGTATTTTTCGTCCCATTTAACCCAAATGTATAGACGGAAAGACGGACGGACATTACCATTCAGCCAAAAAACATCTTATAACTCTAAAAATACATTTTTTACTTACTAATAAATAGAAAAGTTAAACGTGATCATTAAAGTGTTGATATCACCCTTTTTTGAATAATGCATAATTTTCGACCCATTTAACTCTAATGTATAGACGGACGGACAGACATTACTGTTCTGCAAAAAAAAAAAAATCTTAAAATTCTAAAACTGAATTTTTTTAACTAATAATCAATAAAAAAAAAACGTGATTATTAAAATATTGATATCACCCCATTAACCCCATTGTGCAATGGACGGATTGACGGACTTCATTAAACCAACTCAGAAAGTGATTCTGAGTCAATTGGTATACTTTAAGGTGGGAGTCTGATGATTTTTACAGTGCATTACAAACATCAACATAAACGCAAAACACACCTATGGTGGTGTAGGGTATAAGGATAAAGAAATCTATAGTCGCTCAAAGCTCACTATATAATATCCTACACCAATATATATGAATATCAAAATTCGGAAAGGGGTTTTATATCACACCTCTGACCTATTATGGACCTATTAATTTACTAAGTGCAAGATAAAAATATATGAATACAGAATAGGCAAATCAAAAATTTCGGAAAATTAATATACCTAATTATGGACTCTTTTCTTATTTACTAACATATTTTATCAACAAGTTGTTTCTGTAATTGTACGACACACTGTAAGACAAGAATATTTAGCTATTTTACAATTTTGTGACTATTTTTTTCGAGTCTTGTATTTTTATGTAATTTTCGTTTAGATTCGGTCATAAACAAAAACATTCATTGTTCTTTCAACAACTACAACAAAATACAAAAAATTTTATAAACGAATTTAAATACATACATACGTATGCCATAAAGCAGAGGGGGACAAATAAATAAGTCCACATTACACATGATAGAGGAGGCAAATGTTAAGAGTAGAGCAATATGAGTAGTAGGGAAAATGGAGCAACTACAACAAAAATCTAAAATTTATATATATTTATATAGAGGAAGGGAAGAGAAGAGAACACGTATCTAAGTGTACGTTTCGTATGCGACATTGTGCAGCCATACGCTTGATGAATTTGACTCTATGTTTATTATTTTTATTGCATTTTTTTCCCAATTTTTTATAATTTCCTACGAAAAAAACTGTAATTTTTTGTTGCTGTTTTTTTAAAGCAAAAAAATTTTCTACTTCTTTCCCCAGTTAGGGGAGTTGAGACCATATAAAGTAGGAGTTAGAAGAACAAAAAAATAAAAATTATTTGAAAATATAAATAACAAAAAAAAAAAAGACTGAGGAATAAAACATTAAAATTTTTTTGCTACTTTCGTACTCGTTAAGCTGGGTATAAGAAAAATGTGAGAATAAATAACGAACCACTAAATATATAGAAAAAATTCTGCACTATTCTGATACATAGATACTAAACGCATGTGGCAGGAAGTACAGGAAGAAAGAAACTCAAAAAAAATATGTTCGGTATATATAAAAATATAAAGGAAGCTATGAAAATATATAGAAAAAAAATTCTAAAATTTTAAGATGAAAAAATATGGGTAGTATGGTATGAAGAAATGGAGTTCCTGTCTATTATAACTGCAGGTTGTAAAAAGGATGTTTAGTGCATACTTCTTTGTTTGCCTTCTTCTACTTTTTCTTCTTCATCATCATCATCTATTTATCTCTAAGTCAACCAGCACAAACATATATTTAGCTACATTCGTTCATACCACCTTAACAAACTTACTGCAACTGCGAGTGAGTTAAGAAGATGTTTTGCGCCAACTATTGAGGCACGTAACTTCTATGAGCTGTAGTAAGTAGATAATGCACCTTAAATGAGTTGGGTGTTTTACATTTTGTGTATTCTTCTACATTCTATTCTTATTTCGTTATTTTTTTCATTTATATACACTACACTATTATACAGTATACAAGGACAGCTGGAAAAAATATAAAAGAAAGAAGGCAGCCAAAATAAGGAAAAAAAAGCTCTAAAATGAAATCGCTAAAAAAAAACTCACACTTGCGCATTTTCAGAAAAAAAAATTTAGTGCACAAAAAATTATTTCGCTTTTATATGCAACAGGCGGTTGTATAATACTTGAATATAAAAATACTTATGTATTATAAAATATGTATATATTTACTTAATTTTTTTCGTTATATACCAACATTTACTTTAATAGATAAAATATAACAATACATATTTACTAGTTTTCATAGCAGCTTAAAGTAAAAAAATACAATTTGGATTTATTTTCAGTTGTTTCTTTAAGTACTTGAATATATTTTATACAATTATGAGTATAGAGAAAATTTCTATATAAAATTCAACAGGTTTTGGAAAAATTTCATAACTATTTGCTAATTTTCAAGAGAAAGTTTAAAGGGTATGCAGAAATTGTATCTAAAAGTTTTTTTTTAATGTTTTAGAAAGAACAAGTAGTATATCCGTTACCTCGTTAGCGTATATTTTTTGAATAAAAACCATACTATGTTATTAATTAAAATTGTGTTTAATTAAGTTATAATTTCATGACTATAAATTTTTGAATTATATTTCAAATAGTTTAAACACAGTGTGCTTCGCTACCCCATTGTATAGATATAAAATAAAAGCAACAAATACAAGCGCGAATGTTATATTCGGCTCGTCCGAATCTATATACCCACCATCAACTTTTTCAAATTTTACGTTATATGAGAGGTGGGCGGTAAAGTGGGCGATCCACGCCCATTTTTAGTTTCCAAGTTTACATTGGTCCTTGAACTATTTGAACAAAATTTTGTTAAAGTTTCACCTTAGTGGGCAGATCACGTCCATTTTTGGTTTCCAAGTTTATGGTGATCCTCAAACTAAAAAAACTATATAAAAAATTTCATTGTCGTACATGCTTTTGTTTAAGAAATATTAGCAGAAAAGTATATAACGGACACACTGTGTTTCTAGTTTTTAGCCCATAATTTTTTTGCTTATCAACCGATTTTGCCCTTTTTCAATACCAAACAAACCTTATATATATTTGTGCCAAATTTTGTCCCCCCTATTCTGCTTTCTACAAACGGATAGACGGACGGACGTAGCTAGATCGACTCAGAATCTAATCAGGACCCAGGAAATATATACCTTGTGGGGTCTGAAATGATTCCTTCGACATGTTATACATGGAGTGACAAAATCAATATACCCTCCATCTTTTTGATAGTAGGTATAAAAATTCAAAAACTTACAAGCACAGATTCACTTTTATAGAGATAGCATTTAACCTGATCATGTTGTACTCCTACATACCCCAGATAAAAACGGTAGCCTTTTAATTTAAAAAAAAACTAAATGAAATATCAGAAATGAAGAAAAAAAAAACACGAAAAATTCTAACTCCCGTGGAGTTCTGTCGGCATTAAAAGCAATAAATTTTTAAATATTTTTGTTACCAATTTCTTACATCTTTAACGTTCGAAGGTTCAGAAACGACCAAATTATTTCTATTATTATATTTTAGTGGTTAGGAATGTGCTAATAGCGCTTGTGGATTATCAACACAGAACCATACATCTTTTATTTCATGTTTGAAAGTTAAAAAAATTTTAAAAAATATTAAAGTGTAATATTATAATAACGAAAAGTGATCTCTTATAGATTCTCATTCACTTAAGATCATAAGTATATCTTTAATTTTATTTAGTTTTTCTTATTCACTAAGGATAATATAATTAAAATTTTTGAATTTCTAACTGCATAAGACCATGTATCTTTAATTTCATGTTTTCAATATCATTAGAAAAAAAAAGTACCTCAAAGGCCCCTGTTATAGATACTCATTCACTTGGGATCATATCACTAATTTTATTATTAATTCAATAGTACAGAAAATTTAAAAAGTACTATCGGAAGAAGAAAAAAGTACCACAAAGTCCCCTCTTGTAAATTTTCACTCACTTAGAACTACATGGACTTCATATTTCTAGGTTTACTTTAATAAAAAAATCCCCTTTTTTTTATCCCCTTTTTGATACTTTTTTTATTCCTCCTGGATGTTAAAAAGTTTGTATTCCAATGAGTTTCTAAATTGTACTGGGATCTAATGTTAAAACAATCATATGTACGTGTCAGTAAAAGGAAACAAATATTTTGTGAAAAAAGTACCAAAATCAGGTACGATTTTTACCCATTAAACGTTCGAATTTCCAAAAAGTACCAAACTTGTATTCGCCAATTTTCGAAAAGGGACTAATATGATGCATATTTTATTTCTATACTTACTGGGTTCAAAGATAGGTAGGGTTCCAAAAAAAATACCAAATTAAAGTTTTTACCCATTTTCTCCCTAAAAGTGCTGAATTTCAAAAAAGTACCAGACACCTATCCGTTTATTTTTCAAAAGTATAGTTATTTAATTTTTTTGTATCTCTATTAATTTAGCAGATATAAAGTTACAGATTTTACTTATTTTTACCCTCTAAACATTCGAATTTTTTAAAACTCCTTCTTAGAGGATCTATTCGGTAGATTAACTTTAACCGTTTGGGCTGTTTAATGATGAATCACCAAGTAAGTCAGTCAGTCAGTCAATTATTAAGTGACGCTAATTTTTTACGTATATAGATAAATTTAGGTTTTATTTTTTTTACCTTGAGAATGAAACAAATTTTATAAGCAAAATCCTAATGTTTTGTACATATGCATATCGTTGTTCACAAAAATGAATAAAAATTGCGACACGGGTTTCTTAATCAATTCGAAAACAATATTAATAAGTATAGATTCTCTAATTCACATATTTATACCCAATACCACCTTAGAGTTGGTGTAGGGATATTTGAATTTATGTAAGGTTTATGGACGTTTAAGTCTTTTTCGGGAATGCTAATTATTTGTAAGCCATAGTGGTAGCCCGTAGATTTCGTTTGCACTATGCATTTAATTTATTTTTTAATGAACTACGAAATCTATTAAATATTCCTATAAAACCTCAAACATATTTTTGCTATAAACATTACCATTTAAAATGTTCAATATAAACAATTACTACTTTTTTTCATAAAATGTAAAAATTGGGTTGCTTGACAAAATATAAAAATTGTTTTAAAAATGGACGAAAAAAACACTTAACATGACATGAAAAGTAACACAAAAATCTAAACATGAAATTAATTTTAACCAAATTTTCATGCATGTAAATATGAATACATATACAAAACCACTTAACCCTACAGTTTTGAAAACTCAGCTCAATCTTCCCACTAGCTAAATTTAGTTCAAATTTTATAAATCAAAGTAAACTGTTGGTATTAGTTTTATTAGTGACTTCCTTTACAACCAAAATATTTGATTGTCATAAATAATAAATTTCTAAAACATGAACGAAAATTATAATAGAACAATGCAAAAATTGTTAAAAAAAAAAAAAAAAAAATAAATATTTGGTCATTTTTGGTCACGCAATAACTGCCAGACCTCAAAGGGAGACACAAAAAACTAAATTTTTAGCAATGAGATACCGAAAAAACATGTCAACAAAATTAAAAGAATAGAAAATTACCTTTATAAAATTTTAATAAAGCTAAATTTTATAAATTGACAAACTTTACCAACATATTAATGAATAAATGTTGGTTATGTTCAAACACTCTTGCACAATTTTAAAACAATTAACTAAGAGTTTTTAAATAATTTAAAAGATTGATTGTAGTATTTGGTATTATAAAGTAAAAAAGTAATAATCTAAATGTTAAAATTTCAAATGTGGAAAAATAATTGTGTATACAAATATTTGGTATAAGTTTCATGCAAACAGAGACAATATTTAAAAATGAAAATTTTATTTTTGACTACCCACACTATACTTGTGCACACTACTTGCAGTCGTAATTAACTTTGGCATACCTCACTGGAGAATACTAGACGGAAGTGACGATTTTTAAATACACCCAATAGAGTTTTCAAGTTAATTTGTTTTCAAGTTGATTTGGAGATGTTCAAGCCCCCTAGCGGGTCCCTGGGATAGAGGGTAGACCTCCAAAATTGGTAACCAAAGGGTAATGCTTGTAAATCTCTACAAAAACAATACATGTATAAAAAAAATATATAACTTGCAATTGATTTTACTATTAAGTACTTGTATGTAGTGTGTATAACAATTCAGCTAATTTCATTAATTTTTTATATATGTATGTACAAAGTCACTGTCATTATAGGTTTGTTTGTATAACATAAACTCTCCGTAATTGTTTGGCCTGAATATATTTGCGTGTTTTTATCACTACTTCATTGTCATACCTCAAATTACAAAAAAAAAAAAAAATAAAATAAAAAATAAATCAAATTTAGGAAGTCAAAATACTTATAAAAATGCAGTAGACATAATAACACTGGTCGACAAAAAATCCTCCCCCAAAGACGAATAGTTAAACTTTCAGTTTTTTTCCATTTGGCATGGATTTTTTTTTTATGGGCGTGGGTATTATTTCGCCCTTAGTAAGGCCATTACTCTAGTATATTTTCTCATAATAAGAATGGTGTGTACGATTGCCATAAGTGATACACCAAAAGATGCGGACTAAAAATATCTTTAAATCCTTCAAACTTCATTTTTTTATGTGCTCAATAGTTTCGGAGTTATTTTGAAATAAATGTCCGAAAAAAAACTTTGTTATGCTAAATTTTAGATTTTTTTGTTATTAAAATTTCTTTTTAAAAGTGAAAGCATTAAAAATGTTTCAGTTCATTTTTATCTTAAAGCTGGTAATGCTGCAAATAAAATAAGGCATGTATCTTCAAAATTGATGAACAAATCTTGAATTTATTCAGACTTAAGTATACCCATACCCATGTTACATACAATTCAGTAGAAATACAGTGGTGGACAAAAAAAAAATATATATTTTTTCTTGAAACAAAAATAGATGGAGTAGGGGGATTTTAAAGAGTTAAACAATTATCTGCATTCACTTTTTTCTATTAAGTGCTGATTTTTTTATGGGCATGACTAATGTATATCATCACCTTATTCAGCAGTCAGACTTTAAAGCTCGAGAATGGTTTATACAATTTGGATTTTAATAAATGATACGGCAAAGGATGTACACGAAAATTGTCTTCTTGGTTTGTCAACATAATTTTTTATTAATTAAAGAATTTCAGAGTTATGGATCAAAATTTTCAAGATTTTTCAAAGAAAAAAATTAAATTTTTCGCTACTAATTACCGAATAACTACTGAAATATTAACTGAACAAAAAATTATGTAAATTCGTCTCGGTCTAACCGTTCTCGAGTAATACAAGTGTGACTGCCTAAAGGCGGGGTCATAGTAGTCATAGTAATCAAAACGTGATAGAAAAAAAGTAAAAGCTGATTATTGTTTAGCACGTGAAATTCCATCTAATTCATCTATTTTTTTTTATTTAAGACGAAAACAAAATTTTTAACTGTGAATCCAATCAGGATTTGTGCAACATATGATACGTGACTTTATTTACTCGTTGTTTTGTCAGCTTTGAGATAAAGATGATAAACTGAAACATTTTTGATGATTTCACTTTTAGAAAGAAGTTTTAGTAAAAAAAGAAATCTTGAATTTAGCATGAAAAAAATTTTTCGGACTCTTATTTCGAAATATCTCCTAAACTATTGAGCGGATAAAAATTTACGATTTAATACTAATTTTATTCCGCCCATAAAAAAATCTCGACCTAATGGGAGAAAACGGATAGCAGATTCGAGTTAAGCATGCGGAATTCCATCTAGTCTACATATTTTTTTTTTTTTGAAGGAGCACGAAAAAAAATTTTTGTCGACCAGCGTAATTAGTTATAGAGGAAATTATTAAAACTGAGAACTACATTTTTTAATTTAACAATAAAATAACTCTTAAAAAGCTAGAGGTAAAAATATGGTCCTTAAAACTCTCAAAATTTTAATAAATTAAAATTAATTTATTTAAGTATTATTTAACAGATCTTTTCTCTTTTACATATTAAGTAACCAGTTTTCTAACTAATTGTGAACAAGCACAGTCATATTTATGTCTCTACTGATATACCGACTGCTCAGATTTAAGCTTTAAATCTTAATACGGTGGCACATCTAAAATCAATTATTTAAGCATCAGTCATATATATCAGCACAAAAAAAATATATATGTATATTACATTTATACATGTGTTATTTCATGTATATTATTGCATGCAACAACATAATGTTGATGATATAAAACTGACATAAATCCTTGTATTTTTTCTTTAAAGAAAATTAAATTTTACTCTTGCAAATAGTCTCCATGACAAAAAGAAAAAAATAATAATAATCTTAAGGCCAACCTGTTTGTACTTAATTGTTTCTGTTGGAAAATTGTAGAAAATTTTATTATATAAAATTTTTTGGGATAATGAATCTAGGATACAGATTTTGCACAGAAAAAAAAATCGTCTATTAAACGATTTATTAAAGATTAAAACTATTCTAATTACTTTTTTAATTGTATCAATTATTCAAAGATCAATATTTAAATTTTTTTTACTAAAAATAAAAAAATAAATTAATAAAATACAAA